>CM056707.1:5458261-6658261 GCA_029849275.1 Papilio elwesi | reverse complement strand
TGAGGTTAAGCATGTAGGCTCTGGATGTATTTCATGGTGATTTCCATTCATTTTTAAACGTACAAAGAATGAGCGGGTGAGACGATTTCACACTTATTAATTATTACCATTTGTAGTATCATAATCGTAGCAAATATGATTAACCGAAGTATATTACAAATCATCATTTATTAACTTTATCAATGACATTTAATTATAACCTTAATAATTATTTTAAAATGCAACTTTATAACGTTTTACAGAGCACCAGGTGCGGCTATCACTGTCAGAAAGGCAAGGCCCCCCGCCAGCGCTCCGGATTACGTCAATGTCAAATACTAGTTGCCATAATTGAAAATTCCCTGAATCATCGACAAAAATATTATTTTAGTTTATCGTAAAAATTTAAATAATAACATTTTTAATATTTTAAGGCGTTTCTTTCTAAACTATTTTTAGTATTAAAAACGGTAAAAAATTGATTGTAATTAAGTGTAGCTTCTGGGCTTGCTATTCGGATATAAATCAACAGATATGATCGCGGCGAGCGGTTTTCAGGGCGCGCCTCAGCTTTCCATATTAGATACGAGGCGTATTTATCACTACACCTTATTAAAACTATATAAAGTATAGCTAGTAGGTATTTAGTAGTAGGTTGGTTGTGAGTTCGTCTGCCTACACGTATATCAGATTTTATTTCAGCCAAAGATTAATGTATGTACGTTGCTGTAGCTGTCTTCTCTTGTGCTCTGAATAATAACGTAAGATAGTCAAGTTATGAGGGTAACGCTGCAAGGGTATTCAAAATCTTTGACCATCAGTTAAGCTTATCACTTAAGTTTGAGTATTAAACTTAAGTTGCTGGTACCATATCTGGTATTTTATAGGTTAACTAGCGGACCAAGCAAAGCTTTTTCGTTATTCATTAAAGCCCGATGTCTTTACAATCTAAACCCCAATGATATATTCTTCTATATTATAGATGTGTTATACTCGTAAAAAATCTCGTGCCAAAAGTGTTCCAATGACAGTGACAGCAACAGTCACACATGTCGAATAGTGTGAAAAGGATACCGTAAATAGAATATTGAGAAAAAAGAGGACAGCTAGTGCTTGTCACTTTTACTTCTAGCGTAAGGCTAACCAGTAATACTTTTTATTCAAAAAGTCTTGGTAAATACTGTGACACATCCCTCCCTAATGCCAAAAATAGATTTTGTTTTTGCCCGTAAATGTCGAATGATTGCATCGATAACGGTGCCCATTATCCTAAATGCAAAGAACGTCCCAACGACCTTTCCGGCATTGATTTTACGAGGCAGCTATAAAGTGCGTACGTCAGCGCTTAACGCTCGAATAAAGCGCTATCGTGTTTCGGCATTACAGTAATGTAATTAGTGGGAATGTAGAATTTGATTGCGGGCAATGAACTCGTAAGTATTTAAGTTGTGGGTAGTGTACTGTATAATATGTAATGAATTCTGTAATTAACTTTGACCCTGACTTAGCTTGACAGAAAACAAAAGTCTTTATTGAAAAACCTAATTATTTTATTTTGTATGTTAAACGGACAAGACTGTGATTTGGGTGATCCTTAGAGTAATTAGGTTTTTAAACTGGATAAAGATTAAAAAACACACAACATTTATACGCATAAATAATAATAATGGTCAAGTTCCTCTTAAAAATCCCTGGAAGAATTCTGATAGGGGGGGGGGGGGATTGCTCTTTCATTCAATCACATGTCGAGCAAAGTTCCAGTCCCAGGCTATATTTATTGATTGGACATGAACCCTTTTCAACTGATAATCAAATTTTCAAGCGCAAAATTCATGTTAAATAAAATAAAATGTTATAGTGATAGACACAGCATAGCTGAATATCTTATCTGAATAACGAAGATTGTAGATTAGAAATGGATGAGCCAGTTGTAAAATGTCTCTCGTACGCTGATGACCAGGTTGTGTTTGCTTCATCAGCGGAGGACTTACAACTTATGCTGAATGTAGTGAATGATTCACTAGATGGTAAAGGTATGAAGATGAATGTGGATAAGACGAAAGTAATGGTGTTTGAAAGAGAACAAAGTAAGACAGTAATTGAAATAAAGGTTAACGGAAATGTAGTGGAACAGGTGGAAGAGTTCGTGTATTTGGGGTGTATGTTTAGTAGAGATGGTAGGCATGTTAAAGATTTTGAACGTCGAGTGAATGCAGGAAATAAAATGAACGGGGCTATAGGTACAGTAGTGAGGAGTCAGAATGTATCTATGAACGCTCGTCTGGCAATACACAATGCTATACTAGTCTCCACATTAATGTAGTAGTGAGAGCTGGGTTTGGCAGGAAAAGCATGTCAAGCATGTCAAATTTACATTGCAAAAGTGACTGGCGGTGTTGATAGTGGCCGCCCTAGGAGAACTTATATCGATCAGATTAGTGGCTTACTAAAAAAGGGCGATATAAGGTGCACCCATAACCAACGAGCATGCATGCGTAGATGTATGTAGAAGAAGCAAGAAGTTTAACAGGATCACGTGAAATGGAAATCCATGACCTCTGCCTACCCCTCTGGGTTACGGGCGTGAGCGAATATTTATTTATTTTTAATTAAAAAGTATAGAAAGATATACAATATAACATATACATGTGATAAGTCGAAACAACACTGACTACATGGCATAATATGTCAGTGAGTGGCAGGAGCGCCTGTGCTAATTTCTCTGGATATGTCATCTTTCATGTTTGGGCGCCATATTGAAATGGAACAGATCGGAACAAATATACTCTTCTTACCCTAGGTATGGCTTGGAAAGCTTCCAGTTTTATTGTATTTTGTGCAGCTTATATAATCTATATCTTTTTAATCTGTCTTAGTACGTGAAGTTAGTCTCCGCAACACAAACAACAAACTTATTATCTGTATTTGGTTAAAAATATTCCAAACAGAAAAAATATCGAAGTTAATCGGAACAGTTTTTGAATATTATTTACTTTTATTATATAGCTTTGCAAGAGTTGGCTTAAAAAACCCGGAACAGACAGGTCTTAACGAATTATACCTGTTTAGCATTTTATAAACAATTTTTTTTAAATATTTTTAATTTTGTTACGCTTCAAGGATGTTTTAATTTCATGCATTGTTTTGGCTTTCCGGTTGTCAAAACGGCCCTCTTATATACGGTGTACATGCTACAACAACTTGTGTTATAAAACGAGGCACATAATATTAAAAAAAAGCACACTTGCACTCCTTTCTAAATTAAATTCGATCGGTCGCACCGACAGCGGGCCGTAGCCCCCCTGGCGCCGTACCTGCGCGCCCCTGACTTCCTGCCGTCACGCCCTCTCGCAGTCAACGCAAGGATTTCCCCACGATTTCCTTTCAATTGATACACGAAGGTGACACCATGGGCCGTGATACAGCATAGATAGTTCAAGTCAACCAGGCTCGCGCTTAGTTCAGTTGAACTGTTTGTCTGTCGCTTACAGTACAATCGACGCTCAAAAGCTTCAAAAAACATTTGTCATAGTTCAGCCAATTTACACACATTTACTCTCGACCACAACTTGTTCTGTTGCTGTTCGTCCGTCTGTCTGTCCGTTAGTCACCAGGCTGTATCTCCTTACTATTTCTAGTTAGACAGTTTCACAGATAATGTATTTTTGTTACTAAATAACAGAATAAAATAAATATTTAAGGAAGCTTCCATAAAACAAATGAGATTTTGCAAGCACTGTGCGCAGGTCCGACTCGAACTTGGCCGGTTTTTCTATGTGTCGTCTAATTACAAATATCGTTGGTATGAAATCGTTAATAATGTGCCACGAGAAACTAATTGGCTTAGAATCAGAAGGGAGACAAACGCGAGGAGTAGAATAAAATTATAGGGACTGTACTTAAATCCAATATGTAATCATGTAGCGATAGCGACCCCTTGTCCATTCAAACGATAATGTTTGCAAAACGCGTGCGTGTGGAACGAATCATACTTGGAAAAAATTGTAATAATAACATCTATATGATTGTCAGGCATGTCGCGTGCTGTCCGTCTGTCACTCGTTATAATAAAACTAGCGATTTGTATTCGCGACATAGAAATGTCCACTGCTCATTAACATTTTGAGGTTATGTTCGCGAAGCAATTTCATTTAAAATGTAATCAGTCATCTTAATGACGTCACGAAATTTGTTCTCTTTTCTATCGACTTCGTTTTCGTTCGATTTTCCATTTAATGGCAAGTCAAATCAAAATTATGTTGCAAAAGTGAGTCACAGAGTTAGTGGGTTACGTCCACGATCAGATTGGTGGCACAAAATATATCTGTAACCATAGCGCATGTACGTGTATGAATAAATACTTAATGTAATGTATGTAGAATAAATTATAGGTGAGTCAGGAATATGCCGAATGTAAATCCGTAATCTATGCCTTCCAGTCTGGGTTACGAGCGTGGGTGCTTATTGATAAATAAATTAATTAATTCAATCAATCAATTTTTATTGATTATTAATTATGTTGGCCCAGCGGTATAGGCTTTGACTACTGTACGTGTGTGTTACGGTCGCGGGTTTGAATCTAGGCAGGCGCAGGCTAAGCCGGTCAAGGAAAACATCGCGAGGAAACCGGTATGTCTCAGAACCGCCAAATTCGAAGATACGTGATATCCACCAACCCACACTGGGCCAGCGTGGTGGATTACGGCCCCTACCCTCTTTCGAAGAGGAAGCCTGTGTCCCTGCAGTGGGGAAATATACTAAAAAGAAGGCTGATTTATTATTACTATTCAATGAATTAATAAATCAAATAATTAGTTAATTTATATTTGTCCAGGAAATGCGCCGAAAAAGAGCTGGAGTGCGTAGCGATAGGTAGCCGACTGCGCGGCGCGATGGGCACGAGGCCGCCGGCCAGGTTCTGGCCGCAGCTGTGGGCCACCGTGCTGCGCAGCCTGCTGCTCAAGAAGCGCGACACCAGAAAAACCTTAGCTGTGAGTACCACTTGCATACTTTAGAAAAACAACACGTTAAATCGTGAACGCTGAGTACAAATCATGAATTCAATGTATAGTGAATAGTACGAACGAGGTGGGATTATTAATACAGGCTTACAGTATTTAGATTTTTAAAAGTAAGTAAAAGCTGTCGCTAAAGCTAGACCATACGTCTACGGCCATACTGTGCCGACCCCACATAACGTGGGTGACTTGTTGGAAGATGATGGACATTTAGAATTGAGACCTTCGTCGGAACCTTATTAAATGAAACCTGCAGAGTTTATACAAGTAAACAATGATATAAACCTTAATCAGATTAATCTAATGTTATTAAATGCAAGAATCCAATTGAAATCATCACGCATGTTTACATGACGCATGCACCAACATATCAACATAATCGTTAAACATATAAATGACTTATACAGAATAACATTTAAATGAATATCAAATCAATAAAGGCCAGTGTTTGCCCTTTAATGGGCTTGATGTTTTGTTTAGGAATGAATAGCTTTCTTTATGTTGTAAAAGTTTACTGAAGAAATATCTAAGCCCGCCGTTGTCATGTCATTAATAGATTTTGTTACCATTAGATCACAATTAGGTTACCTACATACCATAACATTTACGACTTAGGGTCCTTCAAGAAGCGAGCTTATCTATTCCTCAAAAGCCGGCAACACATCTGCAGTTTCTCTGGTGTTGCGAGTGTCCATGGGTGTCGTTGATCACCTCGGTGCTCACGCAGCTCGTTTGCCCCCTTCTCTTATAAAGAAAAATATTAGAGGATTAAAAAGTTAAGAAACACTTTATGTTTTAACTAAGACCTATTTAAAATACATAACTTACTAAATAAATAGTAGATAAAGGTAGTTAGTAAGTTTAGACATTGACGTTGTATAAAAAAATACGTCAATACGTATAATCAAGAATTTAATAACCTTCATAAGGCCCCTTGTACACGCTAAGAAAATTCGCAGGGCGTGTGCAAGAATTCGTGGAGAATTTTGTCGGATTTAGACACGAAAATGCTGAAATCACGAAAATACAAAGCAGTATTCGTCACGCGTCGTTGTGTAGCGAAGTTGGTTTAATTTCTCTGTCAGCGCCGAAGTAGTGTACAGTTCGTATGTAGACACGACGACTTTTCTTAGCGTGCACAAGTACCGTTACTGTTTGAAGTGAAAGCTTTCAGTTTAAAACTACGTCTATAGTGAATCTTTCACTAATTGCCTGCTAATCCCCAGGAGGTGCTGGTCCCCCTGTACTGTCTGGGAGTGCTGATCTTCCTCAAGATGCTAGTGCCTAACCCTAACTTTCCGGAGGTTAGCAAGCCAGGCCGCCTGTTGCGCATCCACCACGACATCTTCCCAGAGAACCACTCGGTTGCTGTTGTCGCTGATTGGGCCACCGCCAATGGGACTGTGGTGAGACAATTATTCTGTTCTCTTGAATCTTTGATATGTGCGTCTATTTATAATAATTATAATGGTCCACTGATTGGTCGGAAGCACTGACGCCGCCAATTAATTCTAATGCTTTATAGCATCTACGGACAATAAACGAAGATTGAAATCGTTTCGTTCAAAAGCAAGCTAGTCACAGCTAGAACAGACAAAAAATTTCTTGAAGTGGAAATAAATTCCTTAAATTTCTCATATTACTTGTCGCACACATAGATCCCGATTCGGAGGACTGATTTGTCTATGGTTTATTGTAGTGAGGTAGACAGTCGTTTCCCGGTCTATGTTAGTTTAATACAACTAAGTTATATTCCTAGGGTTTCTTGGAAGAGATCAACAACCTGCTGATAGAGTCCAACCAGCACGCTATCAACTGGGTGCGCTACAACAACACGACCGAGCTGAACGACGCCTACCACCTCAACGCGCGCCACTTCCCCATCGCCGTCATCTTCCACACCGACCCCAGTACCTTCGGAGAACCTCTCAGGTACGGTGATATGACAATAGGAGATTCGGAACCAGCTGTTGTGACTGCACGAATGATCCATCTCGGGTCGTAACATTGAATTCAGGCGTGAAGAAGTATTCTACGTTTCGTATGAAAAGTTGCGTGCCGCAGGCCCCTTCTCTTGTTATCGCTTCTTCCACTTTTCCTGGCGAAACGGCTAAACCATATTATGTTGCACAAATCAAAGCTCAGCTAGAGGCTCTGTAAGTAATCCTATATCTTTTCAATACTCTTTTACTAGCTAGTATATGTATGTATATGTTTGTTAGTTTGTGTGCAACGGTATCTTTGAACGGGATTACGGGTACGGGATAATTTGAAATGTTGCACAATTATCAAGGAACGAAGACAATAGTTTGTCCCATTATCCTGACCAGGATCTTTAGGATTTGCGATTGAGAGTAACGCCATCTAGTTGTTAAACTTTAAATAACAATGGATACTATATGTTTTTTTAGTTTCTAAAACTATTTTAAAGTTAAATCACTATGACCTCGTGCGTCTTGGCAACCAACTGTATGAGATATACAAAATTCTTCATCTTTCTAGATACACAATTCGTACGAATCCCTCCCACGCTGGCACCCCGTCAACCAGAACTCTGAACACGTCCCCAGTGAAGTGTCGCGAGAGACCGGCGGCTAAAGATTGGTCCTCCGACTGGTCCCGCGGCGGCCAGCTCATACCGCTCTCGGAGATGCACAGCGAGGACACCTGCCCCGTGCTGCAGTACTACTACTCCGGCTTCTTATCGCTGCAAACGCTCATTGACTATGTTAAGATCAAGGTACGTGACTGTGTGATGAGGAGTTAGAGGTTAAGAGTTGATAAACTGCTTTTCGTATAAGCTCTGAGACAAGTCCATTGTTGTTTCTGTCTACCCCGATTGGGTTAAGTGTACTAAGTTATTTATGCGTATGTAGCTGTTAAGGTATACAGTACAAATAATAATTTCAATTTAGGAACAATGAATGTGTCAACGATTGGAATGGAATTGAAGCCACGTACATGTGGACGCAGGTAGGCCTCCTGCTCGATAGACAGATGATCTGATCAAGGTTGCGGGAGTCGACTGGAGGGATGAAGGAAACGACCACTGCGCTCTTAAAAAACTATTTACCATTTCGTATTACTTTATTATAGTTTATTGTTGTCACAACTCATCAGACAAATATTTACAACTGTTGTAAAGAAATAATACAATCTCTGTTTATAGCTCGACACTGGATCACCTCTGCCACCGCCGCGGGTCGACCTCCGTCAGTTCCCGAAGCGTCAGCACACGGGCGACTGGCTGGTGATCTTCCGCGTCATCATGCCCATGTACATGGTGATGACCTTGTCCCAGTTCATCACCTACCTGCTCATGTTCGTCGTGGGGGAGAAGGAAAAGAAGATAAGAGAGGGCATGAGGATCATGGGATTGAAGGATTCCGTTTATTGGTAAACACAAAATATACTTAAGTATTCTAGATTCGGGTCTCGATCAAACAAATGGTGTTGCTTCAAAAGACAAGCTGGATCACACAAAGCTTATGTATATTTCAGGGGTTCCTGGTTTCTTATCTACGCTGTGTTCGTCACCATACTGTCGATTGTCAGTACAGTCCTGCTATTTACTTTAGGGGTAAGTTTTATTTACTATTGTTGTTGATATATAAAATGCAGGCGAAAGTCTTTGACCAGTGTATAGTACTGAACCGTGGCCCCTTATGGGTACTCTAAGGAATGAGTCTATTTCTTAAAACCAAAATTGTCTGAAGTATGGTTAACCTACACGAGTAGCAACGAGCTCTTAAAAGAGATTGCCATGATTGGATGGAAGCGTTGAAAGAAGATTGAAGGAGATAAATCTTTATAGGCTATTTAAATTAAAAACATCCTAATTTCTATAGAGAAGATAGCTGGTACTACCATCTGCTTGACATCCTGTCTTCTTCTCCTCTTTGGTCTTTTCCCACTTTTTTAAGTGGGTTTCACTCAGTACGACCGTAGTCCATAATGTAAAAACGTTCACGACAGTCGCTCTTCGGACTTCAACCCACGACCATGTTGTGCACGTTGGCACTACTCTGCTGTTGGAATCCCAAGCCAAGCATACAGCTGCACACAGCACATTGAACTAATATAAAGTAAGTATGAAAGTCTAATATAAAATGTAATGTCTGTTGCAGGTGTTCCAGCACTCGTCCTATATCCTCATCTTCCTCTTGATGCTTCTATTCGGCTTCACAATCATCACCTTTGCTTTTATGTTGACTCCGTTCTTCGACAGCGCCAGAGTAAGTAACGCAATGACATAGACGGCATTCTTCACATCAGAGTACAACTTAGCTGTGGACAAATTACAGTGTAAACTAATTTGCAGCTGTTTCAACGGATTTTTTTTACCACGCTTTATTTTCGGAATCATTTAACGTGATTTTTAAGCCCCTTCAAGACGTAAACGTAACGTAGTTGAAAAGTTGCACACTTATCAAGTAGTGACGACAATTCAATAAATTAAATAGTTTTTCTCATTATCCTGATCAGGATTTTTGGGATTTGCGATTTACTTTAATCTCTACATTGAGAATAACGCCATCTATGTGTCTAAATTTAAATAACAATGGATATTATACGTAATGGAGCTCCATCGCTAAGCTTAGCGTGTTTTTTAGTTTTAAAAACTTATATTATGTAAAAAAATGATGTAACATGTTACAAGATGTACGTACATGTTACGAAAAGTTTTGTCCCCCAGACTGCGGGCATCCTGGGCAGCTTCGCGGTGAACCTGATGAGCTGGCTGTACTTCATCCAGGTGTTTGTGTCGAACGCGGACTCGCTTGCCTTCTGGTTCGTCTCACTCATAAGTTCCAGCTGTTACGCTCTGGCAATGGATAAGGTAAAATAGAAATTACTAACATAGCTTTCGAAGGTGAATAAGTTATCAATTTTATTCATTCTTTCCAATAGCATCAATTAAAGTTAACTTACAACGCCATCTGTTGGCGACCGAAAAGTTTTTTGTAAACGAAAACAATTTTTTTTGTTTGTATGTCATATTTATATTATAAAGCTTTTTTAAAAGTAACCATATAATAATTAGTTATTAATTACAAAAAAGTGAACAAAAACTTAAATTCAGTTTTGTTTTAAAAATTTTCTTAATATTTTATTAAAGTTAATACATAAAAATAAACAAATGATTTAATTGTAGAAATATCGAAAAATCATAAAAAAGTAAAAATTTAAACGACAAAAAGATTCGCCCGAACAGGGACTTGAACCCTGGACCCTTGGATTAAAAGTCCAATGCTCTACCGACTGAGCTATCCGGGCAGTGGTAGCTCTGTCAAAAATAACGTTTAAGTAATATAAGCATTTAAGTACTAAAAATCATAAATTATATATATTTTTAAATCTGGCATTTAAATAATTTTAATTTGACAACAAAATGATGTAGATCTATTTTTATCCTTTACATATCTACACGTAATGAACTAGCTGTTGCCGGCGACTTAGTTTCGCTGACGTTGACGAATTCGTTTCTTCTTCCACGATGTTTTCTTTCGTATTTTCCCCTATTTATTTCTAGTAATAAATATAGCCTTTGTTATTCAGGGATAATGTAGCATTCTAATGTTTGTTTTTAAATCGGTCCAATAGTTTTTGAGTTTATTCGTTGCAAACATACAAACATACAAATCTTTCCTATTTTTAATATCTATTAGTGTATATAAAGTGTTTAATGCATTCAACGCAGATGACTTACATTTTCTACTGCTCACCAACAAGGGCAGCAAAATAAACGCAATAAAATCCCTTAAATTAGTTTTGTTCCAAGCAGCAAAGCTTTTAAAATAGTCATAAACTACGTCGTCGTCTACCTTCAGTGTTATTCTTTATTCATATTTTTCGGTAGATTAATGTAGTTCGAGCAAGTAATAAAAAGAGCTAGCTCATTCGATAGCTATAAAAGAACTAGTTGAATCACTCAACATTGCAGGCGCTAGTTTTGGACATGGCGGGCGTGGGCGTGACGTGGGACAATCTGTGGAGCGGGCCGGGCGTGCCGTTTGGCGGCAGTCTCATCATGATGGCTGTGGACACGGTTATGTACGGGCTGGTCGCTTATTGGCTCGACGCTGTTATACCCAGTAAGTTACTTAGAAGAATCTTTCAGTACACTTTTTTAACGCGGGGAATACATTTACGCAATTCGCCGTCCGTGCTACGGGGGCAGCAGGGACATCTTCGTGTGGGACTCCCGACCTTAGATTTGGGCCGGACTACCCACTAAGCCGCAGTGTTCTCTTTCGCCCGGCCGGGCCGTGGCATCTACGTTAGTTTATCCACGGCCCGTTAGGTTATCTTTCATTACACATGGCAATAGGTGATCTTAGGTGGATTTATTAGTTTCTATGTGAAAAAATTTGTGTGTGTCCGTTTTTCGCTAATTAAATATTTGAACGAAAATTATCTTTTTTTTGTCATATTCATCCAAAAATAAAAATCATATTTAATTCTTTCTTCCAGGCGAGTACGGCATCAAGCAGAAGCCTTGGTTCTGTTTGCTGCCGTCGTACTGGGGCGGCGGGCGGCGCGGCAGAGTGTCCGCCGTGCACTTCCACTCTAACGGCGAGGCGGCGCACAACAAGGACATCGAGCCCGTACCCAGGTAACAGATTATAAGAGGTTAAACGTACAGGGCATCGCATCGTCGATCCCACAAGACGGACCAATGATCTCGTCAAGTCCATTGGATGAGGGCATTAAAGAGCTGACCCGTGTCTATCGCGATAGCTTCCTTGAGGAATCCTACAATGATTTTCCTCTCCAAGGTCGCCGTTTGGTTGATGATAAATATATTCTTGATGTTTTTGTTTCATTTTATATTTGGATTTCAGGGAGCTATTGGACAAAGAAGCGATCAGGATAGTTGGCCTACAGAAGAGCTTCCGCCACTGCCGCAAGCCGGAGATCAAGGCGATCGACGGCATCGACCTGAGCATCTACGAGGGGCAGATCACCGCCGTGCTGGGTCACAACGGCGCCGGCAAGTCTACGCTGTTCAACATCCTGACTGGACTCACTGCGCCCACTGCCGGCACTGCTTATGTATATGGATTGGATGTGAGGT
This sequence comes from Papilio elwesi, assembly GCA_029849275.1. Lineage (NCBI taxonomy): Eukaryota > Metazoa > Arthropoda > Insecta > Lepidoptera > Papilionidae > Papilio > Papilio elwesi. The sequence continues at coordinate 6,646,186 of CM056707.1, read as the reverse complement.
AAATGGAATAGTGAAAGTTGACATTAATACAATTGACGAGCTGAGCCCTGCGGTTTTGTTTGATGACCCACGACGGTCCAGTCTAAGCTGAACCCTATTAGATATGATTAATCATATGGATGGTCAACTTACACTTACTTTCCTAAGGCTCTTAGGGGATGAATTTAGAAAAATCCTTACTTAGTTTATTAGCTCGCCTACGTAACAACGTAAACAGATATCTGTGTGCAACATTTCAAGTCTTTAGGCCCAGTAGTTTGGCCTGCCTATAATGCTTGGTTAATTTATTTTTATTTAGTTGTTCTTAAAAGAATCAGTGGCAGCGTTTATTTTCTTTAATAGTTAATTCCTACTACTGAATTAAAAATTTTATACCTCTAGTGATCAAACATCATGACTGATAGACTCTGTGTTCCAGGGACCCTAACGACATGCACGAGATCCGTCAGATGATCGGCGTGTGTCCGCAGCAGGACGTGCTCTTCGACCTGCTCTCTGTTAAGGAGCATCTACAATTCTTCGCTGCGGTTAAGGTTTGTTAAGTTTACCAACTTATTCGGTCTTCTTCCAGAACGCTTAACTTATGACAAAGGAGGAAAACAACTTAAGATGGCAGATTCACACACTAATACCAACACATTGATGAGCTTCTAAATCTAATCTAGATTCTAAGTCTGAAAGGATGAGATGAGACTTAAAATACTGTCTGTATAGTTTATATAATCTGTTATTCTTACTTAAGAATCAAACCTAAAAGACAATTGACACAAATCTCCTTCGAGGGCGATGGTGTAATGCAATTCTTTTGTCCACTTCATAACAGTTCTTTTTAAATAAGTACATTATATGTGCACAGGGAATTCCTAGTAAACGTTTACCAGAGGAAGTACACAGAGCGATGTCGGAAGTCGGTCTACTGGAACAGGCTGAGGTCTTCTCGAAGCATCTATCCGGCGGACAGAAGAGGAAGTTGAGCTTAGCCATCGCGTTCATTGGAGATCCTAAGGTATTATTATTGCGAAAAAGTAGTCAATAAGTCATTCGAATACAACAGTAAATTAATTATACCATGATTTTGAAAAAAAAACCGTATTAAATACACTAGCGACCAATCAAAACGTAGATAAGTCCTGTCAAGACTCTCGAGATCAGAATGGTCACCGAGGATTGAGTAACATTCAAAGTCTCTTTCAGGGGATTTTGAATCAAGTTGCTACACAAGCAGCCAAGTATTTGTCTGTCTCCATTATTTTAACGCGAATATAGTTTCTTGTAAAGAAAAATATTTCTGGAGCATTTCTAATCAGATCCTTGGAAGTTCCTAGTGAGGCGACTCTAAAAACGTTATTTGAAACCAGATAATAATCCTGGACGAGCCCACTGCCGGCGTGGACCCGGTGTCCCGGCGGCAGACGTGGCGCATTCTGCAGCGCGCGCGGCGAGGCCGTGTGCTGCTGCTGACCACGCACTTCATGGACGAGGCCGACATCCTTGGGGATCGGAAGGCCGTAATCAGTAAAGGCCGGGTGAGTACACTCAACAACAAAACTTCTTGGAATTCATCCTAGAAGCTCTTTTTATCAGCTATCGTCCGCTGCTGAACATTATTATTTATGGATCAGCACAAAGAAGCCCTTGCTATCCTCACCCAGTGGAATCTGGCTACCGAGACAGAACCGTCGGTCAGTCATCAGGGATTAACTACCCGTTTGAAATAATAGTGGTTTTCCTTCTGAAACGGTTGCCTAAAATTATTCCTGAAAATTCATTGTTTGTTTTTCAAATACTTGTTTTGTTTCTATAGAGCCCTATTAGTATGTATACTTTACTTGTTTTGTTTTCCAGGTCCGCTGTGCTGGAACGTCTTTATTTTTGAAGAACAAATTCGGCATTGGCTACCATCTCACGCTCGTGCTGGACGGTATAATGTTTATTCTTATGAGGCCTTAAAACTTAAAACAACCTCCCACTTTCATCCGACTGGTTTCAAATTTATGAAGACAAATTATGCAATATTACAAAAGGGGTATAGAAAACTAACATTGTTTTTAAATTAAATAGAAGAGATCCTGAGGGAATTGTTGTCCCATGGTACGTAGTATACCCTTCTGTGGACATTACAGGCGCGTGCCGCGAGCACCAGATAACCCGGCTCGTGCGGGGCCACGTGCCGCGCGCGGAGAAGGCGCGCCGGCACGGCCGCGAGCTCTCCTACATCCTGCCGCACTACGCCGTGCACCTCTTCCCGCCGCTCTTCCAGGCCATCGAGCACGAGATCAAGGAAAAGACCAACCGATTGGGTGAGAACAGCCACACAATTGTGCTAACACACATGTCATAATGCCCAACTTAATAGTTGGATATGCAGCATGTGTGATTGACCTGTTTAAAGCAGAATTGAGGTCCAAAAATATATTGAAATACTGAAATGTAAACCGATTCGTGCAAAACATCATGGAACGCAAACGATGGCGGCGAATAGAAATAAATCGATTTTCTTTCTAGTCACATCTTAGTCTTTTTCAAAATAAACCACCTATGTGTAAAAATAAAGATCCTTCTGTTACATTTTCAGGTATAACCAGCTACGGCGTATCCATGACGACGTTAGAAGAAGTATTCCTCAGTCTAGAAGGAGAGAACGCCGAGGAAACCGAAGCAGTAGAGGGCGTGTCTTCCGTGAAGTTGGTGCGAGCGAGAGCGCTGTCTAGGAGCTTATCACTACAGAGCAAGACGTTAAGTTATCAGGTAAATTGGTTGCAAGGTTAACTTACAGCTTAAAATGGAGTCGTTAACACACCTTAACTAAACAAGCAATGCACGAGATAAATTAAAATAAGAGGGTGCTGGTATCACGACAGACTTGCGGTTACTATGTAACACTATCATTTTATTCTGGTATTCTATGAGGTTTTAGATCTTCTCAGGTCGAGGGATCTTTTAGGCAATTAAAGTCTTTGAAAGTACAAAAATATATTAAAATCCATTCTGATGTACATATATCAAAAATAACCACGTGAATTATTCCAAGGAATTGAACGATAAGGAGCAACAGAAGACCACGTCGCTGCCCACGCCGCCCCACACCGCGTCCCACGCCCTGCACTCCACCACGCACGGAGTCGAACATGTCAAGGTACTGCCGCTCACTACATCTTCAGTCAAACAAATTTACGGCATATTTAAAAAAAAGAAGCTGCGTAAATGCAACAGCTAAATACTGGAGTATAAAGTAATAGAAGTCGCACCAGAATTCTTCACCGATCTTAGGAACGGCATTATACGAAAGGTTAATGACGAATTTAGGTTGAATATACGCAATGTGACAGTGATTTTATGATAAGAATGGTGGAGGAAGAACACAAAGAGTGCACGGTAGAGTAGGTAAGAGAACAGTGGTAGAGCCCGCGACAACAACATCAGTTGCACTAAAGGGCCTGCTCGGTCAGTGAAATACCACGACCTCGCAGAAGAAACGCGTCAATAAACGAGTGCCGTAAACCTAATTTTAGTCTTTTTCCCCTTCCTCCGTCATTTCTAAGGATAGGATGGGAAAGGAAATAGGATTGGACTAGGATTCGTATAAGAAAAAGAAATATCCTTTTTTTCTGTCTGTTAATTAAAGGTTGACATCTGTAACTCATTAGCTTATTGCCTAAAGGTAGCGGTCACTCAATATTATGTGCTTTCAAAAAAGAGAAAATTGTGTTTATTACCAGATCAAATTTGAGGTAATATATTATTTAACTTATAACTTATTAGATCCTCCCTTCCCCTTAAGGGAATTGTATCGTAATTTGTGTGAATCCGAACCAGTTGAAAACCTGCGCAGGAATGTCTTGCGTTATCCCTGCATAAGCTGAGCTGGTCTTATATTTTTGTGGCAATAAATAGTTTCCTTCATTCTTCCAAGTGATTGAATATAACATGAAAGTGATATGAATGGCGCACATCCTACTGCAAATATCGATGTGCAGGTACATTCGGTCTCGATGTGTGAAAAAAAATGTTGCTAAGTTCACCCCAAACGTTATATCAAAGTGTGCCAATTGTCACAAGGTGCCTGTAGAGGCGCCCGCGTCGACGCTGGGCGAGATGGTGAAGACGAGCCCGTCGTGCTGGCGCACGTTCTGCGCGCTCGTCTACATCCGCACCGTGCGCATGATCCGAGACCCCTACAAGCTCTACGTCATGATCTTCATGCCCATCAGTGAGTACAGAGTGTGGAATGTTTACAAAGATAATTTAAAAAACACAGGCTATAAAGACTGCAAACAGGCAGGCGCGGTAATAATTCAAAATTTTAAAAATAAACCCTTGCGTCTTAACAATAAAATTCAAAATTACAAGTTCGTCAAAACTGTTTCAAATTCAAATAATTATGTTGCTCAACTGCGAGCCTCTAACATTTTCCCCTAGCAAATATCGTTTAGCGCCGCTGTAGAAGCTTTCACTTCAATAAACAATGGTAACCTGCAACATCTGTTGCACTGAGCTAACTAATCCACGATTCATGTGGCCAATCAAACAACACTGCTTTCTTTAGTACAGTCCAGAATACGTAATGCGATAAGTTATAAGTGCACGTTTATAGTCCAAAATCTAGCTTGACAAATTTCTTGGCATTAAAGACTTGTTTTATTTTTCAGTTTCCTGCGCCCTTGGCCTATACATAAAGTCGCGGCAAATTGTGTTTTTTCGGATGCAACCACTCAAACTGGACCCCAACGCGTATCTCAACAAGACTCCGATCGCCCTGAACAGCGAACAGGACAATTTGAAAGAACTCCTCGACTTCCGGGACTCATTGGAGACATTAGGGGCATATCCTATTGTGGACTTCGATGGGAACTTCACCAGTCTTCTGGACATGGAGAATTTCGGAGCGTTCAGTTTAGGAGATAGCTTAATACCTTACGGAAAGATAATGACATACTTCAACAGTACATATACACACAGCCTGCCCATCATCATCAACTTATTGGACAATAGCATTTACAGGTTAGATTTTTTTTACATTTTACATAGAAAGATTTTTATTTTTTATTATAGCAGAAGGCGGCAAACAAGCAAGCGTCCCAACTACCAAGCCACTATCCATAAGCATCTGCAACAACCCAACGAGTTGTAGATCTGTTGCAGAAAAAATGATGTTTCCCTTTCCTATTTATTAACTCCCCGGTCAAACCCTCCTTCCCTTCCCATCCTTTCCTAATTAGAAATCGATGATTAGGGGAAGAGGAGTAGATTAGGGCATCAGCGCCTCATTCATCAGACGAAACGCAGAATACCTCCACTTCACGACTGTCCATTCGTGCAACAGATGTTGTTGCGGGCTCTACCACTGCCAACTTTACTAATGTTCAGTTAAGTTCGGCCTTCAAAGATAACACACTCTTTTCTGACTACACATGGAAACAGATGATTCCGCAAGGCAGGTGTATGAGGCACCTCGCGCAACCCGTACAGTTCTGGAATGGTGTACATTCACGATGGTCTGAATAGAAAGTTCCAGACAATATCCAAAAAAAATTTTTTTACATAACGCTGTATTTTGTTAGGGTGTTAATGTCAGCATCGAACCAGCTGTCCAGCTTCAAGCCTATCGAGGTGCTGACGCATCCGTTCCAGCAGACGGAGCAGCAGGAAGAGTTCAACCTGGGCAACATGGTGTGCGCCATCTTCATGGGCATGATCTTCGCTCTCGTTCCTGTAACGCTCGCTGTGGACATCGTTTATGATAGAGAGGTGAGCTGTGGAGAAACACGACTGGTTTGCTGTTTTTCTTGTTTTCAAGCCCACCAATGGACAATCCTGATTCAACAATCTGAAACTGCTTCTTAACTCCCTAATGTGGCGTGTGATCATTGTCGTATAATCTTCTTGTATACAGTCGTTTTAAAATTAAGCTAAGAAAATATTAAAATATTGATCTTGGTACGGTAGACAGTAATGTTAAACTCGAGTTCGGTTTTTCGTCCACATGACTTCACCCCTAGAATCGCCAACAGTGAGTTACGCAAGGTTTCAACCTAATTTGGTTTAATTGTTAAATCACTATTGAATGTCGGCCCCAGACTTAGCTCGGCGACCCATTTGTGATTTGTCTATGTACTTATTATAAATAACAATAACAAATCCTAATCGGATAACGTATTTACTACATGAAAAGAAAACCAATGTCTGTAAAATAATCTTAATGTTTCAGATAAAAGCCAAAAACCAGTTGCGTGTGAACGGGCTGTCGATGAGCATGTACTTCCTGACTTACTTCACGATCCTCATCTTCATCATGACTATCACCAGCGCCGGAGTACTCGTCCTGGTAAGCTTATTGTTCTTTATAGAAATGTGACAAACGAGCATTTGAACCACAAAGGAAAAACAACGAGCGTGCAATAAACTGAAAATAGAAGGCAGAAGTCGTGAAGACAAAAATAAAGTCAAGAAAAATAAATACCCAGTTTTTATTATACATATATTTAAGGTTCTCTTTCTTCTAGTAACTAATATTGTAATTCTTATTCCTATTTATTGTCTGCCTAGCCTTGTATGTGGGTCGGCAGAGTCTGACCGTACCATACTGTATAGGTTTTGGCTACAGTTGTCATGGCCTGTCGCCAACCCTGCACGGGAATTCTTATTCGTCTTTATATATCAGGTAATTCTGAACGACATACCGAGTCTCACCAACGGGTCAGCGATCACGATGCTGTCGGGGCTGCTACTGCTGTACAGCCCGTCCGCCATCTTGTTCAACACGTGCCTGTCGTACGTGTTCGACAAGATGGACTCCGCGCAGAGCATCATGCCGAATATCACCACATGGGTTGGCGTCATACCTTTCGTGCTAGTGGCCGTTCTGGACACTTTTAAATGGGGTAAGTTACGTTATTTATTAATTTATTTCATTTATAAGTAACTAGCAGGCTCGGCAAACTTCGTTCCGCCTTATAATTAATTAACACCGCCGCAACCCCCCCTGGCGGATGGAATTTCGTAAAAACCGTTCTTAGCTTACTTGGCGAAAGGAATATTCCTGCCAAATTTCAAGTGTCTAGGACATATGGTTCCAGAGATATCATGATGAGTCCTGGTAGGTAGGTACCTGGAAATCTCTTGTATATATGATTTACAATCGACCAATGTTACATATCTCTAAATGGATAATCCTGGACCCAAAATCGAAGCCACCTTAGGTCACCAATTGACGACTTCGTAAAATCCAGCTATTTTTAATTAATAATATTTCTGTTAATTGGATTTGAAATGAGAATTGCTAATAAGGTGGATTGGCTGTTTTTCTATTAGCAGAATTTGTTTTTCAGGTAGCGATATCGCTTTCTACCTTCACCTGGTGTTCAGTTTCCTGGATGTGATGTACATACCTTACGCCATCATATATTATGTGGATAGGTGAGTACTGTCTCCTCATTTATATCGCACGCATTTACTCACGTCTCATTTCCAAGAACATGCCTAATTAATTTCTAGTTCTACTTTCACTTCTGTAAATATATTTCTACAATTCAATTTTATCACCGTTAGAATACTAAAATGTAAATGCTTCATACTGAAACCTATATGTTCCAGGGTATACCTGACGTGCAACCTGCGCGGGCTGTGCACAGAGCCGGAGCTGTGGAGCTACTTCACGGCGGAGGTGTGGGTGCTGATCGCGGCCATGCTGCTGCACGTCCCCGTCTGCGGCGCCGCACTGCTCGCTGCCGACAGGCTCAAGTCCGGCGGGCGGATATGTCCAGTGAGTTGTAAATGATAATACTTACGACCTGTTCCAAGGTAGCAAAACAATTACCAGATCTTATACTACCACTAGACAAGAGTCATAATTCACTCTCCACTACGAAAAGGCTGGCAACGCATCTGTAACACGTGTCATTGTTGCTGATGTTAATTTTTACCGGCGATCACGTAACGGTAATTTTGTTTGAAATTCGAAATGTCGTGCTTGACAACGACAGTAAATGAAAGCAACATCTGCTGTTCCAGAAGAGTAGTCCAGCCAAGCGTGCGCTGGACACGGAGTCCGAGGCGGGCGGCGAGGTGGGCGAGGACGAGGACGTGCGGCGCGAGCGGCGCCGCGTGGCCGGCATCCTGCAGAGCCCGCACAACCACGCGCCCGCGCTCGTCGTGCACGTGAGTAGACCACCATGCCATGAACTTATGTTTTATAAAGACATTTGCTTAATTATTTCATTCGTTCATTGTCTCATTCATTTATTTACTAATTCATACATTGTCACTATCAACAGAACCTTCGTAAAGAGTATAAACTACGAGGGTCGTCTTCTCGAGGCTTGTGCGGCGGCGAGGAACCCATGCGCAAGGCGGCGCTGGCGCGGCTCAGCCTCGCAGTACACGGCGGTGAGGTGTTCGGCCTGCTGGGTCACAACGGCGCCGGCAAGACTACCACCATGAAGATCATCACCGCTGAGGAGAGACTCACTTGTGGCACTGTTAGTTTTACGGATTTTAAAGCCATAAATTCGGCGTTGCTCACTATCCCCCAAGTGCAAAGCACCTCTTAAACTACTAAGCTATATAATGTTATAAACTGCTGTTTGTGACTGAGATGTTTTTTATTTCTTATAAACGCTCTACGTTTATCGATCAGTTTTTTTAGAATCTGAAAGTTTATTAATTTTCGTAAATTATTTTGAGTTAAAAGAAGTTATACTTTTGATTCAGGTAATGCTTGGCGGGAAGAACATAGAAGAGGCGCAGTCGTCCGCGTTCCAGATGCTGGGCTACTGTCCGCAGCACGACGCGCTCTGGAAGAACGTCACCATCCGCGAGCACATCGAGTGCTACGCCGCCATCCGCGGCGTCAGCAAGGCTGACACGCCAAGGTAACTAACACCACTGCTTTCGTACGTAATGTTCAAGGGAAACTTCCATTACATTCTATCACAACACATCATTTTTGTAATAATCCTTCGGGAAGACCTACGTTCTAGAGGGTATGTCTTTTTGTCTTTCTAATGATACTCCACCTACCTTAAATTAAGCTCCCTCTTGATTTTATCACGATTTTCTTTCTTTTCATCTTCCAGGATAGTGGACGCGTACCTCAACGGGCTGCAGATAATGGAGCACGCGAGCAAGAACGCGGAGGACTGCTCGGGTGGCACGCGGCGCAAGCTGTCGTTCGCGCTGGCCATGGTGGGCGACCCGCGCGTCGTGCTGCTCGACGAGCCCTCCACCGGCATGGACCCGCGCAGCAAGCGCTTCCTCTGGGACACCATCCTTGCTAGCTTTCAGGTAAATAGAGATAAATATGATAGTCAACTACCGAGCTCCGATCACCTTGATCTTTTGGCATTGCGAGGAGGCGTCGCGTCTCTTTGTATTTTTTACCGCATGTACCATGGGGAGTGTTTCGAAAAACTGTTTGGAACAACTCCTGCCGCTGATTTCCGTCCCTTTGCTACATTATGATACAAAAAAGGGAGGGAATGGGATAGACATTACTTCAATCACAAAAGCAAAGCGTAGACGTATGCGTAGACCTCTATATCTCGTCGATTTTTTTTAAATTTGAGATAGTATTTATTTTGTACTGACAAGACACTTCATCCATGATAATGTAAATCGTACGCGAAGTCATTCGCAGTTGCATGTTGTACTCGGATTTGCTTAACAACTAGTAAACGTTTAAGCAACTGATAACGCCTACAGAAAGGGAAAAATATAAGGTAGATGAGGCACAAAAAACGGCCGAAACAAAAGTCTAAAGACTAATTAATTAATGGATCTGTATTTTATTTCAGGGTAAAAAAGGTGCTATACTGACAACACATTCCATGGAAGAGGCTGATGCATTATGTTCTAGGGTGGGGATTATGGTGAAAGGAAGCTTAAGGTATCAACTGTTCATAGTCTATGCGTTATAATATGATTAAACATTAATTCTAATTCTGCTTTATATACTTTTTGTAGGTGTATAGGTTCTACGCAACATCTTAAGAATTTGTACGGCGCTGGATACACGTTAGAAATGAAAATTGGTCAAAATAATCAGAAAGTGGTAAGATGTAAATAAAACATAATATGCCATGATTTAATTTCACTGATGGTACCTTCTTCACTAGGGAAAGAAAGTTCCCTTGCAGAAGTACTCCTAACAGAATATAACTGGGCCAAGTATTCAACACGAAAGTAAGCTCTCTAGCCTTTCAGTATTTCAAGGGTTACATTAATTCTTCCGTCTCTATTCTACCATCGAATGCTGAGACATTCCTGGTCTCCATTCCTTTGTTGATATACCTCGTAATCAAACGAGGCGATTTGATCCCTTTTTTATTATGACAGCAGAGGATTGCAACAAGTTGAAGGCTAATGCTAAAGTGCGTACCATCATCCGGTCACATCGCTTGATAACATCATGGAGTGTTATCAAGAACTCGTTTGTTCTCAGCTATGAAACTTTACACCTGTATTCTGCGAAGTGTACTTCTACGGTCTCTGCGTGGATACTGCTCAATGCCCCGATACCGTAATATTCTAGCGATCGATCGAAGTAATATTGACGAGCTTCCGGAATAGTTATCTTCATAGAGATAGGTACTTAAAACTACACAGTAAAAGAAAGTAAATGGATTGAAGGAACTACTCCGACTTATGGTTCAAGGAGAAATAATAGACCGTAAGACCAAAGCATAGAAGGCTCTCTTGAAAAGCGAAATCAGCAATGAACTACGATGAGTTTGGTCTAGTAGGCCGTAGTGATTGCCAGCCTCCACTAGAAGATGACAACACAAGGAGAACGAATCTTCATTATTACGAAATATCAATCTGCGTGCTCTTAGTCTATTGGTTGCATAATTAAGGATTATTATTACAGATGCTGGATTCAGATCTATCGATGACGTCGTCCCCACTACGATCAGATGAAAATTCACCATCGTTAGGAGAAGCAGACGAAGGTAAACTACCTGAGCTTTACTTGTTAAAGGAAGGGAGCAAAGGGGCCCCCCATAAAATCATAAAATTTTGTACACATTACACTTTTACCTTGTTAAAATCTCCCCCCAGGAAGGTCAATCCTCCCCTAAACTGGAGTCAAGCCCCCTCCCCCTCCCATACCACAATCCTGGATGCGTCATGCACTTTATCTAATGGTAACATTTCGGTTTACTGAAATCCTCAGTCAAAAAACAATAAATCCTATTGACTAACTTGCTACTCCAGGGAAGAATACGAATGTGATGAAACCTCACTCTTCAAAATCGGACAAGTCGTTTAGGTCACAATGGAACAGACTGACATACACCTAACCAATACCCTCCTGTCAGTTGGACAAAAAATCTAATAATTGACAAGTGTAAAAGCAGGGTGACTGAGGATCTAAGCATCATTTACTGCAGGTGGGTCGGGCGGAGGCTCAGAGACGGCGGAAGCGGACGCGGAGGCGGAAGGCGAAGCGGAGGCGGTGGACATCAGTATACACACGCCGCTGGTCGCCGGCACACCACCGCTGCCGAGGCAGCTACATCACAGGTGTCTCAAATGTTTCTGTTTCTTTATCTCGAACGAACCTCTATTGCTAGAGCCTCCGGTATATCTTCTCTTTCCAAACTTGGTGACTATGTTGGTAGTACTGTTTTTCTTTCCCGTTCACGGCTTTACACGTATTTGCGTATGGTCTGAACTTAGGATTTATTAATTCCTATTACTATTGGTTTCAGTGTTTTATGAGCTTGGTGTTATTTTCATTGTCTTGTAAACGTGGAATCGACTTGAAAATTTGAAATATAAAGGACCAGTAACATTACGTTCTTTTACTTAACGCCATCTTTCTTTTAATTCAGGAAGGTGGCAAGCGAGCAAGCGAATCACCTGAAGTTTAGTGAGCGCTACCCATAGACATCTGCAACAAGCAAATGTGTTGCAGATGCGTGCCTACCGTTAATGGACAGAGGAGGGCCTAGACAGGAAAAAGGATATTTTCTTTTCCCGTTAACCCCCTCCCCAATCCCCTTACCGTTCCCATCCTATCCGTATGACGGGATCTTTGCGTGTTTAAAGCTGTTCAATCGACTACAATTTCTTTATTACGTCGATTTTTCTAGATTTATAAATATTCAGGACTGGATTATTCATTTTTGTATGCGTTGACATATACGACCTAATTACATTAGGAACTAAATTAACTCGGCGAAAAGCGGGTAGGAAATGGTACATAAACGCACACAATAACGTGACACAAGTGAAGCGAAAGCCAACCTATATTACGTTCGGTCGTCCCATTAGATTGTTAGATGACGTTAACTTGTTTTGTACACTATACAATTCCATAACTATGACGTCACCGAGCTCAGTTCTAATTTTGCACGAGTAGTACAGTACATACCAACGGAAGCAATTTTTTGTGAACATCGTAAAACTAAAGTCTTTAAAAATTACAAACCAAATTACATAATAAATCAGTTACACCATGTTGACTGGTGGCAAATAAATCAAGATACCGTTGGCAAAATAGATTACAAGAAGGTTTTCATTATCAGTGAGCGTGAGAGCAAACATTTGATGTGTGTGAATGAGCTACGTGCTAAAGACGATTGTCTTAGATAATGGATGCAATTCCCTGCAGTTTGCAACGTTTTTGTGTATCGACTCTTTACATATGTATGTACCTACAAACGATGCTGTTATAAAACCATAAATATCTATATATAACAGTGGTAGAGCCCGTAACAACATCCGTTGCACGAATGGGCCGGCTCGCCCGGTGAAATACCACGAACGAAGTAGTGTATTCTGCGTTTCGTTTGATGAGTGAGGTGCTGTAGGCCTAATTCTATTTCTCTCCCCCTTCCCATCCTTTTCTTATAAGGAAAGGGTGGGAAGGGGAAGAGAACTTGACGATTGAGGGGATGTATAGGAATTGGAAATAACCATTTTCTGTTTGTCCCCCCCTCTGACCATTTAAGGTGGGCAACGCATCTGCAACTCATTAGTTAGTTGCAGATGTCTATGGGTAGCGATCACTGGTGAACGGCTTGCTCGTTTGCCACCTTGTAAAAAAAATATACAAATCAATCTGACACAATATAGACCAGGGGACGGCCGAGTAATTTTAAGTGAATACAGATGGCCATATAAAAATCATAAAGGGCTCCCAAACACACTGAAATGAATTCAATATAAATATTATTTAAAATTTATAAGCCCTGCTTTAGATGTTCCCCGGGTCTCTAAACGACTGCATAACTCAGTTATCAAGCTCCGCCCGAAGAAAAGAACATTTAGTTGGGAAGCGGGATAAAGCCATACTTATATATCCCTACTAATATAAATGTGATTGTAAGTTTATTTGTTACGCTTTCACGTGAAAACTTCTCAACCGATCATCATGAAACTCTGTACACATATTCTTGGAGGTATTGGAAGTAACATAGGATACTTTTTATGGAAAAAAATAGGATATAAAAAGCTAAGTATGTATGTTCCCTATAGACTCCGAAACGACTGGATCGATTTCAATGAAATTTACAGGGATTGTCCAGATTGACATATTCCTGTGTTTGGATTGGATTGCGATCGGATCAACAATTAGTGGTACCCAGGCGAAGCCGGGGCGGATCACTAGTATTTACATAAATAAGCAAATATAAACTACAATTTGTTCTATAACAGATCTGAATCCAGCGGCGGCGGCGCGGGCGCGGAAGCTGTGATAGCGCTGGTCGCCCAGCTGTTCCCGTCCGCCGTGCTAGAAGAGAACTTCGCCGAGCGCCTGGTCTTCTCCGTGCCGCAGTCCTCGGTCTCCAGTCTCGCGAGATGCTTCCAGCAGATAGAAGATGGTAAGCCATTTACAATGTTGTATGATTACTCATACATAAAAATAAATATTAAAAATAAAATACTAGTTTTTTGATAATTATAGCCTCTTTGTATTATTATTTGTTCACAGCAAAAGAGAAGCTGAACATAGTGGAATACAGTTTCAGCCAAACCACGCTGGAGCAGGTGTTCTTGAAGTTTGCACAAACTGAGAACGTGGAATCTTCAGACCAGGAGCATTAACTAGACGATACTTGATTGTTTTATATCGTAAGCGAGCCGCGCCACTTGGAAAACTTTGATATAATCTGTATCTGTCAGTTTTAGGTTAGAATATTTTCTTAGTTATTTGTTGATACGAGAAAGAATTGTCAGTTTTTTAATAACCATTAAGTTTTTCTCATAAAATTTGTTCAAGGCTTTAATTATCAAAGGTTACTAAGTGGCGATTTAAAAAGTAATTTTGTGCTTTTAAAACTGTAATATAATGAATCGCTTCTAATATGTTCTGTGGTTTATTTCGTTGAGTTGTCAAAAGCTTTTTGTATGAAGTTTCCAGTTTATGAGAGAATATTATGTAGGTGTTGTAGCATATAATAAAAAAATCGTCGTACTCCGTGATGTGGCCCAAATCTTCATTGGCCTATATTATAATATAGACTGTTAAATTCTTAGTACAACTTTTTTTTAATATTTTATGGCAGCACCACTAATAATAATAAAAAACGCATGTAATTATATTGTCTTTGGTACGCAATGTGACATTCAAATCATAGATTAAATAATGAGGTTTATTAATAAGTAAGATGGCGCCACATGCACGGAGTACGGTCTGTAGGCGATGTTGACGGTGTGAATTGTTTTATAATTTCATACTTTTAGTAGCGAGTTTTATAAACGGATTAGACATTGGAATACTTACGTTTTACATTTGTTGATATGATTACACCGACTTTCATACTGTTACTTTTCTTGACAATACTTTTAGATTAAAAGAAAAATCAGTACATCGAATCAGCTGATAAACCTTCATGTATCCTGTCCCATTAGGATTCATGATCGAACAAAGGCGGATTATTTCGATGATATCTTATTATACATATATTATTAATACATAAATAATATTAATAAACTAATAACTTACTAAAATAATATTAATAACGTAAACATCTTGTTTACGTTATTAATATTATTTATGAGTCTTCCGCGTTTCCCTTAGTCACAAAGTTATTGTTCTGCTGTTTTTTCTATTTTTTCATAATAAAGATATGCTATGACCCTATCAGTATAAAATAAAATAAAATTAAATATCCTTGTATAATATAATAAGTAGAGAGACAGTATAGCCGTCCCGGTGTCACCCGCCGCCTCTTGACTTTATTCCAACTTTAAACCTTAACAGGATGAATTTTAAAAAATACGTTAGTACTCGCTTACGTAATAACAGAAATCTCTGTCCATTTCAAGTCTCTCGGCTCAGTAGTTTGGGTTGTTGGTCTATCAGTCAGTTCGTTTTTTTTTATATTTATAAAAAGTAGCAGTACAATGATTTTATGAATGAAGCGTGTGGACATTTTTTTTGTCAAAATTAAAGAAAGGTAATTTACTTCAAAAATATATCAAACAAATGTAAACCGTAGTTTTTTATTTAAGGTAACATTAACTTCGTCATGTGGTCAATATGTGCCTGTTTTTATTTTATATTTACCTATTTCATCATTTTACGTATATATGTATTATGAATAATTTATAGGTTATAAAAGTGATTTTGAAGGACATTTGACATTTGCTGTGTAGAAATAATAGATAATATATTTTTTTTTAATTTGTGATTTATTTCTAGTCCCATTTTATATCATGTAGATAATTATTTTACATTTAAGGTCATGGTATTGTATATGTTTTATTATAAAACAATGTTGACAATAGATCGGAAGGTTGAGACGGAAATAAACTTTTTCACAGATAATAATGAAATACTAAACGCCTAAAATACGATAAAATTGTTGTCATAGATTTTATACATACTACGAGGTTATAAAACTACGTGAAATAATGTTATTACAACTATTTCTCTGTAATTGTCGATTTTTTTATAAAAGAGCTGGTAATTTACTCTGTTTTGTATGGAATTTGTTGAGCATGTAAAAATATTGTTGAGTGTACCGACATAAATACAAGAACTAATAAAAATTGTAGGGTAGTTTAAGATATTCGCTTGTAAGATAGTTGAAAGAGAATAAGCTTGGACCCAAACAAATTGGTAATTGATTAAAATTACCTTTGTAAATTAAATTTGGAACTTCATATGATAAAATTACTTTGAACGTTTTAAATGTCTAGAACAAATCATAATACACACGCCAGACTCCAGATACCCAATCGCCGTGTCAAAAGTGAAGCCACTTAAGTTATCAATTAGCGACTTTGACGAACAACGTCCCCGTGCTTGTAATTAAAAAAACGGTTTGTGCTGTCAAATCGTGTAAAACTAGACTCGAGGAAATGAAAGTACACGGACATTTCATATCTAAATAATTAATCAATCATCGGAAATATTTTTGCACAACTAAAGTAGAAAATCCAATTAAATTATTGAACGTTTTTTTTTAAAATCTACAGTCTAAAATAATAAACAAATCCCCCGCAAATTGCTAATGTGCCTAGCGTCTATTTGGTGACGTAATTTCGTGACATTTGACAGTCAGTACCGTTAGCAACGTCATCTTGTTTGCTACCATTGTCATCTTTGTTTTAAAATGACTAGGAAAATAATTTAGTTGTGTTTCAGAAAGTATTATTTAAATATAAAAAACTAGTCAATGTCACAATTGATCTCGGATATTGAAGATTTGAGAATGACGTCTAAATAATTTTAACAAAAACTGATACAATACCAAAAATATTAACCTACTTAGCAAGCCAGTATAAATTCTTCATCACAGCATCGGAATTAACATCGGATGATAAAAAGACTTACTAATTTAGACAGACTTTTATCAGAAGAAAACAGATTATTAATTATTCATTATTTAATAATATATATATATATATATATATATATATATATATATATATATACAATTATTGTATACCTATGTTATTGACAATAATAATCAATAAATTAAATTCACATTAAATTATTTTGTTAACTACACTTTTATTTTTGCTGACGTCACGTGGATGTTTGACAAGGACCCAGCACATTATCAACTCGCGTGGTTTAATTATAACGAGATGACTCGTTCTCGACGGTCACAGACAGTCTAATCTAAACCTAATAAATGTTAAAAAACTATATTTAGCATATTTAACTTAAGAACTTTACAATGAAATAATGGTAAAGTGCTAAAATTTCGAGTCGTTTTTCTTGTTATCGGTATACTGGTATGATACTACAATACTCACGCAAATAAATAAAATGATCTCTAAAAAACAAAAACATAAGAGGTAACGAAATATTCTGTGACAATATTATGTTTAACCAATTTTTATCATGTAAGACTTTCTAATTAATGGCTTAACTTCAATATTTATGAAAATAATTCCTTCGCCACCAAAATAACAGAAGCCCGCGCGAAGCATTTAATTTTCTCTTCCTTTACAGTGAAAAGTTTATTATAAATTGTAATATCGTAACCAATCCCCTTCCAATTGTTTCTATTCTGTTATCGTAAAAGTATGCTGCATAAGTATAGCATTAAGAAAAAATAATGCGTATCCATTAGCTTTAAGTTTCAGTATTTTAGTTGAATTACTTAGTTATTTATTTAGGCAAGTTTATGTGTGGTGTTATTCAAGCTAATTAGTCGCAGTAAGAATTAACTACTAAATGTATAAAATGTTTGTTACACTACGTCGTATCACAAATGAAATAAAAATCATGCGAACATAGAATGACATTTGGTGACAGCTGTCAACCTACTTGTCAAGATTTTGTAATGCTAATATTTTTTAAGATGTCGAGCAATATTTAAACTGTAAACTGGCAAAAGAGCAAACAACACAGAAGATTTATATTGTTTTGTCTTCAAACGTTGAAACTGAAAACTAAATCTTTGAACCTTAAAATTTTGGTATATGTCATTTTTATTAAAACAATAACTGGGGGAACTTTTTCTAAAATTGAACGGAATAATTCACGTACAGGTTACAAAATTTAATTATGTACTCTATTTTTTTTCTTAAAATGCTATAAAAACTGACTTGTACAATATTTATGATTAATAAGTATTTATGATGAATGTTGGATAAGAGTAGACTGTTAATAAAACACCATAAGAAGTGGTCTTAAATAATAGTCTCTTTAGCAATCAACTGTCTTTAAAAATCCTAAACTGCATGGTTTAACCAATATCCAATTGTACACATGTATTATTTAAATTACCACAATTTTTTATGTAATTAACAAATAAATCAAGCAAAATAAAAAAAATACGATACATGACTGACATTTTAGCTTTTGGTCATATACATTTGTTTCAATTTATGTTGTTTTTTTAGTAAATTTTAGTCAATTAATTTAGTACGGAAATAAAACATTCAACACGTCACTCATTGTTTCATTTAAAAAAATCTCGTCGATATATAATGTCAAACGATTTTGTTTTTTAATGGAAGCAAGGAAAGAGATGGCAAGACATCCATAAACAAGTTTCCCTAGAAGTGTTGCCAACCTTTATAGAGTAAACAGAATTTACTATCAATAGAAAAATGCTGACATGTCGACGCAGCATGACAGCGTGCCACAAGATGGACCGATGATTGGATTAATTCCACAAGAGGAGCGGCGGCCCGATCTTTTTAGTTTAGAAACAAAATGATTCTTTTAATGTACTATCAATTCAAAAGCAAATACTTCCAAGGCTGATCCTTACTGTTGTAACCTCGTCTTAAGTAACAATATTATTTTAATAATATAACGTAATCGTTTGCATACAATTAATTTTACAAGAGCGAATTATGGCATTGTTAAAGGTAACATTTCCGAACAGCCATAAACAACCTCGCAATGTTTGTAGTCTGATAACTTGAACAAACATACCTGTCAGCGAATCCCCATTATCTAATTAAATGTGTTTTCCCTCACAAGATATTGTCTAGCTATTTTATTAAGACGATGGTTCTCAATACCAAACATGTGAAGAAAATGACAATCAACTCATGAACTTTCAACTGTACTGGACATTTTATCAATACTTGAAGACGCATTTATCAGATGTTAAATGGTCAATCAATACAGAGAACAAGGTGACCCTGAAAATCACTCCTGCTGTACGTACAGCGGCAGCCTCTTTATGGCCTAGAATTTCTTTATGTTTTTCGGATAACATTAATTTTTTTATCCATAAAATTAGAATCCGTTTTGCAGGAAACCGGATGAGGTGCCTTAGGGAAGGGAGGTATAATTAATTGGAAATGTTTCCTTCCTGCTTATTTTTAAGTGGTTGATCTTCCACCAGCAGTCGCTACTGCCGGTTTGTAAACACCTTCCAGTATACGAGCGTGAAGGTAAGGTTGTTTAACAAAGGAATTAATACATTTGCCTTTCGCCTGATGAGATGTCACATGCCTCATTCCCTTCCCAAAGCCACTTCTCCTGAGATGATACCAATTTGAAGAAAAAAAGGTAGTAATGTATCTAGAACTCCCGTCTGTAGCGAATGTTGCCATCACCTAACATCAGGTGACGTTAATCCATTATAAAAAATGAAACGCAAAATACCATATCTAACCTCGATAATCTCCTAACAATAGTTTTTACCGTAGGAATCAATCCGCAAGTGGTTATAGTAGAGTATGGAAATCTTTATATAAGTAGTCCAGTTAGTTCGTGTTCTATTAAATATGCCTATATTTTTAGTGACCGTGACAGACCGTCTTAAAAAAATGTCAGCGTCATAGCGTTAATAGTATTTCAGCTGGCAGGGTTTTACATTTATATAGCTTAAGAGAAATATGCGCTCACTTCCTTAATTAATAAACAATACTAATGACAAAGTTTATGTTCTTCCAGCGTTACAAAGCATGACGAGGACTGCAAACATTTATACCTACACGAATTCATCTAACGTTTACTATACCGTATTGAACAATAAACACCGCCAGGGTCATACAGACAGACAAATTGTACGACCAAATAACCTACCTCATTTTGAATCATTGATTTTTTTGGAAGAAACAAACAAAGGATTTTTCAGTAAAATAAATACCCTAACCCTAGGCAGGGAATATCATGGATTTCCGTTTGCCGCCATCCTGGTACACCTATCTCGCTTCTTCTACATTTATACATCAACGCATACAAGCTCGTTTATATAACTAATCGTTTAAAATATTACCTCATTATATAATTCAAACATAACTTCAATACATAATGTACAATTCTTCGCGATTTAAAAAAAAACACGAAGCGACGAGTTCTTCGCTAGCGTGTTTGTTCGCCGGGTTAATTGTTGAATTGCAAACGCATCGCAACCCACTTACAGACATATCGATGTCAAACTCAGAACAATACCATTTGTTGTAATTTTACAAATTCTTTTAAATTATAACAAAAAAAACAATAGTAACAAGCCTAATGAAGAAAGGTTACACATATAATTGTCTAAAACTAGACGTATTACTTGTGATTGTATAAATAAAGATATTGTAAGAATATTAGAGCTATCGGAAATGGTCGGGGAGCCGAAGCAAGGACTTTTGTACATCCTTGAGCGCGTCCTATTTACAAATCAGAGGTATCTTGGACCCAGTAAGTACGCACCTCAAATCAGTCTATGTAGAGGTCCGCGCTTAGGGTAGCCCACTAAATTTGTAAAAAAAAACCATTATAGGACATACTTGATCGCATTTATTTACATAAGGGAGTTGTTTACATACTAATGCGATGTAAAGAAGTGCAGGAATCACTAACTTGTTAAACGAAATTGCCGTCCATTTTTTTTTTAAACGAAATAGTAAAATGCAGTTGCACCTTCCATTTCTTGTACTATCTTATCTTTGAAATACCAATAGGTCCCCATGACGCTCGAGGATGTACAATCTTAGCATCGTCGGCTCCCCGGCTAGCCTTCCGCAAGATGGGCAGATGATCTGGTTAAGGTTGCGGTATTCAGCTAGAGGAGGATGGCGAGGGGGCGATTTTAAGGCGATTCTTGAAGAAGAGTCGAACAGTTGACGATTGTTTCGACAAATGTAAAATTAATTTCCGACTATTTGTAATATTTTTCCCCAACCAGCTCATACCTGCTAAATCAAAAGTCGTGGCGTCGATTTAACATACACACTACAATTACTTACAAATCTTGCATACGCTTCATGGATGAAACACAATCAACCTCAATCCGTGATGTACCATCTCGGTCGTGTTAAAAGGTCGTGTCGATAGGAAACTAGCTCTGCCTACCGGCATCGTCTGTATAATTGTTAAAATACCATTTGTTTTAAACAAAACACTGATCGAAACCACGCATCATAAAAATGCTCGACCGGTGAAATACGACCTCACAGAAAACAGGCGTGAAGTAGAAGTACTCTAGAAGTACTCTGAATAGGATGGGAAAGGGAAGAGGATTGGACGGGGAGGGGATTAACGGGGAAAAGAATACCCTTTTTCCTGTCTATGCCCTCCTCTATCCATTAAAGGTAGGCAACGCATCTGCAACACATTTGTTTATTGCAGATGTCTATGGGTAGCGCATAAAAAAAATGAACTGTAATGAAAAATTAAAGATAATTTTTATTTGTCTTTATGTCTACCTTTAAATAACAATATATATGCCTTAACGATCGTATTTTTACATTGATAACATCTGACGCTACCAAGTTAAAAAGGAAATTCAAACGCAGATTTAAAACTGTAGTGTCTGTACTCCATTAAGTATGAGCAATAACTGGTAAACTGTTATAAACAACGATTCCTAGTTCAGTCTATAGATTATTGGACGAATTACTACACTTGGTAGACAGTAGACGATACTATCTACGTAAATATAAATTTAAAACTATTAAAAAGCCTTAGGGTTCTGTTTAAGAGGCTTACAAACAGACAAATAGATAACCTTTTATAATAGTTAGCCGGTTCAAGGCATAACGAAAGGATGCTGCGGATTTCGTAACACAGTGAATAGATGCCAATTTAATGAAATTGCAGCAATCACTGAACTGCCAATAATTTATGAGTTCATTATTAACATGACTAAAACTAATAGACTTACGCTAAACCAATATTTAATTTAAATTATTAACGCATTTGTTTCTAATCTGTTACGCTGGGTTTTTTGTAACTTGATTTCTTATATAACAATTTTATTGTCGTGTTTAGCATTACCATGGCAATCTTTATTAGGTTTTGTTTTCCTATCCCTTGGGAATTTTTCTTTTTGGGATAAAATATACCCTATTTTATTGTCTGTGCCCCTGACAATTTGATGATTGGCTGAGAGAGTTAAAGCGTAACAAACACACATTCACATTAATAATACCTTGAAAAAATAAGAACAACGCCACCTAGTTAAAATTTTAGTACATTTACTTAACTAAAGCTTAAGCGGTTTTACACTACAATAATTAAAATATTTCGAACGACACATCTATACAAGAAATAAATAATAGGGTCAACTTTCAAGGCAGGTCGACCAAGTGATGTGAAACTTGACACCAGTCGTTAATGTTTAAATGTGCTCCATTTTGACACCTCGCCTTTAATTGATTTCACCTTATTATTTAGTTAATAATTATTAATATATTCGTATTTATATTTTTTTCACAAGTCACCCTATAGCTTTATTATTCACAAGGATATTGCGTATCCTATAATGCATATAAAACCATTCATTTATAGAATATATGAATTTATTTAAATTTAAGAAAAACAAAATTAATTTATTCGTGTCACATCCAAGGCTTCCTTGTTTAGGTGCCATAAGCCGTTTAAACGCAGTCCAGTTTAATGTAATATAAAAATAACACACTTATATTTTAACAGTGGTAGAACCCGCAACAGCTGTTGCACGAATGGGCCGGCTCGACCGGTCAAATACCACGGCTTCACAGATAACAGGCGTGAAGTAGAAGTATTCTGCGTTTCGTATAAGTGCCGGGGGTCTAAATTCAGTCCTCTTCCCCCTCCCACCCTTTCCTCATACGGATAGAATAGGAACGGGAAGAGGATTAGATGGGGAGGGGGTTGGCGGGGAAAAGGAAATATCGTTTTTCCTGTATATCCATTCCCTCCTCTGTCCACCAGGGTAAAAACGAGTGTTCTTTAGAGGTAGCTTATAATAAATACCGCGATGATACCGACATAGGGGGATTACTTTAGAAGGGAGGTAACTAAGGATCACGCAGCACGCTACGCTCGCAGAACGGTCACTAGTAGCTAACTAATGAGCCGCCATCGAGCTTGCCTAGCACTTTACAGTGTCCGAAAGCCAAGCCTGAACCAATAGCTGTTGAGAGTATAGGCCGAATGTACCGGACACAGGCGTTAAGTTGTGGTATTCATACTTGTGTGTTTCATCTGGTGAGTGGGGTGCTGCTGTTACTTTAGTCGCAACTTTAGTTGATTGTCAGCGTACTTAGCTAATGGTAACCACCAAAGTATATATTTACTTATACTGCTTTTGTTTAAAAAATATCGCCTTTAAATTCGGTAGGAACTTCCGTTTGTTTTTCTTTTTTCGCGTCTGTTGGTCAAATCAGGTAGCGTACGCTTCACCGGCTTCCTGTTACACACTTCCGTCCCTTTTCACGAAATCACTCCCACAGATTGCATGACAGATGTTACACATAAAAAAATTGTGTCCTCTCGAACTTCACTCGTCTGACAAAATCGCGAAAATACCTCTAGTGTATGGCTTCAAGAAGATTGTCACACTTCCTGGTGCAGGCCTACAAAGTATCTTAGATAAAAAGTATCTTAGATGTGTTATGTGCTGGTATTTCTTTGACATCCCCCAAACAAAATGTAATAAGTACATTAAAATCTTTTTTAAAAAAATAGGCAAAGGGGTTTGTATCGTGTGTTTTTCTTATACAACTTGCGTAACGAGTTACACGAAACATACCACGGCTGTTAGCATAAGACGCTGTCTGAGTGTGACAAGCCGTTTTCCACTCCGTTACGGAATAGACTAGGACTGTCCAAGAATCTAACAATTTTCGGTTACCCTACACACAGCCGATCTTAACATAGGAGAATCCCTATTCGCATTCGTAAAGCAGCGCGTGCGCTGATAGCGCGGTCGGGTTGGAGCGCGCGCAAACACGTTAATTGTGATCCTCGGAAAACATGCCTAATGTAATATTTCGTAACGAATATACACAACTTTAGATTGTTATGTGCCAGTGTTTATTAGTGTCAGTTTAAATGTCACATTAAAAAGGTGACATTTAAAGCCTGCGATAACTAGAAAACGCGTGTAAGTGTATTATTTACATATTATTTTATATAATATAAGTTGTAATTTACTAAAAGCAAATCAAAAAGATTTGCAAAATGCTGCAATAAATTTTCGAAATTCCGAAATCGTAGTAAAACCTATATGATACATTTAACATACTGTTTGAAATTTAATTCTATTTTGACAATCCCTACTTCTATCTATCTACCTATTTATCTCTATAATATTATAAATAGAATGTAAGTTTGTTTGTTACGCTTTCACGCGATAACTACTCAACCGATCATCATGAAACTTTGTACACATATTCTTGGAGGTACTAGAAGTAACATAGGATACTTAATTTAAAAAATATATAAACAGCAAAGTATGTATGTTCCCGAGACTCCGAAACGGCTGGACCGATTTCGATGAAATTTACAGGGATTATCTAGATTGGCACATTCTTGTGTTTGGTAGCGATTACATCAACATAATTAGTGGTACCCGGGCGACGCCGGGGCGGGTCACTAGTTATAAATAATTTTCAAATAGAAAAACATAATACAAAACACAATTAAGCTAAAGCTAATTACCGATGTTTTACTTATAAATAGATAATGGAAAAAAAAAACAATATAATGCAAGTTGTAATAGACAAGAGGAATAAGAAATATGTAGATTTGTATTACCCCCCTGCGTGGTATATATTTTTTACTCTATCTATAAGCTAATGGTTGATTACAATGCATGTTAGCGCAAAGACAAATCTATAAAAATTGTATTCGTATCTTGTCTGTGGATTTTATTTTTATTTATATATATGATTTTAAATTTTTAACAGATTATAGTAGAAGTCCGCAACAACATCCGTCGCACGAATGGGTCGGCCCGACCAGTGTAATACCACGACCTCACAGAAGACGTGAAGTAGAAGAATTCTGCGTTTCCGTCCGATGAGTGGCTGTGTAGCCCATTATTGTCTAAATATCCTTGCCAACGACAGTTTGAACAAACTTCATGTCAGAGGTGTTAGTAAGGGTCGTTCACAACTGGTTATACTACAAAGTTTTGAAATACTTGGCGACTCCATGCACAACGTGCGCTGTCTTTTTGTTCATAATTGTATTTTTTTAATTATTGTCACTCTTTTCACACATTAAAGATTTTGAACGACGAATAAATGCGGGAAATAAAATGAATGGGGCTGTAGGTACAGCAGTAAGGAGTCATGTGTCTATGAAGTCTCGTCTGGCAATACACAATGCTGTCCCTAATTTAATGCATGGAAGTGACAGCTGGGTTTGAAAGTAAAAGCGTGTTGATGGCGTTGAGATGCGTTCCTTAAGAAGTATGTTAGGCGTGACTTTGAATGATATGATTAAAAATAGCATTATAAGGGAAAAGTGTGGCTTAAAAGAGGATGGGACTAGAATTGAGGTATGTTTCGATTCGGGCATGTTGAAAGGATGAATGAAGAGAGAGTAACGAAACAAATAATATTGAAAAAGTGTGTGTGTGCCCATAACCGACGAGTTTGTATGAGATGTATGGATGTAGAAGAAGCGAGATAGGTGTGCTAGGATCGCGCCAAATGGAAACCCATATTCCTATGTTATATATATAGCTATGCCTAGTCCTCTGGGTCGTGAGTGCATAATTATTTATGTATTTTTTACACTTCAAGTCATAACAATATCCAAGCATTCGTTGGCAATAAAAACATTAACAAACACTTCATACAGTATTTACAATTTGAATAACTCACATGAATGCATTTTCCTTTGTCTTCGATAAAAATGTTGTAATGTTACTTAACACAACAACGCAATATTATATTAAAACTTGACATATTGTGGGTACAGATAATTTGATATTTCTATCAGTATAGTTTTTTATAGTAATTTGCGTGATTGTGTGAAATTAAAATTAAAATAAGTTTATTTGCAATAATAAACACAGAGCCTGCGATGTTACAGAGTTGAGTTGAGTTGAATGTGTACAGCGGCAATCACAGTGTTAGGTTATGCTAGTAATCCCCACACTAGGCAATGCCTGTAGCTCAGAGGTAAACTTACATTGGGTTACCATCATTTCTCTATACTTATTCCTTCTCCAATAGGTTCCAAATGTATATATAGTGAGTAGTGGTAGCCCAGTGTTATAGGCCCCAACTTACGTACTGGTAAGTCGCAGATTCGAACCCAGGGAGGGACTTTACTGACTACTTCATCACCACTGCTCCTAAAACGATGAAGGAATCTTAGAACCACCAAATTCGAACACATGTGACATCCACCAAGTCGCACTGGGCCAACGTGGTGGATTACGGCCCCTTTCCTCTCTCAGGCCTATGCCCCTGGCTTGATTGTTGTACAGATTAAATACTAGCATTAGAGAGAACCAAGTAATGTTAAATTGTGTTAAAGCGCCAGCTAGTAGGACAAAAACTTGTCCCTAACGGTGTGCAGGTCCGTTGACTTCTGTCTGACTGGCAACGTGTTAGAGCCCTGCTTGTATAAAACTTGTTAGACCCGTTCCCACCCATCTTCGGAATATTCTACAGCAGTTTTGGTCCATATTAATAAACCTGTTTTATGGTAGTTGTTAAAAAGCCAACGTCATATGTAGATTATTAAATCTTCATTATTAAACAGCGAAATTAACAATTTAAAGACAGAAATAAGCAAAATACAAGTTAAAAAGAGAGAGGTGTCTAATGGAGACCCGGTTATAACGGAGTTCCTTTCGCTGTATCTACGGTATCGCCTTGTACATTACTGTTTGAACGCCCTGTACTTACTTTAAATTACCTCTGTTATCTTTAACTTCTGATATTTTTTATTATTTCAATTTAATAATAATAATTAATATATTGATTAATTTTAATAAACAAAAAAAATAAGCTGCCTATGGGACAACCATCCAATTACTATCTTCACCATGTTGATGGTTGGCATTCCACTACGGTGCGGTTTTCGCGTAATTTCTTGCCTCGCACAGCCCCGTTGTGGAATGATCTGTCGCCAGCGGTATTTCCAAGCCAATACAACTTAGGGTCCTTCAAGAAGCGAGCGTACTCCTTCTTTAAAGGCCGGCAACGCATCTGCAGTTCCTCTGGTGTTGCGGATGTTCATGGGCGGCGGTGATCACTTAGTTGCCTATAACTAACTACTACTAACGGGTATAATAATATTAAAAACAGATCATCATCTACCTACCCTTTTTCATTCATGGGTAGGCAAAGTATCAATGACCATACTGTTACAGGTTTTGGCAACAGTTTTTACGGCCGGCGTCCTGCCTATCAACAACCCTACTCGGGAATAACTAAGCGACAACCAGATGTCAGATATTATCACGCTTACATTTTCCCAGTCTAGCTCTCAGCCCACAAACAAATTAACGTGCGCTAAAGAAATCCGTTCTGATAATTTAAAGTATTTACACTGTAACATGGTGCAACAAATCCCGCCTTGCACGAAAGCTAATATTAAATTACTTAATACCAAAATATTCAGTCTAAGCAACTAACTCTAGGTACATATGACATTTTGTCCGTTGAAGTCATAAAACCTTGGTAAGAAGACAGGTTAGAACAAAGTCGCAGGCGTTCGCTAGTTACAAGCACACGCAAATGGCTTTAATCTCTAACTTATAAATTTAAACTACTTATATACTACAGCTGTTATTAAACTTTCCTATTTTATTACCCGGTTTATGACGGTTTATACAGCGTGTTGTAAGAAATGAATTACGTCGAATAATTAACCGTAAATAAAATAAAGCTATGCGATTGGATGGTGGATACAAAGTGGTTTATGCAAGCCTCTAAATAAATTACAAATGTCATTTTTTAATATTAGTAGTTCATCGAAATATTTATTTTAATTATGCCAACAACGTAGCCGAATGGCGATTTAGAATCCATGATAACTTCCACGATCAGAGACCACGGCCGATAGGCTATTAACGATTCTAATTATGATAATGATTTTTAAAAAGCTGAAAATCTCGTGCCCTTTTTATTCCGAATTAAATATGAACTTCAAATCACAAACCTGTATTAATATCTATTAGACTCCCGAAGTACATGTACTTTAATTAGTCTAATAGTACGTTTTACTGTGCACACTATAACCTTTCAATAAATACATGTTGACAAACAATGAATTAGATTCTAAGCTATTAATGTCTTTCTACGATTTTCATAAAGATATCAAAACGGTAAATCCAATAAGTTAATTAGCGCCTGTACATTTTTTATAGCAATTTGTCAGGAATGTTGTTGTGCTACTTTTTTTTTACTTTACCCGCCCGAACATTTTCTGTGAAGTTCTTCACAATTGCAACCTTGTAACATTCTGTAGTCAAACCTTTTTGCTAGTCTTTTTAATCTCCGTACTATTGACATTCCTCATCAAATCATTAATTCTATTGACATTGTCAATTTAACTACCGTACATTTGCCCTCTCCGTCGAGCATATTTATGAGATTCAGATAGGTTATAAAAACATGTATAAGAAATAATAAACCATCACTTGGCCATACTTTTTATTAACAGATCAATAACAAAACAATTCGTAATATTGCATAACATTCTTCCTAGATCTAGTTATTACATCCTATTTGCAGGTACAAAATATAATACTGTATATTTAATTAAATCTAATTGTTACGTTACACATGAATAAATAAATTTCTATTCATTTCATAAACTTTCGATTTTCCTTCTAAATATCATTAACTTTTATTAGTTTTTAGGAATCAACCTGTTTTTACCAAGTCAACAAAATTATAGGTTTTATAATTTCTTAGTATTTCAGTGTTGAAAAATTCCTTGATTTAAATTTGTGCCACTTATAAATAGAATTGCTAAAATAGTTTTCTGGGCTTCAATCGATGGCAATCAAGAAACTACAATTCAAAGCAGGAATTACAATTTAAAGCAGGAATTACAATTTAAAGCAGGAATTACAATTTAAAGCAGGAATTACAATTTAAAGCAGGAATTACAATTTTTACTACAATTGACTAATTGTTGTCCTTGTATTTCTTTCTAATATTCTAAATATTTAACTAGTTACGCGGAATGTTTACAATATTTTTTCCTCATATTTCGTTGTTCATAACAGGTATGTCTAAATCATAGCGGATGTTAACATTTATTCACTACAAAACTCTGTTATGTGAGCTACTTTAATTACAACAGCGATTGGCACGTTTCAAACCATCTAGCAATTAAGACAATTTAAAGCGTCTAAAAAGCCAGATGATATTTAAACATTTCTCGAACATTTTAGGATGCAATGTCAATATAATATATTAATTATTATACATAACATACTATACTAATATAAATACGAAATGATTTCAAAAATGTGTTGTATAATATTTGAATTGAATAAACCATGATCACATAATTATGAACAATTTATATCTTATTTGAATCACATTTAAATAGCAGTTAAAATACTTTAAGGACACTTAGCAACCCAAATTGCCTCAATGATGCCTTCCATTTTCTTTCCGCACATTAACAACTTTTTAACATAAGTCATGTTGTTTTTAATGTCAATTATCTCTTTTTATGTTTTATTAAATTGACCTGTTTAATAAATAATAACGGTTAAATAAATAAGATAATATTTAACGAGATAAAATCAGATCTAATCAATGTAAGATATTCATTATTAAAAAAAGAATTTTTTTTTTTTTTTTTTTTTTTTTTATATTACAAAGTGGCAAACGAGCAAGCGGCCCCTGGAAATAAGTACCGCTACCCATAGGCATCCGCAACAAGCTAATGAGTTGCAGATGCGTTGCCGACCTTCATGGACGAAGGAGGGGACAAACAGAAAAAAGGATAATTCCATTCCCTGTCCATCCCCTCCTCATCCGTCAAATCCTCTTCCTCTTCCCATCCTTTCCTTATTAGAAAAGGGTAGGAGGGGGAAGAGGACTACTATTAGGCCTCCGGCACGTCACTCATCAGACGAAACGCAGAATACTTCTACTTCACGCCTGTCTTCTGTGACGTCGTGGTATTTCACCGGTCGAGCCGGCCCATTCGTGCAAAAGATGTTGTTATTGCGGGCTCTACCACTGTCAATTTAACCTATATAAAACATAACCTATACTTTGACACTATCCTGCAAATGTCTGAATCTGCATGTGTTCTTGATGATAAATATTTTTTTCTGATGAGACTAGTATTAAACCAAGTTATCATATTTCAATACGAAAATATAGTCGAATTTTCTCCGCTACATGTATGGGAAATAATTAATCGCTATGTTACGTTTTTGTGATTCACACAGAGATTTCACCAAATATGAAAATGTCAATGCGAAGTTCCACAAATTCATTACCAAGACTATCACTTTGTGATAGAATTACAAACAAAACACGTGTTACAAATTTTCTCTTTAAGTAGGTTATACTTATTATTCTTGTGTCAGTGCATATATTGTCTTTTTGTATATGGCACATAAACTATTCAATATTTGAAACAGAAATAAATTTTCATGAGGTAGTTGACTATTTTTAACTATACTGCTTTTTAAATTAAAATTTTAAAAAAGTAAGGTTATTTGAACCACCGTCTATATGTCAGATCCATTAGGATTGTTACACCATTGTCAATAGGATGCACTATAAATGGTATAGAGACCAGTCCAACTCCAACTGTCATCAAATTTATCGCTGTCACCGGAAACCTCCCGTAATGTTTTTTGAAATAGATTTGACTGTGGTGACATATTCTGAAAAAGTTACATAAGAAGTTTAACTAAACTTTCCATCATAATAAACTTCACATACAGTTGTTTTAGTAGACAATCGATTAAGCTCAAAGACAGACGAGAAAGAGAGTACTGTACAATTGCCTACTAATATCATGTTCACATTTTTGGATGGATATACACCAACTTTCACAACAGTGATAGATGCAATGTCAGCCTTTTTGTAAGAAAAAGTGAAAGGAGTAGATACACAAAATGAGATGTTATAGGAAGGGGAAGATGCAATAAGCTATTAATGACAAACATCTGACCTGTTAATAGCATATCCAGGTATCACTACGGAGGCTAATGTTTGCCAAATCAAAGCATCTCCTGTTTCTATCAGAACCTTCTTAGGTCTGCCGTCTTTCTGAAATATAGAACAATGGAAATATTATATACTAAAATGAATAAAAAATATACATTTATAAGATTACTTGGAAGAGATAAAGTAATTGAAATCTAGACATTGAAATAAGAATTGTCAAATTTATTCTTAGTAGGCTTTGGTGCAAAGAGAAGGAAATGCTGCATATACACTTTAAAAAAACCAGTATTAATCAGATATTTCTTGGTACAAAACACCGAGGAAGGAGGAAAGATGTGAATGTGAGTAAAGATACGACAATACTTACGATAGTTTTAATAATTTTTGTATTAACCAGATTCAAAACATTTCTTAGCAAGATACCCTAAAGCTATGTCTGCATTAGATCTTTTGAATCTGTAAGTAGGATGAAATATTTCACACCTTAATCATCTTCCAACTTTTGTCCGCAGTGTCTGCCAGTACGTAAGCAGTGGCAAGAGCATAGCTGGCTTGCACCACCTTCAGAGGCACCATTGCTCTGAATGATTCGCCCACTTCATTGGCATAGCCTGGAATAGAAAATTATGGATCTATTCAGTGACCATTACATAACTAGAGATGAACAGTAAGTAGTGAAGGAATCATATATTATTTTAATGTTTTAAATTTTATTTCATTGGTTGTATGATAGTGGCCTTGATTAATTATGTAACACCAGCTAATAACCAACATAGTATTACGTGCCGGTAATTTTAAAATTTACAAAATAGCATATATAATCTCACCTAAATAGCGAACCCATGTATCTCGATAAAAGTCCACTTCACGTTCAGGCATTTTAAAGGAAATTTAATGTGAATTGATGTCACCTAAGGAGACCCTTGTGCTGTCTTAGGTAGGAAAACCGATAACGTTGTGATGTTTACTTACTAATGACCAAGGCTACAAATTTTAATAATAGCACAGTACAAACATTCACATAAAACTTTGTTAGATAACCGGAACCAACCAGGTTATACTGTTCAAAACAACTTTACATTTCTATATTAAGAGACCAAAAGCAAGATATTTTAAAAATCAATATTAATAGATATAATATTGCCTTTCTTGGTTCCAGATAGAAACAAGTTATCACATGAAATTAAATATCGTTCATACATAATTTTGTATTTTGAATGAATATCGTGACTACGACTGGCAGAACAAGACAAGCAACTGACATATTCAGTTGGTGTTGCTAGCATATAAAATTTAATATTACTAATCCTACTAAAATTATATTTAATATGCCTCTATTTTGCATAAAAAAATTGTTAGCTATAAATAAAATTTAAAAAGTTATAAAAAAATTAGTTCTACAGACATAATTTATTTTTCTTAAATGAAATAATATTTATATTTTCTCAATAAACTTCTAAATGGGTAGGTTTTTTCATAACTTTCATATAACCTGATCAGCTGTTCATTCAACCTTCATAACAAATGTGTCTGATAAACTGAACCGTAGTGACGTGAGTGAAAGGTTAAGTTTTTATTGTTTCCATTAATAGTGTTAATATTGATCAATATATCTATTTAGAATGTATATTGAAGTGGCTCATGAAGCCAAATTGTGAATATGTTCTAAGCAGTGAAAAGTGTCAACATGAAATTCAAAAAGGGTTAGAATTAGACCAGTCTCCTCATATATGCATATTATTCATCATAAATTTGCACGCAGATAACATCTCTCATTTAATAATATAACATTTACAGTATTTTGAATGCGTAATGCAATGTTTCAGTGAAAGTTACTGCCAAATTTTAAAGTAATATCTTCAAATAATTTGAAATATCCGTACATATTTTTTATATTTTGTCATAAACATATGAGTTGTATTTTGTATAGTGCTAAATTTACAATTTTATTTTTAAAACACAATAGCAAAGCCAACAAATTCTTTAAAACATGTTCCTGTTATTCGTGGTGAAGATCGGGACTAAACAAAAAAATAGGACGTCGTAAAAGAAATACCAGTAGAAAAATATCGTAAACTATATTGTTTATCACTATAAATCGAAGATTGGCTATAGAAGTCCGTCTTTTTTGTTTGTTTGTTTGTGTACATCAGCGTTTTTTTTTTCACAATTTTGCTAATGTATAGGACCCTAGGATTACTTACTAAGACAGCGATTGGTTCACACTTGTTACATCAGGTAGGTAGGTATTATACATAATTCTAAAACTTAACCTCATTTCTAATTTAAACGTATTATTAACAATCATTAAATTATTAAAAGAATAAAAAAAAGAACTTTTGATTAATTAGTCAACTTGGTGTTTGCAGTAACCTCGTCTTCTTCAATCTACTGCGAGGTAAAACGCCATGCGATAAGATAAATTTCGTACGCGAAGGTAGAATTTATTTGAATGACCTAATTATGTTAGTAGCAATTATTTGTGCCTCATGCAAATATATTCGCGTGCTATTCTGAGCTCTGTTTTATTACATTATTCGTATATATTTAGTTGTAGCCCAAGAGCCGGCGCCGATCTGACCTTTCTCATTGAAACCTGAAAGTTTATCGACTTGTGTCCCAAATACGGATAAAAACGATCCCCGAGTATGAAGTTTAGATTATCAAAATATCAGGTAGCATAAGTGTATAAAATTGCACTTCAAATTCGTTAAAGTAATTCGGTGTGTTTCTAAGAGAAACCGTCTGTGTTTCATTATGGAGCTTCCACGGTCCACAGGTGGACTGTCAAACGCTTGCATCTAGAATTCTAGCGTGGACAGACCAGTATCAGGAAGGACATCCAAATTCCGCCTTCACTGTTAGTTTTGTCATTTTTTATAGTCGAAGGCAAACGAGCAAGCGGTTCACCCGATATCAAGTAATCGCTACCCATAGGCATCTGCAATAAGCTGATGAGTTGCAGATGCGTTGCCTACCTTTAATGAACAGAGTAAGAGTTAACAGAAAATGGTTATTTCCCTTTTCTATTCTTCCCGTCTAGCGTCAAGTACTCTTCCTCCTCCCATCCTTTGCTTATTAGGAAGGGGTGGGAAAGGGAAGGGGACTATAATTAGGCCTCCGGCATCTCAATCATCAGACGAAATGCAGAATACTATACTTCACGCCTGTCTTCTGCGAGGTTGTGGTATTTCGTGCAACAGATGTTGCGGCTCTACCACTGCTTTACTTGTTTTCATAGCAAAGATGTAAGTTTGCATAAAAGTTCAGTCAGTCAGGTTTTATAAAATGACGAAGGCCAGATGGTCGCCGGCTCGTGCTCTATTGTAGAAATTATTTTTAATCTGTAGTCTTTAAGTAGTGATGCGAAATGGCTGTATAAATAAATTATCTTTGCAATTGATTCTATTTTGCTACAAAAAAAAGTGGTACGGGTAATTATTAGAAACGATGTTTTTTTTCTGATTTCAAACGGTAGTTCAAATAGTATTTGGTTAGTACGAGGAAACCGTAGTTTCATCATGGCAGTCGCTAAAACGCCGATGCGTCACATCATTCCAACGACAAACGCAAATAAGCAATATTTAAATAAATAATTTACACTGCCTTTTTGTATTTGCAAAGGTACGTTACTACGCAAAACATATTATATACTTAATACGATTTGTATAGTGTATATACGCGTCATTGTTCAAAAACTATTTTACTTTTTTTTATAGTTGATGGTCTTTTTTAGTCAACAAGAAGGTTTAAATTACAAGCAAGTCAGTGTTGGTATGCGTATCTGTATTTTTCCTGTTTACCGTTTTATTCTTAGAGAGTAGGCCACAGGACAATCTTCAGAGTACTCGTAACCGACGAGCATGTATGTATTTATGTGAAGATGTATGGATATGGGAGAAGGGAGAGAGGATGATCGCGCCATATGGAAATCGGTAATCTCTGCCTACCCCTCTGGGCTGTTTCGGTCTCGACTGCTTATTTATTTATAAATATTAATGTTCCAGACACTATTAAAACTCAATTAAAAACCAATAAGTTTAAATCTTATTCGCAATCTATTCCCCTTTTTGAAGAATGTGATTTGTTTTTAGGGTTCCATACCCAAAGAGTAAAACGGGACTCTATTACTAAGACTCCGCTGTCCGTGCGTCTGTTTGCATGTCTGTCACCAGGTCTAACTATCACGGTTCATGAGATACAGTCATGAACCGTGATAGTTAGACAGTTGAAATTTTCACAGACGATGTATTTCTATTGCCGCTATAACACCAATGCTAAAAAAAATATTTAAAGGGTCTCCCATACAACAAACGTGGTATTTATAGACAATAGCGCGGAACACAACGTGCGCGAGTCCGAGTCGCAATTCGCCGGTTTTTTATCTAATTAGTGTAATGATTGATTTGGTTCATTGACCCCGAACATTGCTATAATGATTAAACTATTAAAAAATAAAATAAAATAAAAGCGCTTACGCCTGTGACATAGAGGAATAAGCAGATTGACATATTCCTAACGTACCTTGACAATCAGTCGCAAAAACTTTGCTCTTACTGTACCTGCAACTTGTCACATTTGAAAAACGTATTTTCTTTCTGTCTAACCCAAATGACACAAAGGTCGTGTAAACTATTTTAATAAAGCCTTCCAAATTGCTGTAAATGTTTTAACACGTTGAAGTTGTAGGCAAATATGTGGCTTAGGTCACGATTGAAGCATCCACGGAGGCTCCTATGAGGTTTTTTCATTCCATACCCATCTTAGGATGCTCAAAATTACCAATAATTATACGGATAGCAAAAGCAATACTCAGCCGTCTTTGCGAGGTTGTCAGTCCTTGCATTATATGTAAACGTATTTTTGTGCTGACTGTACACGCCTCTATGACGTCATCGGACTTAGCAGACATGTTGTGCACGAGATATATAATGCTGGTGTCACATTCAGTGGTATTAAACTTCACATAAATAAACTCGCAAACTTGATTGCATATTACAGTCAATTCTTATTACCATTCTTAAAATGACCATTATCAACCTTGAGTGTGTAACAATTAATTATGTAACTTTTTTACTCGTACTTGTTGTTTCTTCTCAGGGGAAACCCCACGACCAGCGTCACTGTGACGTATATTTAAATGGTCAGGTTGTACGATGAAATGGACAATGAATACTGGCGACCGAAAATTATTGAAAATGTTCGTAGCGAAATTGACGAAAAAGTTTGAGATTTCTGTTCCGTACTATAAATCGGAATACCATAACCACGGTAATATGTAAAGGGTTATAAAATTGTGGGCTACTCGAAGAATACTCACACCCGTAATCCGGAACGGTAGGCAGAGATCATGGATTTGTATTTGGCGCTATCCTGGCACAAATCTCACGCTCCTTCTAGTCATACAGCTACGCATACATACTCGTCGGTTACGGGTACTCCTATATATATCACCTTATCACGCCAAAACAGCTGAAGGGATCTGGATGAAATTTGGCACAGAGATAGATTATAGTCTGGAATAAGATATAGGCTACTTCTTATCCCGGAAAACAATACGGTTTCCGCGATATATAATAAGTTGTTTGTTTTTTTGTCTAGGTATATATTCCGAAACGGCTACCCGGGCGGATCACTAGTAATTCATATTAGGACTCTACGTCATATTACCTTACTAATGTATCAACACTTCACTTATCACCTATTCGAAGCTAAACTAATCTGACCTTGTTAGTGATAAGTCTACATCTAACATCTCAAGCGTTCAGGGATTTTATAATTCATAATTCCACAAGTAATTCTGTAGAAGAGTTACTTTTTAAGGTAAAACCAACAGTTATATTACTTTGTACTTTAAATACCTTGGAACAAGGTTACAAATGAGAATTAACATAATTTGCAGATGTCATCGTAAACAGTAATAATTATAGATTTGCTTATCTGTTCCTTTGCGATGAATCTTTATGTATTTTGTTGTATTACAGTACTTTACTGTCGTCTTTTTGTTTGTATGGCGTCATCAAAATTAATTTCCACGTGCCGACTGTTATTTTTTCAACGTTTAATTGAAATAGAACTGTCGCTTCGCACACATTAGTTTCTTATTTTCGTCTCTGGAAACTTTTACTTGTTACTTTTCGCATATAATAACATGGAAATAAAGTTTTTCCTTATACCATCAGCTATCTGCCAGTAAAGGTTTCGTCAAAACCGGTACAGCCCTTTCGAAAATAAGACGGAAAAAACAGGCAAACAAAAATTACAAATAAATGTTTTATTGTTATACGTGTTCAATATAGAAACTTTTTTACATTACAAACAGACAATTAAATTTTATTTATATGTATAGATTAAAGTCTACGGACCCGTTCGATTAATTGCATCCTCCCGTAAGTACATTCTATCCCCCAGGGCATCTGGGAATGACTACGTTTAAAGAAATCGTTACAGTTACGAATCTGTGACAGGATTCGACTCAGTTGTAAAAAGAAATTAGCATTATCATATCAGATGCTGTCGGTGAATTAGTAACACACGAACAAATAACATGTTCTATTACTACTGTCTTCATTGTAATGTAAACATACTGTATAAAATTTACATTGTCAAATGATAAACTACAACACACTATGGACGTGGAACGCTTTACTCGACCGGTTTGATGACACACAAAAGAAGTACACCATTTATTATATCCATAAATGACTAACGCATGTACCTAAGCAAGTGTGCATGAGATGTGTGGCTGTGGATGTAATGTGTGCGTTTGGACCTAAATAGATTTGATCCTAGCTTTGGTCCTAATTTTACCTTATAATAAAATAATAGTTTAAAAACTATAAAACATACATAGTTCTTATTGCGTATTATTTGTAACTAGGTGCTGTTGTCTAGAATCTTTAAATAAATGGCTTTCAGCCGACAGTCGTCCACTACTGGACGTAGGTCCCACTGATCGCCACAAAGGTCCGTCCCCTGCCGCCCTCACCCAGTAGACTCCCGCCACTTTGACCAGATCGTCGGTCAATCTTGTGGGAAGCCTACGTACGTTCCCGCCATTTCAAGACCTTTCGGCCCCATCGGCCATCAGTTCTGCGAGCAAAGTGTCCAGCCAATTGCCACTTAAGTTTTTCAATTGTCCGGAGAATGTGTCCGCACTTTGGTTCTTGGCCTTCTTCATTGCCTTTTGAGCGACCTTGCGCCGTCTAATGGTGCTCGCAGTAAGAGGCCACGTCTCAGTTCCATAAGTCATCACTGACAACATACAGTATTCGAAGACTTTCGTCTTGAGACGCTGCGGTAGATGTTGGAACTAGAGGATATCTCACAACTTCCCGAACGCTGCATATTCTAGTCGCATTCGTTGCTTCGACCTCCCTCGTGGAGTTGGACTAACCTAGCTGGACAGTTGGTCCCAGGTATACTCCTCAACAAGTTCGGGAGTACAGCCTCCGATAGTTATTGAAGTGGAAAATGGATGTTGGATGTAACTTTCGTCTTGTCCATTTTCATTTTGAGACTCACTAGTTCGTACAAGTTCTCTCACGGTTGCAGCCGTGACTACCAGGTCATCAGAAAATCGATCAGAATTAGCTATTAAAATTGTATTGTAGTATAGGTACTTGATAGCTATGCAACATTTCAATTGAAACTGACGTCAAGCTTATAAATGTCCGTTGCAAAAAACCTAAACTAAGAAACTAATTGAAAGTGTAAAAAGGCAACATTGCCATTGATTATAAAAACATAGATTCGTCATCTTAAAGTACCTATCGGTCTATAACAAATTAAAATACAGAAAATGTGTATCTGTAAAAAGGTTCAGGGACCTTAAGTTTTGTGACCTCTTTGCTGTCGAGAGAGCATTACGTTTTATTGTGGAAGTCTTTTTTATTATATTTCAACGCTAAACAATCGCCGTGTGCACTGATAAGTATGTAATACGACATTGAAAACGATTGACCATGGCAACGAACGCCAGACAGTGGCTAATTGACAGCCGATGTAGAAAGACGCACGCGAAAATTTTATTTAAAATAAACATCTGTACCGTTCGTAATCATTGGTGTCAAGTTGATTATTTTTTTATAATTTAGTTCAATTTATGTGTTATAAAGTGGTGCGTAATTGTTGTCATTCAATTCATTCGTAATTAAAAAACTTTCACTTTTTTTCTACATTACTGAAATTAAATATTTATAATTTTAGTCTATGGTTCGATGGCTTATTATTAATCATTACTCGTGCTGGTCTCATTTCTATTTTTAATAATATTAAAATACGATAATATTCCGTAAACCATGATATCGAGTAGTTTACTTTTTTTAATGAATATATAAGTCTATGTCCGTGATTAAAGTTTTAAACTTTGAGATAAGAAAAATACTAAACATACAAAATCCTGAAAATACTAACTGCCTTTTGGAGTTTCTCAAGCGAGAATACCGGCGTGCTTTTTGTGTCCTCTAATTTATTGTCTATGCTCAACTTGTGCAATCTATGAGCTTAGCCTTATCTGCGATGTTGGAAAAAGCCTTCTGGCCAACAGTGACCTTATATCGGTGATTACCAGGATACTTAGGCCGGCAAAATATTATGAAATACATATATATATTTTTTTAATTATGACCATGAATTAAGATCTGACAGTTTAGAAGCGAAACTAAGAGTAAAAGTGTTATTCAAACTGGCGTCAAACCGTGTCGCGATGGAAACACACGGAAAGGTATGTGCTCCGCGTATGAACTAATATGATTTTTAGTGATTAATTCCGAACGCTTGGCAGAGATCACAAATTACAATTTCTGACGGTCACTTAACACTAAATTTTCGTCTTGATAAACGTAAACACGGCAAATGCCTTCCTTCTCTTCCTGGACTGGGTTTAAAATTTTTGGACAGTTTAATTGGATGATTTAAAGTCCTACGAGGTCCCGGGAAGAGTTGTTGACTACGCTACGCTACGCTATTGACATAACATAAATTATTTGCGGCAGAGGTGTACATTTTTATAGACATAATAATTTTAAACTGCAATCAGTCTCTCGCCGTGTTTTACTTTCGAACACGAAGACGTGCAAACTTTGTTAATGATATCTAATTGTGTAAAGTGATGCCGGCGGAGTCACGTTAGCGGATTGTTATATAATCTGTCCCCAAACATTACGAAACTAGTACAGACTCTTGTTTCTCAAAGAACAAGGTATAAACCGTCTTTGTACAACTCAACATTTCCTTTTATTGTGTAGGGGGGGAAATCTTCTGAAGATATCCTGTCCTCTGGGGGAAAGATAGGATTATGTGGGATTTGACCTACTAAAACCCCCTCGGTGGCCACCTTCGGGTGCAAGATTGGCTCCGGGTTCTCCAGGGGAACGTACCGGTGCCCCTCAGCACTATGCTTTAACCACCCCGGGAACATTAAATGCTTCGGTTAAATCAACAAGGCCTAAGCGTCATGAGAACTTGTTTTCTGTTTTTTTTGTTGTTTGGTCACATAATAATAATAATAATAATAAAGAAATGCAGAAAAACAGATGAAAATGAAAAACAAATGCAGAAAGCGGTGCTTCTCGACACCGCCCGAATTGTCCGCAGGTTTCTCTCCCTTTCCCCCTAACCCTCGGCCGTTTGGTCTCCCCTGCCGAGGGAATCCCGTCTGGTTGGGATTTATTTATCTGTGTATTTATATATTGAAAATATTATATGTATTTATTACTTTTAATATATATATATATAGTATATATTTTAATTATGTATTTGTTTTATGTTATGTATTGTATATATTTACACCCAACCAGACGGAGACAAAATTTTAACTACCGCATAATAATAATAATAATCTTTATTAAACACACAACTATAAAAAACTGATACAAATTACAAAAAAGGCAACTTTATAATTAGATTTGAAATTCTAAATTTTTCTAAATTCACTAAAATTAAATTCCCATTACATTGTATCCTAAATAGGCTACATAGTAGCCTGTGGTAAGGAGTTACAGTGTTTTCCAGTTGTGTGCATGTGTGTGTGTGTGTGTGCTAACTAATGTAAAAATATTAATATATGTAAAAATAAACAATATGGCTGTAATTATTTCGAATATTTTACTCCCATAATTTGTAAGCCTCGCGTTTTTATGTTTTGTGTTATCAGTCTTTGATTTATTCTATATTAGCTGACCCGGTAAACTTCGTTCCGCCTTGTTTATTTTCTCTAGAAATTTTCTACTTTTTTCTATTCTATTATGCATGTATTATATAAACCTTCCTATTGAATCACTCTATCTATTAAAAAAAAACCACATCAAAATTCGTTGCATAGTTTGTAATATATAAGCCTACATAGGGACCGACACAGCGGGAAGCGACTTTGTTTTAAATTTTATTAAGAACTAGCTGTGCACCGCAGTTTCACCCGCCTTGCAAATTTACTTAAAATTTCAACTGAGTTACTTTATAGCATTTTTATCGGACAAATGTTTGACATGGTTCTTTAAATGGATATAACTTTTTTATTTATCAACCGATTGAGATAAAACAATCACTAAATGTTAAGTAAAGCTTACCACAACACATTAATGAAAACCGCAGCCAAATCGGTTAAGCCGTTGCTGAGATTAGCGGTAACAAACGCACAGACAGACATACAGACAAAAATTCTAATAATCATTGTTTTGGGTTTTATTGCGTTTATGCAAGCCCCCAATAATAGTCTCAAATATCTTCCATGTACAGACAGCGATCAGTTACAGTTTTATTATATGTATAGATAAATTCCTTACAATATTA
This sequence comes from Papilio elwesi, assembly GCA_029849275.1. NCBI lineage: Eukaryota > Metazoa > Arthropoda > Insecta > Lepidoptera > Papilionidae > Papilio > Papilio elwesi. Next base: position 6,604,153 of record CM056707.1, on the reverse strand, counting down.
TTTTTCCTTTGCCTCTCCGTTTAACAAAATCTTTATTACGCAATAAATTCCGCTCCCTTCAATTTCGCTACAGCTACTCTGTACAGTATTCTGTATTGGTTTAAAAAGCTTGTTGATGACAAATAAAATACAATCTGTCAGTCTGTTACACGTAAATAACATCGTAATAACAGATCATTGATTATTTTGTTTTGACATGATGCAACTTGCCATGTGCGCTATGCAGACATAATAACTTATAATAACCTAACAGTTGCGCACAAACTATCGGTGGCTTAAAGTTTTCTGTCCTGTAGGACGTGTCCAGGATAACTTTTTAAAATCATTTCGATCATTAGTCAAAACGAAACCTATCCTCTCTTTCAAGTTGGATCAAATTACACCGTATACAAGATGGGTGTTTTTGAATAGTTTCGGAGTCCATCGCGGGCCAAGTGCGTGACACCGGCAATTTATATAATAAGACTAGCGAGCCGCTCCGGTTTCGCACGGGTAGGTAGCACTAAACAATCGGCCAAGTGCGAGTCAGACTCGCGCACGAAGGGTTTGTTGTATGGCAGCCCCCTTAAATATTTATTTTATTCTATCAGAAATAAATCATTTGTGAAAATTTCAACTGATTAACTACCACGGTTTACGAGATACAGCCTGGTGACAGACGGACAGACAGAAAGACAGACGGACTGCGGAGTTTTCGTAATAAGGTCCCGTTACCCTTTGCGTACGGAACGCTAAAAACTATCTTTTTAGCTAGGACCGATTAAAACATCATCATCTCTGCATTTTTCCCAATTGTGCAGAGTCGGCACAGTATGACCATAGCCCATACTGTATAGGTTTCGGTTACAGTTCTTACAGCGGGCTACCTGCCTCACACTCTCCTCTGGAATTGGACCAAATTATACATGACCTTATTTCATTATGATTTAGTAGTTTCAGAGTTTATCCCGAACAAACATAATGACACCATTTTTATAGTATATTAAGATTTAAACTTCCCTAATAGATATAAGGAAATTAAACTACGGTACAGTTCGTAGATAAGAGAATAGCATGTGTATGTTCTGTTAGACCTCAGGGTCGAATTGAGATGTCAGTTAGATGTCCGTTTAATTTCTTACTAATATTACATCACAGTGACCACAGACTAGGTAATATTAAATATTCTAAGTTTGATAAATCCGTAGAGAAACATTGTTAATGTTTAAAACAACATTTAAACACACATAAACAAGATTATCCGAAATAAATACTGTAATTGTGACCAACAAAATAACTGTAATTATCTATGCCTCTATTCTTTGTATAAGAAGCTCTAATAAGCTCAGACATCACAAGATTACGATAGGCATATCAAAATCCGTACAATAACTAACTATCTAGTCGATTAGATAACAAGCAATAAAGTGAAACAATAACACCTGACAGTTTGTTGACCTCTGAAGCATAGACAATTATATATTTTTAAATGTATAGACAATAAGTAGTGCGTGACCGCGTTCTCATTCTGCCAATTCTGTCATGCACTTTTTTTCCTCATCAATTTTCCCCGTTTTTGTCCGAATGATATGACAGGAGGGTAATGTTTTTCGCGGGTATGTATTTTGCAAATGTGAGTGGCAGCGTTGGTAGGGGACGTCGAAGGAAAAATTATATCGATCAGATCAGTGGCTTGCTAAAGAAGGGGATATAAGGAGTAACCGTAACCGATGAGCATGTATGCGTAGATGTATAGTCGTAGAAGAAACGAGAGATGTGCCGGGATCGCGTCGTAATATTTGACTGTATATCGTGGTGGCATTTACGTACGTGCGTAAGTCCGTCCCACTTTACAACTAAGACAGGACTCGTTCAAAGCACTCGAGCGATAAGATAGTTATTGTCTGTGGTCTCGTGTTTATCATGCGTTTAGCAAATGCCAGACCGCGGAATATAAATTAGAAGATGATATGTGCGACTGAACCCATCATATTATTCAACATTGGTTCAGCCTGCAACAACTTCTGTGGCACTGTTGACCGGCTACACCAGCGACAACCTACCTCGTAGAAGACACGTGTGAAGTAGAAGAATTTTGCGTTTCGTGTGTTGTTCTTGTGTTCTTTCTTTATGATAAGATGGGAAGGGGAAGAGGATTTAACGGCCTCCCCGTTGAAAGGGGAAGGAAATATCCTATTCATGGAATATATATTCCTCGGTTCATTATAGGTAGGTAATGCATCTGTAACTCATTTGACTACTCCCATAAACAAAAATACAGGCTGTAAGGACTAGCCACGGAAGTGAAAACTCAAAACAGGTGGGAAGGTGCGACAGTTCCACAATAAATAGATAAATCAACAAAAACCTTGTAGCCCGTTCGTAACGATAAAATTCAAAATGGAGTACAAGACGAATATATGAAAAAAGTTCGTTGAAAATGTTCCAAATTCAAATATGTAATCAACTGTACCCGGTCTATTAAATAGGTTTTATTTAATTCTTAAAATGTAGTGAAATAGACTTTTTGGAGGATAAATTAAATAACTTTTTAATTTATATTTGTCATCAATTGGTACTGAACAGGTGAACGTCTGTCAGTATATTCTATATTTGGTATATATAATATTTTGTACTTTTCTTTTATCTATCTAGCTAGCATCTAATAATCATACAAGAATTTCATACCTCCATTTATAGCATACATCTAATTCATTACTTCATCCGGAGTCATGAAAATAGTTTGCCTTATATTCAATTCAGTGCCTGAGTGAAAATATAAGTTCACTACGTTGATATGACCTAGGACAAGTGAAGTGAAGTGTTGACAATGAAGAACGAGCCGAAGGAGTGGGAGAAGGAGAAACTGAATCCAAATGGATGGTGAGTGAGATAACTGAGATAGTTGCCGACACGGCCGCGCAGGTTACGAGCGTGAAATAAAAGTATTAGCGTCACCGACCGATTGTGAAATTCGCTAGTTTATAATCGAACTAGGCACATTATAAACTGTCCAATTGTGAACTGAACGAATAATTCGTAATTTGACATGTCATTTCTCGTCAGTTTGAAACCTGTTGAAATCAAATTGTCTTTTTGACTGATATTTTGTTTGCATTATTACGTTAAAGTTAGAATGGAAGTTATTATAGGTTAGGCATAATAGTAAAATATGTAGAAATAATAATAATTTTATAAAAGTTTTTGAAAGATGAAAATGTTTTTGCGTTTCACATGATACGTCAAATTGTCGATGATTCGTTCAGTTTACAATTTGCTATCAGTTTATAATACGCTTATTAAGGTTATAAAATTACGAAGTTCACAATCAGACGGTGATATTTTACTTCTGGGTTTCGTCTCATGAGTGAGGTGCCACAGACCCCTAAAATTGAAATAAAATAGATTTTCAAAAATTTTACCGTCTCCTCGTAAGTAATGTAATATATATATAGTATAACGTCTTATTCATTTAATATGATAATTGTTTAAAGTACAGCTACCGACATCTAGTGGCCAAACAAACATCTAGTGCATCAAGCTTGAGGACAACGACACTGATTGCAAGATCGTTATTTGCCTTAAGCGGTTATAAAGAACGCCAATAGATGGCGTTTTCAATAAAAGTTGTGCTTTAAAATAATAATCACGTAAATTATCCGTTTAGGTTTAGAAAATAGTTATTAAATTTGAAATATAAATAATTTATAAAATCCAAAGTCGAAGAAGATACAAAGTTGTATAGTAAATGCCATGAGAGTTTCATAATAACAGGTCAATGATCTGCAACCCTATGTATGAAATGGTATTAATTAACATTTAAGTGCACCTGCTCGATTTCTGATATACTAAAAAAATCGAATATTGTAAGCAGAACCTGATATTACTCTTCAAGTTTTTAAGAAGTTTAAACAGCTTAGTTACAAACCAAATTAAATAAAATCTTGGTTGTAAATTTGCCGGCTGTATACAGAAGTGCAGAATTATCTTCGGTTTTATCTTCTAAAATTTAGCGCACGTAGCGTAATTTAGAGTACCTTATAATGTTATTTCTGCAAGCTAATTTGCCAGTTTTCATTTTTGCTGATTGATATGAAAATATATTGCCGGAAAATAAATAAGTAACTCTCCCCAGATCTTAATCTGGAGATAACAAACATGAGTTATAATTGAGGTTTAAAAGTAACAGGCTCAGGTCAAACGGTAACCCTGTAATTAACTCGTAATACGCCATATCGAATTCATCACATGACTACGTACAATGTATCGATAACCGGCCAGGGCTGCCTAAACTAATTAAAATATACTAGCTTGCCCGCCAAACTTCGTCCCGCCCTATAATTAATAGAGGGTTCACTAAACATAGATACACAAAAATATAGATATATGCTGTCGCGGGCTTTTATGTAGGACTATTTAAGGTAAACATTTCCATTATATACGTGTAACTCTAACGGTTTTTGTAGCGCACACCAGAATAGCTCGCATATGGTGGAATTTTTTCCTCCTTACTGGACACGTATCGTTATATTTTGGATAATTCACACAATACCTTTATAAATTATAGCCTATATGTTATTCTGGTGTATAAGCTATATTATTGTAAAGTTTCATTAAAATCCATTCAGTAGTTTTTGCGTGAAAGAGTAACAAACATTTATACTTACAAACTTTCGCATTTATAATATTAGTAGGATTTAAAAAATAATATTATTAATTTGTTACTACTGCTCAGTGATTTAAAGATAGCCAATCACTTTGAAAAGAAACTAAATAGTCAAACTAATCCTGTATACAGTTATCTTCGCTTTTGAATTACTGAATTAATTTACTATGTAAAAGCACAGATGGGCTGATTACTCTAACTTGGGAGGCGTTCAAATTAAAAAACAAACAGAAAAAAAAATGCCTTTTCCCGTCTTAATTCTCTATTCCTAATAGCATCTCAAGCTCTTCTAATTTTAACGGACCTCTATGGATAGAGGTCCGTTAAAATCAGCAACGGTTCCTTGGCATCGAAAACATTTTGTCCCAAAAAAGGGTTACAGGTATACACAAAATTTCCTTGTCTAAAACATTGGGACAGACATGTGCTAGAGACTATACATTTATTGTTAGGTGTATTGTGTTTTCAATGCTATTTGTTCCTGTATGGAATGGCTCACATGTCAGATGTTAGGAATGTATTGTTCCACAATTACTTGTTTAATGATTGCACATCTATTGCAATCGCAAGATATAAGCGGCTTGTGTTGGAAATGTGCTGTTATTTTTTTTAATAATTTACCAATAGTTGAGCAGCCATGCGCGTCGGTTTGCGTTATCAAACGTCTCATTGAATTTTAACAACAAGTAACAGTTCCGAACAAATCGTTCTTTTAACTACACGTCGCGCTACCAATCTGTATAATTGCATTTCGCGCGTTTTCTGACAAGTGACAGTTGATTTTTTTTACCACTCTTTAGCAAAAGCAAGAGCATTTGGTATACAGCCCGTCTCAATTTTCTTTTTAATTCTGTCGATTCATTTTTATTTTTGTACAAAATATGACACTAGGAAAAACAGTGCAAAAAGATTGTATGTATATTCGTGTCATGTGGAAACACAAAGAGAATTAATTACATATGGACATTTTTTATTTTAGAAAAATCCATTTTAAAATTGAAATAATTACCATCATCCATTAATTTGTCAGCTTTTAAAGAGCCACAGGTGGTTAGTTAACACGGCAAGTGCTTATTGGTAACAGCACAGGGCCTCAACTTATAAGTCCAAAAAAAACTCCCAAACGTGGTGCCTCCATAAGGGATGTATCCGTCCTGCCATTTTGAACATTATCTTGCCGTCTATAAAAATCGGGGGTGAAAAAACACATTGTTCAAATGTATTGTTTTGTCTCTTTCATTCTAGTATGAGCAAAATTCGTGGTATTTATTATTTATAATAATAAACCATATGTAGTTATACCGCGCACTGTATAATTTTAGAATTTTAACAGACAAAAACAAACAAACCTTTCCTCCTTATAGAATATAACTAGCATTAACATGACTGTATTAATATATGTATAACAAAAACAAAACAAAAGATTAAAAACTTAAGAGATTATTAGTAGCTATGTATTTAATTATTATCGTTCAATCTCGATATTCGTCCAAACAACGGGTAGACAGAGATGTAGTATCATTGGTTTAATCGATAACAGAGCCATGGTCTTGTTGCTCCATGGTCTCATTGCCCCAAATGAGGAGGTAAGAAGAATTCATTCAGTAAGTCCTTACCCGACAGACCCACTTGAGCCATATCTTATAAGAATCCTCGTTAAAACAATAGAAAACCGTCAAATTCTAGTGCATCCGTCATTATAATTTATCTCTCAATCGCCGTTGAGATCTTATTTTCTCATTGTGCATGTTAAAGTTCCATGGTTATACATTGAAAATAAATTAAATCTTAGACTGTTACAATGGTCTGCAATGACAATATTGCGACAGACAAACTAGCAATAGAAAAGTAAATCTGGCCTTGTGTCGCTCACCACTAATGTCTGCAACGATTACGACCCTGGATCTCGTCACTATTCTTGTCCACGTATCTATCTCACAACAATTATTATATAATTAAAAAAGAAGTACAGAAGACCAATAAAATTATAGTTATCCTAGTAATATTAAAAAGAGAAAAGGTTTGTTTGTTACGGATAATTTGAAAAACTGCTGTAACGATTTTAAAAATTCCATTCCATTCTACCAAGAGAAATCTCTTCGAGAGCGAAGCAGGGGCGGGTTGCTAGTATATCTTACTTTAATAATATCAAAGACATTGGATATAATTTGTAATTATATTGTATGTATCAGACGAGATACATCGACATGTGAATGTATTTAAAAATAATAAACATTGTCTATTACTCTGGATAATTTTGAAAAAAAAACAATCGAAAAGATACGAACGATGTTTTAGGAATTCATTCAACCCCCTGTTGTAATGCTGTAAGCCAAGTTAGCTCCCGATCCAATAATAATGCTCTATTAATATTTGTTTTTATATTTCCTGCGTAGTTGTAGTAGCCGATATCGCTGCGCTCTAAATATTCAAGGATAATGTTCACACATCCCATACATGTTCTGTTCTCTTACGAATATAATATTTGATTTATCTACATAACAATAGCGTAAAACTATATATTCATATACAGGGTGTCCCGTGGCGATGCCACATCACACCACAAGTGTAACCCTTAATATTGCAGATACAAAATTTTACCCGATTTAATGTTTAAAAAGAATTAGAACTGTATTCAAAGACTTATAGTCGTCGTATTTAAGAATTCAGAGACTATATATTAACGAGTCTATAGTCCAGGGGTGGTCCAGTAAGTCAGGTCCGGATACAGTTGAAAAAATTATCGAGGTCCGGATACTGTTAAAAAAAATTGCTCGATGTCCAGAAAAAAACATAAGAAGCTGTCGAACACATGAAAATAATGCAGGAGATATGATTAAATTAATTTGTAGGTGTACTTACAAACCCATAAAGCCAATTTAATTAAATGGTTTTGTAAATAAGAACCCCCTTCTGCACCCTTCTCTTTCGTATTTTGATATTTTTATTATAGTTCCGATCTCCTTTTTCTTCTCTCCTGTAGCCTTATTTTTTCTTTATTTTATTCGGATTATAGATTAAAGTCCTCAATTCAATCTCAATTCTATTATTATTTAACACAAATTGTTCTCAGTGATATATTAGTTCCTTCCGATTCCTTAAATAAATAAACAAACATATTTAACAATATTCGGTGGCCCGGGTTTCGGCCGTCCTCGGACCGGGTACAGACTGCCACCTGTTGTCGATAGACAGACATAGAGAATCGACAGACTATATTATGTATTATCAGTGAAGGGAATAAAATTAATTTAAAAAAGAATATAAGTGTATAAATTAATCGTGTTGGGCAATATCTTGTGGCATCGACAATGCGCATGAGAAAGACGCTGTTGTTCTTCGACAGAGACTTCAGGGATAGCGGCACCGAATACGAGCCATTACTGGATCACGCAGACACTGATGATGAGTGGCAAGTCGATTTTATGCGTACGTTAAGTTAGGTTAGGTTTTCTACTAAGAGAACTCAAGCTTAGCTTGGCGTTGATTTTAGGAGCACGTCGTCTTCTAATTCGAGCGATGTGCTTTGGTGCACGTTGCGTTGAATTCGATGTTTGTTGTGCGATTTTTACAATTTGTATTTTCATACGTTGTTTTAAAACACGATACAAATCGTCTGGATTGCGAATTTCCGACTGACCAGGCGAATTCCAATTCAATATACTGCTAAATGCGTTTCATATTTTTATATTTAATCTGTATCAAATGAACAGGGAATTTTCCTTTGATATTAAAAACAAACAAATAGCACCGGTGACCCCATTCTATTGTTTACAACGAGAAAGGATGACATTAAGTGACGTTATTAAGTAAATGTAATTATCTGTAACATAGCTATAAATATAGCACATATTATTTGCAATAACAGATTTTTTTTAAAGATATAACATAGTTTCTACTTGGTGCCTCACTGCCCCATCTTCAGTTAGATTCCTAGTTGCAATAAATTAAATACAAACTTATTTTCGAGTTTAACACGGAATTTTTAATGTCTTGTGGCGATGTAGAAATAAATGTCACCTATAGGAAATCGGTTGAATGATTTCATGCGCAATAATCGAAAGAAAACTACTTAAACTATTTAACAGTGGTAGAGTCCGCAAAAACATCTGTTGCACGAATTGGCCGGCTCGACCGGTGAAATACCACGACCACGCAGAAGTCAGGCGTGAAGTAGAAGTACTCTGCGTTTCGTCTTACGAGTGAGGGGCCGGAGGCCTAATTTCAGACCTCTTTCCCTTCCCATCCTTTGATAATAAGGAAAGGAGGGAAGGGGAAGAGGACTTGGCGGAGGAGGAGGTGAATAGAAAAGGGTTATTTGGCTTATTATCATTAAAGGTCTGCATCTGCAACTCTTGTTGTTATGGGTAGCGATCACTTGATATCAGGTGAACCGCGTGCTCGTTTGCCACCTTCTACTATAAAAAAAGAAATAGTTTATTAATATCGGTATTTGAATTGAAGTTTCGATCTCATTCTTGATCAACGTCTATGTGCAGCACGGCTATCTACACATATCTTGTACACATGTATGTTCATATATTCAACATGAACTGAACGTTTGATTGAATTAATTAGGCCATCGAAGATAATAAAGGGTAAAAGGGGAAAGTTGGTACATTCTTGGTTAAAATGTATGACCAACGACAACCCAATAAATTTTTTCTCATTGCGTCTCAAATTTTCTCCTTCCAGGCTGTCGTCTCGACCCAGCCAGCAGTTCAATGTGGTGCGGCGCGTCTACCAGCAGGATGTGCTGAACAAGGATGCCGACTACCAAGTGCCTGATAAGCCATGTACGTACATAATTACTTTTATGAATAGATTTCAAGAGGGGTCGGTTAGCAGCATTTTATTAAAAGATACATAAACAGTATTGGAGCCCGCAAGAACATCTATTGCAGGGATGGGCCTGCTCGACCTATGAAATACCATGACCTCACAGAAGACAGGCGTCAAGTAGAAATATTTTGTTTCGTCTAATGAGTGAGATCCCGGGGGCCCTTTTCCGGTCCTTTTCCCCCACTCAAGGGGATTTAATATCCTTCCTGCTTATCCTGTAAAAGGGAGGCGACATATCTGCAACTCATAAGCTTGTTGCAGATGCTTAAAGGCATCGGTCATCTAATATGGGGAACTGCTTGCTCGTTTGCCACCTTATTTTTATACCACCAGGCATAAACGCCTTGCGAGTCTTTGCGTAGGGAGGGGAAGGAATAAGGAAAGGCATGAAGTAGTGTGTACTTCTTCGGTTCTTCTTCTGCATTGAGATTGATCAGTGAGGTGGCGCAGGTCAAATTTTGTGAGGGTTTATTTAAATATTTGTTTGCAGTAAACTACCGATGCAAGAAAGCGATTCAGAGCTGCGGCTTCGGCGATTGCCTTCTGAACTCGGTGCCGATCGCGCGATGGCTGCCGCGGTACAGCCCCGGCCGCGACCTGGTGGGCGACCTGGTGGCTGGCGCCACCACCGCCGTCATGCACATACCCCAGGGTACGTAATAACCGTATAAGACTCAAATGTCTGTACCGCATCCAATGCGATATACCGTCCTATTTTTTTATCTTGTAATAAGTTTTGACGACACATCTTCATTCATCATCAAACTTCTTGTAGGTATGGCGTACGCGTTACTGGCAGAGGTGCCACCCATCGTAGGTCTGTACATGGCCTTTTTCCCCGTACTAGTGTACGTCATTTTCGGCACCTCGCCGCACGTCTCTATGGGTACATTTGCTGTCGCCTGCTTGATGGCGGGAAAGGTATGTAACATTTTTGTCTATGTTCAAAAAATCACCTAAAGCCAGGCATATTACCGATTCATGAATAAAGTATAATACATAGTAATTCCGAGGTCATCGAGCGGGACCTTGCTATGAGAAATTTGAACCCAGAAATGACCCGCTGACCGCTGCCGCTGGAGGAGCCAGACCGGGAGAACTGGCTTGAAGAAGTTGAAGAAGATAGCTATTCTGAGCACATAGCCTTTAAATTTACAAACAGAACATTTTTAAAGTGAAGTGCTCGAGCTACTCTGACTACAGTGGTAGAGCCCGCAACAACAACATCTGTTGCCGAATGGGCCGGCTCGACCGGTGAAATACCACGACCTCACAGAAAACAGGCGTGAAGTAGAAATACTCTGCGTTTCGTCTGATGAGTGAGGTCCCGGCGGCCTAATTTGAGTCCTCCTCCCTTTCCCACCCTTTTCTTGTAAGGATGGGATGGGAACAGGGAGGGGGTTGACGGGAAAAGGGAAATATCCTTTTTTCTGCCTATACCCTCCTCGGTCCATTAAAGGTAGGCAACGCATCTGCAACATAATTTCTTGTTGCGGATGTCTATGGGTAGCGTACACTTATGTGATCCGCTTGCTCGTTTGCCACCTTATTCCATAAAAAAAAAAAAAAAAAAAAAAACTTAAATATATCTTTTCAGGTCGTCACTCAGTACTCCACTCATCCTGAATACGCTAATTTAATGAATACTACCAACATAACGACAGGTTAGTGTCTCTTCTGATATTTTGAGTCCATCTCTGTCTCTTGACTTTTTGATAATGTCTTGGCGGCTCATTAAACGTGTACTTATTTGACTTCTTATTACACGTGTACTTTTTTGAACTCTTATTACACTTATCTTTTTACATGTGTATGTATATAGATTATAAACAAGTTGTCTATTTAATTGCAGATGGCGTGATAGCCGCGCCGCAGTACACGCCACTACAAGTTCTAAGCATAGTCTGTCTGTCTGTAGGATTCTTTCAGGTATGATTATAAGTATATTAATAAACAATAATCCTCCCCGGCATCGCCTGGGTATCCATTTCGAAATACATACATACACACATCACCTATTATATACGTAGATATGCACCTGTAAAAAAAAATATCTCACGGAAACCGTAAGTATTTTTTAGAGATAAAAACATTACGTGCTATTTCAGATTATAATCTATCTCTTTGCCAAATTTAATCCAGATCCGTTCAACTGTTTTTGTGTGAAGAAATAACAAACATACAAACTTTCGCATTTATAATATTCGTTTTGGTTTTTTACAGGTGCATATGTACGTATATAAAAGGCGATGTGTGTATGTTCCCTATTGATTCCGAAATAGCTAGCCAAGCAAAACCGGAACGGATCGCTAGTGATAAATAAACTAAGAAAGGTGCGAGATTACGGTTGACAGAAAGGTGCGAAAGAATAAGGTCGTGTCGACCTCAAAACCGGAGAGGACGTGAGAATAACGAATCCTTAGCTAAAATAGTTTGTTATAAAACTATTCCATGTTTAAGAAGTACTAGTCCCTACTAATATTATAAATGTGAATGTAAGTTTGTTTGTTACGCTTTCACGCGAAAACTACTCAAGCGATCATCATGAAACTCTGTACACATATTCAAGGAGGTACTAGAAGTAACATAGGATATTTTTTATGAAAAAAAAATTATTACGATAAATAAAAAAAATGTTTGTTAAAAAATCTAAAAATCTAGCTACTTTAACGCTATAATATTATAAATGCGAATGTTTATGTGTAATAAAGATGTATGGATGTTTGTTACTCTTTCAAACAAAAACGGCTGAACGTATCTGGAGTAAATTTGGTACTGGGATAGATTATAATCGGGAATAGCACATAGGCTATTTTTATCCGGATAAATGTATGGTTTCCGTGGGATACGTTTTGTTTTTTTACGGGTGCATATCTACATATATAAAAGACGATGTTCCGTATAGATTCCGAAACGGCTACGGCGGATCACTAGTTGTGATATATAATTAAGACTGATTGAATTAATTCTTCACCAGGTGATAATGTGGATGCTGCGACTCGGGGCTGTATCCACGCTGCTGTCGGAGCCGCTGGTGTCGGGGTTCACCACGGCGGCCTCCTTCCAGGTCCTGTCGTCGCAGCTTAAGGATCTCTTTGGCGTCAAAATTAGAAAAATCGGACCGAATTATAAAGTTGTATTGGTAGGTAATAAAGTTATATATGCATATACAGGTGTCTAGGCCTTTAAAATACAAAACTTGCTACTGTAAATATACTAAATACAAGGTTTTAAGACTCCAACTCAGTCTTTTTTTATGGAAAAAGTGGTAAATGAGCAAGAGGTTCAGTTCATTTCATTCATTCAGGTTCATTGTCGAGGATATCACCTAAATATTTAACTTTATCTTCTCAGGGAATTGGACTGTTCGTGAGTTTAATGGATGGGAGATGTGCCTCCTTGTTTCGCGAAAAGAAAAGCGCCGCGCTTTTAATTGGAATTATTTCGACCCTCTATTTCTGATATCAAGTGACCGGTGTCCATAGGCTTCTGCAACAAGCTAATGCGTTGCAGATACGCCTACCTTTAAGGGACAATGGAGGGGATAAATAGAGTAAAAGATATTTTGTTTCCTATCCATCCTCTTTACCTATAAAATCCTATTCCTTTCATCATCCTTTTCTTGTTAGAAAAGTGTGTGAAGGGGAAAAGGATCACTCATCAAACGAATCGCAGAAATACTTGTACTTTACGCCTTTGTTCTGTGAGGTCGTGGTATTTCACCGGTCGTGCCGGCACATTCGTGCAACAGATGTTGTTGCGGGCTCTACCACTTTTTTTTCTAACAGTAGTTTATTACATTTGATGTACAAAATAAACCATATTTAGTTATTGTAATATCCACATCAAATCCTAGCAATTTGACCCTACCTTTGTATTTTGTTGCAGACTGTTATAGAAGTGGCGAAGAACCTGCCGACCCTGAACTGGGCGGCGGTCATTATATCCGTCATCACCTGCCTCATCATCGCCCTCAACAATGAGGTGTTGAAGGTTAGACATTTGCTTTAAGTCTCCAGCTTATATATAAAATCTGAGGCGAACTTATGTCGACTAATTTGAGTAGGTCTACTAAGGAATAGTGAGGATTCATAATCTTCATGGTTCTAGAAAATGCTAGATAAATGTCATAGGATTGAATCAAAAGTAAATACGTAATCTGTAACATGAATAACTAAAAACTGACTCCACTTTCAGCCGTTGGTAAGCAAGCTGAGCCGGGTGCCGGTTCCCGTGGAGTTGTTGGCTATCGTGGTGGGCACGCTGGTGTCGCGGTTCGCCAGCCTCGAGGAGCAGTTCGGGATCGCGCTCGTCGGACACATACCCACGGGGTAGGTTACCTTCAAAAGATGATCCTTTTAAATTCATAATTCAACCTACAAATATCGATCGTCTCGCAATATTGTTGGATTACTCAGCTGTTATATTAACATTTGCTGCACCTAATGTATCGTAAGATAGATTAACTCCAACGTGTTCTCTGAAATATTAAAAAAAACAATCGAAAAGATTAACAACTAAATTAATCACAACCCGGATGAGAGTCCTCATTTTTTACCAAAAGAGCATGGTCAGTTTACGAACGTCTATCAAAATTAACACTAATAATTTACTAAAGTGCTAGTAAATTCTACTAATATTATAAATGCGAATGTTTGTAAGTATGGATGTTTGGAATTCATTCACGCAAAAACCGCTCAACGGATCTCGATGAAATTTGGCACAGAGATAGATTACAGTCTAAAGTAGGATATAGGCTACTTTTTATTCCGGAAAAATGTACGGTTCCCGCGGGATGAACATTTTTTTTTGTCTACGTATATATTCTGAACCGGCTACCCGGTGGATTACTAGTATTCCTTATATAGGTCAGTAGTTTTTGAGTCGTGGTTCCCATGGTAAAGCTGACTTCAATCAACACCTGTATCAACAGGGTTCACAATAAATAAACAACCATTAAAGCATACTTTTATAAGTATTCTACAAGCGACAATACTATTTATTTTATAATACTTTTGTCCTCAGTTTGCCAGTACCAGAAGTACCGCCAATCGAACTGTTCCCCTCTGTGGCGTTGGACGCGTTCACAGTCACGATGGTCACCTACACCATTTCAATGTCGATGGCGTTAATATTTGCCTCTAAGGAAAAATATGAAATCGACGCCAACCAAGAACTTCTTGCCCTGGTATGTACAAACAAGCGAAAAAAATCGTAGCAACTGCTATGACTTACGAACCTCGACTATAAGACCTGGACCCATCTAAAGCCCTGCATCTGCAATTCCTCACACCAGTTGCATTGTGCGGCGTGTGACCGGACTGTACATTAGGTTTGGTCTCGCCAGGCATCTTCTTTCATATTTCGAAACTAAACTCGAATCGACGCATAGGCCAAGGAGACCATTAACCAATCAATTACTTTATTGTTGACACTTTTTCCATGTGTATGTCTGTCTGTTCCGTTGTGTACTCCTCTAGCCTAAACTGCTTGATCGATTATGACGAGTTAGGTGTCATTAAATTCGTGTTCTTCCCCGAAATGCCACAGGAGTAGTGAGTCAGGGTTTTTTATTTATAAATTAATATTGCTTGCTCTCGGGAATGTTGATAACAGCGGTAGAGCCAGCAACAACAACATATGTTACACGAATTGGCCAGCTCTACCGGTGAAATACCACGACCTCACAGAAAACAGGCGTCAAGCAGAAGTACTCTGCGTTTCGTCTGATAAGTGAGGTACCGGAGGCCTAATTTCAGTCCTTTTCTTCTTCCCACCCTACTCTTTTAAGGATAGGATAGGAATGGATGGAAGAGGATAGGACTGGGAGGGAGTTGACGGGGAAAAGGAAATATCCTTTTTCATGTCTATCCCTCCTCTGTCCATTATAGGTAGGCAACGCATCTGCAACACATTTGCTTGTGTCGCATGTCCATGGTTAGCGGTCACTTAACATTTATGTACACTGAATACGTTGGTGTGTCCTGTTGAAATATGAAAATTATATTTTGTTAATTCCAGGGCGCCAGTAATGTATTTGGATCTTTCTTTGGCTGCGCCCCAATCTGCGCCAGCCTCTCCCGCTCCTATATACAGTACCAGGTGAGACAATCAATTTCCTACTTCGACGTTTCATTCGATATCTGTCCACTGCTGAACGTAGGCCTCGATCCCCTGCCACCCTCATCCAGTGGGCTCCCGAAACTTTGACCAGATCGGTCCATCGTGTAGGAGGCTTACCCACGCTGCTTCGACCTGTATGTGGCCGCCACTCTAGGACCTTTCGGCCCCATCGCTATTCGTTCTGCGAGCAATGTGTCCGGCCCATTGCCACTTAAGGTTTGCAATTCTTCGGGCAATGTCGGTTACATTGTTTCTACTGCGGATCACATCATTTCTGATGCGATCACGCAGAGAGACTCAGAACATTGCCCTTTGGGGGACCTTGAGCCGTCTAATTTCCTACTTATATGACAAATACTAAAAGTTTAAAACATAATTTAGATAAAACCTTAAGCATGTAAGTGAGGTTAAGACTAAAGCGATTGGATTATCTGTCTACCCTTAAATGGACCCTAATAGGATCTTGTGACCGAAATATATCTTTAGATATATTTGTAACGTACTAGAAAAAACCTAATTAAAAGTACCCGTACGTGTACGTTTGCGTAGATGTATGTAGAAGAAGGGAGAGAGGTGTGCCAGGATCGCGCCAAATGAAAATCCATAATCTCTGCCTAACCCAGAAGGGGTTGAGTGTTTATTTATTAGTAAGATGTAGTTTTGTGCGGCAGGCGGGCAGCAAGACCGGCGTGACCACTGTGGTGAGCGCCGGCCTCATCCTCTGCGTGCTGCTATGGATCGGGCCGTTCTTCGAGCAGCTGCCGCGCTGCGTGCTCGCATCCATTATCGTCGTCTCCCTCAAGGGCATGTTCATGCAAGTCAAGGAGTTGCGCAAGTTAGTTATGCCTTCAAACACGGTATAATTTAATTTAACCGACACATATCCAGCCTAACACGTATACCCACGTGCGCATGCGTAGTTTGGGTTGTACGTTTATATATCAGTCAGTCAGTTTGTTCTAATATATTTGGTTATATTTCGATTGTCTGTGGAAGATCCATGTTAACAGTGCCTTCTAAAATGTAATACATTCGCTACCCATCAAAATCTGCCACATCTTTTATAGAATAGAGGGTTTGTCTAGGAAAAGGAGTGAATGGGAAGAAAATGGAGCATCATTCCTCAAACGAAACGATATCCCAATTATATTCAAAACGTAATCGTAATACCCGCTTTTATCTCAGGTTCTGGCGGTTGAGCAAGCTGGACGCCATCGTGTGGCTCGTGACCTTCCTCACTACCGTACTGATTAACATTGACATCGGGTGAGTTGCAATATCAATTCTGCAATTTATTTTCTTTACAGTAGAAGCAAATTTTAAGTTACCGCTACCCATAGACATCACACTTTAAAACGGATATTTCTTTTTCCTATCCATCAAATCCTTTTTCCCTAACCATCCTTTTCTTATTAGAAAAGGGTGGGAGGGAACAAGGCACCTCACTCGTCTAACGAAATGCAATATACTTCTACTTAACGCGTCTTCTGTGAGGTCGTGGTATTTCACCGGTCGAGCCGGTCCACTCGTGCAACAGATGTTGTTGTAACAGACTACATTGTTTAAAAATAAATTCGTTTGTTTGTGTGTTGTTGTGTTTTTCATATTATTTTTACATCCATTACTGGACCTCTCTCCTAGTGACCAAATCATCGGTTTTGTGGTAGGCCTTCCCATAACCTTGTACCTGTATATCTGATATCTAACAAAAATATGAACGCAGCTATAACATTCGTTCTATATCCGCCATTAATTACATCAAGGGTTTCTATAAGAGAGAACACGTGAATCCGTTTTTACTAAGCTAGTGCGCGTCTACTTCATGCGTAGACTTGTAAAATCTCTATTTCAGGTTGGCTGCCGGTCTGTTGGCGAGCGTTGGGACTCTGTTCTGCAGGTCGCAGAAGCCCTACACCTGTCTGCTCGGCCGCGTTCTAGATACCGACCTGTATTTGGATACTAAGAGATATAGAGCCGTAAGTTTCCTTTTACAATATGAAATGTTTTTAATCTGCGCCCAAACACAGTAAGATAATTTAATTCACACTACTCACTGCACAATTACACACGCTTTGAATACGACACTCTTACTCACGCCTAACCCTAGTTCCTACTCGTTTTATATTATCGCTATGACGTCATCGGCCTCGGGTCTTACGTTATTGTGCACAAGTAGCACGTGTAACAAGTACAGCAGCTTAGCGGCCTAAGCAAATTACACTACATTTTAATTGAAATATTTATTCATTGTGCATTTTCTGACAACAGCATACCCCGGCTCAGTACTTCCATTTCCCTGTCCTCGTACGTCGTTATTATGAAGTAATTCAAGCTGAACATAATTAGTATATTAATTAATATAAACATCCACCATCTTGCTACATCGAATACGCCAACTTCGTAGTTCACGTGATAAGGAAGTCGTTTGTCCGCTATCAATCTCATTGTATTTGTAACAGCTTCAATAAAACTATTTTTGGAATTTTCTATTCTTCGTTATAAACACATTTGTTTTTTTATTCACTGTTTTTCATTTAATTTTATATTCAATTATTACATATTTATTTATTTTAAAGTTTGAATTAACAGCTGTCAGTTGAGTCATTCGTATGAATGTCAAAGAATATGTATCTCTGTGGGCAAAGAGTATCAAACGTTACCTCGATAGTCCATCGGTATAACATTTTAATGTAACATATTTAGAAATATTTTTTAATACTAACTTAACATAGAAATTTAATTCTGTAATAATTTGTTTTTTTATTACAATAAATAAATGTCAGGATTAAGAATTTTTGTATTTCTATATTATGTTATTTAATCGACTTGTCAAGGCGGAAGAGATCCCAGGCATCAAGATATTCCACTATTGTGGCGGCCTGAACTTCGCAAGCAAGAATCTGTTCCGCGCCACGCTGTTCCGCAAGGTCGGCTACCTCAAGCCGACGGAGACGCCACAGGAGGAGGACAACCTCACCAAGAGCGAGTCCTTCGAGTGGGACCCCACTATTGGACATAGGGTTAGTTACATACTGCATTATAATATTGTTGTGAAACAACCAACTGGTTCTTGTGGCGTGTTCTATTCCTCTACCGTCCGTAGCTTAACAATAAGGCTATTGGCGCATTATAATAAAAAGCGGCAACTTCCCGAATGTCTCATTGCTCAGTGGTAAAGTTAATCTGCACATTTTAATATCTGATTTTTTCAGGTGCAGTGCGTCATAATAGACGCGACGGCGCTGTCGTACGTAGACGCGCCCGGCATCCGAAGCCTGGTGGCGGTGCAGCGGGAGCTGGCCGCCAGCAGCATCACCGTGCTCTTAGCTGGAGCTAACGGTATGTACGACCAGAACTCAAGACGTTTACCATAATGGACAGCGACTGAAATCACCGTACGAGTCTAATTAACTAATCGATTAGTGACTTTATTCATCGTTTTTATATGCGGTATATATATGATATAAATCGATAAGTAAGCAGCTCCCGTTACGCAGAGGGGTAGACAGAGATAACGCATTTCCTTTTGCTGCGATTCTAGTCCTCTCACTCAGTCGCACGTCGACGCATAAACTCTTCGGTTACGTGAACTCAATATATCGCTTTTTTTTAGTATGTCACTAATCTGTAATCGCATCGATTTAAGTTTCTATGGAACGTTTAAATATTTATCAAGCTATAAATTAATAAAACTATAAACGTATTGAATATCAAGTTATCATTTACGATTGTGAGTTATAGAATAAGTTACGTCATCGTGTCTTATCTGGGCTCTAATTAACACAACGATGTCTTTTTATCACAACCCTATCAGTAAACATCATGTTCTGAATAATATTGGTCACTATTGAAAGATACCGCTACCTTATATAACAACCACACAGCACTTTTAAAACGTATAAACAAAATTACAAAAAGAAATATCCCTTTTCCTGTCTATGCCCTCCTCTGTCCATTAAAGGTTGGCAAGGCATCTGCAACACATTTGTCTGTTGCAGATGTCTATGGGCATCAGGTGTACGCTTGCTCGTTTGCCTAATGTCTAATTTTATGTGGAAGTCACGTAGACAATGAATTTGAATTTTTCCAGGTCCAGTTTTAGAAATGATAGATCGCTACAACTCTCTGGAGAGCGACCAGCTGCAGTTGGACACATTCCCCACAGTCCATGATGCCGTCGTCTACTACAAGATCCTCATCTCCAGGAAAGACGAGCCCGCCTTAACTATTGTTTCATGATCAAAACTTAGGAAATAGCATTTCGTTAACAAAAACGTTAATAACGTATGTTATTTAACGTTATAGAGTTATGCTATTTATAGTAAGATTGTAATATTTTTTATTTCCGTTATAACTTAATCGTTTATCACTGTGGTACGTTGTAATTAATTATTATAAAAGACGTTGGCAGCTTTTTTTTATAAAACAAAATGATTTTTTTAATTAACTTGTTGACGACGAATATCTATAATTATTTGAGCTTCAATCTTCAATATAAAATAACACAATCCACAAAATGCAACAAACGACATGTCAACGTCCACAACGTTTAAGACAATTATCTAAACACGGATTTAATGCGATTTTTTTTGCTTATAATACTACTAACTTGTTAAAATTTTTGGGTACACGAGAGGTATATAACGTATTCCATAGCTAATCCATTTAAGTCGCCAATTAGCAAATTAGTAGTAACGCAGCCAGTTTCGTGTTCAAAATTAAAAAAATATGATTTGTGCTGTGAAATCGTGTAAAGCCTCTATTTATTTTCTTATATTGTCGGCTATCTTCAGACTTGCGAATAGTGCTAACTCTTTACATTCGTAAATTGTAGGCATTTTGACGTAACTATAATTTGAGGTTATGTCGACAACTTGAGTTGAAACAAAAACATCTTTTTAAATCTTAATTTCCATAATAATATGTATATATATATATATATATATATATATATTGTTCTGAATTTTAAAAGTTCCAATAATTATATATACAAAAGTCGCAGATGGTTAATAGCGGTCGAAAAGTGATGATTCGAAAGCGAATTAAGGACGCTTTTTCTATAGCTTATGTCATGTAACTAGCTGTCCTCTTTTCTCATTATTTTAATTGCGCTATCCTTTTTACACCATTTGACATGTGTTAATTTTGCCTCCTTGTCTTTGGGACACTTTTGACCGGTGTTTTTGTATGAGTACATATCTATGGTATAAAATATCATTGGGTTACAAGTATTAAATACATATTAATGATTTTTTCATTATTTGTTTAGGATGTGAATACGTTGCTTGTTGTTTTGATTTATCCTTAAGATAAAATTACAAATTATTTTAAATTCGCTTAAAAATCCGCCATTTCACTTGATCTATACGTGTAAATTAAACACGGTGGTAATTAATCTTGAAAGCTTTATTTATAATACAACCTACAACTTTTAATTCGATACAAGCGCAAGTGATATTTCAATTACTAATTTGTTACTTAAGATTAAAAAAAAATGAATGCTCTATGGTGCCTAATTTCGTTAATCAGCGTTGTCACTTTGTAATATGTGAACTTGTACAATATTTAGTGTCATATACTTAAAGTAGAATTAAAGCAGACTTAGATTTAACTTAGTTCAATAGAACGATGTGATATTTTTGTATCTTAACCAATTTGTGTAACAGATGTACTTAGTTTTACAATAAAATAAATTATGTATCGTAAACATGGCTTTTATTTTGACAAAAACACTGACAACTCGACATAAATACTTAAAGTATATAAATACTTTCAATGACTTTGTATTCAACTTAACTTAACTAAGAGTAACTAAGCTCGAGGACTCCCTCCGTAGAGGGAACCTCAGCTCGGGCCGTTACTTTATTATTCTAACCGGATTGGAGTTACATCGTGTCCTGTTGTCAGAAGAAATGTATGGATAAGAAAACATGTTAACAGTGTGTAGTGCTGGAAAGCGGTCTGGTGCAGCGCCATCTATCCTGAGCCAAAATAAGTCGACAGCTTTAGCTGTTTACGTTTACGTAGGCTACCAGATGGTACTAAGTAAATCCTATATAACTCGACGTCACGCACGTATGAAACTACAAGCTAATTACATATTTAACATTTAATCTGTATCCTGATCGTTAATCTTTGTATTTAATTCTCTTCGATTTAAGATAAATTCGCGAATCAATCATGTATTATCTTGTAATTTTGGTATCGAAGGAAGTTGGAAAACTGACAGATAAGTAGGTATATAGATTATCAAAGCCGCAATCACTAGAATTAGTAAAATTTTAATTAGTTTATCATCAGAGACGATGGCAGGCGTCTACTTCTTCGCGTTCCTCCTCATTTTGGGTTACGCCCAGGTATTTCTCCATCTATATTAACGTAAAACTGTTGTTTTTATGAATATTGTGGCATTGGGTGAAGTTGGTTTTGTTTTACATCCCTAATTCCAAGAGCAGTTATATAACCTATTACGTATACACGTATGCGTCCTATATTTCGATTTAAGCCAAAACTGTGTTGGTTATAGTCTCAACGAGTAACCTGTCATGGTGGTTGCATCCGGATGGTTGTGGGTGTACCAAGATACAGTTGTTGAAAATATCTTTTGGTGATATGCTAATAGCCTACATTAATCTGGAATGATCTATACACTGATATATATCTGACAAATTATATAATTAGGAAAGAGAGTGTTTCTATGTAATACAATATGCAAAGAGCAACTTGTTAGATCACAACAAATATTCTTCGCCTTCAATAAGCTACATTATCCAGGAGTAACTACTGCTTATATCAAAATTTCCCCTGGCAACGCTGGTGTTGAGAGAGGTTTGAACCTCGGTGTACCTGTCAAATACCAAACGCCCTAAATAAATTCGGAAGTACATACAATTACATTCATTTACATAAAAACTAAGTATACAATATATCATATAAAATATATTCTTGTAGTGCGAGCCCATAGGCCGACCGGACCAGCATGCTGAAATCGAAGATTTGCGCAGAGGTAATTTCCACAGCAATCATTACGTATCATATTTCTCTTTATCATTTGTTCTTCCGAATATCCAAAAATAGAAAAAAAACAATTCAAACCAAATCAATAAACGCTGAGCGTTTTACAGCACAATTTACATTTGAATAAACAAAAACTTATGGTAAGTAATCAACTTGAAAATCTAGACTATTGGTGCTCAAAAAAGATACTATAGCTTCACAGCTCTGGTTTCAAAAACCCGTCTCGCCGCGCACATACCTTAGGCGCAATACAGCGCTTGCGGTCCTACTATAATCCATTTCACCTATTACCTTAACTCCAGCGATTTTTGTAGATTATTCTATAATACAGGCCAGAGGATCGTGTACGGCTGGGAAGCGGCGGACGGCCAGATCCCCCACCAGATCAGCCTGCGCATGGTGCGCGATGACGGCCAGGTGTCCTCCTGCGGCGGCTCCCTGATCCACCACGAGTGGGTCATCACCGCCGCCCACTGCCTCGCCAAGTGAGTGACGCACAACTACATTATTCTCCCAGGGATCACAACAAGAAGGTTTTTGTTTAGTATATAATGTTTATCGTTAGTCACATTTAACTGATTTCTGCGGCCATCATCCAGCCACCACAGCCTCACATAATGCCGGCGAGAAACAGACGCAATGTGAATGGCTCAAGCTATGTTCCGTCCTCTTCTTTTGTTTCATCTTCTTCCGTCTCTGTCATAACTTTCCTAACTCTGTTGTTAAAGTTGTTGGGTATTTATGGACACCTTACATTGGATAAACTTACTTAATATTATAATTAATACACAGCCGCATCACATTCGTGGTGCGCCTGGGCCTGACCAACCTCACCCGGCCTGAGTACTTAGTGGAGACGTCGCGCAAGTTCATCCACCCCGAGTACAACGAGATCCAAGCCGGAGTGCAGACTGACGACATCGCGCTGCTGGGACTAGAGAGCCCCATTCCTTACGGAAGTGAGTCCACGTACTTCTATGTTATAATACCTGTTATTTTTTTTAACGTTTCTCATCAACCTATACGCTTCTCTCTTTTGCTCGCTCATCTGATATCTTTCTTCTCTCTCGTGTAACGAAATGTACTTAAACGTTACGCGCCCACATATCGAATCGCCCCCTCACTTTTAATTTTGAACTTTTACTGAACTCATTTTACCTTTAATATGTTTTAAGTTATGTAACGTATTGCTTTTAAACTGTTACGATTCAAGTAATATTATTGTATATAACTTAAAACTTTCGAGGTTTTTACTAGTATAAGGTTTGTAAGGTAAGAATTACCACGATTAGCTTTTTTGAGCTCTCGATATTTCGGCACAGTTGCATACGCCATGTTTACGGGATGACTGGTGTTATACGGAAGTGCGAAAAAGATGTTATAGGCAGCCGTATCGATCTACCTTCTTTCTAATTTTGCGACCACTACTATTGTTCAATTTCTCACTGCACGCTAAGTCCGCACTCGATTTTATTTTTTGTTGTCGACAAAACACACTCACTGTGTCCACACTTGTGCGCGTACTCGAAGTCGGCTGCTGTTCCATTTTATTATATTGCTGTATGACTGGTTCCAGGCACTCGACAGTTTAAACCCGTCTTCGCGATTTACATTTTTGCATTAGTGATTTCAATCGCTTCTTTTACCAATCTTGGTATATATATAACGGCGTTCGGTCGGAAGTACCTGGGGACTATGAAGTTCGATCCAGTGATTGGCGGAGGACTCAAGGTGTTCAGCTGTGGCCGACTTCTGAAGATCGTTGTTTTTACTAGCTCGAATATGTTCTTTTATGCGGCTGGTGATAGTGCGCTTGGTTTGTCCTATATACGAGCTGCCGCAGCTGCAGTTCACTTTGTAGACCGGGTGTTTCAAACGTGAGTTTCAAAAAAGTCTAATCGTGGTAAGAATCCCGTTTCTTACAAACCTTATACTAATATTATTGCAGTAGTATATTGTGAGCGCATATTTATTTATTTTATTTTTCAAGTCGAGTTAAATTAATTTTGTATTACATAAACACAATTGTTTTTTTGTGTTGCTATATATTGTACAAAGCATTAAATCCATCGCTTTTATAGGTTTTTAATTTCAAATTCGAACATTTGCCTATTCAATTGTAATGGAAACGTCTGTTGATTTAAAAAAAATAATGTTAATGTAAGTTATACGTACGACTTCACTTAAACGTGGACAGCGCTTATCTTTGTCCTCTCCTGTAGGATAACACTTCACGTGACAGTTTCTTTCTGACAGAGTACATCCAGCCGTGCCGTCTGCAGAACAGCGAGATGAAGAACTTCGACTACTCCGGCGTGAGGCTGACCGTCAGTGGCTACGGACGGACCAACGATCTATGGCTCGGTATTATATTCAAGTTTTTGAAGGTTCACCTTCAGATGTGTTAGAGATATCATGAGTGTTTGCACAAACATATTCTAGTACAAGATAATATATCGGTAGAAAGGCAATGCGATTGGGAGTGATCATTATTTTCGTTTTTGAAATCAACGCCACCTATCGACAACTTTCGCGAACACAAAACTTAATTTTAAAGTTGCATTTTACAGCGTACTAACGTACTAACTACGATTTGGCCGAGTTTATTCCATAACGTTAGTGTGATGGACTGCAGGTGGAGCGGCGTCGGAAGTGCTGCTGTGGGTGTACCAGCTCGGCATCAGCAATGCGGAGTGCCTCACCTGGTACCCCAACAGCAGGGTCATCCAAGAGCAAACCATCTGCGCCGCCGCCTACAACCAAACGGGACAGTCTTCTTGTCAGGTATTAACACAAACTGTAGGTACTTTACATGGATAAAAAACAGTCACTCAAAGTCTATTTATTTTTCCCTGTCCAGCAAATCTGCAGGAGACTTAATCCCCCCCTCCCCCCTATTTCAATAGGATAAATCTGGATCCACCACTAAAGTTGCTCATCAATCGAAAGTTGTCTTACCCCAATCTCAATCAGACAAAAGTTGCTCCATGTCTACCGATATTACTCTCCCTAATTGTAATATTTGTACCAGGGCGACAGCGGTGGTCCCTTGACCATGGTGGACGTTGACGGCAAGCCAACGATGGTGGGAGTGGTGAGCTTCGGCCACGTGATCGGCTGCAACAGTCCTCACCCTTCAGGTACAGTTTAACGTTACGTATTTTTATTGATGTTTATTTTATCTATAAGCTTTTCTGCACGTCTTCATTATGTTTTGAACAAGGAATAGTTAGCATAAGCGAAAGATATACTACTACTATAATGACGTCATCACCCGATGCCTTATTGTTTTTGAGTTGCTTGTGTCCAGGATATTTTGGGTATAGTGTCGGGTTAATCTGGCTCTTGGGTCTTCTGCTAAATCAATGAAGGGTAGCCACCTTACGCCAGAGCAGAGTTGACAGAGCTACTCATGTTCAGTGATTTTTTAAAATATCTGTATATCCTCTGGCGGCAATGGTACTATTTCTTATTCTATTGCAGGTTTGGTGCGCCCCGGCCACTACCACGCCTGGTTTGAAGAGGTCACCAACATCTCTTTCGACTGGAAGAACGAGGACTTGGAACAACCGGATTCATCGTCTTCGTCGTCCGAATCTTCAGAAGAAGATGAAGAGAGTAGGGTGAACTTCGTTAATATGTAAAAAATATTTGATTAAAAAATATTGTTTGACTAATTGATAGTTGATTTTTTTGCCCTCTTCCTCCTCCTCCCTCCTCCTCTCTCTTTAACTTGATTAGCATGTGTCGTGCTGGTTTTCAAATAATTTTTTTTAATATATGCGATGTATTAATTGCCAAGCAGATATGGTATCAATTATCTTATCTTTGTGATGTTACGATAGTAAATACCCCGGCTCCGCCCGGGTAGCAGTTTCCGAATCTATAGGCAACGTGCATACATACAAACGTCGACTTTTATATACGTAGATATGCACCTGTAGAAAACAAAAGAGTGATCCCAAGGGAACTGTACATTTTTCCGGGATAAAAATTAAACTATGTGCTATTCGAGACTATAATCTATCTCTGTGCCAGATTTCATCCAGATCCGTTCAGCCGTTTTGGCGTGAAAGAGTAACAAACATCCATACATGCAAACTTTCACATATATAATGTTAGTATAGATATTCGTGGTAGATAAATCTATCGTAAGCTTTAATTAAAATTACACTAGATAAGACTTAAAACCGGCCAATAAAATAAGAGCAGTTTAGAATTAACGTATTAGAAAATGTTTTCGTATGTCGGTATGTACACATTCTTACGCTGTGTTTATCTGTTGATCGAAGACCGCAAGTAACGAAATCAAATAATCCCGACTAATATTAAAAATGCGAAAGTGACTCTGTCTGTCTGTTACGCTTTCACGTATAAACTACTAAACTGATATAAATTAAATTTGGTACAGACATAGTTTAGACCCTGAACAAGGACATAGGCTACTTATTAATGCGAAAAAGGATTGGCTTAAAAATTAAAAATGCTGCCCAATGTCACTATATTTATAAGTAGTAATTATATAAAATGTATACGCAAATGCTTATAGGAGTACACTCTTGATATTTGTAAAATATGTTATTTGAGAACAATTTTGGTTAATTACATGAATAGTGGAATGAAATACATTAGAATGAGTCAACAGAATCAATTTTATTGACTTACAAGACACAGAGACAATTCTTGGTTTGTATGGAAGTAGCCGCGTAACGGTGACTAATCAAGCAGCTATAGCGAGCTAATGAGTTGCAAATGCATTGCCTACATTTAATAAATAGGGGAAATAGACAGAAAAAAGAATGCTCCTTTTCCCCTTCATCCCCACCTCGGTGGAATCTTACTTTATTTTCTTTGAGAGTTAATTTATATTAATATAATAAAATACAAGATACGCACCACGTCTAGATGTTCAAACTCCACGTGTATATTTCGAAATTGCTTCGAATAGCTTACCACTAGTGTCCAATTCAATCCATTAATTTATCTATCGGCTTCATCTTCATTGACCGCTTCAACTTCTGGAACATCCTTTAACATTTTCATTATAAACTTCAACACTTTCCGTTCGTCCGTGTGCTCCGCGTTCTGGAGCTCTGGCGTCTTCTCGAGTTTTTCCAGAACACTCTTCAGCCCTATGTCTGGGTCGTTCACCTGATCAGGCAGTTCCTGGTCTTCTAGCAGCACGAGCAGCGCGTGCAGGATGCAGGACGTGCTGCCGTCCAGGCCCCGGTCGAGCGCGGCCGCTATACTACCGATTATGTTGTTCTCCAATAAGATGTCTGTAATTTCATAAGAAAACAAATTGTTTAAAATGTTACGCGTATGGATGTGACACTTGGAAAATAACAGAAATCCGGTATGCCAGAGAGACAGTATCTGAAAGAAAAGTAATTAAATAATACATACAACAAAATGTCTGTTACAATATCAATGTATATACACACGGGGAATATTGACGGGCTAATTGGTGTGGTTAGTAAGATACTTGCATTTCAAGCCACAGGTAGTGGGTTGGATTCTCACCCAGGAAAGACATTTGAATATGTCTGTTTGCCCTGAGTCTGGGTGCAATCTATTTAAGTATGTATTTACAAAAGAACAGTAGTATATGTAGTATATCAGTTATCTGGTTGCCATAGCACAAGCTCTGCTTAGTTTGGGATCAGATGGCCGCGTGTGAATAGTGTCCCAAAATAGTGCTTGAAAATTCCACTCATTCATATTACTATTGTATAAAGTAAATATTTTCAGTATATAAATACATCTCACCTCTAGCGCTGTTATGGTAGGAGACGAGGAACGTGACGAGGAAGGCGGCCTTGGTGCGCACGCGCGTGTTGTCGTTGCGCACCAGGTCCGCCAGCAGCGCGCCGCCGCCCTTAGCGAACAGCTCCTCGCACGTCGGTGCGTAGCCGCGCGTCATACCTGCACGTATAAATTAAACTATCTGTTATCTTGTTGTCTGTCTCTGTCTATTAAAGATACATCCGCAACAAGTTAAATAACTTGTTGCGGATGCCTATGGGTAGCGGTCACTTAACATCGGGTGAACCGCCTGCTCATTTGCCACCTCGTTCCACTACTAGTACACTAAGCATCCACATGCAACCAGTATAGAACACCTGGGGATGTTGACAAACCAACCACAATCACAATTGTTCAGTGATTTATAGTTTGGGCTAAAAAGTGAAATATAGGGATGCACACATTTATAACAATTTAAAGTACTAGATGAATATTGGTATTCACTTAATGTCGGCTCAATTTAGATATATATTATTTTAATGCTCACCTCAAGTGCAAAATTTCAAGTCTCTCGGCACAGCAATTTGGACTGTTGGGTATCAGTTTTTGGCACAATCCTGGCACACCTCTCTCGCTTCTTCTACATTCATACATCTACACATACATGCTCGTCGGGTACTCCTTACATCGCCCTTCTTTATTATGTCACTAATCTGATCGATATAAGTTCTCCTTGGGCGTCCCATGCCAACACTGCCACTAACTTTTGCAACAAGAATTTGTTTTGTTACTCTCCCTTCATTCATCCTTGCAACATGAACACTGAAGCATATATTTCTTATTTCTAGTCACAACATCCAGTTTTAAGCCACACTTTTCCCTTACAATATATTAACTTACTTGAGATAGCATATACACATGTAGCGAGGGAATTCCCTTCCTCCGTGTGGGCGAGCTGCAGCAGCACATACAGCAGGTCAGCGTCCAGCGCGCGCGCCTGGCAATATGGGTTGTTCTGACAGATCTCTGCTAAGATGGTGGCCGCCTCCGCCCGCACCGTCGCGTTCTCGCTCCCAAAGCACACGGGGAATATTGAGAAGCCGCCGATCTTGTGGAAATCTGTAATAAGTGTCTCAATTACCTTGGTTTACACTGCCGAACACAATCACAAAAAACATATTGTCACTGCGATTATTGAGAGAGAAGATGTGCATCATGACATGATTTTACGCCAGTGGAAACAACAATATTAAAAGTATAATACATTAGAAATGGTAATTCATAGCTGTACATAGATTTGTACCCAACCCTCGTCCAGATGACTTGCACAAGATGATTCAATGTTTTGTTCAAAGTTGCAGGAAATATAATGGATTCTACTAATTCCAATATGCCATTACAACATATTGAATTAAACCATATCCTAGTTTAATAATAGTTAAAAAGAATCTTGCTGTACTTTGTTTACAAAATGCGAGATTTTTTTATATATTATACATTCATATAGTCTTTAAGCCTATAAATTAACTTGCACTGTAGAACAAAATTCTTGACTTAGTATGGCACAGTAATCTTGTTAACAAATTTACGTTACTTAAATGAGTGGCCTCAATTTCAGAAGCAGCAGCTATCAGAGAAAACAATCATTTATACATTTGTGTTTAATCTCATAAGACCTTGTGTATCACGTCACCCGAAATGTCCACTAAGCACTCAAAATCATGTAGAGGTCACCACTGAAGATGTTGCATATAATAATAATGTTAGTCCTTGCAAGTGTGTCTTTTAGTCTTGCTGACAGTTTTATTTTGTATAGCACAGTCATGCCTAGTGGTGACGCACTTTGTCTCTGTCACAAGTGAATCAAAGTAACAAGGATCTAAGGAGAATAAGACACTCCAGGTGGGATTTTCTTTTCTATTTATACCTCGTTTTGATATTCGATTATTATCGGGAAATGGGATTAAGTTAATTATATTACTTCATTCATTTTTGTTGACACAGGTTGTAAACAATGCAACTCACCATTAGCTACATCAATGTCACTAATAAACTCCTGAATGTTGTAAAAAGCTGTGGCCACATCTTCAGGCAACTCCTGACCCAGCTGAATGCTGTTCATCTTCTCTGTGTCAGTAAGAACTTTGATGGCATCGAGTAGCACCTTCGCAACATCAACTGTTAGACTTTTTAAAGCTTCCTCTAAAAATGTTCTTCTCTGAAAATACATTTAAATAAGCAACAGATTATTAATTAGAAATACAATATAACAGTGGTAGAGTTAATAACAGCAGGAGGAGTTGGCCACCTGTGGGACTTTGTTTTGGAAGTTGGGACTTGATCAGAGCCACATGAAGAAAGAAGGAACTAACCAGAATACAACACAGATGTGATCAGGTTCTTTTCTTCTACATTTTGTCTGATAAGTAACATGCTTTTCCACTCTTACCTATAAAAATGCCGGCAGTACATCCAACACTTCATACATTACCTATTTGCTCATTAACTCCCATTATGAAAAGGAATCAATGTCAAGATAAGTCTTCATCTTTTTTCAAGGGACATAGCTTCAGATCATCATAAATAGACACAGAATCTTGGACATGGATATGCTCAGATCCAAAACATTTTTATGCATCGTTATTGTGTACATACCTCTTCATCCATTGGACTAAACTCAGATGTGCCAGGGGCATCTTCAGCTTTTGTAGCCTCCATAGCGAAACGGAGCAGACCCTGTACAATTTTACAATTCATTATATGCAAAATAGCTCTTAGCAATATAATTTCTAGGATACTTGATAATCAAGAAATTTGGGACTGAACAATTTTCATTAAAAAAACACAATCTAGACATGTTCAGAAATTACAGGTACCTGTTCATTTATTAATTCATTAATATATATATATATAAAATCATAGCAATCTACGTAAATCCATATGATTATTTTAGTGTTATAGTTCTTAGACACAATGGAATTATAAAAAAGAAGATGAAAATGCTGTACATTTTTACAACAATCGATTTTCTATAACATAACATCATACCTGTAAGTTAGTTGGCTGCCTAGGCTGAACGGGAACTGCCTCCACATTGTCATCATTTCTGACGGGATAAGTTAAAGCTCCTGCCACCGGGTTTCTTGAATTATTCGCCTCCATTGTGTTATAATAAATTCAAATACGTAAAAATAAAACACGTCTCAAGCCACACTATCGCACGGATACAAGAACACTATTTGACATTCATGCACACTGCGACTACCTCTACCTATGCAGATTCTCACTCGAACAAATATTCAAGTTTAAGTCATTGATGAGTTATTCTTTTAACAAATTTCTAGAAGCATTAGGATTCATCCAGAAGAAAAGTTAAAACATGAAAATGACTAACAGAATAATGTCTCATTCTCTTTTGTGACAGTGACAGATGACAGTTCTAACATTAACTACTTTTTTCGTTTAAGAAAAGGCAAACACCAGCACAAGTGGATAGAAATTCACATTACTCGTGACTATTGTAGTAGCTTAAGGAATTAAAGATGCCTATGTGTTTTAAAATGTAGTGACATATCTAGCATACATACACTATCTTCATCACGACGATTGTTGACACGAATACTATTTATAGTGAAACCAACTTACATGTGAATTGGCGAAAATTTGGGACAATCTGAACGATTCCTGAAAATTTCATCGAAATCGGTCTAGCCGTTTCAGTGTCGCCGTTATAGATTACCCAACATACGTACTGTCTTATAAATAAATGTGTTCACTTCTATTGCGGAATAAACTGTTTTTCTTCTTTTAAAAAATCTTGATTTATGCTTTTGAACAGATGTAAATAAAGACCTAAATTTAAAATAATGCCCGAAAATAGCAGAGAATGTAACCCCAGGCCAGACTTAATTAAAAATTACAAACTAGACACGATAACTTTGGTTTTTGTGCATTGAAAATGCATTACTTTTGTAATCCCAATTGCGAAGCCATACTCTAAAGCCCAACCGTAACAACATTTATAATTGTACGACATCTTTTCGTAAAAATCCCCAGGCTACATCTGCGCATCACGGATATCTTTACCAAGTTATCTAACCATAATTTCGTATAATTTGGTTAACATAATCTTTACAATTATCAAGCCACTTAGATGAGAAAATATTATGTACGAGTAATACAGTACGATATACAAGTTATGACGTTTTATTCAAATGAAAATAGCATTTTCTGTCGATAAAACATTAAATAACAAAACAAAATATGCCTTGGCATCAATAACTTATGAAAATATTAACAGTACAACAGCATAATCTCACTGATAAAGATATCTTATCAATTGCGATAGTCGAGATCTAAGAGTAAAAACATATGTTATATTTTCATACGCAGGGAAGAAATCATCAGAGCTGTGCATAAGTGAATACAAACAAAACTTTTGGCGGTAAGTTATGGCCAGAGAGCCTTAAATATTCTAACTAATAGAGATAAGCAACTGTATACATTTTTCAAAAAAACACAAAGCTTAAAATTTATAATAAGTAATGTACATCTGTATTACTATCAAATTACTACTTGTAAAACGAAAGAGAACGAAATAAACCTTGGGGAATTACTTTAATCATAATAGAATTAAATTTGCGCATTATTATTAAATGACACATACATGACGAATAAAAATAAAAATAGTTTCTAGGGCCGTAATCAAAACTTTATAACATTATTTTTAAAATAAAAGGTACGAAAATGCATTGTGATACTATTTTTGTAAATTAACTGTGCTATTTTGAAATAATCTATCAAGTATAAATACAATGTGTCGATGGCTTAACGTTGTACATTTTCTTTTTAAAAACGTCAAGTGACCGCAACGTTTGGCGCCTTTCCAGCGATGCCCCCACGTCAGGACATTGTGGTTCAGCCGCAACGGATCCAGGTGGAGGCGGGCAGGACGAGGCCGCCGCCCCCGCCACCGCCGGCTCCCGGGCGCCTGCAGCGACCCCCGCACGACCACCCCGCGGTTTACATCCACAGACCTCAAAATACAAGATTAAATAACAATACTGCCGTAACCACCCACGTCACACGTTAAATTAATATTATTCTATTAATATTACGAATAACCTATTTTTATTTTCCTCAGCTGCGCGTAGAAATGCAACTAGGTAATGTTATAATATGTTTGTTTTTATTTTATTTTATTGTAATATTTATGTAGAAAAAAATACTTTCTAGGGTTTAAGTACATTTTTTTTAACATAATATAGCGCTGAAAAATAATTGATGAGTGCGTATCATTTGATGGCAACAAAAGACATACGCCACCCGTTTAAAATGCAAATCAATATTAAATCGAAACAATCACAGTCGTAAAATTTTTGAATCGATTCCTATGTATAGTCGATAGGTTTCTTCCGATATGCTGCCAAAATGGCCACGAAGTCGTGTCAAGTCGTGAATGAATTACTTAGAATAAAGATAAGAAATGTATACCAGCTGTTATTTGATCAGGGTCTAGATTATAAGTTGGATAATATGTAGATAGATTGATAAATCATAATTGGGTTGCTCATCTAAATGTGAGGTCACCTCTATATAAACCAAAGCGTTACGTTACAGATTCAACTTATTTATTTCTAGATTTAACAGTACGGGCCCCAGATTTAGCTTGGCAACCCATATTATCTGTACATATAATCTAGGTCCTGATGAAATAACAGATGAGGGTATACATTTGTTTTCTTTACAAATCTCCGATCGGCAGTGCCTAATTCACATTAATTCCACACAAGGCTAGTCTTAAGTTAATAATTTACCTTAAAGTATTATTAAATATTATTAGACAAATTATCTAAATTTATTTGTGTATAATATAGTATGGCATATCTTGATTTAGTATTCAAATAGAATAAAATAAGTAGGAAAAAGGAACGCATTATTAATATTATTATTGATTAAAGATAAATAAAATATATATTTTTGTTATTATTTTAGTTTTCCTTGAAATTGGAAACATTTAACTTACATTATTCATTTCATCTTGGGCCGACCTTTTGAAAAACTTTTTTGGCCCTGCCGTACTCCCGCTATATTAAATCTTATCTCTAGGCCACTTCAAAAATCAATATTTTTACCTTTTACCCTTCAGGTATTCGTTTTTGCCGAGCGAAGCAAATAGCGTTTATCTACCACAAAAAAACTGTCACTGTTTTTATATGTGTATATTCTGCATATAAATAGTTGCTGTTTGTGTCAAGTAGTACTCAGGGAATGAAGCTTTTTATTGGTGAAAACTTAAAAATGGGACAGTACTTACAAATATCTTCCATTTTAATAGAGATATAAAACCAAGACAAGCGAACAACTATAAGTCAACTTATGTCTCGATCGTTGCTACCTAACTATTGAAAACGTATTTAGTAATTCGTTTCGAGTGCTAGTAAATAAATTTAAAACAAACTGTACTTCAAACCTTTTTTGTGCGCGCTTGTCTTGCCTCCTGAGCTGCTGCAGGCTCTGCTATCGTGAACAAATGTTACATAACTTTCAAGGAATCGTTCAAATTAAATAAAGCGCTTAGATATAAATGTTTTCTTTGCGTAGGTCTTCAATTTAAATGATATCCTTTTAAGATAGATGTCGTTGTATTCAAATTACAAGAATGTATAGCTGCAAGATGCGTTATGATCACATAACGTTTTTTTTTCATAACAAATGTAAAATATCTAGATATTAAAATACATAGTTTCGCAATCTGATATTGAAAATCAAAATTACAAAACGATTCGGTTTCTTATGTCGTTTCTAACCGGAAACGAGATCACTTAAGTAGTCCTTTATTAAAAAATGATTCGATTGTGTAAGGCGAGTTTTGATACGATTTGCGCTAAATATTGATTCGATTTAACCGGCTTGGAAAATTTACGGTTTGGCACATCACTAGTCCTACTCCATTTAATTAACACTGTAGACACCATTACCAGACACAGGACAGCATTACTGTCCAAGGAACGGAGGGGGATGCAATATTGGGTAAGTAAGGTAGCCAATAAACGGCAACTATCAGTTAAGATGGAGGTCTATAAACCTATGAACCCTTTGGGTACTAAAAAATTAATAAACTTAAAAAAAGACGGTATTTACCAATATTTTTAAAACTAACAACAGAGCAAAGCTCTCGTTGCGTATTTTTATTTTTCACTAGATAGTCTTCAATCTTAAAATAAATGATAATAATCCTGTCCTTCATGACTGTGCAAAGATTTAATAAAATCTGACATTTAGAAGTGGGAGATAAAGATAAGGTTATATCCATAGGATCCAATGTCTCAAAGCCGACTCCATCATCTAACACGGAAAGCAAATAGTGGCTGAAGATAGACAGATGACGAGAAAAGGTTTTCGACGCTAAGCTGAACAACTACCAGAGTCCGTCCCGACACTTAGGGCCAGCCATTATCAAACTCTAAATTAAATTGAGAAAATGATTTGGTAACTAACTTAAGGTGGAATATATATTAGATTTAACTAGATATTAGAGGACACTACCGAATCCGGTGACTACTTCAGATATTAATAAACTTTTTAATCACAAATAGGTTTTTCATTAAAATAACGACATATTGTTTGAATAATGTCCGAGACAATGTTATATAACAATCTACATGCCTACATGAAAATAAATACTGTACTACTTTCTGTTTACCTTAGTTGTTAAAAAAAATTCTTGCAAGTAACAATTATCTTCAACGCATTTCTAGATTTTTTAAATATCATAATAATGTTATTTCTAGTTTTTGCTATTCCATAATAGATGGCGTTACGCGGCAATTATGCTTGAATAATTAATACTGTAGAATAGTTCCTGCAAATAAAATTTTCAAGTATTATCGAAGGCCTTGATAATACGAAAGAAGAAGCAAATTAATATACTATGTTGACTGCACTTTTGTCCTGTAACAGACTTGTTTGCATTTAGTTGTGAAGTATGCGGTAAACACTAGTGAATGCATTTGAACGTTGAAGCCTTAAATAACGCTTTATGATACAGAACATACTTAAGTTAATATGTATTTATAATATTTTGTTATTAATAATATATAATACGTATATAATATTTTTAAACTAATTTTTACATGTACGACGTACACGTACATTATGCATCTTCCTGCTATCGCTTAGGCAGAAAAACGATTGAAAAAGGATGAGTTCATGTTCAATACTTCATACCTACCCTTGGTTTCTGAAACGCTGATGACCGGAAAAAAACGCCAAAGAAAAATAAGTATTTCAGTTGCCAGAGGCATAAATATCAACTTTTTTTCTTGTGTCTTTTAGAAACTGAAATTGAATTGACATGTAGGTTAAATTGACGGAGTGTCAGTTGAATAAAAATTCGATAAAAAAACGATATGTCAGTTCAATAGGCGAACATACAGAAAGTTATACCTATAATAAAGAATATACATTATTTTAATAGCAGCTTCAAATTCATTTCTATTGCCGTAGACTAATATTATGTCATAGTAATAAATGCAAGAAAAACGTGTCTAACGCCGGCAGGAATGCAGTGGAGGTGGAACGACGGTGTAGTGCCGTCCGCAGGTGTCATTATTCCCTTAAATAATTGATTGGCAACAAAAGGTAAAAATAAACATGACAGCTCGGGCTGGCAACGCGCGCCGGCGGCAGCGCCCGCGGAGCGGCAACGTCGCGCTATCGATCCGCGCCGACACGCGGCTAGGGACGCTCCCAAACAACTCGGAATACGCACTACGCCAGATAATAAACGTACTTTCCTATCTAAGGATTTTTATGACGCATTTAATGTTATTTTTGTACATAATCAATCAATTACCAGATTAACTATAAGCGCTGTTAACAAATGCTAAATCTGAAAATGTAACAGGTTTTATTTAATGGTAAAGGCTGTAGATTTTAGATAATCAACGAAGTATTCGATAGTAGTAAGTCGATCGCACGTTGTGGATCGTTGAAAAAACATTTTTAAATTGCATAAACCATTAGTCGTAGACACCTACTAGCCAGATATATGTATAGGTACGTAATTTTATCAAATACAATTACAATCTCATATTTCGTTACAGTG
Source organism: Papilio elwesi (assembly GCA_029849275.1). NCBI lineage: Eukaryota > Metazoa > Arthropoda > Insecta > Lepidoptera > Papilionidae > Papilio > Papilio elwesi. The sequence goes on along the minus strand of CM056707.1, from coordinate 6,566,672 downwards.
TATCAAGAGGCTCTCTGGATCATGGCACAGGGCACAGGCTTATGTGATCTCAAGTCGGAAATTATTCCTGATCCATGAGGCTTAAAGTGTAAGCAATTTCCATTATTATATTTAAGTTAATTAACCCATTACAAACAGTTTTTTTGTCTAAAACTATACCTATCTTTACTTAAATACATAACAAAGTTTAGTTAGACGGCTACACCATTTATAACTCAAGAACAGTTGCACATATTATTTTGATCATTTATATACCTCCAGATACCAAGTTCGCGTTCCGTATAAATTAAACATTCCAAAGTGAAACTCGATTTTTGTTGCGAATATTTACCAGTTTTACATATATAAAATAGAAATATTAATCAAAATTAAACAGTGGTAGACGCGGCAACATCTGTTGCACGAATGTGCCAGCTCGACCGATGAAATACCACGAACTCACAGACATTGAACGTGAAGTAGAAGTACTCTGCGTTTCGTCTCATGAGTGAGATGCCAGACACGTGATTCTACCTTCACCTAAGTCCTTTTCCCCTTTTCACCCTATCCTCATAAGGAGAGTATGGGAACGGGAAGAGGATTGCATGAGAGGGGGTTAACAGGGAAAAGAAAACATAATTTTTACTGTCTATACCTCTGTTCATTAAAGGTAGGCCACGTATCTGCACTGCAACACATTTACTTTTTGTCTAAGGGTAGCGCTCACTCATCAGGTGCTCCGCTTGCTCGTTTGCATAAAAAATACGAATTACAAAAAACATATAATATTTGAACACTTTTTCAACAAGGAAACAAACAAGGAAATTTTTTTTAGTTATATAGACTCCGCGACTTCTTCAAATAACTCATTTTACTAACACAAATAAATTATGCTCCTTCTAGGAATCGAATAAAACATCATATTGTTAATTGCAAGTATTTTATACCGCTAGGCTAAAATGTCGGCGCAGCGTAAAAAAACGCTTGCGAGTAAGTAAACAACCGAATAAAAACGGACTTTGTACATGTACGGCACAGATACTAGTCTATACGCCAAGGTTACACGGGGTCGAGCGCTGCGCGGTTGCCATGACAAACATACAATAAAGTACGATGGATTTTTACGATACGATAGACGAAGTTCCCAGTAATTTAAGCGAATTATTGCTAACTACAGGATATTAAATTTTCGTACAAAGTATTAACTGGAAGAGTACGATAAGAGTGTGTTCATGTTTTTTAAAATAATTTACATTCGTGAATTCAAAAAAAAATACATATCGAACTAAATTAGTTATAAATGATCTTAAGCAAAGTTTTTTGTAAGATATGAAATAATTATAGGCGCATGTTAGCCATAAGCTTGGACTCTGAGAATGTCAAACGAGGAGATTCTACGACAAGTATACAAAAACGCGAATTTTGCCGACTATTAAAATAAGAAAAGTATCTTACCTAGGCCACAAGCATAGGCACGAAGAATATGAACCCCTTCAACTCATCTTCATGGGAAAAGCCGCTGGTAACAGAAGTGTTGGTCGTAGAAAAAAATCATGGCTGCATAATATAAAAGATGTGTAGTTTGCGTGTGCCGCCGAACTGTTCAACATCGCACTACCACCAATAGGTTTTTTTAGCTTATGTTTATTATGAATAGCAATTTAACGGCAAGAGTTAAAAGGTAACACTGGCAATTGATTTGTATGTCCACAAAATAGACTTGCGTTCAAAATCCTAAAACAAATACAATGATTTATATATGTAATAAATTAATTGTGTTAGTGCTAATTAAATTAGCGTTTATTTTTAAGTTTAATGTATTTCTATTTTGCATCAAGATATTGAACCCAAAAGGAATCAATATTGCTTATCGCAATTCATTATTTAAATTAAAAGTTTTGAGACCAAATGATCGCAATATAATGTTTCTATATGCTCGTTATCATGTTTGGAAGCTTTGAAACAACATAATTTTTAAAACCAAAGCCTTTATCCTATAATATAAAGCAAGCACCTCTTGTTTAGATAAGATTTTTATTATGGAATTTATCTATATAGGTGTCTTAACCCGTAAAAATGCGCTTTTCCATTTAAAAGAAGTTTGGAGCGTTATATTTTGTTAATGTATGTGTGATATCTCTGTATTGTTGTCAATGGATAACTGACTTTAGCTTGAAAGTCTATGAGGTGTTGCTATATGACATTATTCGAATACTAATAAATATCTTCCGAAAGAACACGTTCTTACCATGACAGATTGCAGTGCAGAATGAAGCTCGGTCCACAGATCGTCGTCGTCGTAACGTAAAGAAAGTAATGTGTAATAATATGCTATAATTTAATACGAGATCATAGACTTTGTATCTGTAACTATGTTTGATTCAATATTACGAATTGTAGGATATTTTTAGGTTAAATTCGAGTTATTTATTTCTAAAGTCGTCTTTTCTAGTTGTTAGGTATATGACAAGAAAATGTATATGAAATATTATAAATGGAATCTGAACTGTATGTTTACACAAGAAAGATAAAATGTTTCTCACAATATGAGGGGATTAAATCATGCCGACGTCTGACACCGCATTGTTACCAGTGTCGGGTCGGCCATTGTTTGTAAGGATTCATTGCGCGACTACTAGCTGAGTGTTGCCGTGCAATGCGCAGCGCTTTTTATGCAATTTGTCACATAAGGTACATTCAGTGCTTACCTGCACTAACACCTAATAGAACTTTCTAAGTAATGAATACGGTTGTACTGCGCAATGTATGTATGAAATATACTTAATGGTTTTTAAAATGATTTCCTGTTTCTTCGTTATAACTTATAACGTTGTTGATTATAAAGATATTTCGACTTGCTTAAAACTTAGGAATCCTTAAGATTTAAGTTAGATAGATTTAAGATAACCATTACCGACGAACGTTAATTTATGTGTAGAAGAAGCGAGAGAGGAGTACCAAGGCCGTGCCAGGTGATTCATTATCACCACCGACCTCCCTACGGTTACGGCGCGATCCTTTTTTGCCTGACAGGAGGGTATATATTTTGCACGGGTATTTATTTGAGTACATATATATTTATGTATCTATGTCCGTGTATGCAAACAGCTTGACTGAATTTGAATACTTAGGGTCATTCGATCCGTATTTTTTCCCGGAGTGTCATATGGGTAGCCAGTGACTTTGTGACCTCCAGTAGCCTAATCGGCTTGATCGATTTTGAAGAGTGAGGGTGGTGGTGAGATACAATTGATTGGTATTCTTCCCCTGAGTGTCATAGGTAATATGACGTGTCTAATAATATTCTACAAAGTAGGGTCTTTAAATTTTTGAATTTCTTGTTTCATTAAGTAACAATTTCACCAGTGTTGACATAGGTTTGTTTATTGTCTATAATGTGTACACAAAGTGACATAGAAATCACACACACAATTTAAGTAGATCTATCTTGTCAATAAAGCTAAATATTGGCAATGAGTAGAATAATACTGGAGTTGCTATCGTGAATGCGTAGTTTTAATTGATGAAACTTGAAGCCTTGGTACGTATAGTTATGGTACTGCTACTGACCCTTTTACGTCTTGAAAATAATATTGCGTAACTTGTCAAACTACTATCATTAGCTACACAAGTTGAATATACGTTTGTGTTTATTTTAAACTCACGTTACTAACTCTTACAGCGTTATACTTTATTAGTCAAAGTTAATTTAATATGGTTAATTTTTTATTCGGAACACAACGATTGACTTTCCATCTCTCTAAGACGTCGATAAGTCGATAGTGCACTAGGCCCAAGTCCTAACTTTATATCAAAACATGAAAGTTTACATTGCCTTTGTTCTAACATTAAGCAAACGTTGATAATAAAGTAATAAAGAATTAGATGCTAAACTTGAATAATAATTATAACCCTACAACATCGTCTATGCACAACACTAGTTGTACGCTGTTGACCTTGAATTTCTGTTGGCCGATTGTGGCGCAGAACTTGCTCGTAGGCGACCGAAGTCTACATCTAACATTGCATTCTGCCGGTTCTATATGCGACTATGTTATTTTCTCTAAGAAACAACAAATAGAGGTTCAGGTGCACTAACCGTTGTAACGCAGTCACTCGTCCAGCCATGCGGGATGCTAGCGATTCACGCATAAATAACTAAAATAGTATACACCTTGTATACGTAGCGATAGGGTAACAACATAATAAATGGTTTTGTGGGACAAGTTAAGTGAAAGACACTTCGAGTTATGGCAAATAAAATAAAGGGAAATCATATAAAAACATGAGCGACAATTGCGAAGATTGGGGACGGTACATTTATTTTTACTACGTAATTCTTTCTAAGCATGGGCATGTGCAGGACATTATATATCTATTTTACAACCTCATTGGAATCCTTGAACGACATTTGCAATAAATGTTTTTAGCACATATAATTAGTTCAAGTTTATAATAAACATTACAAGTCACTAAATATTAAAATTATAGTATATAGGGTTGTCATATAATAATTTTTTTACTAAACTTATATAGTAATTTTATTATACAACTTATGATATGGTAGCCCTACTGAAATGAACGAAGGGAAGCGACGTTGCCGTTCTTCTCCGATCCGTTCAAGCGCCACAACGCGCGCGGCCAGGGCGACTAGCTTAGCTCGCCGCCGCCACTTGCGGCATTCGCTGCGCAGAACTCCAACGGAGCGCCCGCTCTCGCCTGCGTCCTGTACGTGTGAGAGATATCTTTGTACGCATGATAAACATCGTCGTAACAAGTTGTTGCATTGCACACGAAATATTTACAAAACAATTTAACGAACTTAAAGCAACATACTTACCCATAGTTGGTCATTTCAAAAAACGTCAGAACTACCTAGAAGTCGAAGATACGCCTATCCGGCTAGCGAATGTGGCTGGTTGCATAGAGCTCTCTATGGCAACCAACCATAAATAACTTGATACACAGCCAGGCAGTGCGTATGAACGTGAGGCCAGACGTGCTGCAGTGGAGCTAGAAAGCCGCGTCATGACATTTATCTTGAACACTTTTTATAGCCATATCTTTGCGTTGCGGCAAGCCATGTAATTAATTCTATGGACTTCTAAGTTGCGTCTATTGAAAAACTTAAAGAAGATTTTTAAGTAGCAATTTAGGTTGTAATGATCAGTTTAAACAGCACTTTATAATAAACAACATTATTTTAATGTATTAAAACGTAGACTAACTTTATTAAAATAGTTTGTTACCGTGTAAGGAATGTTTTTGTTAAGCGTGCGGAACTGGATCTCTGGTATACAGGCTGCTTAGTGCAAGAATCCTGATTACTTCCGTCTAAACTAGCCAGTTGTATTCATGAACGATTTATAGCATAGTATACATGTTTAAGCCTATTGACTGGATTTAATTAAATTATTTTTCATTTTGATTTTTCAGTTGTGCTCCCGTCTAACGCGTTAAGCCCTCGGTGATCACCTTCAGGAGAAGAGGCACTCCAACGGAACGCACCGGTGCCCCCTACACTAAGCCTTGGCACAACCCGGGGAAAAGTTAACAACTAAAGAAACACGCCATGTCTACGCCGGGCTGATGTCATTATTAGTTACAAACTTTTTTCCACGTGTGTATTTTCTACGATGGGCTTGCATAAAAACTCTTCAATCTTATTTCCATCCCAATCTCCCGCGCTTTACGAATGGATGGATGAAAATTGGATCATTTAGCCCAGGGGTCAGCAACAGACGGTCCGTGCTATACATATACATATCAGTAGTGTTAACTATTCCTGCATATTAATTTAAACCCTATTTTTGATAAAAGTTTCTTATTTACTTTCTGGACGTCGAAATTTTTTTCAAATAAAAAATCTACTGTGTCCGGACCTCAGTCAAAACAACTTGCTGACTGCTGTAACTGGTTACGGAGGCATATTTCATAAGTATTTATATATAGGAATTAACGATATAACAGAACCTTTAACTCGCGCCAAGTAAACTTTGTTGGAAACGCATTCGACGTGAGCTTCCAAGAAGACATTTTATCGCGAGGTTCGAATTGGACGCGCGAGTCTATTGTGCCAGCCGCGAGTTTATATTTGCCAAGGAGCGGCTGGAGACGCCTTATATCGCAAATTGATATTAAAGTTTCAACACGCCCAACTTCTCGCCACACAAGCGTCATTCTAATGCAATCGATATGTATGCATTATCCCTACAGACACCGCAAAGGCTGGACCGAAAACTTAAGGAAATGTTTTGATTGGCTTAGCGAAGTTTAGTAGGGATCAGATCAACAGAATTAGTGCTACCCGCGCGAATACTGGCGGATTACTAGCTATCTATGTATATAAAAGGCGATGTCAGTTCCTATGTATGTATGTTCTATAAACTCCTAAACGGCAGAACCGATTGCGATAAAATTTTCAGGAAATCTTGAGATTAGCGTAGCGGGTGATCCTGTGGAGTCTGGTAGCGCTGGTATAATAATAGTAGAGGGAGAGAGGAATAGAGTTTCAACTCCCTCGTCCCAAAAGGTGGTAGCGAGTAGTGTGCCGTCAATTCTTGAGTATTTCTTTGCATTCAAGTATACTATCCCATTATTACATTCCATCAATCAACTTATTTTATCTACATCAGGGGTGATCAACATTTTGTATCTAAATTTTTATCGCAATCTAATACATCTAAAAAAGTACATCATAAATCCAGGACATTGCAGAAAAGATATAGTACATTCAGTGAGCCGGGCCCAAGGCCGATAATTTCGGGCGGGGCGGGGGCGCCGTGAAGGTCGACCTCGACCCACCCCCTCGCTTCAACCACCTTTATCCCCCGACTCCTCACGGCTCACAGTTTCAGCGCCGAGTTAACGTTACATTTCCCTTTATATTCTTATTAACATACAGACATTGTAAAGTTTATATTCAAGCTTATAATTATGTTATGTTGCCGGAACATTGCCCAACATTTTATAATTAAAATATAACTTTTGTTTTTTAACAACAATCTAGTTTCGGTGAAACTTATCTAACTATACAATAAGCATAATTAAGCTTGGCTATATTATTTTTTGGGATTTGGGATAGACTCAAGGAGTTACAGCATTGTATTACGTATATAATTTTAATTTATTTCGTCAACAGTACAATAAATTAAATTCTAAGATTGGTAATTAATGCAGGATCCATGACAAGGCAAAGACACAAAAGTTAACTTAACGAACTTTTGTTCAAGTTTTATGTTGTTATTGTTAACGTTATTAAAAATTAACCCCCCCCCCTTTTTCTTTCTCCCAGTCCCTCTAAGGTTGATAGCATATCCAGAGTAGTTTCCGCTCAAATATTCGATGAGATATGTGGGGATTCTTTGTGCTTCAGAGAATATCGTCGCTAGGAATCCTGTTAATGTATCAAAAATGGTCTTAGTCGCTAGAGAATAAACATGCTTCAGACCGTTCTAAAAATACGGTTTGGTGATAAATTTAAAAACTCGTATAAAAGTTTTTCATATTTTAATAGATTGGAATCTAGAAATTTCTTTAGAATATATATTCCTCGTATTCCTACGGGATATCATCGCTTCTAAATCGTATCAATTTTCCTGGCAATTTAAATCGTATTCGGGATTTGGTTAGGCAATTCGTAGCAATTGGTTCTCGGGGCATCTGCTTAATGAAAATAATACGAATTTCGGAATTCTATATTTACTAATGATTCTGTAGTCAGGATTGCTTTGGATCGTATTTGGCGAGAACACTGGTATTTTCTCAAGTTGTAAATATATATATATATATATATATATATATATATATATATAATAAAATGGCAAACGGGCAAGCGGCACCTGACAATAAGTACCGCTACGCATAGGATGCCTATGAGTAGGTAAGCTAATGAGTTACAGATGCGTTGCCTACCTTCATGGACAAAGGAGGGGATAAACAGAAAAAAGGATATTTCCATTCCCTGTACATCCCCTCCTCATCCTTTAAATCCTTTTCCCCTTTCCTTATTAGAAAAGGGTGGGAAGGAAAAGAGGACTACAATTAGGCCTCCGGCACGTCACTCATCAGACGAAACGCAGAATACTTCTACTTCACGCTTCTCTTCTGTGAAGTCGTGGTATTTAATCTGTCGAGCCGGCCCACTCTTGCAAATGATGTTGTTGCGGGCTCTACAACTGTTAAATGTAAAAAATAAAAGCACTCTCGTCTGGGACCCAGAGGCATTCAATGTGATCACATATATTTGTATTTTGACAGGCTTGGCTCAGTTTTATTCCGCATGAAGTATTAAATATTTCGTTGTAAATGGTAAAATATCCTTAAGACGTTAGCAAATGTCACATATCAGGTCTCTGATAGGAAGCAACTTAAATAATATTTCATTTAATTCGATCGCTTCTCACGAACGATGACGACTAGTGAGGTGCAAGTCCTATCTCATCACTTCCTCCGCTTTTATTTCGTAATCTCCCTTTTTCATCTGTATTTGTGGATTGGTATTTGAGTGAAGGTACTACACTACACATACTAGAATACTTCAGCCGCTGTTCTACATTGTTAATTACGTAGTGTACCTACAAACGTCGCTGGGCGGTACATCAGAAGATAAACGATCGCAATTAATTCCTGTCAGTGTGGCGGGCGATTGTACCGAGCCTCTAATATTAGGTCCTAGCTATTTGATGACGTCACCCTTTTAGAAACTAGGGTAGGCGAGCGGCCATGCTTCTTCCGTCTCCCACGCGACCATGTTATTTACACGTGCTTAGGTCACATAACTTTCTGATTTAGACGCGTCTAGTCGCTTTTTATGTGACTCATTTTGTTATTAATAACATACATTTCACTTACTTCTATAAGTTATGATTTTCTGTCAGAAAAGCTGGATCATATCAAGATAGATAGATCAATCTGAGAGAACATTGTACCATCAGATGAACTTTGTCTTGTGTGTGTGTGTGATATTATGTATATAAACATTTCTTTGTAAGGACACGACACATGTAATTGCGACAAGCTCATCACTGTCATATTTAGGAGCTAACAAACTCGCTTCACCATTGCTTAAGACAATTATTTTATTACCATTTTACAATACATACAATACATATTACATACCCTTACGGAGGTCGCGCGTGCATTGAAGTCGAGAACGAATTCAAAACATATAAATATTTGCCCTTTTGATTTTGATAGTAATTTCAAAATAGGCCCGGAAACGTGTCCTATCTCCAGTAGATAAAGGCCGCTCCTGTTATAGGCCAGGTGGTCGGAACTACAGACGCTATACATTTTAGGCGTAATAATTTAAAAGATTCAACGTTCACCGCTATGGAATTCCGTAATTAAACTCGTAATACCATATGCGAAATGCATACATTCCATTTGAAAGGTCGTTTTTTGGCATTAATTTAACCCGTTTAATTCTGGGAACAGGCTTGGTCGGGGTCAGTGCCCTCCGTACCCTTTCTGTAGAGGGCCGCGGCCCCGCAGCGGAACAGCACAATTCCCATCCCGAGTGACAACGAGCGGTGTCCTCTGCTCACCGCGGCGATACAACTTACAAACTTACTATATTCGACATTTCTGTGTATGTATATGACGCATAAACATAAACCTGGCATCTGCTACAACGAGCTAGCAGATGCGTTGCCTACTCTTTAGAGTAGACAAACAGAAAAAAGGATACTGTTTTTTCTCATCAAATCCTCTTCCATTTGGGCAAGGCCAAAGCCGAAAGGTTTTTGCTATATTCAACTGTGTTGTACTTTAGCAGATTTTACTCTCGTATGTAGAACCTCTTGTCTCTTGTAGGATAGCGTGAGGTACTTCCACATAAGGGACCGAAGATTTCAGAGTCCTGGAACTATGGAAATGATGACAATAGTGATGGATCTTGAAGGAATTCTTGAGGAAACAAATCGATTGATTCGAAACATATATTAAACTATTTATATAAACGTCCGTCATAATTGTAATTCTATATTCGTCATAATAGAGCCTTTACAGACGCGAGGGCATTTTTTTTCCATTCATTGCACGGTTTAAATCAGGTAATTATCAAAAAGTGCACTTACTGTTGGTTCATTTATGACCTGATTGGGTTTAATTAGTGCGTTCAGTATCATTTTTTAATTTGCTTAAAGATGAAATGTGAGATGGGTTCCGCGATTTTTGAACGTTGAGTGCATCGACATAAAATTGCAATGTCAGATTTTTTTTTATAATGAATAAAAATACAACGGTTACCCCACTTGGAGCCAAGACGTAGTGTTGGAAATTGATTGTTTTTCGAAAGACTAAACAATTAACACGACGTCCCCCTTACTTTTCCCATTCTCTCATTCTTAATATTTTCTTTCCCTGCTTCTGTGCCATAGACTATTCCTCTGCCGTACATACTGTCAACGCATCTGTAACTCGTATTTATTGCTGATGTCTAAGGGTACCACAAGACATCTGGCGATCCGATTGCTATATACATTTGCTTCGGTTTATTAAAAAAAAATCTCACGTACGCACCAGGTTAACGCCTTATTCTAGTCTTAAATGATCTTTTGCAGCCTTTGCAGCAGGACCGCAGAGCAGACTAGCTAGTACTCACCAGACGCAACTACATTTTCTAATTGTAATGTTTTAAATTCGTTTATGCACCTATACTTAATGTACCCTGTTTTTGTCTGTAATTGAAATATCATGTTACTTTTTACTTAGGTTATATATAATGTATTTATGCTGTGAAAGTAAGTCAGGTAATTTGGTTGATAAGCCCAAAGATAAACTATATCGAACTCGACTCTTCTAAACAGTTTACCAAGGCCGTTAGTCACTGAGTTAGTCGGCAACGTTATGTTGTATAGGTTATGGAATGTGCAGCATGATAAAATAATTAAAGAACAATGATTATAATTATCCACCGGTGCTTCACAAACGGTTGTTTAATATAAATATTTATCTACGCACATAACTATAGAGAACAATCAATCGAGCCGATCATATTTACGACTTCATAAATAAAAAAATGTAGACATAATGACCTGAGACCATATTCTTAAATGTAGCACTTAAAACAAATGTAAACGCCTTATTGTCATATCAATAAAATACAAATAAAACGATTATAATTACCTACATTACAACTTATATCGCACAGGTTAGGTAATGACTGCGATAAGCACTTTACCGTTTTGTAACAATTCCCTATTTACATATGAAATATAAGAACGAAATAAAGTGCGCCGCTCTAGGCATGTGACAAAACAAACACTTTTACTCCGACCGAACACAACTGTATAACTAGCGCAACGAAATACGCACGTATCTATGTATGTAGGTTAGATAGGGCACATCGCAGTGGCTGCGTGTCTAGGCTAGGTTCGTTAGGCAGGTAGGTACCGGCTTCAAAGGGCCACGGGGATTTCGCCGACACTTTCGTAATCCGTGGAAACGTGGGCTCCGAATGCCGCGGCGAGCTGGCAACGCCGCGCCCGCGACCGACGACCTCGCGTTATCGCCACCCGCGGCGACGCGCACTAAAGGTCACCGGTCGCCGCATTCGCCATCATCTGCTTATGTCTTCGCCATCTAAACAATCGCAGTTTCGTCACGGGGTTCCATAAGAACACCGTGATAAAATATTCTCTCGTTTTGCGACGACGTGGCGCTCACCAACGCCGGTTCTCGCTCGCACCCACCCGCCGCGTCCCGCCCGGCTCCGCCCCCCTCCGTACGCCACGCCGCCTAGCGGCAACGCTGCGAAATGTATACGACGTCTATACAGCGTTGCCACTTCGTACCTATAATTTCGCTAGACGTAAATTTCAACCGAAACAGTTCAATGGACTTTTCGAAAACTCTAAACGTCTCAGGTAACGACAAACGTCTCGTGTTGCTAACGAAAATTGTAGAAAGTGGTGTTAGGCAGTTTGTTATCTGTGATATTTGAGTGCAAGTTCGTGCCGCACTTGTGAGATCCGTAACGAGCCCCACAGTGGGATAATTCAGCTGTTTTAGTCTAAAAGGTGAGTAATAAAGCCGTTGCTACAATATGAAAACATTCAAAGTGTCGGGTAAAGTGAATTTACTAAGTGAAAACAATCGGCCTACTTCTTTCTACTTTCTTAGTTCGTCATTAGAATAACAAGTTTCTATTGGTTCAACTGCGTAAATTTACTGATTTTTCACAGCCAGCCACACTCATGTGTTACATAAATTATGTGTTGTATATGGGTGATGGTGCACGTGCTAAGATTAAATAGTTATGTAAGGCAAAAACCTTATCAAGTTGTGACAAGAAACCCATGTTGAATGCTCGTTGTTATTTTGGTCTAGAAATTCCCCTTGATTAACGTGGCTAAAATATCCGACAATTTGATACCCGGTATAAATCTGCATGAGTTGGTGGCCGTGAACCTATATATCAAATCTTAACACGTGCTTGCAAGCCACTATTTATAAAAACCCACTCATCCTCATAAAAATTAAAGGCCTAGGCCTGCAACAAAATTTTGACCACTGAAAAATAGCACCAACAAAAAAAAATGTAATTGTTTATAAATCAAGAATCCTAGCAAATGTAAAAAAAGTGAATTTGAATAGTATATTTTCTATTTTGTAGGTAAATAATTATTGTTTTAATAAAGTTATTATTTTGGCGGGAAACTATTAAACATTGTTATAAAATGTTTTAAATGATCAAAACGTAATATCTGTTAATAGATATTTATTTTAAAATATTTTTTAGAAGTAGAAATAAGGAGTTTAAATAATATTCGATGTTTTCTTCATGCTTTGCAAAGTTGCACCCAGTTTTATGTATGATTCTAACTTACCTTATTTAGATTATAACAGTGTTCAGTCGAGCATTCATTTAAACGATACGATATCAAATTAAATAACCAAATCAATTATTTACAGAAAAACAATATTAAACTGTTCTCATTTACTTCAAATACCATGCTGGCAACATTCCAAACTATTGGAGTAAAAAAATTACTTAATTGCGCGTATATTAATCATTAGAGATTTTTATGCCTGCATGATTTACTCCTAGTAATATTATAAATATTTGTAAGTATGGATGTTTGTTACTCTCCCACGCAAAAATTACTGAATGGATTCTAGTGAAACCTTAGAATTATATGGCTTATACATCAAAATAACATATAGGCAATCATTTATATATATATATATCTTGTGAATTGTCCAAAACACAACATCAAGTAAGGTGGAAAAAGTTCCGCCATATGCGAGTTATTCTGGCGTGCGGTGCAAAAACCGTTAGAGTTACACGTATATAATGTATGGTGGAAATGTTTACCTTAAATAGTCGTACAAAAATCCAGTATCAGCATATATCTATTTTTCACGTGTAAACCATTATCGCCAAAATAGTTAACCATCTATTAATTATAGGACGGAACGAACGTTTGCCGGGACAACTAGTACTTCACATTCATTTAATATCATGGGTTGGAAAGCTTGTAAAATATAAACTAGAATACGTTATCTTGACGGAATCTTATAAATTACTAACGCTAACTTTATTTTAAAACAAAAACAATTTTGCAAAACAAAACGAATTATTGCAATGGTTAAAAAATCAGAATTACAACAGTTATAAGTTGGCAATTTTTAATATGTACTCAAAACACGTGGTTGATGAATCCTTGTAACTAAAGAGCTAGTGACAGAAAAATACGTTAAAACTTATATATAAATAATAAATATTATATATATATAATTTTTTGCAGAAAAATAACACATAGATATATTAACAAGGGCATTGTAATTTTATTCATCGTATTTTTTTTGCAAAGTTTGCTGTTTTATTCTAAAACTGTGTGAGGGAAAAAAACAAGACGATAGAGAAGCGAATATTTAAAAAAAGGCACTGTGAAGTTTTATACAAAATAAATAAGGCCTCTCAATAATTTCTAAATGTATAAATCAAAAACCCGCCAAGTGCGAGTCGGATTCGCGCAAGAAGGGTTTCGTACCATTATCTATAAAAACAGCAAAACATCAAGTTTGTTGTATGGGAGCCCTTTTAAATATTTATTTTATTCTGTTCTTAAGTATTAGTCGTTATGGCGGCAACCGAAATACATCATCTGTGAACATTTTGGTTCATGAGATCCAGCCTGGTGATAGGCGGACAGACAGACGGACAGCGAAGTCTTAGTAATATAGTTCAGTTATCCTTTGGGTACAGAACCCTAAAAAGTAGCTGCAAATAATCTTAAAGGTATTTTTAATGCGAAGTCAATTAATGTCTAATTATTCTTGTTACTCAAATTACTTCATTGTCTAGACACTAGACCAATTAAGACGTCATGCGTTTGTAATTGTAAACTTCGTCAGTTTGTAAAAATTGTAATCCGTACCATTGCCAATATGACGTATTATGTCAAACTCTGTTTTTGTTTTTTAAGAAAATATATTTATCATAACTGCCTGTCTAACCTATAACATTATCTTCTATTCTAACTTAAACTTTAACTTAACGCAACCAAAATACTTATTCACAATTTGACGATGTAGTTTATAAACTGTAGGGATATTGCACTTCTAATTGTGAATGATTTGGTCAGGTTGTTCACATTGAAGTTCACGATCACTCGATACTAACACACACACACACACGTATATATATAAAACATTGATTCTTATATAATAAAAATAAACTAATGAATTATGGAATTTTGATACTATGTACCAGACAATAATACGTATATTTTTCTAACCACTAATTTTATCTTACCCAGTTTGATCTCCTTAAAGTGCGTTTCCGACTAGTGGAGGTTGACATCAGTACACCATATTTTTTTCTGTTTTTACGAGGCGACACTCGCAATCCTGGTACTCTCCAATATTACGCAGGCATTATTCATTTTCAACATTTTTTTACCATCGACCTTTCCCATCAGAATAAATTGAAGGAGTTCATATATCTCGTGCCTGGTGTGAGTGGCCAAGGTGAGATATTTTCCTAATCTTGAAGGTTTGCAAAAGTTGCATTTTTGGTGGTAGTAGAACTATCTCGTTTGAAACTCTTTGAATCCAACGTATGGTCCGCATTCGACTGTATATCATATCCTAATCTTCTTTCGTAGAAGGATGTGCCTCATGTAACATTTTTGGAGCCGAATGCGAACATTTTTTCGATTGAAAAATCCTGGATGAATCCGCCACGTGTAAATCGTATCCGTGAATATACTTCGTAATATTATAATGAATCGTGAAATTGTGTTTAGAGTTCCGGTTATTTTATTGTTTAACTGAATTTGTATTCGTCTTCCCACGCCGCAGAGCGAGGACGCCAGCTAATTCGCTTAGCTTAGACGCAAACTTAATTATGCTAAGGATACATACATAGTATGTGTTCACTTCACATCTAACGAGACCTTACCTAGGAAATATAAAAGTCGAGCTATAGTTTTTTTGAATCTGTTACAACGTAATTACCCTAAAATTTTAAAAATATCTCACGGATGGACGGACAAGGCCAGACAAAACTTAAGTAAATACTATTAAGTCATTGAATGTGGTGTCAATAAGCTTTCGCTTCGTCTTTAACTGTACTTCGACTGGAACAAACGAATTTGTGTCAATATGTTTACTACTTAGCCAGATTCTGCTGAATCTGCTGTTTTAATTATTATGGATATTAATAGATTGGGTGAGCTCGCTTGGTCCTATATTATTTTGACGAGCGTAGCGAAAATTGACTCACGACATAACGTTGGTATAAACAAATCTACCACTTAACTCTGTCAGCGGCATACAATCGTGAGACATTTTTATTCTACCGCCACACCATTGCTTGAAGCTGTAACGGAATGCTAAAGACGTACACACAACCTACAAATCCTATTCAACTGCTATCATGTATAGCTAACCTTAATTTTCGAGCAGCCGAGTGTTTTTTGTGTGATTCTACTGAATTCTTCTTTTTCCTAACCACCTGAGAGTCGTAGTGCAATGTTTATTAGCTTGTAACGTTACTTAATAATCGGGCTATCAAATGCATAAAGATTTTTAAATCCGAATGAAAGTTCCTGAGAGTAGCGCGGTCAAACAAACTCTTTAATTGTCATATAGATAGAGAGGACTAAGACGGATTTGGGCTTTGCTGCTTCACGCCTTGAGGTACTTGTACTTCACCGGTTGCCCCCAATTATTCAGCGACTGTGGTTGCTGCGGAGTTGTGGTAGACCTTTTTCTAGTTCTTTTTTTAGGACACAGTTCAGATACTTATACCAATCAATAATTTATAAGCAGGCGATATAAAAAGCTTATTTCTGGTCTTATATCAGAAGTTTGAAAAGGAAACTGGTTCACAATAGCAGAAATAGTTTCGTTACCCTGACTAAATTTATTCCAATTTTTGTTGAACAAAGACGTTGGTACAAAACCGCCGCAGTTTTATAAGTTATATTTTAAATAGCGTGCCTAAAAATAAATAAATGCACTCACGCCCGCAACGCCGATGGGTAGGCAGAGATCATAGATTTCCATTTGGCGCGATCCTGGCACAACTCTCTCGCTTCTACATTCGTACATCTGCGCATAGGGTGCTCCTTATACCCCCCTTTTTTATTAACCACTAATCTGATCGATATCCTATCCTCCTAGGGCGTCCCCTCCCAACAATGCCACTCACTTTAAGGAAAATGCAACGTAATACCTAAGCAATAGTGAGTACTTTACATATATGTAATTATATTACTGAAGGAAGCCGTTTAGCAAAAGTTGACTTACGTGCAGTACTGGCTTAACCCACTTTGTCTAAATTGTTTCTAATTACTCTTATTTACTTTGTACTTGAGTCATTATAGAACATTGTTTTTTCTTTAATGTTACAAATCACGCACTAATCTGGACGTTTTTTATAATGACTAACTTTATTTTTGCCATATCATTAGTGACATTTTTGACCACATATCAAAATGTTTTTCTTATTAAGTAGTATATATGGTATCTTTTGATGTTATTTTTTAGCGAAAGAGCCTTAATAGCCGTAGAGCCTTTTTTCTAAAAAAAATTAACATGTAATTATTTTCTCGTTGTTTATCAACTTTATAAATTAGTGTGTATTTTTTTTCTTTTGAATGGTTCAAATGATTTATTATTAATAATTGGAATAAAGTGCCTTAAGCCAAAAAAGTGTTGACAATACAACAATTTTGTAACTGTTTTATTATACGAGAATAATGTCCAAGATCACCAGACGACATAGAAATTAATTTTAATGGTTATAAAATGCATGGTTGAGAATTCGAAAGGTTACAAATTATCCTAATTTTTGTGTTTTTTTTAAATCTGTAATGATTATTTTAATATACGATGCCTGGCAACAGTTCCAAGTAATGTTAAGTTTTATTGTTAGTACCAACTAGGTTAATGATAGTCTATTGACGTTTATCTTGAAGACACCCACGTCATAATTGGTCGGAAACGTTGAAGACAATCCGTTATTTACAGTCCTTAGATGTCAGTCAGTTATGAACAAAGGAACTATTTTTTCCGGTAAACAGAGCGCTTACTATGGGTGCACAATAACTCTGGACTCGAGTGTAATGTGACGTATCCACCCGCTCACCTCTCAACTCCCCGCGTGCGCTTAAGTATTTACAGCTATAAACACTGTACTTTTGTTTAATGTCTCATGGCATAAGCTCATTTGTACACTGAACAAGAACGCCCCTCTAACGTCATCGATCGATCACGACTCAGGTTTCACGTTTAGTATGCTGCATACTGTATGCCTTATAACGCCTTATAATCAGAGCGCAGTACCGTGACGGTCTTCCGGTTTGAAGGGAGCTGTCACTACCAAAATCTTTGTTTTCGGATGATAAATAATAATTGCATTTTTCATGGAAAAAGAAAGGAATGCTTAAGCAGTTCACCTTGGCTTAAAGACAATCGCATCCCCTAAACACAAAGAGTTTGACATAAGTTTCCAAGTCTTTATGTACGAAAGAGTATGCCGTACGTAGGGCAAGGACACTGCTGGATGTTGGCCTCCCCCATTGCCATACAGATCTTAACTCTTACCTGCATCCAGTGGGCGTTCATAACAACGACCTGATGAACGGTCCGTCTTTGAGAAGGCTTATTAAGCAACATTTAGGCCCCTTTTAGCCAAGGTTTCAGATTGCTCCAGCTGTTCTTGGTGGTTCATTGTGTATTTTTTGTGTGCAGGTCGTTTAGATCGGTGCAGTGTCGGGAGCGTGTGTGTGTCGGTGTGGTGGTGAGTGTGTGTGGGGGGGCGCATGGCGCGGAGCTAGCGGCGCGCGCACGCGGCATGCGCGCCTAGCCATGCCGAGGCCCGGCACCACATGGCGCAGTACACACAACGGACACAGCCGATGCACAGGTCAGTGCCAACGAATTGTTGCACATATCGTTATTAAATAATAAGTTGGTATCAGAAGGTTTATTTTACAGCGGGAATTATAACGTCTATGCTTTATATGGAATATTTTATTGTCTAGCAATATGCTTCAATGACAAGGTAAAATGTCTAGTGTCCACTTCGCATCAATACAAAGGAAGCACTTTCTATAGAAATGTTCAAATATAAATTGTTCAGCGATGTTAAACACTATAAGAATCTACAGCATGAAATTTCTCAAATATTTGATGTTTTGAATGCGTGGCGGTGATCACTTCGCATCGAGTGAAGCGAGTGTCCGTCTGCTACTCGCTCTAAAATAACAAATCATAGCATTTGACGCGTAAACGCTATGGCACAATATTATTTAACTTAGTCCGTGAACTGGCGACCAAATATTGGTTTTTAATGAATTTTCGATCATTTTAACCAGTCCAATAAACCCGTGACGGTCGTTGTACAGTAACACGTGGCAGCACGGTGATCGCAGCTCCAATGAAACCGGTTAGGTGCGTTCAGTACACGACTTCGCTGGAGAACTCTCTAGAAGCTTGAGTGGGTGGAAACTACTTCGCCAAGTCACCGGTTATACCGTTCTGTGTCCGGTCCTTGAGAGCTTCGAGTTTCCGGAGCGTGTTGTGTTAAATGTCAATCAAATCGCAATACTGAATCGAAGTTCCGTATCTTTCCAAAGGGTCCATCGGGAACCAGGAAATGTTTATCCATGTTTGGTCAACAAAAAACAAAACTTCCAGATACGTTGCCTACCTTTTAAGAACAGAGGAAGGAATACACAGATTACAAATATTTCTTTTTCATCTCCTTTCAAATCCTTTCCTTAGAACTAGCCAGTTGGTACAATATAAATACGTAGGTACGTCTACGTACTAAGTCAATATATTTTTTAACCTATATCCCTCATTGGGTTAAAGAGTGGCGAGATATACTAAGAGACAAGTGTACATACTATACTTTGGGTAATCCGATAAAAGCTACCGATCCAGCCGAGGCTCGGCCCTCTCGAGCTCCCTCGAATCGGAATGCTACACGCGTAATGAGTGACAGCCCAAGCCGAGGTCCCCTCTCGGGGGCCCTTGAGCCGAGTCATTCCATGGAGCGTCCACCGAGGCGACCTAAGAGCTCCGGCGGCCTCCCAATCCGGTAATAATAATAAAGTAACGGCTCGAGCCCAGGTTCCCTGTACGGAGGGCGCTCTCGAACTTAGCTACTCTTAAGGAGGTTTAGGCCAAAAAAAAACTAGACTTTGGTTTTAGAAAGCCTGACTAAAAATAATTTGTAATAAAAAAATTACGTATTATCGTGCATTGTAACGGCCAGCCATGAATGTAGGCGTTTATGGAATTCTTTCAAGTCTGTCGACTCCGCGTCGATTCGGTACGAATTTGCATAATGAGTCTGATGACTCAACGGATGCAGCGGCTACGGATGGTCGGTCCGTGTGTTTGTACAGATGTTTCATGCACTAATTAATATTGAACCGACAGCGCTGTAAAGCGGGCTTCAGGCAACAATGTGGCTAAACTCATTAGGAGTACCTAAGACTCATTGTTATTTACTTTATACCTGACTTTAACTTCGAGATATATTTTTGCGAAGGTAGCAAATTTCATATAGTGTTACTACATATAATATACTTACGGCACTCTCTGGCTGTGCACAGGTAGTTTTTTCATACACTGCAACTTTCATCCCCTAATTTAGAATTTTTTAGTGCTCGCCTACGTAAGAAACAGAAATTTGTCTAGTCTCGTCTCTTGGCCTAGTACCAAAGTGTTACGTACGAACAAATTCGATATATATATCAGGAGCACCTCTAGGATAAATGTTGTTTAGTGCGCCAATCTAATACACTATTCAGAGTCTATCTTATTTTTTTTGTTGACACTCATTTTTTTTTATGTGGAACGCAATCTTAAGTATTTTATAGCATTTCGACGAAGACGGAAAATTTTCGCTTCGAGCTTAGGTATTTAATAAAGGTCTTTCAACTTGTACCCACCGATAAATGCGTTAATATATTTATTTATTCCGCTCTTCGAATTCCGTACGAGTGCTGGAGATGCCCAACTTACCACTCCCGTACAAATTGATTTTTAAATCCTTGTACTTTTGTCGCGTCTTATCGGTGTGCACATTTAAAGATCGATTTACGTTTTTAAAAACGGTAACTTCAGAAAATATATTCAAAATAGTCAAAGAGACGAAAACTGTATTTGATAGTTCACCATTCGGATCCTATCTTATGGTTATAAATAAATAAATATGCGCTCACGCCTGTAACCCAAAGGGGTAGGCAGAGATAATGGATTTCCATTTGGCACGATCCTGGCACACCTCTTTCGCTTCTTTTACATTCATACATCTACGCATGCATGCTCGTCGGTTATGGGTGCTCCTTATATCGCCCTTTTTTAGTTTTTTTTTATAGTACATGGTAGCAAACGAGCACGCGGTTCACCTGGTATCAAGTGATCGCTACCCATAGACATCTGCAACAAGAGTTGCAGATGCATTGCCTACCTTTAATGGACAGAGGAAGGGATGAACAGAAAATAGTTCTATCCCTTTCCTATTCACCCCCTCCACCATCAAGTCCTCTTCCCCTTCCCATCCTTTCCTTGTTATCAAAGGGTGGGAAGGGGAAGAGGACCAGATTTAGGCCTCCGGCACCTCACTCATCAGACGAAACGCAGAAAAATCTACTTCACGCCTGTCTTCTGTGAGGTCGTGGTATTTTACCGGTCGAGCCGGCCCATTCGTGCAACAGGTGTTGTTGTTGCGGGCTCTACCACTGTTAAGTCACCTTTTTAGTAAGTCACTAATCTGATCGGTATAAGTTTTCCTAGGGCGTCCCCTACCAACACTGCCACTCATTTTCGCTACATAAATTTGTTTTGTTATTCTCTCTTCATTCATCCTTTCAACATGCCCGAACCACCGAAGCATAGCTTTCTCAGTTCTAGTCACACTTTTAAGCCATGCTATTTTTAATCCTATCATTCAATGTCACGCCTAACATACTTCTTATGGTTGTATACCACCAAATATTGTTGAATATAGAATAAAATAAAAATAACTACGATGTTATTCAGGAGATCATTTTTATTAAATGTACTATATAATATATTAAACGAGGGACAAAATATAATTTTAAGTTTTGATTTTAAAACATTAAAAAAAGATATTGGAAAATATAACGGCTTTGAATCGTGAAATATCCCAGATAATGTAACAACGGGTAGCACGGATGTTGAGATAGCTGGAAGTGATAGTCAATTATTTAGTGACGCCAAGTCCAACCAATTACGTTTTTTGAACGGCGCCTTAACACGCGCTAACAAATAAACACAGACATAATTACTAAAACAATGTCACGTTCTAGTTAAAGTGAAGCAGGCACAAGACGAGCGGTGACTAACCCGACGTGACATAACTAGTATAATGTTAACGTTATGTGATGGCATTGAACGCGGGACCGACTCCCCTCGAGCGCTACTGACTGGCAACGTGCCATTGCTGGCTCTGCCAACTGCCACGCCACTATTTAATTATTATTTAAGTTGGCCGTTCTCAGGATCTTACAAGTTTAAGTTATTAAAAATATATACTTGATTGTAAGGGACTTGGAAAGACTTTTAAATGGTCCGTTGTAAAAAAAATGTCAGTGAAATTCCATGTAAATTGAATATATGTGTTTTTATAGACATCTATTGATAAAAATACTCTCTTATATTTTATTAACTATAAACTTAAAAGATAGAATACACGTTAAAATGATTCGATCCGATGGCGTTAATTGGTTTAGTTAATCAATTTAAGTAACATACACTCTGAACAAACAACACATGACGATAATAAACTGGAAAGGACCAAAAGGCAATTATTTACACACGTTTAAAAAGAAAAGCAACTGACGTTCGTGTATTGAAAGAGAAAGGAAATTAGAAAGTCTCACATTAAGATAAATAAAGAGTTGCAGAGACCGAGTTGGGAGATGATGTACTTCAAAAAAAGTAATTTTACATAACACTTTTAAGGCCAATAAACGTCAATTTTACTTACCAAATAAAAATAGTTAGACTAAGATGACGTCATCGATCACATTGACAATACTAATTACTCCCATTGTAAAAATTCCACACCACTCAAATAACCTTGAACAAAGAGTTGTCAAGCTAATAACGACTTTATGTGTATTTCAATTAGGATGCATCATGAATGTGTTGCGCTCTGCAGGGACTGCGATAATAAAATGGCTAAACAGATGTGGGTCGACGCCCCCTTGTTATCTCGCACCTCTAGTAAACAATCCTTTCGTGTAACATACTAATTCTTTACCCGGATACGTCTGCTGGTCTGGTTTACTTTTAAATGTTACAGTAATAAAAGTTTTTAACAATGAAAAAATATTATCCAATATTTATTTAATATAGCTCTGATAATTTAAATAATAATTGCAAGTTTTTTTTTAAATTCGTTTAATATTTTAAACGAAAAGGCTCAGGTAAATTGCGACAGGATTCCGGGTGAGGTGCGCGGGTCGTTCGCCCCAGGCGGGCGCTTCGCCACGTGTCGAATACACACCGACCTTAACCAAATATTGATCATTCGATTTTGGCAACGCTTGCGTCATTAGGTGACATTATTACTCATACAGTGATAACGCGCTTAAAGTAACGTACACTTTTTACGGCCTTATTATTTTTCACATGATAATGTACACAATATTCTCTATACGTACATGTGCTCCGCGATTTCACTCGCCCGTAGCACGTCGCACGCCCGCGTCATTACATCCATCTCGATTACCTTTATGTTTCTTTCTACTCGGCTCCTGGGATTAATAATTGCGCTGCGAAATTAAAAAAGAATTAAACAAATACGATTCATACTTCCTAAGATAGTACGGTCAAACAAACTTCAGATTTATTATATTAGTATGGATACCACGATGGCCGTTAGAGCCAGTGCCTGGCTTATTTTAGGCTAAGATATTACGAATAGGATGAAAAATACATAATTTTACTATTTTCGAAAAATAGAAATTAAATGGCAAGCCTAACAACTCAGGCGCTGCCGAATCTTTTTACAGTTGTTTTTTGCAGATGTTCACACTAAATTAATGGAAATTTGCCGTTTATAAGCCGAAGAAATGTTCTATGAATTAGTCCTTGTCATAAAGATTTTGCAGGTTTCACATTTTATCTTATTTTTTTGTAAAAAAAAATCACCCGTATCGCAAATTAGTGAAGTCGATGTCCGACGATGTCTACAATATAAGATGTGTTCATATTGTATATCGATACGCCTAAATAGTATAAACAACATTATCGATTAGTCTGTCAAAAGTTTATTATTATAAAGTGGGTCGCGACTAAAGTTTGAATGGAAACATTGCAACCTTGACAGTAGCTCCCGCTCGCCTCTTGCCTCTTGCGTAACAAATTAATAATGTATACAGTACACGTACTGATGCTGTACGTACGTACCAGTGATGAACCAATATTCACATAAATGGTATCCTTTATAGAAAATAAACTACCTTTGTCCAAGGCATCGCCAACTCACACTGCCACTCACTTTTGCAATTATATTTGGCCTGTAACTATTTCTTCATTTATCTCTCCATCAGCAAGTCTTTATAAACATATTTTAGACGTATTATTTTTAATTTAGTGAAGACACAGGAAATAAAAATAAAAATTAAAAGTGGTATAATATAAATTATGTAAATAAATATCAAATTCGGATTTTTACTAGAAATTATGTCACTGAGAACAAACAAACAAACAAAATGTTATATACATACTAGTGACCCGCCCTGGCTTCGTCCGGGTACCATTTATTATGTTGACCCGATCGCTACCAAACACAGGAACACCCGCTGTGCCAATCTGGACAATCCCTGTAAATTTCATCGAAATCCGTCCAGCCGTTTCGGTAGTCTATAGGTCTATAGGGAACATACATACTTCGCTTTTTTTTAATTTTTTTCTTAATAAAATGTATACTATGTTACTTCTAATACCTTCAATACAAAGTTTCATGACGATCGGTTGTGTAGTTTTCGCGTGAAAGCGTAACAAACAAACTTACATTCACATTTATAATATTATAGGGATATAGGGATACGCAGCTAAAAATAATTTTAAAATTCATTTATAGATAGGTAATAGTATACTAAATATTTGTTTAATGTATTCGTTATAGCACAATGTTAAATCAATTTAAAACCTCGTTCTCTATTTAGTCGATATAAATTTTTGTGCCTAATAAAACCCGAAATAAACTGCGTGAACAGTAACGTACCTGTCAAATGAATCATCGAACGGGATACGGAGCTAGACGTTCCTGGAAATAGTCGGATAATAATATGGGTTTAGCAGACGTGCGATGCAAACCAAAAATATACCATACTAGTAAATTGTGCCCGGCATCACCCGAATTAATTTCAATATTGCCAGTTAATAATATTAAACATAACCTATATTACTCTTACATGAAGCTTTATAATGTGGAAATAATTATTTCTTAAAATGGCTTCGCCAGGTGCGTGCGTACCTACCAACAAAAATCTTTTAAAGCGACGTGCATAACATCATTGTTATTTTTATAAAATCCCATTCGCCTGTCGCTCGTTGACGAAGTTGAATAAAAAAAATAATGAATAAATATTAAATAAAATAATAATAATAAATAATAGTAGGTATTAGTAGTAGTAGGGTAGGCAGAGATCATGGATTTCCATTTGGCACTATCCTGGCACACATCTCTCGCTTCTTCTACATTCATACATCTACGCATACATGCCCGTCGGTTATGTGTGCTCCTTATATCGCCCTTTTTAGTAAACCGCTAAAACCGCTAATCTGATCGATATAAGTTCTCCTAGGGCGTCCCCTACCAACACTGCCACTCACTTTTGCTACATAAATTTGTTTCGTTACTCTGTCTTCATTCATCCTTTCAACATGCCCGAACCACAGATGCACACCTTTCTCAATTCTAGTCACAACATCCACTTTTAAGCCACACTTTACTCCTAATTCTAAAATAAAAAAAAAATGGAAAATTAAACAAATTTAACTTTTAACAAGAATAGAATATAGGAGAAGACGACTGGGTATGTATATCAGGTCGGCCCAGTAAAGGGGGTCATCGATTTTTCATTTAGAGCCCCGACTCCCGCTCGAAATACTCCCGACTGTCTGCCGACTGCCGTCTGTTAACCTCCGCGCCGGGAGCTATAAGTAAATATATACTACATAGATTTATACGATATTCAACAAGCTTTGTTTATAAATATACCCCGAAGTTTAAAGTATTCAATTTACTTTTTAGCTTGTAATCCGCTAACATCAAATGGGCAGGCAGCCTATCAACTTCACGCAATGCTAGGCGTGAATAACACCGGGACGTTCAAATAAAGAGCATACGTTTTCCTTAAAAGCCGACATCTAAGTTGCTAGGCTTGGTAGTCTAACAGTGGTAGAGTCCGCAACAACAACATCTGTTGCATGAATTGGCCGGCTCAATCGGTGAGATACCACGACCTCACAGAAGACAGGCGTGAAGTAGGATTATTCTGCGTTTCGTCTGATGAGTGAGGTGCTGGAGGCCTAATTCTTGTCTTCTTCCTCTTCCCAACCTTTGCTAATAAGGAAAGGATGGAAAATAGAAAAGGGATATAACCATTTTCTGTTCATCCCTTCCTCTGACCACTAACGGTAGGCAAATGGTGCTTATGGGTAGCGATCATTTGTTTTCAGGTGAACCGCGTGCTCGTTTGCCACCTCCTAATATAAAAAAAGGCGTGACTAGAAATCAGGCAATGAAACGAACGACTTAAAAAAATATTTTATAACAAAAGATGCTCTTAAAAGTAAAAAATAATTTTACGCAAAACATAATCTATTTTACAAATGAACTTTATAGATACTGTTTGAAAATCTCAGCCGACCTCTCACCGGGAACTCGTATCGATACTACACGTAGTTACAGACCTACCTTGGCTGGCGCTGATTCCAAAAATATCTGGTCTGATTACTGATAGGATCTTGATTTACAAATGGCATCACACGACAAGTACGGCTCGAATAAAAAAAGAATCATCAAAATCGGCTCTGAGGTCTCAAACATAAAAAAATGTAGACAAATTGAGAATCTACTTCGTTTTTGAAGTCAGTATAAAATGTGGTAAAGTGACTTACATCATATCTCAGTGTCTTTTTTTTCAAATGGGTATAAATAATATTTTTATTTTTAACTATCCTTGTATCAATTAAGTCAAAATAGTTCACATTTTTTATATTGTCGAATACTGCGGTGTATTTTTTAAAATGAACGTATGTAATGACTAGCCAGTGTCGACTTTAAAGGTATTAAACTGGATTACAAACCTTTAAACGGCCTTGATGCAATGCGGTCCTGCGCCGGCGGCAAGGGCGCATTGCGAACATGCTATGAGTAATACTAGATATTAAATGCACAAATAGTCTTTCTGTAACTCAGCAAAATAAATACGAACTCTAATTTACACGATGATAGTGAATCTATATACTTATAGATTGACGCGTAATTTATTCATGTTCGTTATGTTAAATAGCCGAAGCAGTAATCATTGCACACATCTAAGGTGGTATAAGGGGCCATTTTACCTCCCTGCCGTTCCATTGTTAATAATTTAATTATTATTTTTAGATTTACACTGACACAGTTTCTAGTTATTTTCTATCTAGACTGCCGGCCTTATTTGGATATTCTAAAAGCTACCGGCCCCGCCGAATGTCTATTGATTTGAATAAAAATAAACCGCTCTCGATTTATCTGTCCCGGGCTCGAACCAGTATTTGTGGTCGACCCGAATGTCTGCCTTTTATGAATACCTTGTTTTATGTCCCCAATGATAATAATAGTTGACTCTACTTACCTACGGATTTATGTCGCACGCTATTGTCCTGACTATTATTTGAGTTTTGCAACAAACAAATGTATTGTTACCTAGTATGGGCAAAGAATATGTACTGAGTTATGGCATAATTTAAGGTACAGAAATACAATGCCTAAAAGCACTTACTACCTGAATAAAGCTAAACCCTGAAGCCGCTAACCTCTCGGTTTAAGTAAATGGATGGATAAAATCTAAAACCAATCCTTTCTCACATCTGTCTGACATTTGTAAACAAAATAAATAAATATATCACGTACCCGTAACGCGGAGGGGTAGGCAAAGATAATGGATTTTCATTTGGCACGATCCTGGCACACCTCTCTCGCTTCTTCCACATTCATACATCTGCGCATGCATGCTCGTCGGTTATGGGTGCTCCTTATATCGCCCTTTTTTAGTAAGTCATTAATCTGATCGATATAAGTTTTCCTTTGACTTCAACATTTAATTAATTACTTTTCTTATATAAATATTTTATACATCGATTTCTTTTCATATTCCTGCGTTTACTTGCAATAATTGCATTATTAAAATTTGTCCTAAATGTATATTTTCAAAGTAATAATTCGGTGAAACTCGTTGGCGCTTGCCTACTCCGACTGGGGTGTTAATGTGTAAAACACTTTTTTTAATTAAATATGAATTTACATATTATGTAAATAAATAATAATAACAGCGGTCGAAACATTCGAGCGACACAAAACTTTGCCACGCCACAAAGTTGTTCACGCGAGTCGAGTCAGAAAGTTTCTCCTTGCAATAATATTTTCGCATTATATTAACCATTTGGGAGTTTTATTGCGTATGTCGCGAACTATGACAGAGCGCGTACAATTTCCCGTGCAGAATACAATTTTATTTAGGTCAAGGAGACTCGCTCAAAGCGGGTCCTCAAGTTGGAATCTGTGCGAGGCATTCGCAGTGAACGGTCTAAATGGTCGATTGTAATTGGCCATAAAACCGGCTCGCGCCCGCAACCCTCCCTCCCTGTCTATCCTTTTATTTTACCGCACCGCTTTTAAAAGCCATTCGCTATATTGAGATTTTATTCGAACCTAGCTTGTGCTCTCGCTTGATACGGGCCCTAATGGAGTGCACACTGCCTTCTATTCTAATCTCATTAAAAATATCTGCAGTGTAAGCTTGAATGTTCTGTATGGGGTAATGGAAATCAAAGATGGATAACAAGAACTAAGTCTAACGCTTCCTTTTAAATCCATATCTATACTTATAATATTATAAATGCGAAAGTTTGTAAGTATGGATGTTTGTTACTCCTTCACGCAAAAACGGCTGAACAGATCTGGATGAAATTTGGCACAGAGATAGATTATAGTCTGGAATAGCATATAGGCTACTTTATATCCAGGAAAATAAAAAGGTTCCCGTGGGATACATTTTTTGTATTTACAGGTGCATATCTAGGTTTATAAAAGGCGATGTTTCCTATGCAATCCGAAATGGCTACCCGGGCGAAGCCGGGAGGATCACTAGTATTATATACAGTCGTATTTTAAATCCGACACGTACTTAGCTAGCATTACCTATCTATATACAAGTAATGGAGATTTGACTCCGTCTTTAAATGCATTTTTGAGTTCTGATTAGCACTAGGCACGTCTCTCGCACAATACCATACAATAGATACCACCCCAATGTATATTTCTGTTATCGAGGGATATGCAAATTACTCCATTCTCGTATCGGATCGTATAGACTAAAAAAGTTGCGGTAAACTACAAGAGGCTGAAGCATAAAGGAGTCTATAAATCGGTTTCTCTACTGAAATGACAATCGGATTTGTAACAAAAAAAACTTTTCAACTGAAGCCGTTTTGCTTCAAGCCGAGTTAACGACATTGGGGGATTGTTAAAAAATTAAATGTCGAATTTCGTTACGTACACTTTGAAACCGAACAGTTCTGTTGAAAACGTTCAATGTGCCGCCCGCTTCAAATATTATTTTTTCGTGTTGAAACGCACTGAATGAAACATCAAAGTTCATTTTTATCTGATCTGCCGAAGTTAGACAAAGGAATGAGACGACTGGAAGGAAATGTTGGTAGGTATATTTTCTGGGGCGCCGGAGTTACAGTTAAATTCTGTGAGATTTTCTTTTAATATCCTTATAATTTATTCAAAAACCGTCGGAAAGATTAGAAGCTTTATTGTCTGATCTAAATGTAAAAATAAATGTATTTTTAAACATTTTTTTTAAGATTCTCAGTGTCTACAACATACGGCTCAGAGGATATGTGGCGGCATCATATGATTACATTTCTCCTACATTATCAAGCCACGCGCTGCGCCTATCTCATTTTGAAATTATTTTCTGGGTTAATTTTTATCAAAAGATTGTATAGGCATTGCTAAACAGTCTGAGGTTGTTGTTCCATTAAGTTCTTGGAATACATACATATAGGTAGAAGTTCTCACTGTATATTCCAGTATAAAATTAAACTAAAATGGACGGCACGGATTTTTGACTAATATGGGTTAGGTCGCATTATTAACGTAATGTATTAATGTGCACATTTCTTCACCGCTGCAGAGGTCTTTAGTGTCACTTTAAATATAGGTATAATGTGTTATAATTAGACTTACTCGAGATTTATGTATTTATTTATATCATATCGTTGAAAATTCTTTATCGTTATCTAGTAATTTTGCGATAAACTGTACAACATATAGGTGTGAACGTAAGAGCACAAGCCAGCTGATCTCAAGGGTATGCGTAGTGAGACGCGGTGAAATGGCAATGCGACGTTGCCGCGCCGCGCCGGGAAACGCTACGACGTGGCGCGTTGCCGCCCCGTGCGCGCCCGCGAACAACCCGACACGTTTGCCAATGCTTGGGTCGGATAAGTTCTCCGGCGTAAATGGAGTGGAGCCACGCTACAACATATCCAATTTATAATTTTTCCTTCGTTAAAAACGTTGCATTCGGTAACGGTCCACTCCGCGGCCAATTAAGCCAACCCCCGACCGGTTCTTGTAATTTTGATTTTGCAGTTAATTGGCCGCTGCATCGCAAAAAAATACGACAACATTGGACGTGAACGAGGTCCCGATGTCCGTGCCCGCGTGCTGCCGAATGGAGTTGCTGACTCCAATTAGGGCTGTCACATTTCGCCATCGGCAACCTATAATTTTGCTTTATATTGCCAAGCACAGATATTACTTGAGTAAGCTAACATATTTAATTTAATAATTGTATACACAAGTAATGTTTCCTATCGTAATAAAATATTTTAATGGCTTGAACTAAAGAAATAGGTATCGGAAAAATATAACTCTTAAGTAATATCATTAATTCCAAAAGAAAACATTGAGTCATTCTAAATGATTAAGAGAATTACTGACATCTAATTTGTGTGACCCTGACTCACATCTCGCAGCTCATCAACATCCATTCTGCATCCGTTATGCAAACTTACTTATCGGTGTGACATCGATCCGAATCTGATAATGTATTTTATTAAAAATTGTCAGCCCTACCTGTAACTGTACAGTAATTCGGTCGGCGACTGGTACGTTCGCGGAACAGTGCAGTAATGTTTCATTGCTGTAATAAACTGCACGATATTCTCAGACATACAAAGTATGAAGCTTCAACATACAATATTAGTCGTAAAACATTGGATAGACTCGTGCTATATTTATACACGTGCCGTCCACATGTACACACAATACGTAATAACTATTTATATATTATTTCACTTATATCTTGTGTTTTGATGATATATGAATTATTTTATCCTTCGCCCCTCGATTATTTACGTTAAGTGAATGAAAAAGACAAGATAAACCTATATTGTCAGTATGAATGTCAGTGTTGGTTGGGGATAGACGAACTTGTATCAACTACGTAACGTGATGTACAGCAGAGGCAAGAGAGTGCGCGCTAGAACCGGGCTCAAACGAAATTCCTATGATCTGTCTACCCGTCTCAGTTACGGTGTAAATGAATTTTTATTTTTTATTTACTTAACTAATACTACATGACTAATTTGGGTATCGATGAATTAAGAGATCGTGAGGAAATTGCATATCTGAACAAGGTCTTGAATATGGGAAAGGAAATGTTCACCAATGGTTAATGTTACTATGCTATATGATAAAATAACGAGAATTACGGTTACCCGATTTTATTTAGAGACCCTTCTGAAGTTTGAGAGGGACAAGGATCAAAATGACTCACTTTTATTATCAAAATTCATGTGAGGCCATGATCCCTATAAAGAATAGATTTTTGAACATGGATGTTTGGTGGTTCACAAGCACCATAAAGCCCATTCAAGTCTCATCAGATTTCCAGATAGGCGAAAACTCATTTCTCTCTAGCATTGTCCAGTCCACGGCCGATATCACAGTAGGTCTGCTGATCCAGATGGATTACAAGTCAAATAAATAGTGACGATGGTACTTTAGGGAATGTTTTCCAAACGTGATAAGTCGGCATCGATCGCGTTGCCGCCCTGCTAACTCTGACGCCCGGCGTTGCCGCTCCTCGCCCTATCATTATTTATTATATTATAGACGCCCCACTGCACGGGCGTTGCGTCACCGTGCAATGGCCGACTTCCAACTATTGTCCTTTTTGCTTAAACGCTTGCGTAACACGACACTACCGCTTTATGGGGTGGATAGGAGATCTAGGTTAAATTGAACCTAAAAATCATCTTAACGTAACATCACTTGACGGAAATGTTGTCTGAAATAGTCAATTTACGAATTAGCTTACTGTAACTAGCTACGTCTAATGGTGCTGCTAATACTCGTCATAAATAAATACTTATTTTTTCTGCTCTTGCTTTTTTGTGTTTCGTGTATTGCCTGTCCGACCTTCGTATGTGACCACGCGATGGGGTCCGTTCCGGCCGAAGTACGGACTGACAACATTCATTATACCTGTATAGTTTGTTTCAAATCAAGATGGAGATTAAAATTATTAAAACTATCGTGGACATTATCAATAAACTTTTTATAAAACGGCTTTACTTACGTTCGCGTTTTTCTCGGTGTTTTGTACCGACAAGTTTCGGACCTGTCGGAGGTCCTTCTTCAGGGTGAGCGGTATTAATTCGCGGTCGCGGCCCGCCTCGCACTGCGCGCCTGTGCTCGCATCGCGCGACTTGACAGGGCGGGGGGTGCGGGGGGCGCCAGCGATGACGACGAGCTCGACACTGATGGGTTATAGGATGTGATGTTGTTCGGGGCACAAAATGCACTAACAATGTCGACCACATAATCTTCGGCATTGTCGCTGTTTTCCCGCTTCGCGTTTGACAGTACGGGTTCCCATGTAGGCGGCAGGGACCATCCCTCATCTCTATTAAAATTAGGACGACGGCCGATTTCTATCGCTTCAAGAAACTTGCGAGACACAAAGTTCTTTTCGCGGGCCAATACTTTCACCTTGTCGAACCTAATATAATGTGAGGCGTCGGAGTTAAGGGCATGCTCTGCTACCGCCGAGGTGTTACTGTTTAATTTGTACGAGACTCTCTGAGCACATCCGCAGTATGCGTCGTGTGTGTCGCGCGTTGCGAGCACAGGTGCGCTGTGCATGGCGGGCCGCGACCGCGAATTAATACCGCTCACCCTGAAGAAGGACCTCCGACAGGTCCGAAACTTGTCGGTACAAAGCACCGAGAAAAACGCGAACGTGAGTAAAGCCGTTTCATAAAAAGTTTATACAAGATGGAGATAGTTAAACAAGGGTACCTTACCTTTTACGCTGAAATTCTTGCATTCTAAAATATTTTCGGTTACCAACTTTTTCTAACATTTCATTAGCTATCCATATTATACAGTTTCACTTCACTTTATCTTACGATTTCTACAAAATCGCAACTGACACATTTGCGATAAAAGTATTAAAGTTGTACAGATGTAGTGAGAAATTATTATTTTTTTCGGGAAAACTCGTATCTTTATCGGAACACGATGACACTCGAACTGTCAATGAATGATCATATTAAATGAGTGACATTTTCAAATCCATTACTATGGAACTTTATTGTTTAGTGTCAAATGTCAAAAGATGGGTACGGAAGAGCACGATAAATACGAAGGAAAATCTTTTCTCACTATATCTATAATGGCCGCCGTGTATGGCTATTGTTTCTTTAAAAAATATCCATTTCGATTTGGAACAAACATTACGTTGTAACAAGCTAAGCGCCACGGTTTCACCCGCCGTGCTATTTCATTTAATCGATTTTTATCACGCTTAAGCTGAACCCTACTCAATACAATTTATCTAGATCTGAGGTCAACTTACTTTAGGCGTCTCATGCAAACTTTTATGCTGTATTTTAGACCTTTAGAGGATGAAAAAAAAATCTTTTGAGTGCGCGCTTACGTAATAACAGTAATCTCTGTGCAAAATTTCAAGTCTCCAAGTCTAGTAGGAATGTGCCTTGATATTAAAATCAGTATTCTTTATTATACATAGATATAAAAGATTACCAACACCATAACAGAGCCACGAGTCGCTGGTCATTTTTATAAAATAAATAAACGCTCACGCCCGTAACCCAGAGGGGTAGGCAGAGACCACGGATCTAATTGGCGCGATCCTGGCACATCTCTCTCGTTTCTTCTGCATTCATACACCTACGGATACATGCTCGTCGGTAATAGGTGCTCCTTATATCGCTCTTTTTTAATACGCCACTAATTTGATCGATGTTCTCCTAAGGCGTCTTCATTGCTTTATAATAAATGAAGGTCACGAATCTATTATACGGAGCTAATCATTTGTTTTTAAATCTATTATTTCGAAATATTACCTTGCGTTCGTCCGGACTGAAATGCAGTTAAGGAGGTCACTATGGCTTGGCTTTAATAGATTGCGCGGTGATACACATCTAAACGACCTTACCACCAGTCTTGTGGTTCTGTTACGATAAAGTACTAACTCGTATTAGGTACCATCATACTTTAAGAATACTTAAATTTTTAAAATAACGTCAGCTATGAGTTTAAATGTATATTTTAGGTGCTGCCGTGCGTCTATTACAGGCAGTAATTTCAGAAGGAATAATGACAGAGTCATTTCATGCAATCATCATCAAAACATTCAAACAAAAACACAGAGCCGGCGTTTCGGAGGTCATTAGCGGTGTCCGCGTTCACTCAGTATACCCGTCATCAATCAAGATCAGTGTAATTGATGTAGATTGTGTAAAAACTTATAACTAACATGTAATCTAATTGTTTATACACGGATCTTTAGAAAAGCACGGAATACAGGCGTGAAGTAGAAGTACTCTGCGCTTCGTCTGACGAGTTATGTGCCGGAGGCCTAATGTCAGTGCTCTTCCCATTTCCACCCTTTTCTTATAAGGATAGAATGACAAGGGGAAGAGAATTGGACGGGGAGGGGTTAACGAAGGGATTTAAGTATAATTTTTCCCGTCTGTGCCCTCCTCTGTCTATTAAGGGAAGGCAACGCATCTGCAACACATTGGCGTGTTGCGGATGTCTATGGGCAGCGGCTACTTAACATCAGGAGATCCGCTTGCTCGTTGGCCACCTTATTATTTGCATTTCTATTCTATAAATATATATTTTGAAAGCCAATATTCAAAACTGATCTACCACATTAGATCATCAGTTTTGTCGTTTTATAAAACTCCTATGTGACGACTGATTTCATTTAAATGTTTGACTTAAGGTTTGTCATTTACAATCCTCAAAAAAAAATGTTGCATATCGATGTTGTGGTTCAAGTGTATTCGACTTTCAATACCAATATATTATTTTTCTTAGTAACCATGAAGTTATCGCCTTTTGAATTTAATTACCGAGCGACATCTACCTGTTTAATTCGGCAATAATAATGCATATTAATGCGAACCTACCTCAACTAAAAGTTATTTTACATGAATATGTATATTAAGTTTAAAACAGGAAGTACCAGTAATGACAACGTTAAACATTCCGCAATGAAAATCGTAAATACATCGTCAGAATCAAGAAATTGTTGTTTAGTTTCCAGGTAATTCAAGATACGTTCAGAGTCGAAAGACCGCCGACCTAGAAATTCGTTGCTTTCAGTGTTCAGTCGTTTTCAAGTAGGACTACGAAGCGAGATGAATCTTTACAGACGACGATCTACGGTCTTTTTAATCAATCTTGTAAGCAATTAAATCATCTTATGAAGGCAACAAGTCTTTATCAAATTAAAAACTATTATTTATGACTTTAAAATGTGTCTAATAGATTCATTTTTATCCTTATAAATAAACGCAGAAGACGCGAGGGCGGCAGGAAGTCGCTGAATGCAGTCCTCCAGCCTTCCAGCAGTGTATTCATAAAGTGTAGTTCTGTTCATGTGTGTAATTGTATGGTAACTGACTAACTGAAAGTAGCACCGATAGTGGAAAAGTTAAGGAGCAAAAGGTTAGCACGGTACGGGCATGTTATGAGGAAGGAAGAATGGCATGTGATAAGGAGAGTTTTAGAAATGAATGTCCCTACATGTCGGTAGGGGTAGGCCTAAGAAAAGATGGATGGATTGTGTGACAAATGACATGATCAAGAAGGGAGTGACGAGTGAAATGTGGGATGATAGATTGACATCGAAGTCCAAAACTAATTATGCCGACCCCACATAAAGCGGGAAAAGTGCAGGGAGATGATGAATTGTATGGTAACTGACCGGATATCGAATCTTTGGAATATTTGGGAGGCGTAAAATGGTACGTCATTGCACTGCAACAAACACGAAGTTCTATTAACAGATAATTTGAAAGCTGGGTGCAAGCGTTTCATCAAAAACAAATACGTCATCGCGTGCTCGAAACCTCTTAGGAAACGATTAAACAAATACAATACTTTCCCACTCGCCGCATGACGAATAACAAATTTAGGAGTTTCGTAACTGACGCAGCGATGGGTGAACGTTTCAAAACTGAAAAATAACCTGCGCGTCTCAGGTTACGTGTTGGCTAACGCACGAGTCGAAGATTTCTTGTTAACGCATCATTCAATCAGGGTTTTGTTCGCTTTACGTCGGACTAAACCCACGGAATTCAATATATAAACAATCATATCGGATTCAGAGATAATTACCTAACATGTCTGCTATTAAAACAGACATATAAACGGGTAATTTATAAATGATAGTTAAAAACTGGTCAAAGTTGCGGGAGTTCACTGATCCACCGGAGGCCGGGATCTATCTTTGTGGCGATCAATGCAGGAGGCCCACGTCCAGCAGTGGACGAATATAGGCTAAAAGGAAGGTAGAAGTCTGGACTCTCCTCGTTATCCTTGTTTGCGATTACGCTAGCAACAAAATGTAGTAAGGGGCTGTTGCATATACCCTGGAGTCTGCCATTAACCCTATTTCACCATATCTAAGCAAGAACAGGAAAAATCGTATTGTACGATATTGATCAGCCGTGGAGTCTTGGTAAACAATTCCACAATACTAGGGCGTACATTAGTTGGCCGTAGTAACAATAGATCGAATTGAAACAGGCTAAAGTAATTTGTTTTACAAAGGACATGTAATAAAAATTGTGAGAATTGAATATACGAAAAATAACCTGGGCCCCCCACCACTGTCGTTCTAGCACGCCTTGTCTAGAATATACCGACTGTAAATAATTTCGCGAGGCCGGTAATGACACAAAAATGTCGCGTGAGCTCATTGCGAGTTACGAGGCAATCGGTCGCTCGGCATTGACTTTGACTTGTAAAAGATTGCGCTAACAAATCCTAGCGCTGAAAAAACGCGATAAAGTATTAATACGTGGAAGTAGCTTTTATGTTGGAATAAGATTATAACAAGTCTAGTCTAGTCTAGTATTATAATATGTTGTGTTAGTACATTTTATTTTTAGTTTTCTACAGCCATGTGTGCAAAATCCTACTAATATTATAAATGCGAAAGTTTAGTTAGTATGTATGTTTGTTATTCTTTCACGCAAAGACAGCTGAACGGATCTGGATGAAATTTGGCACAGAGTTAGATTACAGCTTGGAATAGCATATAGGTTACTTTTCACCCCGGAAAATTTTACGGTTCCCGTGGAGTAATTATTTTGGTTTTTGTCTACGTAATATAAAAGGCGGGGGAACCGGGCGGATCACTAGTAAATGTATAATTCTATGTTTATACTAAACTTGTAGTCAGCATTATGCAGGGTCTTCGTCAAGTTTGATCACTACTAGCTGTGGATGTCTAGCGGATAAGTACATTGTTGATATGGACACACATACACAGTTTGGTTCTTCTCGGTCGCATAGTACGTACCTGCTTTATTACTCACTTGCGTTTTTGTTCATTTTGCTCGGCGCCTAAAGTTCGCAGCGTGATGTTAAATAGCCTATTACCTTCCTTAATAATAAGGCTGACAAATGCTTTATCCCAGTTCTTGAGAAAAGCGCGTACAGACAAACTCTACGGCTTTATTATATTAGTGTTGATTAAAAAAATGTTCAGTTAGTTGTTTAATTCCTTTTTTTACGTCTTTGCCATGCTAGTTTCTCCAGTTAGTCGGCTACACCCAGTATAATTAGACGTTGCTTTACTATCGGAGTCCATTTTAGTGCTGGCCGTTGACTTTTATGGCTGCTGCCACTCCAATCTTCGAGCTCGAGCTAAGGGAGCGGCCATTTCTCTTTAGGTTACGACAACAATATCCCCTACTGCATTGCGTTTTAATGAATAAGGCAGTTTTTTATAGATATTGTTCAACTTGTTGATTGTTTTTGATATTTATCATTACTTGAATCGTTTGTAACTGATAAAGTTATCAAGTTAAAGTTATACGAACTTTATAAAAAAATAAGAAGTGTATAAAGAAATATCACGCAAAGCAATGTCTTCTTCCTCGAAAGATTCGTAGTGTAATTTTAATTCAGCATTTTGTTTGAAAAAAATGTCATGCTATTTATTATTTAAACGTGTTTACTTGGTCCAATGTAAATAATTAAATTGATACGGATTTAAATTACATTTAAAATGTATATCTTAAAAGAAATATACATTGGAGTCCGACGATGCGAACGAGTGGGCCTCACCGTTGGCACTGTCCGTGTCAGGGCTCTACCAGATCGATATTTGTAGCTGTAATGCAAAGATAGAAACTTAACATCATGTTCGGATTCGAATATTTAATATTATCCTATCAGGATTCTATTAGCCTGACATTATTTAAAAGAGTAAGAAAAAATTATACGCAG
This sequence comes from Papilio elwesi, assembly GCA_029849275.1. Lineage (NCBI taxonomy): Eukaryota > Metazoa > Arthropoda > Insecta > Lepidoptera > Papilionidae > Papilio > Papilio elwesi. Next base: position 6,528,115 of record CM056707.1, on the reverse strand, counting down.
CTTGCTTAGTATGTAAAAATCAAATATTCATTGTAGGCAATATTAGGCTTAATGTATCACTAAAACTGTCCCCAGACTTTATTTTTAAAGGGACGTAATTCAGTACCATACAAAGCAACACGCTCAGTTCGGAACATTAGGAAACTATAGACTTGTATACTTTGAAACAGGTGTACAGTAGTTGAACAAGTTTTTTATTATTAAACTATTAACAATCAAGTTGTGCCGAGCCGTGACGGGAGAAGTATCTCCGCGAGACTCGCTTGCCCCTGTTGTCGAATGTCAGAAAATATGCTTCAAAAATAAATAAAGTTCATAATTTTATTTTAAATTAAATTAATTAAATTTGTATCATACACGTATAAAATAAAACTCTACTACGCTCAGATATTAAATATCAAAACACTCACGCACGCGACCTAGAGGAATAAGCAGTCATTGATACAACTAAGTTTACATGCATGTTTTTCATACTCACAACTTAGATTTATCTCTCGTCTTCTGTCAGATTTTAAAAGTATAGTTCATTACTACTTGAACTGCCATTCGTTTTTACGTAGGTAGTATATCAGTGGACGCTTGGAATGGCGGCTACTTAGATACAATTGCTTAGTCATATGTCAAGTAAAGCTAATAAGTTATGTTTAAATTTATATCAACTTTAGTAAATTACCTTAAGCCTGATAAAGCGTTTTCTTTATTCGGAATTGGCCCGCCTTAAGAGTTCTCACCGAGGCACGCCGTGTCCCAATATTGATAAATGACTTGCCAAAATACACCGTTCAATCATTAAGATTGATCTCTTAATAAATATATACAAAATAATATATGCCAATGTTCTTTTACATAAATAACTATTGAGGAAAAGGAAACCACAAGTTTATGAAGAAAACTTGTCGCCGTCGCGTGACACCTTCCGGCAGTCCAAAATATCCCTCATGAATGATAAGAGACTTAATCGATTCTTGATATCTTAGTGATGTCAACAAAGTCGACAGACAGACAAATTTATAAAGTTTTCTCGGGATTTTAATGATATTTTTATCGCTGCACACTTTTAACAATTTAATTAGGGATTTAAATACTTATTCCTGTTACAATAGTTTGTACACTATCTTTTTAATATTGTATTTAAAATAGTATTGTCATGTCTGCTACCTAGCATATATTTTAAAAATTTAGACACAAATGCCGCGGCATAGTTATTAAAAATCACTGACAAAAATTTTCAAGTGTTTTTATAATACCTACAGCGAATTCCTATCCGCAACAAGACAATAGTGACAGATAATAATTATGTATACATAGGCATTTCTCGTGCATAACATACTTGGTACTATTGACCTTTATATCCGGTCTTTGTGGCGTTTTCATAAATCCCTTTCACCCGACTATACCATACCTGCACTCAAGCGGTTAAGAGTGGATTATATCTTCATACGAGTGTACGCTACGAAGCTGCAAAACATTCCCATGGTAACTAGTTTTAGATACAGGTTACACACCGGGCGACGCAGTGATAGGCTCACGGTACGACGGCCTGTTTGCTAAACAAATACGAAACTAAATATCGCGTTGCAAAACATACGCTGTTGACTGTTCCACTTTTTACGTCCGAGCCACTCGCGCCGAGTGTTGTGTGAAACGCCATTTATATTGACGGGTAAAATTTTTACATACTACGCTATTTTCCCAACATATTTTTTACGGCATAAGGAAGCCAACGGATCACATGAACATCCTATCAACACAAACTCTGATAGTTATATTGATAGAATGTTCATTTTTCATCAACATTTTTGTGGGGAAAAAAGTATGAAGTTAGGAAGAGTGGTGAGGAAGAGAAAGAGAAAGAAGTGCTAAAATTAAGACCGCTAGTATTTAGAAAGTTAATTGATAATTCTATTCGAGGCAAGTCTCCTCACAATTCCGCTAAATATTTGTCGTTTACATTGTACATAAGTCCCGAGTATTCGGTGGGTTTCACCAGCTCAGCTATTGTAAGGCCTGATTAAATCCACCGCAGCCGAGCACTCGGGTCCGATGCTTTATTCGCGGTCAATTGAGCCCCATTGTCGTCCAAGTCAGCATGGAACAGCACATCCAGGGGAATGCATTGTCTATTACCGCTCGTCTTTTCTATTGAGGATTTTGAAAGTGTTTCTTACTTTTTTTCTGTGTCACGTAATTGTTGTCGTGATTTGAATTACTCCGTATTTGAGGTAGCAACAGATGTGGACATAAAATGTTTCAAAATTTCAGTTAAGTTCATTTTATTAGTACTACTTGAAACATCGACCCAATTCGGTATAGTGGCTATATATGTATATCTTTTGGATAACGCAAGAATATGTCTTATATTTTTCAAGACAGAATTTTATATCTCACTGCAGTCGATCTAAAATGTCGACTCGGGACGCATTCCTTGCTCGCCGGGAGCACGGACTACGTGGAAATTGAAAGGCTTACATTTATTTTAAAATGTGCAGATGTTTTTGGAAAATCCTACGTAATGGTACTACTTGTACATATTATAGTAGTAACATATTTGCCGTATTATATTCATTATTTTGCTGTAAAAGTACGTTTTTACCACGTTCATGTTTAAACAACATAGATAAAAAAAAACATGTTCGTGAAAGTAATGTTTTGTTTTAACATACATTTGTTATTTTCACCTATAAAATAATATAATTCTCAATCAAACTGTACTGAACTTCCACCAGATAAATATCGTACACCGATAATGCTTCTTTGTGCAGAATATGATGCAGTATTCAGTCATATATTATCAGTAATAAAACTTAATATTGCAAAACTTTTGTATCCCTCTCACATTGAAATGGGAGTATAAATTAATTGTGCATGTGTGTGATACAATTTGGAAACGTCAGCGCAGCACGTGCTCCGTCTACAGCTACACGGACACAACAACACGTGTACAACACATACCTATAGGTATTAGGTATGTTGTGGTCGTGATCGGAAGGGTCATCCCGTCTCCCGCGCGCCGCGCAGCCGTCCGCAACGCTCTGGGTCGTATCGATCGGCGCGACGTTGCCAGCGCGCTACTTTCCCCGCGGCGTTGCCGCACCGTCATTAGACGTTTGCATTGTGAGAGTAAGTGAATGTAGAAGTAGGTATACCTACAGTTTTATTGTTGTTATGACTTGTTGCTGAGTGAGTGAGTGTCCTGCGATCTCGACGGATACAATATTACGTAAACTGAAACCATTGCAATAGGTTACTTTCTATTGTGGTAAATAATATTACATTATTAGTATAATTTAATTTGACCATCTATAATGATTTTATGGTCATTATATCGAGTTGCTGACACTGTATAATATTTCTGGTATAAAATACATTTTCTTCTAGTGTCATGCTGAACTTCCTAACCTTAGACGCGTCTTGAACTCAATCCACCTTTTTCTACCTAACGCTTAAGTTTTGGTTAAATGCCTAACACAAATTATATTCAGAATTATTTTGATACAAAATCTTGCCCACCATTACCGTTGCGTTCATCTCGTTGAGTTGAGTTGTTGAGTTAAGAACATTACATGATTTGGTTTTGTAGACCAGTAATTTTACTAATGACGTTCGTATTAGTTGCCATAGATGTATCTGTGTAGTAATACGTATACCAAAAGTATGAACTGAACCCATAGAAGCCATAGACGCCATAGACAAAAGAATGACGTTGAAAATACTCTCGAGAGTTTTTATTAGTCAACGTAATCTTTATATTGTAGCAACTTTAATGTTTAATATCTCGTACATTATATTGCAACATAAATAACCTGCAAATCAGGTTATATTAATCTAACACATTAAATTAAATTTTTGCCTCTTTGTTACTTTTACGCCGGCGAATGACCTCAACCTTATGAATTTTAATTATATATTATAATTACACTACTTTTTACATTAACGACCCGGCGCACTTTACGAGATTTTTATGGTAATTAACTTGCGTCTGCTCGAATCGGATATCTCCCGCAGTCATTTATACACCTCCCCCCCCCCTTCCTCTCGTACACACATACATCCACACTTATGCTTATGCTAATATGCTTATGATAAAAAAATCGGTACTTTTAAAAATATTTACTGACTGGAATGAGCTTTTATTTACAAAATATTATACACTATCTACGTGGCTGCTACGTCGGGTCTAACTTATATTTTCTATCGTTACTCCTAAGTTCTTTGACGAGACGTATGACTTCACTACGGAACTCTAATTTTTGGTCCACATTGAACTCTCTAACCGCTGGCAGGAGGGATTCGAAGAACGACCTGTCCTCGTCTTCCACGGCGTAAGAGCAGCTGGGGTCTGGGAAAGGGGCATCGACAAATTCTATTTTCTCAGTTTTGTTCTCTTTAACACGCCTCCGCTTAAGATTGTCTATGGTCGATGGTACTTCTTCGCAATCGCTCGTCCAGTTCGACTCGCTAAGTATTTCGAAACGTCTCCTCTTGCCGGCCAGTCTTTTATGTTTGGGATTGTCGTCCTCGTTCCATTCTCTAGAGTCCTCCTCGCTGCCGGATTGTCCATTGCTCTTGTACAGGTTGTCGAGGAAAGTCAAGTATTTAGAGTACATGTAGGCTTTTTTCCCGTCCTTCCTCTTGAGATCGCGCACGTAGGAATCCCTAATATTGCGCCATTTACCATGCAGCTTTCTGTCTGTAAAAACGGTGAAATTATAAACGTTTATATTCTGATATGTCATTTAAAAATTCGCTATAAAATGTTATAATGGCCCTTAACAAATTGTCCTATTAAAGAATTACAAAACTATAACATGAACAGAATACGAAAAAAACATTTAGATTCCGACAAGTGTAATATTTTTTAGTTGCGGGGTGTATGCGGCTTATATTACCTATTACAAGGGGAAATTATTATTTAATTAAATATATTAAATCAGCCTGTACTCAAATTTAAAATAGATAGCCTCTCAAGCCACTCATGTCCGGAACCTGACGTAGGCAGAGATCACGGATTACCATCTGACGCGATCCTGGCTCACCTCTCTCGCTTCTACCTATCCATACATACGCATACATGTTCGTCGGTTACTCCTTACACAAGTCTATATTTACCTAGTCCTGATGTGTAAACTTACATAGAGGCATGTATTACGTTTATGTATATTTTTATGTTAGAGTACCTGCCCACACATAGTATACACATAAGTTTCCTAAATCCATTTTAATCTCGCATAAACTGTAAAACCGATATAAAACTGTTTTCGTAACTTAAATTTGATTATCTTTTGTAATTTATTGAAAGTAAATCACAAATATAATTAAACCTAAGGCCGATTACGAACGTAGGCTGGGAGCCACGCCACGTTACCACCTACTGTGCTATAATGCTATTTCAAGCTTTACGTAATAGCTCGCCTCCGTACGCTGTATAAAGCTAAAGCCGTACATTTAAATCGTGCTGTAGCGATTATTTGCGGCGCGACAAGGCTTTCGGGTCGCGACCCGACCCTTTTGCCCTACTTATGTTGTACACTTAATATATGTTTAACTCTATCAGGATAGGCAGCAAATGTATAAACATTTTTCAATTAAAAAAATAATTTAAGAGCATACAAGAAGAAGAAGCGAGAGAGGTGCATCAGGATCGCGCCAAATGAAAATCCATAATCTCTGCCTACTCCTCTGGGTTACGGACGTGAGCGTATTTTTTTTTTTCTATTTGCAAAAATTATGCGTTAATTTCTTGTGTTATAAAATATTTGACAAGAGTTTTAGCCAAATCCTATTGATCAGAAACAGAATAGACAGAGTCTACAGTACAAACAGACACTTCTCGTCATCGAATCAAAGGCGTAGGTAGTGTCGTGGATCTATTCACGTATAAACTTCTCGTGATACAAGGTTTCTCTCTATATATCTCTCTTAAAAACTGAGACGACAATATGTTTTCGGCAGTGTAAACCCACGGTAACGTATAATGTCGCAATTAACGAATAAATTAACTAAGATAAACAGAGTTCACAAGTTGTTGTATGTCGGTTGCTAATCCAATAATAAATATATACATCCATAGTTCAGTTTGGGTCAAGGAAATAAATACAACAAGTATATTGTATGTATGTTGTTTTTAAGGACAGTGCACAGTAACATTAGTAGGTTTTGGCTGATTTTACTTTGCTGCGGCGAATAAGTCTGTCTAATACCGTCACAACGCCCTCGACGTAAGAAAGTTAAGTTTTACAGCTTTAAAAGGTACGTTCTCTCTTCCCTCTGGCCAATGCTATGTTTATTTTCCCTAAAAACATCAAACACATTCAATTAAAATGTAATCATACTTTGGACCCTAAAATAATATATCCTTACTAATATTATAAATGTGAATGTTAGTTTGTTTGTTCCGTTTTGACGCGAAAACTACTCAACCGATCATCATGAAACTTTCTACACATATTCTTGGAGGTATTAGAAGTAACATAGGATACTTTTTATGAAAAAAAAATGTATTTAAAAAGGAAGTATGTATGTTCCCTATAGACTCCGAAACGGCTGGACCGATTTTGATGAAATTTACAGGTATTGGCCAAATTGGCACACCTGTTTGGTAGCGATCCGATCAACATAATTAGTGGTACCTTTTGCGAAGCCGGGCGGGTCCCTAGTATGCAATAATTCTAATTCTATATCATAGATGCCTATGGTTTTCTCTTACTTTATTTACTCTGTAACCGAAAAAATTACTCTCTGCCTTTACGTGTTTCATTAAATACACTTAATCACTAAAAATAGTTGTACGATAGTGATTTGTTTTTGAATGTATACATTTTAAAGGTTTCCATCTTGACCACTTTTAATTCTAATGCATCATACAATATTTCACAACTGTAAGTTGACTTCTGCTAGGAAAGGGCGATACGTAACAAATAAATGTACAGACCACTTAGATTTTTTCACTCGATTCACCATTTCAACGATACTCACAGACTTCTAACCTCTCGTTTTCTGGCATGTCGTCGAAATCGGTGATAAACACCTGGGCGACTTGACACCAGGCGCGCTGCTTCTTAGTTTTGTGCCTGTTGTCCTCGCAGTTGAGGTCCCATATCTCCGGATACTTTTCCACTTCACTTATGAACATTTCAACGTCCAGACAGTACGTCATTTCTAGTTATAGCACATCACTGCGACGCATTATTTTTATTAAATTAAACATATAATATTCTCATGTTGTTCGGTTACTGTTACGTAAAACGTAGCGTATCCGCTGCGAAGTGGTGCGCGTCTGTCCCGTGAGCTGCGCGGCCGGGAATGGCGGACCGCCCGCCGCCCGCAACCCGCAGCGAGCCCGGCGCGGCGCCGCAGCGGCTCCCACGCGGCCGCACGGTGTGGCAATGCCGAGAGCCGCCCGCACGGCGTGGCAACGTCTCGCGCTGCACACAAACACGTCCCGCTCGAACTTTTTCCTGCGTTGTTTGTGCAGCGCGCTCGCTTTGCGTCGACTACGACTTTGGCCCCTATTTTCGAAATTTTCCATACTTGTATATCAAAAGTATAATTCATTTGCTTACGTTGAGTATAGTTAACTAGTGTCAAACAAAATAAAACTTAAGAGTACTTTAACTTTATGTTATTTTTTAACATAAATTGGATTCATAGTGCGATTAGTTTTTTTACCTCAGAGGTCCTTATATAACTTAAATAAACTGAAAAAAAAACTAAACATGAGATCATTATTAATTTTCATTATAGATTTTTTAAAATCTAGCACTTAAAAATAACTAACACCTCGCAAGTCCCTAGTGGGGTAAATAGAAGTAAAAAAAACACGCGTTATTTCATATATAGTAAATTGCTATGATCGCATGGCATCGCAGTTAATGGTACTCGTGTCCTGAGAGAGAGCCAACTAACCTAGATCTACAGTTACGTGAATTAGGAATTCAATGTAACTTAAAATTACAAAAATAATTCTAATTTTCAGCATTTGTTACAATGGTATTTTTAAATTACGTCTCCATGTTAATAATACTATTTCTTAGCATTAACGTGTAGGTATTTCCGTTCCGATTATCATCATTTGGTATTTTATTTCTTATTTTATACTGCTAGAATAACATTTATTTTTTTGTATACAGTAAATTAATGTGCAAAACTAATCATTTGTTACTGGGGAAGTTTTCGTTCGTAATTATATGAGCTTGTGTTAGTTCGTGTCGGCCTTGAGGAACGTCCTTATCGCAAACAACATTGACTTTGAAATGTTCCGTTTTATTGTTTTTATAAATCAACGCAAGACGCCGCGCGTTCGTTAACTCGCGTTCGGAACAATTGCAGAACATTTGAAGGGCAATCAGCTCGATGTGCACGAATTCAATGTTTATATTATGTTTTTCACATAAGATATGCGTATAAATTTGCGGGAAGTAACAGTTTATTTACTAGTTTTCGTGTATTCAGTCCACGCAGAACAATAACCACTTTTAGAATGCTTATTGTAACATAAAAAAAATATTCGCATCCTTCTGTTGCCAATCTACGGGATTCGCGATAGAATTTTTTGTCCCGATTAATCAAAATCCTACATTAGTTTACAACTTTATTCATGTAATTTCAAGGCTAAATGTTAATTAAACTGCTTCCTCCCTTTTCCCATAACTAGTACGAACAATCTCGCTTATAAATCACTTATCATTAGTGTTGAATTAAGAAAATTATACTCATTTAATCGCAGTTATGTTAGAATTTTTTTTAAATATCTGGTAAAACATTTTGAGCTCAGATTTATTAAAGGTCCAAGTAATCATAAATGAAAAATGAATAGCATTTCGGTTGGGTCGGGATCTTTTACGGCGGCACACATAGCCCCCGCCCGCTCTACCCGACAGTTATGGCACAACTTTAGAATAATGGCTGTTTTCAATTTAAAATGGCACGCTCGCCTGCTTGTAGAATACGTGATATTGTTATTCAAGTTTCTCCTAGTATTCTGGTTGGAGTGCCAGGTGCCAACATGCGAGATTTATGTATGCCTATACGAAATACTGTAAATGTCAAAATTTGATTAACAAATTTAAGCTAGTAGTTTCATGTGAGGTCCTAATACACTTATAAAAATATTATCAAAGTTCAGATACAATGAAAACATAAGAGGTTTTCTAACGTTTGATAAATGGGCTAGTTATATTATCTAAGTAACAATTTTGGTGGTGGTAGTTTTGACCGAGCGCTGGTTTCTGCCGACCTCTCTCTATCTCACACAGCAGCACTCATTGCCTTGTTATAAACACGTTAATCACGATCGTTCATTTATTATTTTGTAAACACAAGGTAACAATACATGTTGTTATAATGTAGTAACGATCCGATTGTTTGTCGCATCTACCTAAGCGTATCGAGGTGATCAGTGAAACAAATATTTTATATCATAACTAATAATTTATTACCGTTAAACAGTCTTTACAATAACTTATCAATATGTACATTTTTTAAAAATTATTTATAAAGCTTAAAATAACTACACAAACCTTTGGCTGTGTGAAGTTAGTCCCGAAAAATTATACCCATTTCATAAGGAGTACGCCAGACATGCATACACCGTAGCCTGACGCAGACAAGGAAGGAACATATCCGACTCACATTTGTCGCCAACTTCAGGCATACCATTATCATTGATGGGTGATAAATATAATCTTTAGTGGGCTTTTTTGGACGCATAGCTTAGAAGCATTTAATTAAATCCTTCCATGTGTAAGGTACACAAGGAACTGTTCACAACGTAAGATCTTACTCGCCTTAACAATACAATTCATAACAAACCTATCATTCCGTGCTATCGCACCGTTGACGCTTGACGTCGGCCAGACTTCTGTCCGCTGGTGAGTTGGAGCACCCCGGTTGGACGTTATTATAGTGACAGTTGACCGCCTCCTGCATTGTGTTCGCTATCTGCGCCCGCGTCCACATCTTGATATTCACCGGCAGCTGTCTCATCTCAGGCAGGAATGAGAGCAGGAATAACCGATCGGAATCCGATTCCATGTCGTTGTTGGACACCTCCACGTTGTTGAACATCGGGATCTCCACCTCCTCGGGAGGATGGCTGCTCTCGGAGCTTGACTTCCGAATGCGTTTTTTCTTCTTCTTTCTAATGTTTGGTGCCAGAGTTACGAAGCTGGCTTGCTCGGTCACGAACGTATCGTTCTCTATCGGACTTGTGGCAGGCGTGTTCTCCCTGAACAAAAAACGTATTAGAATTTGATTCAGTTATCTGTAGTAATTAATCTATCTAATAGGTATAGTCCTTTGCGAAACAAGTCCCTCAGACGCAGCGCTGTACTCGCGTGTCATATAAATATGCCCATTTACCTATATTAACTATATTTCTGTTATGTAAAAAGTATATTTTTATTTACTTTTATAAACGGTTTCCTACCTACTTACATGGAAAATATGAGATAATAGACTAAAAAAAGCAGTTAAATAACCGCGGGACTTCTTTCATGAAAAGGAATTTAGTAGATGGTATAAAGCATAACATTGATCTTTTACCAGTTTCTAATTCAGCTAAATTTTTACCAGTTTATAAATCAATTACTTTCTCCAGGACTGATATAATTATAATTTTATTGTTTGTTTAATCCGCAGTCATCTTATCTGATTTGGTTATTTTTCGATAAAGGAATACATTACTTGGATACACTTAAGGCACATTCTTGCACATTACATCTAAGTGGGTGTCCGCTTGAAGCCGCGCCATATCTTATTCGATAAAAAATGTGAAATGGAGATTATAATGATAAGGAACATCAAAATCAATATCGAAACTTAAACAAATTTGTATTTAATCTAATTAAGTACACGAGACGGTTCTGTCTCACCACAGAGGCCTTTGTCCAAGCGCATTAAAATTATCAGAAAAAGAAGGGAAATGGATTATTTACCAAAGTTTTAACAGTGGTAGGGCCAGCAACAACATCTGTTGCACGAATGTGCCGGCGCAATCGGTGAAATACCACGACCTCAGACGAGCGTCAAGTTGAGAATTTGTGTGAGAAGTGAAGAAGAGAAGTAATTCTATTCACTTCTCTTTCCCATCCTTTTCTAATAAGGAAGGATTAGGAGGGGATGGATAGGGAATAATAATATCCTTATTTCTCTTTATCCAGTAACGGTAGACAACGCATCTGTAACTCATTAGCTTGTTGCAGCTGCCTGTGAGTAGCGGTCACTTATTGCCAGATGCCGCTTGATCGTTTGCCTCTTTATTCTATAAAAAACTAAACTAAAAAACACTTAGATGAAACTTAGAAGCATTAATATCTCTCCAACACATCGGTATTTTATTAGATGTCGAATCACTTTCGAGTTCACTCATTTTTACATTCGCTACTACTGTTACCATGTTAACTACTAAATGTCACCACTAGATAATATGACTCACTCCTCACTGACAGTCCCTTCGTAGCCGCCGAGAAAACTCATCTTCTTAAAGTATATGTAGACGCGCTGGTGTATCCTCACCCCTGACCGCCGCGCTCTCAGCTCGCGGTTGTACGCGTCACGCAGCGACCGCCATTTTCTCTGTATCTGTAGGACTATAATACAACTGATCAATTAGTCTCTCACGGTGTAACTTACAAATTGTAAGTTGTAATGAAGTTCAATCGTATTTCATCAATGGTGGTATAAATTTGTAAACAACAAAACAAAGGGCAAGATACGGACTTTTTCATAATATTTATATTAGTTTTTTTACAAATTTTTAGGCTCTTTGTTTAATAATTCCTGATAAAACGGGGAGCCGTAAAACCCAAATCCTTGTCTGCTTTCTAAAAAAAAACATATCAGAAACACAATAATTCTAATTGAGCCCTTTCGTTATGACTGTGACTCCGGGAAACCATTTTTTAATCTATTGTAGACATATTGATAGAGAATTCGGAACCATGACCTTGAATCTATCGAGTCACGACTATAAAATAAAAACGTAATGAAACCTCTTCGCCATTTGCCCACTATTTTATGTGGGGTAAGCACAGTACGACCTTATTATATTAATAGACAAGTGATCCGCCCGGGCTTCGCCCGGGTAACCGTTTCGGAATCTATACGGTACATCGACTTTTATATATGTAGATATGCACCCGTAAAAAACCAAAACGTATCCCACGGGAACCGTACCGTACATTTGTCGGGGATAAAATATGGCATTGGAGTAGCTAGATTTTTAGATTTTTTACAAACTTTTTTTTCATAAAAAGTCAATCTTATGTTACTTCTAGTACCTCCAAGAATATGTGTACAAAGTTTCATGATGATCGTTTGAGTAGTTTTCGCGTGAAAACGTAACAAACAAACGTAAGTTTTTACATTTATAAAATTAGTAAGGGTTATCCAAATAATTTACTGATATTTCTTTTAATTTTTCTCAGCCAAACAGCCAAAAAATGACAGATTCGAACCCACAATCATGTTGTGCATGTTTCGCAGTCCTCACCCTTAACCATTAGACTATTAGCGGTACAACTCTATAAATAATGCCACTAATTAGCTAACACGACAAACTTAGCTTAGTAGGCAGATTTTTCATAACAAGTACGCCTTCAGGAAAGCTGTTTCGTGTTTTGAGCATTTATAGAATAGATTTTTAAAGTCAGTGACCTCATTAGTCTATGTTAGCGTGTACTTTGTAAGACGTATAATTTCTGAAAGTTTTTTTTACGAATACAAAATGTGTATAATGCATCTGACTCATAATATATTTTACACCAAAGTTACCGAGCACCGAGGACTTGTTTAACAATTAGCTGCAATGGCCGCCCGTAAGACGCAGTTAAAATTGATTTAGAAAACATTCTGAACTATAACTGTCAATTAATGTCTCTGGTTACCATGGGAACAGAATATTAAATGTTTTTTAACATGTGGTACAAACGCATTATAAATTATTATGATTCAGTCTACCATTAATGAGATACAAGTGTTGAATTTGATTTATTAGTACATCTGATAAAATTGTACTAACACTTGTATTCTAAATCAAATAAAAGACATTTCAAGCTAATTAAAACTTTATATCAATATTAATTACTAATATTTACTAAATTGTCATACAAAAGACATTTTCGTATAATTTAGACACAACGAAACATTACAAATGCTCAACCATACCCCGGAAACCTACAAACATTTACAATATACCTGTATGATACATCGTCGCTTTGTTGAATGTGTCCCAGTTCGGGAACAACGCGGCACCGATCTCTTTCCATAGCTGAAGTCTTTCGAGTCGGTCTCTGGGATGTTGCGTGTCGTATAAGCCGGGTCGTTTCTTCACCTCCTCGATGAGTTTCGTTGGACTAAAGTTGGCTGTCATTTCGGCGTCCGACATGAGTTTGCGACGGAAAAAACGCAACGAGTGCTCGGCAGCGGTGGCACAACGCGACTGGAGTATCGGCGTCGCCGGGCGGCGCGCGCTGCGCTGCGATTTGCGCTACCCGCCCCCTGCGACAGTCGCGCGGCTGCTAACCTCAACCGCATTCACGTGTAACAAATCGGAAAACTAAGTGACCTATATATATCTACCTTTATAAAGATATATATTTAAATTAGAAGCGAAAGAGGTGTGCCACTGTTCTCAAATTCGAGACGAGACCATCGCCGGCCAACCTCAACGACTTTGTAATTTATTTTAAAACTATACAACCCGGGACCATCGTCGGACGGGGACCGGACCTGGGACGTGGTTTTATTATATTAATAACAATATAATTAATTTCCTTGTATTTTTGTTAAAACAATTCATCAAAATTAAACGACCTCCTAATGTAACTAAACAGTAGTCTACATGTCTGTTTTCCTGTTTACAACTGCCTAAACCTAAACCGTCGGTTTTGACAGTGGTAGAGTCCGCCGCAACAACAACATTTGTGTCACGAATGGGCCGGCTCGAGCGATCAAATACCACGACCTCACAGAAGACAGGCGTGAAGTAGAAGTACTCTGCGTTTCGTCTGATGAGTGAGGTGCCGGAGGCCTAATTACAGTTCCCACCCGTTCCACATAAGGGGGATAGGATGGGAAACGGAAGAGGATTGGACGGGGAGGGGATTAACGGGGAAAAGGAAATATCCTTTTTCCTGTCTTTGCCCTCCTCTGTCCATTAAAGGTAGGCAACGCATCTGCAACACATTTGCATGTTGCGGATGTCTATGGGTAGCGCTCACTTTACATCAGGTGATCCGCTTGCTCGTTTGCCTCCTTTGCGCATAAAAAAAAACAGACAGTGCCTATGTCTTAACAAAACGCTCATTGTGAGACGAAATTTGTAAAATGGGTTATTAATTTTCAGATACAATTTTAATAGTCAATAGTTACAAACGCCTTGTCTGTTTGTTGGAGCGTTTTTTAGATTGGACATGATAGTTACCTACATAAAAATAATATCTTAAAAAATTAGAAAAATATGTTTCTTGCGTTTAACTTAAGGCGTTAAATTGTCAATGAATGATTCCTTTAATTTATAATTAGCTGCCGGTTTATAATGTCTAGTTAGATTGTAAAGTAACGAAGTTCGCAATCGATCGGTGACACACATGTTAAGCTTGTTTCGCCCACACAAGTTAAATACGTCGACGTATTTATTAGCATCAATACAAATTTGTTTACGAGCGGGTTCATACTTGTGCACTTTCTGTAACGCTTTTTTAATATTGGAAATGTAAGGAGATTTCCTTACATGGTGTATTTACAGAACATTAAGTTTATGTTTATTTTTAAATCCATTTAAAAAAATATTTTTATCGTATCTGTTATAAAAGCTGCGTATCCGTTCGGGGTCGATGACCTTGCGCGATAAACGTCGCTAAATCTTTCAAGCGACCCTTTTTATGTTTTCAAGGAACTTTTCTGCCAGTTTTACTTTTTGTGCACGTGAAAAAATTTAGTATTTAGCAAAAATGTGTTCACATCTCATTCTCAAATAAAACAAAAATAAACACCAACGCCCGTAGACTAGGGATAACATAATATAGACAGGGATTACAGTTTCCAATTTGTTACGATCTCTGCAAGATCAACTTTGAAACGTGGAGTAACCGATTTCATTGTCAAACTTATGTAATTGGCAATACGCTGGCCGTATTTCTTAAACGAATAGTTTAGAGGGCTAAAAGAGAATGGTTATGGAAACCTGGTTATGAGTTAAATTAAAATATAGGATTGTATTCCCCGCTGGCAATAAATCATGACAGAGCGACAGTCTACTGTCCACTGGGCCATATAGTGGGAATATTATTTACCTATTCCATGTTTTTTTAATTCACAAAGCACGCAAGCGCGACGTTGCCAGCCCGCGCTAAGTGCGCGACGGTGCCGCTCCGCTTGTGTTGCTTTTCTTTTTATACTCTATACAGTAATAGAACCTTTTTGTAGTTTGATGCACTTTTCATGTCACAGAATGATATTATAATACAAAAAGTAGCAGATATGATACTATACATATGACTAGTCGAAAATTGAAGACTCGAAAGCGTCCCAAATAGCACGCTTTTTATTCAGCTTACGTCATGTGCTTACATTCACGGTTAATTGACAAACACTAGCTGTTCTCTTATTACTTATTATTTTAATTATGTTATCCCTTTGACACCATTTGACATGTGAAATGTGTTGGTCTCACATCGCTGATTTTGACGTGTCATTTTGTATAATTATTATAGTACATAAAATATGTTCGCTGTCACACTAAAATATAACAACGTCGAGGTCCATTTTTAATAATATAAAGCTAACAAATTTTTAATCATGTCATGTCAAGAGATATACTGGTAAAATCTCAAACTTAAACAAAATTGAATATTCTACTCACTTTTGCAATGTTCATTAGGCTGGTACATTTTTTAACGTTAATATAGTTACGATACAAAAGGAACAAGTATGACAATTTAAGTAGTTGTGGCGTTGTAGGGCGAATAGGTTACTCTAAAATTTATAAGGTAAAACATTCGTACTATATATTAGCATACATAAATATTAAATAAGGGCATTGCCACACTCGCTAAAGACGCGCGTTGAACGCGATTAGTACTAAGACGCTGGCGAAGACGTTGTAATCGTATCGCCAGAAACGCACAGAAAACGCGCAAGACGTAAAGATATATCAGAACTTAGCTGTCACGTGATCGGTGGTACAACTAATAAATTCAATTGCCGTATTAAATAATTGTTATAGATATAATATAATCAAAATATATAAACGCTTTATATGATACAACGAATTATCGGCCGTGTCTGTTTGATTTACTGAGTTAAATAAAATATTATGTGGGCTATGTGACCGGAACGGAGGCGACAGGCCGCGTGGGTTTTTAAAGTCGGTTCTTATAAATCAAATGTACGAACAATAGTTATACATACTATCTTGCAACCCGCGACTTTTAACAAATTACTCGTTATTCTCTTTATTTGTTTGCGCAGACTACATTTTCAACAGATGGCAATCATCAGTGGACGGTCACTGAGTTTAGTAGACCCAGAAACATTATAGTGGCATTTTATCGACTTACATTAAAAATTGACTAGACGCTATGTTGCTTGAAAAACATCACACACACATAGTTTGCCTCGACTAGGAATAGCGTTGAAGATCCACGGTTTATCAGTTCAGAGTCCGGACAAAACCCAAAAATTTCGATTGTTCGATAGCATTTCAAACTCGTTTATAATTTTGGTATAGTACAACTTTGAGCTTGGACTTCAGGCCTTAAAGTTTATAAGGGCATAACACCAACCTTAAAATGAATCTATAGTATCAGGCTTAAATTGTAAAACATTTGTTATATTATGTGTGATTAATATAAAAAATGTTGTCTGTCTTCCTCGTGTGAAACGTCATGAAATCAATCAAAAGACAAAAAGTCGTTGATAAACTAACTAAACACTTGTTTTCCACAAAAAGAAATGAAAATATGGAGAAAATAAAACATAACGGTATGTAAGAAGGTACGGTTCTAGACGATGATAAAATTATAACAATAAAACAAAGTTACGATTTCTTTAAAATAATATGTTAAAGGTATCGTTTGTGAAAGAAATTGTTATCAATGACACACGTGCCGTCATAGCAAGTGTAAGGAGTGCCCGTGTTGCCATTGAAAAGATAATAAAATAATTCAATAATGATGTACACAGATTTTGCTTCATAATAATAAAATTAATTAATTATCTTGTATATCCGCGAAGCCGTTAGTAATCGAGTTTATTACGATCAAAACATCGAAAATTCCGAAAACAACGCATGCATGTATGTGGGTGCGACGTTGCCGCTCCGCGCGTACCGCTATGCGGTGTTGCCGGCTCGACCCACTTCCCGGGCGGCAGGCCGCGACGCGCGCGCCCTTTTTTTTCCTACGCGCCGCTAAATTCTCCCGCGCTGTTGTTTATAGCTTAATTGTGGACTTCAGCATTCTTGAGGTCGTCCTTCCTGGTACCAAAGTCTACGCGACATTCACTTTGCTTGTGTTTCGCTTTAATAATGCCACGCGTATATAAATTGTTGCAATGAGTGTAGAATATATTTTTATACAATTTAATATTACAAACGTGGCCATATTGTGGTGATTCATAGGTAAAAAAATTGATATGAAGCCCAGATGAGTTGATATGCACACTAAGATTTGTTTATTAGGTATACCTACGGGAGACACATAGACTTTAACGGTAATCTTTACCTGGCTCTATATGCAGAATATGTGAATAATTTAGTATTTTTGCTACCTAAATTTCGATAACTATACTTGGTGGTTAGTAAAAATCCTATGTACATCATAATTGATAGATGCTTTTAAACAAGCTTATGAATAAAAATCATAATAGATAAATACAAATTAAGTCTAGTTGCGTTGTCAAGCGGAATGTGGCTGGCTCGGCTTGGCGCATAGACAACTGGAACCGGTCCTGAGATCCGGGCGAATATATTAACCACGCGTTGAATTAATACTGCTTTAAAATGGAGATAGGATTATTGAAAAAAAACCATCTACCTGGAATAGTTCTTGTGCTGTCAAAATTTTGGGTTAATCATAATGTATGCATTTGAATGCACACTAGGAATATGAACTTAGACTTTCATTCGGATTTGAGACACGACCTATATTTATTATTTATATTTTTATTTTGAAAAACATTTGCTTTACTTTGGTGTATAATTTCCTGTGGCTCGCACGGTATTGCTAAACCCGTTTTGAACAATAACCCAAGCTTAGAATGTTTTTATTATACCCCTTACACTTTGATTCAATATACAACGAGCTAAAACATAGGATACCTTCTAACATGATTAAATACAAAGTCCGTCAATTCACATCCGTTGAAGTGAAAAACATAAAACCTTCTTTATAAGTGTCAGCCATTTCTTTATTTACTTTAAGATAAATACTAATAGTCATTATAAAGATGTAAGGTTTGTTCATAAAGAGAAATTATGAAATAATTTAACTGATTTTAATGGTCCTATCAACCTATGAAAGGTACATTGTGCAGAAGTGGGATTTAATGTTTTATTGTCATAGCGCGTAATAAAATGTACAGTAGTAACATGCAATGGTGAACAGTGTGACGTGATGCGACACAATGTGAAAATGTCAGCAAGTAATGTATTTGTTGGCTTGGTACTAGTGCTGTACGTACTGCGGCATAATATTAATGTATCCTGGGACTTTGCTTACCTAGGACAACGGGTAAAAACAGCGAGCAATATAATTATTGTGATAGTCGCTTCACAGCTATTTGCATATAATGCCGTCTCACTAGTAAGTGACCGGCGAGGGATGTGAAACAGCATCGATATAATTACCGAAATTTTCTCACAATAAAAATTCTGTGATATTTCTGTGGCAGCAAAGTTTTTGATTCTCTTCCCGGCAAGCTTGAATGTTTCGTTTTTGATTTTAGAAGGACATCAATTAAAAATTAATAGCGATTCGCCTCGGCTTCGCCCGGTTACCACCATTTTTTTTATAGAAAGTATCCTATGTTACTTCTAATACCTCCAAGAATATGTGTACAGAGTTTCATGATGATCGGTTGAGAAGTTTTCGCGTGAAAGTGTAACAAACAAACTTACATTCACATTAACAATATTGAGTAGGGATTAAGCATTTCCTGTCAATCTCCAGAGTTCTCCTAACTTTGTACGTCATTTCTTTAAGCCATATCCATACCCCTCCCACATGAAGACCTATGCATCTTGCAAATTGCGGATGTTTAGTTTATTTTTCTATTCGTCATAATAAAACGTTATAAATGTTACATCGATATTCGATAGACATTTTTGCTATGTGTGCTGGCCTCTCTCACTATTGTCGGGCGAACGTTTTCGCAACGTCGCTCGCACAATGCACATCCGGTGCGTTGTCGGCCTTAGATCTGCATCTTCATGCGCCGTGCACACAGCATAATATGCAAGCAAGCGAATGTACCACAAGGAATGTGTCACCGGCAAATTGTGAACTTTGTTACTTTATAATCGCACTAACCGTATTATAAGCTGAACGAATCATTGACAGTTTAATATAAAAATAATTAATTTTACCTAGTTTTATATAAAAATAATATCTTAAAAATATATTTAAAAAAATAAAATGAATTTTGTGTAGGAAATGAAACGTAAAATGATTCACAATTTACCATCATTTTATAATATGACTAGTGAGATTATAAAGTAACGATTTTTAAAATTTGACGGCAACAGTATACCGGCGCGCTAGTCCTCTAGTCTAATACAATAACGAGTGACGAGCCATCGTTTAATGTTTACATTGTAATAACCGAGGCGCGCACCGAGCGAACCATTGTATTTATTCCTAGAATTTCTGATCTTTTTCATTGAAATTGTTTGCTTCTTATTACCTGTGTAAGCCGAGAAGGCAGATAACCCAAACAATATGTTTTAATTACGATGTTCTATTTGATAATTATTTGTTATGTGGAGATTCAAAGAAAACGTCTTCTACCATCAGAAGAGCTCAAGGAAAAGTTACTAACAAAGGTCATGTCCCACAATACGTTTTACGGATTTGAACAGAATATCTCTTTTCGTCTTTTTATTGAACCAAATTGCGTTACGATATAGAACAAAGCGCTTATATGTAAATTTTATTGCAAATGGTTCAACGACCACTGATAAGGCTACAATAATACGCCACGTAATAGCGAGCGGCGGCCAACGAGTTCCTTCATAATAAATGACTAATTTTATTATATGATACCCGCTAACAATACGGCCCGGATGCATATGGATCATTTACCTTACTACCACATCCCTACTAATATTATAAATGCGAATGTAAGTTTGTTTGTTACGCTTTCACGCGAAAACTACTCAACCGATCATCTTGAAACTTTTGTACACATATTCTTGGAAGTATTAGAAGTAACATAGGATACTTTTTATGAGAAAAAATGATATATAAAATGCGAAGTATGTATGTTCCCTATAAACTCTGAAACGGCTGGACGGATTTCGATGAAATTTACAGGGATTGTCCAGATTGGCACAGCGGGTGTTCCTGTGTTTGGAAGCGATCGGATCAACATAATTAGTGGTACCCGGGCGAAGCCGGGGGGGGGGGTCACTAGTAAATAAAGGCGATGTATAGACCTATAGACTCCGAAATTTCGATGCTTGCAGGGATTATTGAGATTGGTATACAGTTCCTGTGTTTGGTAAAGTTCGGGTCGACATATTTCGTAGTACCCGGACGAAGCCGGGGTGGGTCACTAGTATTTAATAGAGAAAAACATTGATAATTCAAAATACGTTTGTCTTGTCGTCTCCGATGCTCACTATGTTATTACTTACTTTTATATTAGATAGACAATTCAGTGATAACTTTAGACGACCCGTTGCTCATTGGTGGTCTCCTATTTAAAACAAACTAATGTTTAACACATTGTGGCCTGCGTGTACAATCCGGACCTGTTGCATGTTGACATCACTTCAGAACGTCATTTCATAAACGTAACGGCGTCAAACTTCGTTCCGCATTATATATTTTCACACCCCTTACTTTTTTATTATTTAACTTCCAAAACACTCATTTCAATTATGTTGTGAAGGATTATAATAATGTACATGATATTTTAGTGTAACTTACGTATTTAAATTGGTAACGAGTTATAATGTATCCGTCTAAATAGCATTCCAATAACCGCATTGCACGTGACCATTTTGTTAGAAGTTAAAATGGGTATAGTAAGTTATCCTTAAAAGATAGACACGTGCTATCGCAGACTTTTTTGTAGATGTTTTTAAGATATACAATTCCGTAGTACATTATTTTGATGCATCTCGAAAGATTTAGTAAACGTTTCCAATGTAAGTGCACAAAAATAAATTTGTTAGACATCACATTACAAATCTTTAAAATTTTATTTATATTATATTTAATTTTACATATTAACTTCCCCTTGAATCACTCTATGTATTAATTAAAACCGCATTAACATCCGTTGTCTAGTTTGAAGGATCTAAAGGTACAAGAAAAATCGTAAGCAGCTTTGTTATATACTATGTAAAAATGATTATTCCAGCCTCAGAAGAAATATTGTTAGACGCCTGTGTTTGTTTTAGAAATAATTCTCTATCTAATCTCTTCTCTACAAAATATTTGTACATGTAGCCCAGTAGTGCATTAAAATGAATGCGGTGTCAGGACGAATTGTCGGGCAATAACTAATAAGTGGTTGTTCTGTAATCAAGCATTGAAGTTGTGTATACCATAATTTATGCGATGTCTTCCCTTATTTTTTAATGCAAAAAAATATACTGCTTACTCACTGGCACGGTGTGAAATATAAATCCTGATAGTTTTGACACTGATCTTTAATGTATGGAAGTGAGAGCTGGGTTTAGCAGGAAAAGCATGTTAATAGAGTTAACGCCGTTGAGATGCGATCCTTAAGAAGTGTGTTAGGCGTGACTTTGATTAATGGGATTAAAAATAGCGTTATAAGGGAAAAGTGTGGCTTAAAAGTGGATGTTGTGACTAGAATTAGAGGTATGCTTCAGTGGTTCGGGCCTGTTGAAAGGATGAATGAATACTAATACTCTCCTAGTAACTAAACACATTCTTGTTGCGGCGGTGAGGTGAGTTGCAGCGTTAGTAGGGGTAGTCCAAGGAGAACATTTATCTATCAGATTAGTAACATACTAAAGAAGCATACTAAAGAAGGGCGATGTATGGAGTACCCATAACCGACGAGCTTATATGCGTAGATGAATGGATGTAGAAAAAGCGAGAGAAGTGTCGCGCCAAATGGAAATCCATGATCTCTGCCTATCTCTATGGGTTACGGGCGTGAGCGTTTATTTCTCTTCCATAAAAGTACAGTTATGTTATTCCTTAAGATTACCGTGTATCAATTTGAATTCTTTAGTAGGAGATTAATAAAAGGCATTAGTCGAAAAGGCAGTGTAACCCGATGAGTACACAATAAAATATATTGCAGTAATCGCATGACAAATAATTAAGACTTTTTATATGGTATTATGTTAATGGTGGGTTCTCCCCCGCTTGTGCATATGTACACGTGCTGCAGGTCTGTGTATATTCAGCTTATACGATAATGACCTTGCCACGTCCTACCTATCGAGACATTTTATTGCTCTTTTGATATCGAACAAAGAGAAATTATCTAATCGTATTGTTTTTGTAGGAGCGCACGAAGCGGCACATAGAGCAGTTATCTCCGTCAATTAACATTCCACCGATAACACAGTTTGGGTGTTTACTTAATCCTTTCACAATGGACCGTATTTATAAACACCCATTTGCACACAATCGCCTCTATTTGCGAGAAATGTACATTAACTACATACGCCAAATACTAAACCGGGGATAATTTACGACAATTGAAATAGCACAATCCTTATCAACTTATTCATTGCCTTCGATCATAACCCTTAAAATATTGCGTTTTCACTCGATGACTAAAAGTATCGTAAATACATAATTAGTGTTTCTTTGTTAAAAAAAAACTAGGAAATAGTTAACACGTTACTAGCGCGCCGGTATTAAGGTCTTTGAAATTAAAAGTACAAGTTGCAAGCTAAGCATAATATTAATAAATCCGATGTAATCTCTCAGACTCCAATCTGAATTCCGAATGTGTACCTACTGAGTAGTGCTGAATCAGTGTGCGACGTTGCCGCACTGTGCGGTGCGGGCGGCGCGACGTTGCCGCTCCGTCGGATACGTTGGCGCCACGTTGCCGCTTCGTGCGGTGCGCGGCGCGGGCGGGCGCCACGCGGCGTTGCCGCTCCGCAACACACAACCGTAAAATACCATTCATTCAATTGGTGTGTAAGATATTTTTTTCATAAATAAATTCTATAGAAGTTTGCGTGGATACTCGCAAACGCATCGGATAACTTTGTATGCTATTTAACGCTGTTATATACTTCGTATAGTGATGGTGGTTTGGCGGGAAAGTATGTCGTCGGTTGTGTTGTGGTTGGAATTGCGCATCAGACGAGCCCCGACGCGACTGGCGATCGATACTACTCCTCATACTGGGTTTTCTTGGTGAAAGCCGTCCTGGACACGGCTCGGAGAGCCTATATACTAAATATATATACATCTTAGGTGTACACAGCTCAGGTCATTCAAGTTGGGTCTTTATGGGTTCCTTATAGTTGAGGTTGGTCCAACAACAAACAGTTTATAAAGTATGATAATGGAATAAATGTTATAATATTTTTGGGAGCCGAAACAAAACTAAAGAATAAATTAAATTAAAATAACTTTTCCTAAATTAATTAAGCGAATTTATGAACTACAACTGACCCGCTAATTATGTTGATCCGATCGCTATCAAACACAGAAATGTGCCAATCTGGACAATCCCTGTAAATTTCATCGGTCCAGCCGTTACGGAGTTTAAATGTCTGTAGGGAACATACATACTTCGCTTTTTATATACTATTTTTCTTTCATAAAAAGTCCTATGTTATTTCTAATACCCCCAAGAATATGTGTACAAAGTTTTATGATGATCGGTTGAGTAGTTTTCGCGTGAAAGCGTAACAAACAAACTTCATTCGCATTTATAATATTAAGTAGGAATAATGTGTGTAAAACATATATATGAAATATACATAATAACAGTTTGCGCGTGAAGCTATCGACCACATTCCACTCGCGTATTTCCTTACTTGTTTCTAGGAAATTTGTATAAATTACCGGCTTTTATGATTTCGCAAGAATTGACGTAGCGTAATCATTTCACATTAATATTTTAAGGAAATGTCTACGTGTTCAAAACAAAAATAATGAGCTCACGTGACCTTCAACTCAACTGGGTTGGCAGAAGTTGAAAACATTTATAATGTCACCTCTGACTCAGTAGTTTTATTAATTACGTATTGCTTTAGTCTTATTTTACCCCTATAAATACGTGTTAGCTATAATTTATGAAAAAAAACGTTAAAAACAAATGCTGACATAATGCTCAGTAGCATCTGCAACAAAATTTCAGTTGCTTTACCAAACTTTTAATAGGCATACAATCCCAAAAGTACTGTTTTGGGATTCCCAAGTAATAACTGCCTGTGTCATATAGGATACTTATTTTATACTCGCCCTATACTATAGAATGATTCCTGGAGTGCAGAGTTTTATGGTTGTGAAATTCATACATGACTCAAGATATTGCAAACCGCAGGACGAATAGATGATGATGGGATTGGAAGTTCCTGGCATGGCGGCAACGTACATGTAAACGCGCGTCGTACGCCTCCCACAAGATGGTTGAGGGGCGGCATTTGGCAGGCAAAACCAATATTTTTGGCGGTTATTGCGGTTCAGCAGTAGATGATCATTGGGTGAAAATAATAAGAATAAAGTTACTACAATTAATTTCTATTTATATAATTATGTATAGTAGTATTGATATCAACTGCTATATTACGTCTGTCACGCTAGTGAAGACACTTCACTACGTCTTTGGCTCGGTACCATTTACTTAGGTGTCCCATATGTGTTCTTAAAATACACACGATTATATTTTATAAACATTTATAATTTATTTTTTCAAATGTATTCTAAAAATAGATTTCAAGCACGAATTCTAGCCAGTTACATCGGAACATTTTCGATTGATTTATTTTCCATATCTTTGTACTACTAGGAGGTGAAATATTTTTTGATATTTTTCAAATCACTTATTCTAATTTATTTATGAAGTAGGCAAACGAACAATGCGGAGTAGTTCCCAAGAAGCGTCAAATAACAGTATCTTTAGCTGTCACGAAAAGCAACGCGTGGGTACCGCGGGAGACATTACAGAGAACCTTTTGGGAACTGTTTTTTTGCGGTAGTCGTTGTGAAGCAATGCATAATACATTAGGTAGACGGGGACTACATGTTAATACGGATAGTGCCGATTTACGGCGCGAATTTAAATCAATATTTTATAGTTTTAAAGATTGACAGTATATCTTTTAATGGTACTAAAGGGACCTTATGAAGACGCATGTCTCCATATTTAACTGTTAACTGTCAACATAATTTTGTCAGATATCTATGAACTTTATTTGGACACCAAATTGTGGGTCTATAGAATACTTCATGCACAATTTTATAATTACACGCCCATAGAGTCCAACAATGTTTATAGAACCTATTTACGATTAGCTGATTTTAGTAAATATCGTTCTTATTTCATCCTAAGGTAAATATACTCTGTGTAAAATATATTTTAGATTAACATTTTTCTGGCTTATTCCGACAGCATTGAGTTGCAACCCGTCTGTAGACGGCTGATAAAGTGCGTGGGTCTTATACGAACAGACCGTCGTCACACCCGGACAAAGGGTAGCCAACCCTTTTAAGATTACGTTTTGTTACATCTTGGATAGCGCCGAACCCACACTTCAAATCTTGAGATTAAATTAAAAAGAAATATAAGAAATGGGAAAACGGACGAACTGTATAGAACAAAATGTCTGTAAAATATTTAATTACAATCGTTACTTAAAATATTTTTTTCCAAACACGTGCATTAATTCCTACTCTGTTAGGAATTTCCTACAAGTATTGATTTTTTAGGTCTTCGATAGGATTTCGGCACATAACGTTCAGTTACTTAGCTTTATATAAACGTAAACCAAGTGTAATACGAACTAAAATGTAATGGCTTAATTAATAAATAAATATGTATATAATATTAAATAATTCTTGGTAATAAGAGCTTAAAAAGGTTTCAGAGTCTTGTCTATTGATAGAATGAAAGGCCATCAACTTTCGCTTTTAATATGCGCTTTGGCGCATTGCAACACGCATTTATACTACGGGAGCATTTGGCACCGACAGCGGGGGCCAGAAATAAAAACCCGATTGGGGAACGCAGTAGTTCCCGCGCGCCACGCATGTACACTTCTATTAGTGTTCGCGACATACCGGCGATAATGCTGTGTGACATTCAATACTTTGACAACCATACACGTCAAGTTTATGCACATCAGAAGAGTTCGTAGATAGAGATATTTAGACTAAAATACTAATTAATATAGTAAATTACCTACATACCTTTTAATTTCACTTAACTGCGTCTTGCCCTGAATATGATAGGCTTTGACCCTATCGCTATTGCTTGACGTAAATCTTAGGAAGGTGTTTATTGATCATTATCATTGGTTTATTATAAATCAGACTCAACTATAACTGGTCATATCTTTGAAAATATAAACAATAAATAAAATAAAGTAGTTAAATATTCTCTTGCGAATCTAATCAGATTTACTTTAATATATTTGGTAGTGGAAAAGTACTTCGATAATGTATTTTCACCAGGTGGAATGGATGGAGAAATTAGTTGCTTTTGTACTTGTACCTCATACCTCATTGGTGGTGAGCTGTTTCCTTATATTATTGTAAGCGGATTGCAGTTTATTTAGCGAAATTTACAGCATTTATAAATAATCATTTATTTTATTACAGTAATATACGTAATTGTGATCACTTTGCTTTCCATAAAATTGCTTACGTTTCGTGTTACGTTACCACAAGTGAGGTGCGGCTTCAATTTCGCACAAAGCATGTAATCTGAATACCTACCTACTGCGTTGTGTTGAAAATCATTAAAACGTTTATATTACCTGTCATAGATTATTTACATTTCTAATTATTCCTAATTACTTAACTGCGGGCAAGCTTCGTTTACTTGTTTACAAGTGTTTAATCTTTGATTTACACTATAATACTTCTATTAGTATAGAATATAGATGCAACCATAGATTAATATACCTCCGGATACCTCTACCATACAAATTGCAGCTTAATTTTTGCCGATAATGTTTACAAACGTACCAAATATACTCAAAAGTAGGGAGTATGCTTAACTATTTAAAAATCTTTTGCGTTTGAAAAAATAACATTTATTAGAAAATATTTAACGTTGTTTGTAAAAAATATTGTATAAAAATAAATTAATAAAGTTATAACAAAGCAAAAATCATCGCCCTGTCCCTTTCCCACTCATGTGGGACGGCATAGCACGCTAGGCAGTCCGGTTTTGGGTACAATTTATAGTGCCGGCCGCCTGCCTGACGCCAATCCTTCTCGGGAATATAATAACAAAGGAATTATATTAAATATTTTAAATTTCCAATAACTTATAGCTTAATGCCTTCAAAAGATATACTAAGATACAAATGATACCATAAAAAACTTAATTTACAAAACATATTTAAAAATACACTTTTTTAAACAATTATCTCTCATATTTAACGGTCATCAGTTTACGACCAAGGTGACGTCACTTTTATAATGACGTACAATTTCCCGGATTATCCATCCCGATCCATATTAAATAATAAAACAATTCCCGTTTAGATAAACATAGTACAGAAACAATAGGGACAGGCTGTAAATTTTATTTAGTCGAATTAAGACGCCTAAAAATTTTGAATGTCTCGTACCGTCTGTTCACTTGTGCGTTCTAAATGTTGTTAATAATAATTACGAAACAGTCATATCATTCAGAAATGTTGTCATTCTGTGCACAAATATCCGGCCGTGTCCTGTCGTGAGCACTAATGTCCGGCCGTGTCGTGTCGTGACGAGCAGCTGCGAGTGCGACATTCCCGCAGGACTGTCGTCGGCTGCGGTCCACCGGCGTTCGCAGCCCACGCTCAGCTATTTCTAAACGAAATACACGTTGCAAATATAATTCCCTACTGTGGATTACATTTAATTGTTTTACGACTTTTATTAAAACATCAATTGCGTGAATATACAAATTTAGACAGGAGTAAAATGCAAACGTATATCATATATTGGATTATGTTAATATTTTCGTAACAATTGATACTTTTCAATTGGCTATATTTACAGTACTTGTTATGAATAAAATGTACGAAATATAAACAACCGCAAATTATAGAATAGTTTTACGCTCGATATTGGCAGTGAATAGGGATACTGGCAGGGCTTCGTGAAAGTGTACTGTTACATCCGCCGCGGCCTGCCGGGTAACTCGAGACTCGAGCCGGCCACCGCCGCTGCGTCGCACCCACACGCCGGCGGCTCTACCCCCCTACCTCCTCCGCTCCTCTGGCTCGATACCCCTCCACCCCGCAACTACCCGACACCATGCCCCACTGTCTACAATCCGCGGCCGACATGTTACATTTTAATTTTTCCTTTCTCTATAAATAAGCACTCACGCCAGTGACCAGAGGGGTAGGCAAATACTGATTTTTTTGGTCGGTCGACGGTGATCACTTAACATTATGCGACCCGCTGCTGATCAATCATTAGGGCATATCTCATTATAATTGACTTTTTAATTTTAATTGAATTGTAAGGAAATGTATAGTAATGGAGACGCCGATAAAGTACATAATTGATATTCGCGAATCACGAGTCCCGTTGCTGAGATATTTTATTTATAATCAAGAGGTCTAGATATATATGTGTTATAAATTTTTATTTTTCGGGAACAATGTCAAAGTACGTCTATTATTCAATCGCTCTATCTTCTAAATATATATATGTATGAATAAAAATCAATGTTCGTATGTTTATTTGTTTGTTCTCTATGCATTCCTAAACCACTGATGAGATTGTGATGAAACTTTGGTCGGGTGATCTAAGGACACCCAAAGGTTTATGGCCAAAAAAAAGTAATAAAAACTTTTTACACAATGCTTCGATATTATTTTGACCCAAATATAAGTTTGAAGGTATGGATGTATATGGTATTCCTTCACGCAAAAACGGCTGAACAAATCTGAATGAAATTTGGCACAGAGTTAATTTACGGGCTAGAATAACATAAAGACTACTTTTCATCCCGGAAATATGTATGGTCGTGGGGTATTTTTTGTTTTTTTTTTGTCTATATATATAAAAGACGATGTTTTCTGTGGATTCCGAAACGGATACCCGGGCGAAGCCGAACGGATCACTAGTTTAAAGATACTTCAATAGACAGAATATGCAACCAAACACTATTTTGAAGTACTTTATCAGAGTGGTGGTGGCTAATTAATAATATTAAAATACTTGAAAATTATCATTATCACTATAAAATTGCTTTTACAGTTACGTTCAATAAGAGTTTAATGTATTTAAAAAAAAACAGTTTTACATTTGAGATGTCTGTCGAGTTGGCTAAGGTCCGCATCCGGAAGGCCCAGCAACCGGTTCCCAGCTGCCCCAATAACTTGTCGACCAGTCGACATGAAAGTAGCCTTGGCAAATACGTCTATATAAGACCTTTATTGCTTCATATTTCTTATTATTACTTTAATTAACTGTCGAATAAGTCTCACATAATTGTTTATTGAAGGTTTGCTGTTCTGTTCCTTGTTTTTTACATGTTTGATTTATTGGCACAATGATGTAATCGTATTTGTTAAAATCGGATGTACCAGAAGGACTTGTCTAAGAAATCGTTCCCTGTGTGAACCGGATTGATACAATACAGAAGAAATTAAGATCACGTCTAGTTTCGCCACTAGTTTTCCGAGTAGTAGCCTAGGGAACATATTATAGGGAGAATTAAGACGCAGTAGACGGTTTAAAACAGATCACGTTTCCTCACCATGTTTTCCTCCAACACTTCACATATAAACCGACGTTATAATCCCTACTAATATTAAAAATGTGAATGTAAATTTGTTTGTTACGTTTTCACGCGACTACTCGACCGATCCTCATGAAACTTTGTACAAATATTGGAGGTATTAGAAGTAACATAGGATACTTTTTATTAAAAAAATATATAAAAAGCGAAGTATGTATGTTCCCTTTAGACCTATAGACTCCGAAACTGCTTGACCCATTTCGATAAAATTTACAGGGATTGTCCAGATTGGCACATTCGTGTATTTGGTAGCGATCGGATCAACATAATTAGTAGTACCCGGGCGAGCCGGAGCGGGTCACTAGTATTATCATAAACTCTCAATACAAATTGCTTTATATTATCACACTTTAGTACTCTTATGTACAGTTGTTTAGGTAGTATTGTTTTTAAATCCAATATACTTATATATGACTGCCAACTGGAAGTTAAAAGATTTTCTATTTTTAAGAACCAAAAGAAAACATGGTGGAGCGCTCGCAGATTTTCCTCCATTGAAATATTTATGCATATTTCGTATTCCTTTTGGCATGTGTCGAAAACATATGCGATTTATGATAATTATTGCTATGAGTGGAAAAATCTAGATTTCACTCAGAACCTATCGGGTCTTAGTGCTTGCTCTTACTAATTATTTATATTTATAAAATTAACTAAACAACGTTTCTAGCTTTTTTCTCTGTGCCAATAAATGCTAATATTTGTCACTTTTATTTAAATATATATATGTTCCCTTCCCTTGGTCACATCACGCGTGAACCGATTTCGCATATTCTCTTTTTTTTGTTTGAGGTTGTCTTGAGATGGTTCTTATGAAGAAAAAAACAATTAAACATAGAGCGCCGGAAATTAAGAAACGTAACGACCATATTATTTTTTCTATGTAGTAGATTACCTTAGGTGGGTGGAAGTGCGTTTGTAAACTACGAGGGTCGCTGGTTCAAAGTGACGTCATAAGTATACACATTGATAACCTATGAATTAAAAATAAAATGTAACGTAGTGAAATTCAAGGTCATACTTATAGTGATGTACAATAAAAATCTTTGAGCGATTTGTACAGATGCGGCAGCGATATTCACCTCAATTTGTTATCGATTGGCAGCCAGATATTATTAGTGACGCCTATCCAACTTGCCGATTTCGCTCGTCATCTATAAACAACCAACAACATTGTTTTTATTTTGAGAGAGTGTGGCGTAACAACGGCCCGCCATCTGAATTGCAAATGGACGCCGGCGGAGCGGCAACGTCGCGGAACGCTGGCGCTGAACGGCAACGTCGCTTCGTGCGTAATTTTATCAAAGAATACAATCTCCCCGAGTTATCTTATCAAGAATGATGTACGTCTCGCATCCGACCGCCGAGAGCTACTTCTGTACGAACTTTATTGTCGCTTTTGTTGTTTTTTCGGTTCGTGTAAAATGTAGTGAACAACAAAGAGGCGGGTTACTGCGCTACTCATTCTCTAAGATCGGACCGGATTACTTGACGACACGCGGATCAAGATTATAGGGGAAGTCCTTTGTAGAAAAACACTATTCGTGACATATAATTTTTTATATAAAATATTATAATAGCAACTTACGAGTA
Organism: Papilio elwesi; assembly: GCA_029849275.1. Lineage (NCBI taxonomy): Eukaryota > Metazoa > Arthropoda > Insecta > Lepidoptera > Papilionidae > Papilio > Papilio elwesi. The sequence continues at coordinate 6,496,378 of CM056707.1, read as the reverse complement.
ATATTGTAGGCTCAATTTAGAAAAAATATAGTAAAAAAATTATTATATTCATCCTTCCATCGAGAGTTTGATGAATTCAAAGATTCTTTCATTGGTTGAAACATGAGATTTGAGAAAAAAACGAATGGGTAGAAATAAAATTACCAATTTTTGGGTGACGGACTTTTACCTACTTCCAAAATATACAGTACACTTCAAGGCAAAGCGTTTTCGATGACCAGTCGCCATTAATGAGAAAGATCTTAAGTTTTAGGGGTCCTAAGCAATCATAAAGTTCACCATAAAGTTCAGTTATGATGTCATGTTGAATTGCCAATAAACCGATTTCTCATCTAGATTGATGATAACTCTCATGACACAAAATTCATCATGACACAAAATAATTGTGTCATGATGAACATTTTATCAGTGAGTGGCTGTTGTAAAAAAGGGCCGGCTCGTCTGAGGAAATGTAACTACTGTATGTCGCCTGATGAGTGCGTGCCGAAGTTTCACCCTTTCCCATCCCTTCCATCTTATTTACACCTCGCCCTTTTCCTACAAAATCGCCTTATACTTCGAAAAGTTTATGTACCTTAAGCGAGCAATTCTTGTGTATGTCTACCATCTCGAAAACAGCTGTAGCGATTTGCATGAAATTTTGTTTTTAGATACGATTTTTATTTTCTAATTTTTAACTTACTTATATCTCATGTTTTTGTTAGATGGCCACTATATCAGGACATTATTCTAACACTAAAAATCTATTCTGAAATACCGCGACCTTACATACAAAAGACAAGGCAGGGTGAAGCTTCACAGCGTGTAGTATTATAGACACAGTACAATACAATGGACAATTCATTAATATTAATAGTTTCCTATCAAAAAATATTGAATTATCGACACCTACCCTCGTCCCGAAGGCTTAGTGATGGGGTGAGTTCGCGCGTGCTCCGTCACCGGCCGAAGCAGAGGTATGGGTGGGGGGTAGCCACCCCTCGGCCGCCCGGAGGACCTTGAAGCGATCCCGCCGGGAGGACCGAATCAGCTGTTCATATTGTAGACTCAATTTTTCGTGTATTTGACGAGTACTCGTTGAGGGCAACATACCGTATAATATAGAGTAGGTATGTAGGTATATTTATGTCTATTTGTAGTAGGGTAGCATTATATACACACAGGCGAGTGTTATTTTTGTAGGTTATACTCATCAATATGAAGACATGTATAAAAATGACTAAGGTTTGATAAAACTTACTTAAAGTAAAGAAATTTTAATTAATATGAGGAATAAATCTATAGGCTGACACTTGGAACAAATTTCAAGCGTGTTGCTTACTTTTATAGTTTTAAAATATATTCTTTTAATTTAAATATGGACTACATAAACTTCACACCTTAAAATTGTCAATTATTAAAGAGTCCTTATTCCTTTGAAATACAATCGTTTATGGGCTTTTCTTAGAGTATACTTTTCTTGTAGACGTTGCCTAGCGTCGGTTGACCTCTTGAGGAACGGCTTCAAAGCTAATTCATTACGAACCTCTCAGAAGAATTAGGTTATGTTAGACCTTGGACGTTCGAACGACTTCGACTTCGACGAACACGATTCTACGAATTCGCACAACTCATTTTATACAATAGACTAGTAAAATTAAATTGAAGTAAGGAATGTTTATATTTTAAATAAAGTTGGATGTTTATCATAATTCTGGGAAATCATTATTACTAAGTGTTTATTTGACGTTCAAATAGTAACTTTTTAATTTTCGTCTGTTAATCTATAACTCTATTGAATTTTAATAATGAGTTTCAATAGCCTTTATTCCTGTAATAATTTTATTGATATGTGTTGAGGTTATTACCTGGCAGTCTTGGGCTTACAGGACATCGGCGTGTAGTATTGATATTATAGTGTACCTGGCCCTGTTCACAACAATTCCGTGAAGTTTTACTAATCTTTATTATAAGGGGCGGCAACTTAATAAGTAATATTACTTGAAAGGTAATAGAGTTCAAAGAGGTGTCACCTCTATTTTACTATATCTTATATATTCATTTAGCCAACTCTCTCTTATTTATCATAAACTCAGATACAGATTTTCGTTGCTTTTGAAATATACATAGTTTATTCTACGAGCAGGAGAAAACTCCTCATGAGAGAAGTCTCACCGGAATCTAACAAAAAGTTCTTTTCTTTGGCAATGTTTTGTATTTTTCGAATAGTGGCAGTTTGCCAATCTCAGAATCTTCTAAAATCGTATTCAAAAGAAAATGAATTGGAACTTTTGTTTATCCATTTGACATACAAATTTTAGTATTCTACAATAAAACAGCATTATTATACTCTTGATTTCAACACTCGGAGTCACTTTATATAGTTGTATTTTATATATTTACAGTTATATATGTGGATTTACATGTTGGAAAAAGTTTGATTCGATACGGGAGTATTGAAATGTAGCAGCATTTAGTAATTTCTTCAACCTAACAATATGCTTTTATAGTATAGTCATAGGTTGAACAAATTATGACGTAGTATAAAAAAGTCCTTATACTTTAAAATATCATCACAAAATATCAATCATACACTTAAAAACTACCCAATTCTCCAATAAATGGAGTGATGGTTGCTTGTAGTATGTAAATAACAAAAATGAAAAACAATACAATTTTTATTAACTTTAGTTTGATCAATAAATGTTTGTTGTTGCCCAAGGTAAAACATTGAATGTAAGGAAAACCAGTCAGTTAATACCCACTGTTAGTGGGCGCGTAGAATGCAGCAGCCGTGCCCACGTCGCTTGGCATTCCTGCCTTCTGCGCCGCATACACCGTCCCTCCGTATTTATCAAGTAGTGGCAGAAACCGCAGCGAGCCTGCGGACCGGACGCTAATGCTACGTAAAGGTGACGCCCAGTGAAAGTTACAAAGAAAGGATTTTATTAAGGTTTCAGGTTTCACTGAAAGTACTCTTACCTGTAATATCTATTTCTCTTAATAATTGTAATTTTTACAAATTTAGCTTAATTTTATAGAAAACTGACAAGTCTTTCCAATATTACACAACTGGTGATCTGGTTTTAGTTGTAACTCCATTACCTATTTTATCTCTGGAAATGCTGTATCCCTACGTGGCAACGTCGTATAGCAATGTTTGTAGTCTGAATTGTGTTGAGAATATATCTTCTGATTTTATGTGTAATGTGTACACAGCATAAAAAGAGATTTATTGATTAATTGTCATGTTTTTACATTGAGACATATTAATACACGGAGATATTTAAAAAAATAGGTCAAAGTGCACAAAGGTTTAATCGTCAATCGTTTCTAGATTTGTTTAGAATAATGTGATTATGGAAACAGCTCGCCACTAGAGGAATTATTAAAAAAAAAGATTTGCATAAAACAAAATATTCCTCCTGCTCTTCACGACCAAAATTAATGTTACTGCAGTATAAAGTTATTTCTTTTTCATAATAGTACCTTTTTTTAGTTAATATTCACTTACGAACAGGTCTCCATGTACTACTATTGTTGTATTTATTTAGTAACATACACAAAGTCAAAGTCTATGTAGACGTGTTAAACAATATAGTTGACGAAACTATGACAATTCATTTTCTGTTCTAGGATTGATTTGTCTATTGAATTTGTAAATGCTAACAATTGCTTTATATTGCAATATGTTCGGAAAACTTAAACTTTACCCATGATTCTGAGATGCATTCAGTGTGGTTTATGTGGAATAATTTTTTTGTTACAGGTAAAACGCGTTTTAAGGAATTATACCTCGAACCATTACCGCGGTAAGAAACATTTGATTGAAAATTACTACTTGTTATAATTTTTTGATGTTATTACACTTTTATTTCGATTAACATACTGTGAAGCGCACTTTTTACATTCACGAATTTGATAAACGGTGCAGCGTTGAGTTGAATACTTTTACTCGACACTGTCCGTTGCAATGCGGTTGTTCTTCAATATTGCGAAACCTTAGAACCGTCAAGACAGACATGCACACACTTCGGCGGCTCGGTTGCGACTGCCGCGTGGTTCATTCAACAGGCGAAATGGATGTGGGCGGGGCGCGCGGGACGCGGCGTCATTGGACGAGCGAGCGTCGTGCCGTAATGGCCGCCGTCGCATTTGACCAATGAGCATCGCGCGGACCGAACGCGCGTCCGTCCGGCAACCGGCGCGACGTTGCCAGCTTTTCACAAAAAAATACCAGATTCGACCTTCTTAGGACCCCCGGTTTTTTTTTTGTTTGGCCGCGTTATCACTTGGGAACGTGTGTTGGGGTCCTTATCCGTTGGGATGGTGGGCGCTGCGTTCAGGTGGATTCAGTGTTCAGTGCTTTAGTGTATTATGGTGTGGTCGTCGCCATCGGGGGAGGTCTTGATAGACATCGTCACAAGGTATTTGGTTCGTTTGGTGCTGTATTGGCGTGCGACGTGGCCGTGCCGGCGCTGTCGGCGAGCCCGTGGCACCGTTATACAGGCTGTGCCACAGCGCCATGTGCTATATTTACATCGATATTTGTTATCTGTTGTTATCTTGACTTTGAATGAACTCATTACATGTTTACACTGTCTGTCATCATACGACGAACGTTACAATGCATGCTTGTAGAAGTATTTCCTGAGTCGCAAGCGGTTATATTTCTCCAAACCTTGTGATACCTGGATTGAAACCGAAATGACTCTGCAGTTCAACAATTTCCACGTTTAACTAACAAACGAAGATGATAGGGTACGTAGCAATTAATTTTTAGGTAATTTGTACAGTAATCTATCGCTGATATGTTTGTGTTACCTATTTGGTCGCAACCTATTTACCGAACTTTCTGTCCTCAGTTATATGTTAAATTGTGTGATAATTTCACTATTGTGACTACGCTGAAATGCAAATGAATTTTTGATTTAATGTTCATTAGTATTGTATTCGTCTGCTTATCAGGATGTAAAGCAAGCTATTACCCGTTGATACTATACAAAACAAATGATGGTCACTAGTCAACGAGTCACCGATGATAGGAGACACCAAGTGATAGCCCTCTTTTTGCAACAATTCTAGTAAATAACTTTGATACAACATGATCCAGTAGTCCAGTGGATTCCTAAATAGGCTTTGATTGTAAAGGTGGTGGGTACGTCAGATCGAAACATACGAAGTACTTTTAGTAAAAGTATTTTTAATTATTCAACTACAATTATTTCATCACAACCTTCCATAGGTGATTTTCCTCTCGGGAGTACACCCTCCGAATTTTCTTTTTATATGGTTGTCACATAGATTACAAATTGTTGCACATTGTAGTGAGCACGTCACTCAGTTGCTATTTGATACGACTGAGTGAAGACACCTTTGATAGGTTTCGTAGTCGTTTAATATATAGTACATATGTACTATATATAGGTATTAGGTTAGCTGGGATGGGACATTGCTTCAGGCATACGTTGATATTTAATTGTGGTTGATTCTAAATCTAATCGATATGGGTACAAATATATACATGACTCAGTTAAAATCTTGTAACACCACAGATAAGATAAAAACCAACTTTTCCTTAAACGATTTTTTTTTGCTTCACATATTCAGAGCAAAGAGTTGTTTACTGTTACTATGGGGGTTCGATTCCCACCCAGGACAGACATTTGTGTGTATGAACATGTCTGTTTGTCCTGAGTCTGGGTGTAATTATCTATTTAAGTATGTATTTACAAAAGAAAAGTAGTATATGTAGTATATCAGTTATCTGGTTGCCATAGCACGAGCTCTGCTTGGTTTGGGATCTGATGGCCGTGTGGGAATATGTCCTAGGATATTATTATATTATTACTATGGCTCCTATTCTTTAATATAATAAAGTTTCTTCCTTGAGTACCTTCAAATCTATATAAGAGTTTAACTCATCTAAATTGGTTTATAATCACCGAGACACACACACACATTTTCTTTAATACGAACTATATCTTGACGTCATGTCATATATTAATAATAACCAACAATATGCATATAAAACAAAAACACCGTTCACGCAACAAATTAATATCGTTGTGCTTCAACCAACCTACCCCTAAACTTGAATAGTCCATTATTGGAAATATATTTCACTTAGACATTTATTTAGTTCTCATAATTTTCCTGGTGTTATCCCTAAGGGATGAAAGTACGTCTTCAGTCTTTTCTAGTTTAAAGACTTTGCGTAGTAACAATTTGCTAATGATCTGCCTACAGGTGTTCAACGTAGTAGCAGTTAAAACGACCAGTCTAACGGCCTACATACATAAAAACCAGCAGGTGTTTGAGTCTGTTTGCATTCCATTCAGTTTATATTTCTAACAGTCGGTATAAAATCCTAAACTTTCATTATTTCCAGTTCCTAACGTAAAACATGACAATTTACATTAAACCTTTTGTTTTTTTTAAAGTAAATTTATCAAAATTAGCGTAGCTATTGGAGGTGCCATGTACTTAACGCCATTATCTTTCGTAATAATATTTTTGACTAACATACTATCACAACTTTCGCGAATTCGTTTGTTCCAAAAACATTACATGACAATATTATCGATACAGATAGTTTGAAGTGTTTGTATGTAATATCAAAATAACATTTCCATACTTAATACACATGATGTATATACGGTACTTATAAAATACATTTAAAATTAAACCCGTCTATTTATTCCGGGTAATCTCCGAAACGACTGAACCGATTCGTATGGGACTTTTACTCGAAGATAGCTAATATGGTAAGGATTCAAATAGGCTAATTTAATGCAACATAAAACCTAAATTTTCTCTGTAAAGCCTTTATTTAGTAGCTTGTTAAAGATGTCGGGATTATTAGCTATCTTCTTCCAACAAAAATAGTAACCGTACTTTTATGTTTTTCTTGAAAATATTCGTTAAGGTAATAGTTATATGTATTAAGTGTCTGGGCGTCTCTTAAAAGGTAACCAGTCGCTTATTCGACAAAGAAATCTTCTCAATGTGTCCAATGATTCTCAGATTGCCGTGACGAGTGCTCCATTCTACCAAACTACCCACATAAAAATTCCACTTTATATATATATATATATATATATATATATTAGGAGTACAAATAAGTTTCCGCCATTTTATTGTAGATGGCGCGGCACGGAGTTTCGGTTAGCTTTCGCAGATGATAACCGGCTTAAAAAATAGTTTGTACATTCAAGAACAACATAACCTATTAATATTATTGATTTTATATAATTTTTATAAGTTGAAAATGTCAAAATTTGAGCCAAGGAAGGGTCATTTGCGGGAAATACTAGTTTACTTCTTTACTTTAAAGAAATCTGCTGCTGAGGCGCATTTGCTCGTAGAAGCACATGGTGAATGGTTTCAAAAGTTTAAAGTTTAGTTGGATACATTATGACAATCGAAAAAGAAGAAAATCATTACCTGGCCACGCGTCAACATCAACAGCAAAACCGAATATTCACGGAAAAAACCTTATGCTGTGTATTTGGTGGGATCAGCTCGGTGTAGTGTATTATGAGTTGCTTGATCCGAGCGAAACAATTACTGGAGCCCTCTATCGAACACGATTGATGAGATTGAGCCGAGCTCGGAAGGAAAAACGCCCTCAACACTTTTCTAGACACGAAAAAATTATTCTTCTGCATGACAATGCTCGTCCACATGTTGCGGCTCCCGTGAAAAAGTACCTGGAAACACTTGATTGGGAAGTGTTACCCCACCCGCCGTTGCGACATTGCACCGTCCGATTATCACCTGTTCCGGTCCATGGCACATGCTCTGACGGCGCAGCGGTTCACATCTTATGAGGATACCAAAAATTGGGTTGATTCGTGGATAGCCTCAAAAGACAAGGAATTCTTTAGACGTGGGATTCGAATGCTGCCTGAGAGATGGGAAAAAGTGGTTGCAAGTGATGGGCAATATTTTAAATAATAAATATTTAATTAGTGTTAAAAAACGGCCGAAACTTATTTGTACTCCTAATATATACAATACAAATCGTTGAATAATTGAGCTACTAATGTAGTAAATCGGTGAGTATTCCATTAGGAATATAAAGTAGGGGAAAGGTTGAGATTCGAGCTGGGAATTATCATATTAGTACCAAATAAGATCAGAAGTATATAATCTTTGTCTCTGTCTACCATATTCCTGATAATGTGTAAATTATTATTCAAACCGTAAGCAAATTGTGAACTGTTTCAAGTTAGAAAAGTACTCCACATAGAAAAACTACTGGATTCATCTATATGTAAACTCACAGTTTAATCTACAAGATTCGTAATAAATTTGCTATGACTGGTCAAAATAAATGTATTACGTTTGTCATGTTATTGTTCTGTGCGGTGCGTCAACAAATCCTTCAGCTGAAGTTTAGTTTGAAATACAATTAATTATCAATTGACACATTTAATCTCACTAATAAAGTTCCTACTAATTGACTTTAAATGACTGCTATTAACAATCGATTAGGCGAAAGAACTTGTTGAAAGAACATTAAAGTTGTTGCTTGTTGTATATAGAGTAGTATACTAGAGCAGTGTGTCTAGGTCATACCATCGTCTCTTCTGGACGCAATAGCGACAGAAGGGATGGTTGGGTTATAGGGCGCGTGGATTGTCCTGCAAGGCTATCCCGAAGACTGCAACATGGCGTGGTCCTGTGTTCCCATAGCACTGTAAAAGTGCAAGGGGAGAGCTTGCTCCCCAGGGTTGCGCCCAAGCAATGCAGGGGGTATCGACCCATTCCACTGCAGATCCCGGAGCCCCTGCCTAACGTACTCGAAGGCCAGGAGTTTTAGTGAATAAAACCTCGCAAAACCTGTCTTTAATTCTGAAGAAAAAAAGGCATGCTAAACAATACAAGCGCCAGATAACAGATATTTTTCGTTGAAGGTCGGTGTGAGATAAGGTCAGCTAGGCGCGTGGTACAAATCGACCTTGACCGTCGCGATGGCTACAATTTATAGACGTCCGCCGCGCTCGCCGATATCCGCGGAACGTCCAGGGACTTCACGATATTGCGATAGCCTAGTGGTTTGGGGTAAGAAGTGGGTTCGAATCTGTCATTCCACTTTCGTGTGAACCATCTACTTGCATAATCTTAAACCTAATTGGATTATTAAAAAATCTGCTAACACATATTTGCACAAACAATTCATGATGTTGGTCGAGTATCCTGTTTCTTAAATAATTTTATTAATCAATAAAAAATGTAAAATTATTTATGCCTAGATTTAGTTTAAGCTCCCAGCTTCGACTATATAACTAGGATTCACTTCATTTGTAGTTTTATATAAAGGCATAAGGACTGTCGACATAAGTGAAAACTCAAAACAGGAAGGACGGCGAAGTTCAAATAAATAACCTAACCATTGCGCCTCAACAATAAAATTCAAAATTGAATGCAAGAAAATGAAATAATTAAATTTCGTCGAAACTGTTCCTAATTGTTAACTGGGTTACGGGCGTGAGCGCATGTTTGTTTTTATTTGTTCCTAATTCATATAAGCCTGGTGTTTACGCGTGAACAAAAACTAATAATATGTTGTTTTTAAGTGTTACGATCTCACTATCAGCCGTAGTCTTATGTTCGTACGAGATCGACGTATATCAAAGTAACCAGCACTTGCCGACCTCGCTCACGATGCCTGATCGGGTTAGACCGAACACTTCGTAGTTTGGAACAACGACCTTATGTCCGAATTAAACTTATCCAGTTTGTCTGTCCTTGTTCGCGTTGGGCGTTAATTTTCATCCGTTAACCCCATATAATCTTAAAATTTGTAATAAATGTGGATGTTTTTTTAAATAGAGTTTAGTTAGAAATATATATGATATATATAATAAGCATTCACATTACACGAACATACATTACGTGCTCATTATTACACAATAAAATTAGTCACAAAATAATTATTCAAACTTAATTAAATGTATGAATAGGTGATCGTAATTGTTGTCTCTTGTTTCACTACATCGTACTAAATACGTGTAATTTTATAACAAAAATATACCACAACTTACGAGTACCTGGATCCGACAAGCATATATTCTAAAACCAAGCAAATTAGAAATCTTCATTCTCCTTTGTGTCATGATTCATTCTATCTTTGAAATTAAATTTTGAATTAACACTGTCCCGATTTTTATTATAAAATTATGGTGCACCTAGTCCATACCGACATTGTAGGGAGTACGGAAAACCAATGCGTCATTTAAATGTATAAGAAGCGATATATGTATGAATATCTTAAGCCGATGACTGTCTTCCGGGCTTACCTTAAGGTACATTACCTGTCAGTAATAACGATAAATAATCGCGCAGACCTCTTGTAATTGCTTTTAATGAAGATTAAACTATATCCCACTACTTATATAATATACGTGGCCCTTGTTTCGGTGTCAATTATTACTGATTCGGTATTCAATGTTTTCACATAAGAAAACGTTATCAAATGTCTTCTGATTGATCCGTGCCGTCTTTGCCCGAGTAGTTTCTAAATCTATAGGGAAAATCGCCTTTTATACACGTAGATATGCTTCTGTGAACCGTACATTTATCCGGGATAGCCTATGTGCTATTCCAGACTATAATCTATATCTGTGGCCAGCTTTCACCCAGATCCGTTCAGTCGTTTTTGTGTGAAAGAGTAACATACATCCATACATATAAATTTTCGGATTTAAAATATTAGTTTAGACAATAACTGTTGATATGACGCTAAAATTAAACGTTTTTGATGGTACAATCAGCACAACTTGTTAATTACAAAACATGAGAGTCTCTGTGTGTGTGTGTATGAGTGACTGGATACGGCCTTGGGGAGTACGGGTTTTACCGTGTGGAGAACTGTATAGTCAATAATTAAACGTCGGTGTAGTTGTTGTTGTAGTAAATATACCTAGCTACAATAATTTCAATTACAAATTCATTATATAATTTCCTGTCTAGACCCTATGCGACTGTAACCCTCAAAAGTTTGACTTTAAATTAAATAATTCAATAAAATAAATACCAATTATAATATTTACATTATCGTAATAAAAATTTAAAGTCGCAAAACAGTTAATAACAAGCTGTCAACGAGCTCGAGTCACAAGTTAACGTAAAGCAATCGAAGTTATCTAAGCGGAAAACCTGGAGATTTATGTGTACGTAAGTTACCTGGTAATAGTGTCTGTAAACAATTACGTGTAACAAATGCATTGCACGGAACAACGCTGTACGTATAACAAAATCTTATTATTATACGAGCACGTCATGTCTACTGATTTTTAAATTTCTTAACGGAAAATTTTATCGATTTATTATTTCTATTATCTTGATACATTATTCTATCAGTGAGCCCGCAGCAACAAATACTGTAACACTCCTACCCAATACATCACATAAGGCAGGCGTCGTCTTATGAATGACGTGCTGGAGGATTCGGGTACTCATCCCTTTCCCACATTTTTCTTATATGAAAAGGAAGGGGGGAAAGGAAGAGGATTTGTCTTGGGAGGGGATGGATAGGTAAAGAAAATATCATTTTTTTCTGTTTATCCCTTTCTCTACCATTGCAGGTAGTAAAAGTTCTGCAACTCACCAGCTTGTTGCAGGTGCCTATGGGTCACTTAATATAAAGCGAGCCATTTGCTAGTATGCCATCATCTTCCACTAAAAAAAATATTTATATAATAAATTACTCGATACAATAAACTAATATATTTTAGTTATTAATTATCGTAAAAATAAAACATATTTTGTGATAGTCATTGGTCATTGGTTGTTTAGTTTGAAGTAGTGGCAAGTTTAAGGTTATCCCTTAAGTTAACAAATTTGGCATCTGCTTGAAGACTCACTCGGAATATAATTGTGTGACGCATACAAATATCATTTCCTGCGTGGGATTCGATTCCGGAGCTCTTGGATACGAAGCCGAGTGCGTTCGCCAGCTATGTGAATAAATATGACTCATTTCCTTTCAGTGTCTTATCCAGACACATGTTACGATGTTTTTTTAAATTATGTTTTTAATATACATAGTTAAATATTAATGGTGCAATCCACTAATATTATAAATGAAAAAGTTTGTAAGTATGAATGTATAGACGTTTGTTATTCTTTCACGTAAAAACAGCTGAACGGATCTCGATGAAATTTGGCACAGAGATAGATTACAGGCTGGAATAAAATATAGGCTTCTTTTAATCCCGGAAAAATGTACGGTTCCAGTGGGATATTTTTTTGTTTTTTGTCTACGTATATAAAAGGCCATGTTCCCTATGGATTCCGAAACGGGTACCCGGGAGAACCTGGGCGTATCACTAGTTTTTAATATAAACCTCACTTGGAATTTGCTGTAGGCTTCTAATAGCAGTTTTTCAAGTAGTAAAAATAAATCTTAGTAAATGCTCTGTATACATTTCGCCCAAAGTCGTATGTATAACGAATAGTAATCATTTCCTCTCCTTACGAAACTCGGCGGAAATTATGGCCATAAATACGCCAGGTCCAAGGGATTTATGTACGTAATTAGGGGTTGTTGGAACTATTGAAATAATTTAGTGATAGCCAAATGTTAGAGCATGCTATATTTACGCCATACAATAGTATCTTCGAAATCATTTATTGTACAAAATTATAGTGTAAATTTATTCTGAATTTAACAATACTTTAATTAACTAATTTAGGTAACAAATATTGACTTATAACAGAACTTATTGGCTATTAATTTTAACTAACACCTTTTACAATTATTAAGGTCACTGTCAACTTTTCTAGCACTATGGTCAAATTGTTACGACGTTTTCTGAATATGACAAGAATCAGTGATCAGATCTTTCGTTCTCATCGCGATTTAGGTTCGATTATGTGCCATTGTTTATATTATATGACATGACTTTCTTGCATTTGATTCTTAATCGTATTTAATTCTTTAGTTTCTATCTGTACGGAACTGTTACCACGTTTGTATTAGGTTCGAAATTGATTTGATTGACTCAAGGAATGTTATCGCGAGTAGGTGTAAAGTCTGCGGCCGGTTCGTCGACATGGCCGACGCGCTAATAGCCAGTGGCCATCAGACGTGCTTGCCTAATCATTTCACGTTCATTTCTAGTTCGTATCGCAGCTCACCAATTATTATTGTTGGTATTGATAAATAAATAACGTTAAGCAAGGAATAATACATTGTGAAAGATTATACATCACTTAACTTATTGTACACGTGTACAATTAGACATTTATGTTGATGGATTTTGAAAATTGTAAACTTTATATAACAGGTTAACATCATACAGGTTCTAATCCTCTGTGTCATAATTCCCTAGGATAGCGAAGATAACACAATATGACAACGACATAAGAAATACTGTACTTCTCTGGAACCCCGGGAAGAATTCAATAATTCCGACTTTATTTATGTGTCATATTAAATAAATCGTCATTTAAATCTTCGTAACGATTAGTATCGTCTTTAAATGTGTTTATAAATCGTAACAATCCGATGATTTGCGAATGCCGGCAGACAATATGAAACAGCGCATTATCGACTTGTTATTCAACATTATGGCCTATACCGATAGCGGTACAATGGCTCTGGATATATATTGCAAGGCCTAATGACGCTTATACATATTTATGGACGACTGCCACTCGCTCGGGCCAAGACGGACGAAAACAAAGTTATAACTCTTGTCTCGCACCACCCTTACCCCCCCCCCCCCCGCTTTGCCTTTCATGATTTCTTGGACTGCTCCGAGTAAAGGCTGCTCAACGTACGAGAAACACGTCATTCGTTGCCAATTCTGGTTCCTTATAAAAGCCATCCACTATGCTATACTGCAAATTTTTGTTAATGTTTCTGCAATAACAAACCATTTATCTTCCGTCGCCCGGCACGTATCAAATACAACATTTTGTTGCGGAGCAGTGTTATGAAGCTGTCGCGCTTTCAATCATCCTGTAGATAAACATCGAGTTATATCCAATTGCCATGTATTAATCCGCTAATCGCACGACTTTCTCCCGCCATCTTCCGCACCAACATTCGCTCGGAACTCACCGTTGGAACCAACTGAAGCACTAACACGCTTTGCATGCACGCGGCTCTGTACTATTCGCGTCTGACATTTAAAATGTTACGTTCTATCTGAATATTATCAACGAGTTGGCACTAAAAGCTACTTAACCCATTTTAACGCGACATTAAATAAGACATGCGAATCGAGACGCGCGGGACACATCTAGCATGTTACTTACATACGACTTTCACATTCGGCACTGGTCTATTTCTAACTCTATTTCGTTTGTTATAAGGTTCTTTATTCTAGTCATTTATAGTTCTTTGTTTCACCAGCTGTAGATGTGTAACAAAAGCCCATAGTACACCTGTCGCCAGTCCGCAGTCCCCGTTTGCTAACAATGTGACTCCGGGGCACACACATTGTGTACCTGGTGACAATAAACGGTAAACTTTTTTCTTTTTCCTGTTCAAAAGTAAGAACATAAATCATTTAAAATTAAAAATAATAGCAAGATCGACAAAGAACTAAACTTAAACTGGTTACAGAAGAATTCATTCGAGGACACATATTTGTAATTAACTTTCCCTTCTGGTTTAAACAGATATTAAAGGTTGCATTTCTGAAGGTTTACTTGTATTTAGTCTTTAATTTATCCTTTTATTTAACCAGTACATGACTTTGCAACTACATATTTCCTTTATGCGTCATACTTCGTTATAAACAACGTCGTTTTAACATAAATAAAAGCGTCAGACGGTCAGACAGCCTTCGTTTGTTATTCCTGAAGTGAACTAGGTACGTCTGGTCTGCACCCAGTGGATATCTTGCGTATTTCTTTGTCAGTAATTGACATATGCGACTCATTAATTAGCTCACCCGAGGCATGCGAGTGATATGTGTACAAAGTCAAAGAAATGTGTTCGGTCGGAAGCTAGCTCGAACTACATCGAAGTTTTCTTCTTTAAACGCGATGTTTTCGCCTTTTTTTCCACGAAGCGCACTGCCATCGCGTAGTTCACCTGTATAAGTGCAGCGCGCATGTGTGCGCGTACGCACACGCCTCGCCCACGCGCACCGTAGCCTTGACTCCGCTCACTAATTTGTCAAAGTCTTTGGATATTCTCGGGCCGTCCCCTGCCGCTGTTTATTTTTGATACTTTTTGATCCGTACGTTATTTCGGACGTGGTAATTGTATGCGCTTCGGTAACCATGATATTTGTATTGTCACGGACGATCCTATTTATGTGCACCATTCCAAATTATTATTATAGTTAAGTGGTTTATGGTTAAATGTATTAATTGCGATTAAGTCATAATCAATACCGTATTAAGCGATAATACACGGTACAAGATAAGAAAAACGTAGTCATTTTAAAAATTATTTTTCAACTCCAGTTTGGTAACCCTATACAAAAATTCATAATGACTCGAACAGCTGTGATATATGTGGCGACGACTCGGTTCCCGCCAGGTCGCCAGTTCCATACTCCACAAACATTTCAGGCAATCTTCTATAAAAATGTACAAACATACATCGTACGTCGTTTTAAGTATATAAAATCTATTCAACTATCTGCGGACATTGTAATTAAACCAAATGTTATCTTGTTTGACGACCGACGACCCGATGTCCAAATTGCCGGCGACGTAACCTTCTAATTTTTCTATCTATGCAGAATTGAGATCTTAAGATCTTTCAAAGGATTTAAGCTTGGTGTATAACTTGGTTTTAATACCAAAGATTTAATTTTATTAATTGCAGGTACCCAAAGAGTTGTTACTCCCAGTCCTATTCTCTATTTTCAATAGAGGAGTTGAAATAGTTGTTTTTT
Organism: Papilio elwesi; assembly: GCA_029849275.1. Classification (NCBI taxonomy): domain Eukaryota; kingdom Metazoa; phylum Arthropoda; class Insecta; order Lepidoptera; family Papilionidae; genus Papilio; species Papilio elwesi. Next base: position 6,480,527 of record CM056707.1, on the reverse strand, counting down.
TTACTCATGGCAACTTACTGATCACAGAACACGCACAATACATCTTTCGTGGAACATCGGCTACTGCTACTGGCACTACCATTGTTTAAGATGCCTACTACCCTACGTAACCTACCTCTGCATCATTCAAAACGTTAAAATAGAATCTTTATCGGTAAAGCAATCGACAACATCTGTTGCACGAATGGACCGGATCAACCAGTGAAAAATCACGAACAGGCGTGAAGTACAAGTACTTCTACGTTTCGTCTGATGAGTGAGGTGCCGGAGGCCATATTCAGATCCTCATCCCCTTCCCACCCTTTTATAATAGAAAAAGATGTAAAGAGGAAGAGGATTTGACGGAAGAAGGGAGGGATAGGTCAAGGAATCGATTTTTATGTTTTTTCCTCCCATTGTCCATTAAAGGTAGGCAACGCATATGCAACTCATTAGCTTGTTGCAGATGCTTTAAGGCAACAGTCACTAAAAAGGTCAACCGTTTGCTCGTTTGCCACCATCTTCCATACTGCCTACCCACTTAAGCAGTATACGTCATTCGTCACGAATACGTTTTGCAATGTGTATATTTTTAATTAGGCCTGATGAATGTAAACCGATGCAAGCGTATTCATACGTTTGCTTTATCCTTTGCGTACGTGTTTTTAGCGATTTTAGCTAATTGGCAAAAATCTGAAAATGTGCAACTCTAATGAATTAATTAGCCTCGTGTATTGCACGACCCACATCGCAGTACGCAGGCCGGCACCAGAAATTCGAACCTATGAACTTTCCTCATTGGTTTTCGTATAACTGGCTGTCTTATAGTGCCATACGGCAGGTACTGTATGCCGCATACAATGAGAAATTATGGACACTGTTTTAAAGTCATTGCACTATATTCTTAGCGATATCCAGGTCTTCAGTGCGGATGTTCATGGGCGCTTATTATGGGTGACGCGCTACCTTCGTTGGCCCCGTATGATATAAAAAAGTGTATGTTACATTTTATATTTATGTATAATTAAAAATGCACTTACGCTCGTAACAGAGGATTAATTAAAGTTTTTACCAATACATTTACGCTCCCTATGTCGCCTTTCGTTAATCATTAAATCTGGTCGATATAAGTTCGTCAAGGACATCCCACTCAAACATAGCCTTAGTTTAATATCTACGAATATTTAATATGTAGAGAAAATACTAATTAACTTTAATAAGTATTTTACCATGTCTTTCTCAAGTATGTTATTGCTATTTCGCTAAATTGTGATACGCCGAGGTAATAGCGGTTAATTGCATGAAAGCTTACACGACTGGGTTAACTCTATGTACATAATACAAGTTAATTATTGAATAGCTACAAATCGTACCGTATTTAATGAAACATGATTTCATTTCTAAAACTAAAACCCTTTTTGAAGCGGGCGAAGAAATACGAAGCAAGGAAAATTACCGAAATTATTCTCTCGAGAATTTTCTCAAAGTAAACTTATTTTTAACTAATGTTTCTTACTACCGTGGCAAAATAACAGCAAGCGAAATAAAAACCTCGAGTTCAAATTTCACATACTTTAGCAACTTTGTAAACTACAAAAATAGCATTAACGCCGGCTTAGTGGCGCTCGTGCCAATTCTGCTAATACTAGACAACAATCCTATGACTCACCCACACATGCGAGTGTTACAGGAAAATACATTTTTACTAAAACCCAACGCCAGCAACATCGATACATATAGCGTGAAAGTTGAAACATCAATCGTGAAGAGAAGTTGGAATAGAAAAGGCCTTCTAAATAATGCGAGAGAGCGATGGAGTGGAGGCGCGCCACACAAACATCTATATCGAGTCAAGTGAGTGACCTTCGCGGGCGGACTGCTGGCTGGCAACAGAATAGCGTACAACCTATATCTACAGCTATACGTATACGTGCACAGATCCGATCAACAGCGCCGGGCCGTGTGTGCGGTGCGCTAGCACGATGACCCGTACCCCCCTTACCCCGGCCTCACCTCCCTGTCGCCCCCTCCTCCGCCACGACCACGCCGTACCGCCATTCTGTGACGCATCAATTACTCCGCTCGAACACAACTACGCAGCGTCTATCTCGTAACAAACGAATCTATACTTTAACCCTCTAGATATAGAGCACGTTTTCCATTGACTGTAATAGTGGCGTTAGAGCGTTGCGCGTCGTGTAATGCGCGGGAAAGTGTTCATTGTATTTATTTTGGTACGCAGCGGGCGCAGTCGGCCACAAGTGCACTGTTCCAAGAAACGCTCTCAGGGGAGACGCGTGTGGTGCTAGTGCAAGCGGTTCGGATGCACTTCGCGAACATGTTATTTTCTCTAGCCTAACCAAATGTCTCTTTATAGTCATACATACAAACGTAATAAACTTGTAATAAAATCATATCTTTAAGTAATCAGTAGTATGTGTTGCTGGGGCATCCATAATTTCTGGTTCTACATTGAAAATCGGTCTACATTATATCCCGGTTAATAAATAGTACAGATATATGATTTCTAATTGCGTCACTTGAATTTATTTCCCTACTACCCTCATCTTGAACTCCTTATACCAATGCAAACAGATATTGGTCTCTTGTATTATGTGTCCTTACGAAGCATGTCTCACTCTAACACGCTTCAAGTGGTTTCACTCCAGCCAGAGAGTTACGAAAAATAGATATAAAATATTCTGAGAAAGCAGTTAGTAAACAAGTTATTCGTATAACGGTATTAGTCCTAATGAAATATACATCGGACGAGGAAACTGAGACGCGAATTTTAGATTATATTTGTTTAATTGTATCCTGGAAACTGGAAGTCAACAGACTGATTTAAAATTAAATTCGAGATATCGGAACGAGGCGACTTTTTTCCAGGTCGCTAACGGTTGTTCGCATGCACGCGATGTACCACTAATATCGAGTGACCGGCTGCAGAGATAGTGACCACGTCGAGCCGTTTCCTTTAGTAATGCGCGCAAAAACATTTATTAAAAATGCTATGAATTCATCGCAAATATTGACTTTACTAATTTGCTTTCAAATCTTACATACCTAAGTCCCCTTTGTTCTTTATATAATGGTGTATGTGAGTAACTCAATAATAGCGATGACTCGGACTAATTGCCGGATAATCGGCATAGTTTTATGAATAAATCCCTACTAATATTATAAATGTGAATGTAAGTTTGTTTGTTACGCTTTCACGCGAAAACTACTTAACTGATCATCATGAAACTTTGTACACATGTTCTTGGAGGTATTAGAAGTAACATAGGATAGGATTTTTATGAAAAAAAATAGTATATCAAAAGCGAAGTATATATGGTCCCTATAGACCTGTAGACTCCGAAACGGCTTGACCGATTTCGATGAAATTTACAGGGATTGTCCAGATTGGCACATTCCTGTGTTTCGTAGCGATCAGATCAACATAATTAGTGGAACTCGGGTGAAGCGGGGGCGGGTCACTAGTACAAAATAAAATGTGGTGTGGTGGACGGGTGTTAACATTACAGATCCGGCGTACTATGATGAGTGGACTAAGGTCATTTATCTGCAGATAAAAGTAACTTCCTACTTGTGTTATAACTTAATTAAAAAATATATATTCACCAACATAAGAAAAAAGTTTTAATAAAACGATTTCCATACAAAACCATAATGTAAGAAATATTATGTTCTTGTAGAATGACTAAGCAAACAACTTACACTGATATTTTCCTCGTAAAATGTATATTTGAGTGCAAGTTGGAACACAGAGGTTTACAGTTACTTGAACATATATAAGCTAGACATAACTGTATTACTTTATTTTCAAATCGATCACCGGCTTTTGAAATGTTCGCATTAAACCAAACCGTTTCTCTTAGAGCTGAGACATCGCCGTCAATAACTACATTGTACAGACTATGATTGTAAACAATACTTACTAACCAACGCCTATGCGCCTCTCACATTGTGGCCAAAGAAGAAAATATCTTTTTAAGGTATTCTCTCTGGTCTTAAGCCAAGATATATGTAGATGCGGTATATGAATATGAAGTACAATTCCATTACAATTAACTTCATTATTTTGTATGTAAACTGTAAATGTGTCCGTGTGAAATTCAAATGCAAACAGTATTTAGTAAAAGTGAAACGAGAAGCAATTACCATTCTGTTTACCCCCGATAGGATTCACATCTGGTGGTCTCTCAACTTCTGATATCCCAGTTTTTTCAGTTTCTGACCACCCATTATAGTTACACGGTTATTTGATTTTAATTATCATTACAAAAATGGAAGCTTCTCGTACCATCTCTGTTAGATCGTTGGCACAATGGTACAACTGTAATCAGGGTGACGTCACACGTTCAAATAAATATTTATTCAGACCATTGTGCCTTAGTGTTGAGAATGATGAATAAAGATTATGAATGATATTGTTCCGTATATTCACGAATAACACTAAAAGGGTAGGCAGATTAAGAATTTCTTGACGACCTACATACTTCTGTATCGTCAATCGAATCAAGTTTGATTCGAAACAAGATGGAAATTTTGTAAACAAAGAGTACGACTTACCTTTACGCTAAAATTTGTGAATTTCAAAATATTTTTAAAAATACGTTTTTTTTAAACTACCTTATAAAATTAACTATCCATACTATGCAATTTTAGTTCACTTTGTCATGATTTCAACAAAATTACAAAATTTCAGATGAAGTCCAAAATAAAAATTGTAATGGCCGCCATGTGTATGGTAAGTGACGTTTGTTTACCAATTTTACATGTTGATTTGGAACAAACTATAATATTAATATCTGAAGAAATAAACTAGTGCTTTGACTGTATTTCTTTAGCGGCCTATCAGTTAAAAATAAGATATTACATATCATTCCGATAATAATTACCGTACCGTTACTTTGCCGTGTCGTAGTCGTGACGTCGTTGTGTCGTGACGTGGCCGGTCGGCGCAGCGGGCGCGAGAACGTTCTCAAAATCACCCGCGATAACCTGTTCGACCGGGAACTTAATAACAACGATTTATTATGCATATCGCTGTTACTGCGAGACCAAAAATTGAGCTCTTTACACGTCCGGGACGAGATGGAGGACAGGACAGTCGTCCAGACAATTGCTTGGGTAATAAATTTCTTTTTCAATGTCCGTTTATTTTTTTATGCAACTTTGTTTTTGTTTATGAATGACATTAAGTTATTGGAAATATTATCTTAATTGCATTGATAAGATTATTATTCAATTTTTACTAATAACGACCTGCTACTTTCGTGATTGCGCGGACATGGAATGACGTTCGACCATGACAATATCTGTTGAAAGCGAATCCAAGTCGTAGTGAAGCTAATAAAAGACTGATCGTGTGTTGCTGTCGTGTCTCGTGCACTGCCGCACACTGCTATATGTATATTAAGAGTGGTAGAGGCCGCAACAACATCTGTTGCACGAATGGGCCGAGTCAAACGGTGAAATGCCACGACCTCACGGAAGATAGGCGTGAAGTAAGAGTATTTTCTACTCCTGCGTTTCGTCTAATGAGTGAAGTGCTCGGTGTCAGTATTCTATCCTTTCCCATTGTTTCCTATGGATTCGACGGGAGAGCCCACGAATAGGAGAAGGAAAAAGCCTTTTACTGTCTATCCCCTCTTCTGCCCATTAAATTTAGGCACAAACACATCTGCCACTCATTTGCTTGTTGCCGGGTGTCTATGGATAGGGATCACTTAACATCAGGTGACCGCTCGCTCGTCGTATAAAGTCGGCACACTCGCATAATAGCAACACAATGTCGCATACAGTCGCACACTGTCGCATATAGTCGCACACAGTTGCATTATTTCGCATACTATTACACTCGCCGGCTGATGGATTGTTTTGTTTAATAATCAGCGTTCCGAGTGCACCTCACTTCAGTTGACCTTCGTTCGGTCGACGCACGTCAACTAGGTTAAAATAATAACGTCTAGACATGATTGAATGAAAAGAAAATTATTTACAACGCGTTGTATGAATAATGTTCTTGTGGTACCCGCGTAGTTAAATATTATATAATCTACATCTATATACCTACTACCTACCTACCTAACTACCTAGTAGGTACCTACCGAAACACTGCATACATTAAAGAAACTGGGTATATCAAGGCACAGCCCAAACTACTGGGACTAGAGACTTGATTTTTTGCACAGAGATTTCTGTATTACGTGCTCACCTGAGCACTAATACAAAATCATTCTGAATTCATCCCTTTAAGGTCTAAAGTAGGGGATGAAAGGTAGTATAGAAAATCGACCATTGCGAAGCCGGAGCGGGGCGCTAATCCTTTGTACTGTGGTGTGGCCACAGCCCATATATAAATGTCTTATAAATATTTGCCACACATATAGATATAAAGATGTAGGAATACCGATATATCTGTAGCATTGAAAAAACTTTCCAACTAACCAAGCTAGCCCAGCTTGAGCACAGATCAGATATGTTGGCTAGTTGCGGTGAAACCAAAGAAGTGCCGGTCGGTCAAGTCGACAGCCAGTCGGGTCGTGGCCTCGTTTCATTATACACGCCGCCATTTACACTTGTACCAGCGCCAAATATAACACACGGATGTATTCTATGTTTTTAAATTTCTCGTTAGAAACAATGTTCTTTTAAATACGATTTCTTCATATGTTTTTGTTGCAAAATTGTATTTAAAAGGAATCCATAACCATTGTACATTTGTTGAATATTTACGTTGTAGGGTGAGGTGACCTTCAAAATTTTTTATAAGTTTCATGAGGCGAGTAGAATTATGACAGCTTATCTCTATAATAGGTTATGAGGAAAATTCGAGAACATTACGTTTTACTGTTCGGAAGTATTGACTGAGTTCACACATATTGGTGTAATGTGTACCTTTTAGTTTGTAGTTAACATTACTACGTTTTTAAGTGTTAAATAGATAATTGACTAGAATTTATTTCACCTTTAAAGTTAAATAGTAAGAGCACAAATTTATGTTGTAAAAGTGAGTGGCAGCGTTGGCAAGGGTCGTCAGAGGAGAATTTACATATATAGACTCGATGAGCAACATACTGAAGAAGAATATCGCAGTACACGTAACTGACGAACATGTATGCGTGGATGTATGCATCACGCCAAATGGAACCTGGGCGAAATCCGTGGTCACTGCTCTGCCTAACCCATGGGTTACGGGCGTGAGCGCATATTTTGTTTTCAAATTACATATTACACCACAAAATCTATAAACATAGACAGTTAAACTAGACATTTCTAAACTATAATATAACTAATTGGAAATGTTTTATTCCTGACAATATATAATTTAACATACTATTATTTGTTGGGAGAAGTATCCCCACCATCATCAGACGATCTCCTCTTGTGGCCTGTGTCCTGTAGACCTGTTGTCTACGTCCTCGTTCGACTAGTAGCCTAGTAATCTCAACTGAAGAAAGAGATACATCGATATTGTCTTCAAATACTTTATTAGCTTTATACTTTATTTGTTGCAAGATAAACGTTAACTTACGAGTATGTTATATTTTTCGTGCGTGCACCGTTATTTCGTTGCAAGTGTAAAATCTATATGAAATCGGCAAATGCGAGCGAACTTGCCTCGTAATTAAAATATAGTATATTTTGCATATATGTACATGTAACGCTCTCTAGGCGCCGTCCGAGTCTCGGAATACGCCTTCAAATCTCAGTGATTAGTACCGATAATAATAAAAAAATAGTTACCACCATTTGCCGTTTAAAATTATTTCAGTAAAGAAACAAAAAAAAAGCTGTTAAACGAGTACCAGGCTATTTATCATAACGTCGATTAGCAAAGCCCTCCCACCGCTATTGATCGCCACAAAGATCGCTCCTCTGCCTTCCTTATCCATTGGGCTCCCGCAACTTTAACAGATCGTCAGTCCACAGAGGACCTGTTCTATCTATTTATTTTAATTCTATCTATTAATACAAACTTAAAAAAATGGTGTAGATTCAGTGAAAGAGAATGCGAGAAAGGAAATGCCTACACGCCGGACCATGTGCAGTCCAGATCAAAATCTGTACTTATCCTGCCGGCTCTGTGTCTGTGAGAATTTAAAGAGAGAAAACGAGAAAATTAAATACGAATAATGTAGCCATAAGACCCATAACATTATTAAGAGATTTCTCAGGACCGTTACAAATGGAAAACTATATTCTCTACTTACCCCTCTAGGTTATTGGTGCATATTTATTTAAATAAACAATGCAAAGATATAATGTATTTATAATTTATGTTAATGTAGTTATTCATTAAGATCCGAATACAATTCTCGGGATTATTCGCTGAATCATTATAAAGACATCTCCACACGAGCTCCGACCCACCGTCCGACCGTCCGGCTTGAACTTCAAACAACAGATGTCTTCCAAGCTATTTATAAACATTAAGAGCAAAATAAAATACTTCGATACGTTGTACTCGCTTATAGATGGAATGAACACAGTAAAACTGTTTCTCTTGGAATAATAATACAAAAAGCATTCAAATAATTAATTACCAATCACGCGTAACTGATAGTATTGTATTTTTCTATTGTATTTATAAATATTTCGCATACTTATTACGTTCACTGCAAATACTTTACATAACTTAATTTTGTTTCTTTACATAAATTAAAACATCAAAATTAGTTAGTTCGCATTAAAATAAAGTCCTCCAGGATACAATGTTGATGGAGAAAAACAAAAAGGATCCGTTTGAATCGATTTAAACGTTAATAATTGGAATCAGTGTGACCGAGCCTTTATAGTTTTCGATCCCCATAAAGGTTTACTAGTTTATAAATACAAAAATATTTTGTGATATTATATTCTGAATATCATACGGTGTTGTAATTTACCCGGTTACTCGAAATTGAAATGTGTCCAAGCCCCGAGCTGAATATAATGTATACTGTTTCAACACGATAACACGTTAATTTGGTCTCATAAGGCTTGCATCGCTTTGCGGGCACTACAGCATCGCGAAGGCGTCGGATTGCCTTACAAGTTCGGTTTATTTCCGGATGTTTGAGCTCACTTGGAGGTGGTTCACAAGAAATATAACCGCTCTTTAGCTACCAGCTGTTATTTCTTGAGATCAAAGGAATCGTAGCTACCACACACGTAGCATACTGTGTACCCCGTCTCTTTGTGAAATACCTATTTACAATGTTAACCGCGATACTAAAAGGCTTGTCTGAACTTGGGATACACTATTAACATCTTGTAATTGTACTTATGCATATGAAATTAACTTAAAGTTACTTTTTGTTTATTTAAAAAGAAGTTGGTAAATAAACAAGTAAAACTTCACTTCAGCAATCTAATGAGTTGCAGACGCATCTACTTTATGTCTGTCTTCCGTGAGATCTTGGTATTTCAACTGTCGAGCCGATCCATTGGTGCAACGGATGCTGTTGTTACGGACTCGATCATTATAACATGATACAGTGCCCATATTTAAAGTTAACCAGATCTCCAATAGTTGCCACATCAAGTTTTTTTACTGAAAAACCCTGGTAAATGGATATTAGTAAAATCTTTTTTGTAGTTAAATTTAAAAAGTCGCTGGTTTCTCTTTTGCGGTTTGACCATGAAATAGTTGTACACAACGGTTCTTTGCTGCTGGATTAAATTTTCTATTAATTGTTACTCAATCTCTAAGACTTGTGTTAGCATTTTGTTTAGACGGTGATCAATTGAATATTAAACTATATACAGATAGGAGTCACTACACATTAGATGGGCTTAAAACGTAAGAAGGAAAATATAGTCTGGCCATCGTTCATGTCAATATCCTAGAAATCGGTTAGATGTTACTTCAAGGCTTACGCAAGAGGTATTTTTTATCTTTTAAAAGGTAAATCTGTCATATTTGTGTCTTAAATAAAACTAAGCTTGGATTACGAAGTAAAGTTAGACGCTCTTTGAGAATGCTGAACAATACTTACACCAACTTATTGAGTTGAGAGTCCCGTCACGTACGGGACGCAACAAGCTATATTCGGATAGGCTTTACTAACTATCCACCGCAGTTAATTTAACAATGACTAGTTTGCGTTATGATTTATCTCTCTGAATTTGTAAGGCATACCAGAAATTGCCTGGCATTATCGAAGATCCATGAACAGGCCGCGACACGTCTGAGCTTGGTCGCACTCTGAGGTTCGTACTGTAATTGTTAAGAGCTGTCCGTTGCAATTTAGTCGTTATTACGTTCGAATTAGAGTTCATAAGTTATTTTCGCGTTGTGACGGGTGTGCGGTTCATTGTCGGAGACGAGCGATGCTTTCACTTTCGCTATGCGATGCTCGGAGACTCAGAATACGGTTATGTCCCCGACTGCATACAACACTATTCATTACGCTCTAAACCCGTTTGCCCGTTTGCAATTTCATCAAGTTATTTATGTGGACAATCTTAAGGCTTTTCTATACTGACACAAATTTTAATTGCTTGTTCCAGCCTTTTGGCAATATTTTACTTTTACTTGTCAATCCATCTATTAGGGAAGTCGACATATGGTTTCGTGGTTTGGGGTGGTTGGAAGATTGAATGAAGAGATAAACAAATTTATGTTGCAAAATTGAAGGGCTGTGTTGATAGGGGACGTCCTAGAAGAACTTACATCGATCAAATTAGTGGCTTAATAAATAAGGGCGATATAAGAAAAGAGAGAGGTGCGCCAGGATCAAATGGAAATCCATGATCTCTGCCTACCCCTCTAAGTTATAGGCGCATTGTTTTATCTTATTTATTGGATTTTATAAATCATGGTTATCTAACATAAAAAGTTATTCCTATGTATAAAAGGTTATAATTCGATCAATTCCCTCATACAGTTCTCTACCGTTTGACACAGTTATACTCTCGTGATCGCCGCCAGGGGGCCGTAACTTAGCTCTCAGACCGGCACCGGTAAGTCCAGATAAAATATAACCTTAAATTCTACTAAATTTTATCTTCAGTCTCAACGAAGTACAACTTTAATGGTTCCACTTCAATGTTTTTTAGTTGCTTCTTCTTCTGTTTTAGTTTTAAAGTTGAGAGATGGCTGCATCAACTTAAACATATATCATCAGAATCAGATTTTTCGGATTCGAAGTTGAATTCCAATAGTTGAACATTTTATGTAGTACATATTTAACGTCTATTAGCGTCTACGTCCTCAAGAAATGACCAATCAGTTGTCACTTGTGAACAAAGAGTTTTTTTCAATAAATCGTATCCGAATGTATATACAGGTAAGTATGTGTGTATGTGAAAAGAGCTCCCATTGATTGGACAATCTTTTTATCGAACACTACTGTAACTTAAAAACACCTTAAAACTTCAAGTAACGATTGTAATATTTGACTTAACGATGGGCGGCGCAAGTACGTAGAGTTATTGGAGTTTAGACAGACTTCGCTCGCAGTTGCGGTGAGCGCTTGTGTGACGAGCCCTTTGAACTTCACACAACCGGAAAACTTTACACTAAACATTTTCACTTTGGAATATTTAAAGAAATATTTTTAAACTAAAATTATAAAAGTTTATACATGGGTCTTGTTTAGGACGTTGCGGTTTTTCGTCAAGGTCGTATTAAAATAACAATAAATTGTCCGATCGTCAAATTCGTTACACATTAAGAGCTGCGCCAGTGTGTGTGCTGTACACAGTCACAGTACAGTCAGTAGTACAGATTAATTTTCTATATTAGATTAGTAAATTCATTGCAGTGCCGTATCGCAGCGTACCTCTCCAGTGCGCACGCACACGCCGCGTGGCCTGTGAAACGCGTGTGACACAATTACACTGCTGGCCATGCAAACGTCTGACTAGACAAGTTATTACGTATTGTTACTGATACTGATCGACTACGTGACCTGAATCGTGCGTTACATTTTATTTGTTAAATGTATATTCATTTGACACAGATTCCTAATATAACCACAAACGTTGTTTAATCTCTATACCGTAAACGTATTATTTGATTTGGTCCACCATTTCGTTTACAGATCTGTACAAACCGCCAACTTACCGAATAAAATAATTCTTATTTCTACTAATTCACTTTGATCTGCTTATTATTTAAATGAATAGTTTTTTTTAACTAATAACACACAAACAATAATAATATGATAATGTAGTCAACACTTTTGTTGTTAAATTACAGCACTTTTAATCAATTTAGACTGATCCTGCCGAATGATCCATTTGACTTTACCAATCAAATTTCTTGAGAACCGATCACAAATGACCAAAACAGTGCCCGCAACAACAACATTTCTTACACGAATGGGTCGGCTCTACCAGTGCAATACCACGACGTCACAGAAGACGGACTCAAGTAGAAATATTCGCGTTTCGACTTTTTTTTAGAGAATATGGTAGCAAAACTACATTATTAAGTGACCCTACCATAGGCATCTGCAACAGGCTGATGGGTTGCAGCTGCGTTGCCTACCTTTAATGGAGACCGCTCGACAAACTCTCGGCGTACTGAGACAACTAGATATACATGCACCATTAACTCAAAGACATTTCAACGAAAACGTATCTCGTAAGTGCGGATGCTTTTTGTACAGAGTGAGGTTGAGGACAAAACGGACGCGTAATTGTCGCCACTCGAGCGGTGATCGTTATAAACAAAATTGTCGGATTATATGATATTGTCCACGCATAGGATTTAAGGTACGTTACCACTTAAAAACCTAAGCTAAGCTGTATCCATCAAATCAATGTGTCAAATGATCTAAAATATGTCAGACTTAAAATCCAAGTCTTCCACTCCAATGTGAGTTAACAAAGACATCTTTACGACAGGGAAATATAATACAATAGTACAATAGATTCCCAAAAACCTACGTTTCTTAAAACGCTTTACTGTGTACTCTTTAACCACTAGCAGTTGCCTTCGCCTTCAAAAAGTTATCGGTCGCCATGGTAATGCACATGACATGAATAAAATGTCAACAAGTTGTTTTTGTCATTAGGTATATGACAAAAACAACTTACTAGGGCAACCCTCAGAAACCTTTTTAATTGGGAATTAAAGCTACCCCATGTCGTTTTTTGTACCTGGCCTAGAAAATATGTAGACAAAATTTCGTGATCATCGGTAAGTAGTAGTTTATTATACGTGAAAGCTTAACGAACTCACATTCGATTTTGCGTTAATAATATTACTGGCTTCGACCAGTCGTATCGTAATCTATAGGGAACATAAATACATATTGCATTTTACATACATACATATGACCTGTAAAAAATATATCCCACGGGAATCGTACATTTTTCGGGATAAAAGGGATAGAGTGTAGCCTATATGTACCTTTGCAGCCTATAATCTATCTATGTGCCAAATTTCATCCAGATCTGTTCAACCGTTTTTGCGTTAAAGAGTAACAAACATACATACATCTAAACTTTCGCATTTATAATATTAGTATAGATTTAGTATTTTTTACTTGGTATAGACACAACTGGATATTATATTCTCATAAATTCATATAGACGATATTGCCACATCAAACTGCAATACATTTTAGTGATGTAGAAATATCCAGTAGCGGTGGCTGAGCGGTTATCGTAACATCGTCCTGTCGCCGCGAGCTGTTCATTTGTTCGTGTAGTGATAGTCCGCGGCCGGCAGGTGAGTCACAGGTGCGTCACCGTCTTATGACCTCACTCGTTTTATAGCCCCTTCAAACAATGTCCAACTTTGATACGCTTTCCTACAGCACGTCGGAATACTCTAAATATTTCTATTAATTTCCATAATAACAAATTGTCGTCTTGTTAGATTTAAGCTATAAATCTTTTTTTCTATCAAGATAAATCTAGAACATTCTCCGGTTCCTTCCAACCCGGTCCAAAATTATTGTTTTATTTGTAAATAGGTTGTGAATATTATTTCCCGGTTGTCCTCTCTGGGATTTGATAAAATTGTTGGTTCTGTACATACAGATACAGATGGCTTTCTCTGTTCGAGATTAAAAATGCAGTTTTTGGTGGGACTATAAAATGTGGCATCTACGAAAGTTTGTTAGATGATGACAGTGCGAAATTAGGTTAAAATTATAAAAGATCCGTCATTGCGTATTGTACTAAAGGAAAACCTGATTCTGCATCACTGTACCTATTTCATTGCGGTCTCATTCGTGCCCGCACATTATTCAGCTCGCAAGATCCAAGATGTTGCACAACACAGCTTAATGCAAAACACTAGCAACAAACCGCACAGGAATACTAACGATACCTATTAATGTATTCGAAGGGTCGGCTAAGGACGACCTGTCCCATTTAGATAACGCGTTATTAACATAACGACTAAATAACTGTTTAAGTAGCATTTACTAATTATATCGCCATCGCTATAAACTTTAGACCATGTTGAGGTGCATACATATCTAACATTTTTAAGAAATATGCGCTAACTACACTAGAACAGTACTGGTCAATTCGCAACTAGCTTTTAATAATACCTTCTAATTTTCCTGATTTCTATACCCAAAAAGTTCTTTAGAAGATTCGTTCAATGTCTATGGTACCGACTTGTTTTCACTAGTTGCGATTCGATAAGTTTGTTGGCATCGCGTATTTAATTCTTGGGGTCTTGTTATCAGTTATGGGTTCAGCAGCGGTAAATTATACGATTGAACGGTCGTATTGTGTAATGCCATGTCGTTTACACGCTCGATGTAAACCATTCGTGCTGCGCCACGGCTCCACACGATTACTTGTGAGTCATGAGTAATGTGGTAACTTTAACAAAATGTAGTAGAAAAAATAACGAAAAACCTTGCAGAAATTTATTAATCCCTACTAATATTTTCTATGTGAATGTAAGTTTGTTTGTTACGCTTTCACGAGAAAACTACACCACCGATCATCATGAAACTTTGTACACATATTCTTGTAGGTATTAGAAGTAACATAGGATACTTTTTTATGAAAATTTTATCAACGCCATAATATCGAATGTTTATATGCGTGGGCGTATGTATGTTTGTTACTCTTTCACTCAAAAACGTCTGAACGGAACCGAATGAAATTTGGTACAGGGATAGAATGTAATATGGAATAGCACAAAGGCTATTTTCTATCCCGGATAAATGTACGGTTTCCGTGGGATACGTTTTTTTTAGGGGTGCATATCTACATATATAAAAGACGATGTTCCGTATAGATTCCGAAACAGCTACCCGGGCGAAGCCGGGACGGATTACTAGTCTAATATAATTGTACGTGTTCGATATTTTAGTTAAAATTTCGTCTGGGGTTTCTAAATGTGGATTTTTGTCAATTAAATAAATTTCGTTATGTGTACAATATCGTTATAACTAGGTACATCACTGTGTGTATTGCAATTATATTTATGACGTCAATAAAGTTTATTACAACTAATCGTAGTCATTTTGATTCTATAGCTCGGCAACTGGAAATGGCGCAATTTAATTTAACACCACAATACAGGGATTATATGGAGAAATACGATGGGTAATTTGATTATCCTGGTTTCACAAATTGGATACTCGGACATGTAAACGTTTTATTAATATGCAATGGAATATTTGTCAACAATCCGATAATATTTCAAACGGGATTTTAATTAAGATTATGTAATACATAAGCATTTAGTACGGTGTAATGTGTAGGCAGAGATAACAGATTTCCAATTTGCAAGAACCTATTGTAACATCTTCAGCTCATTCATTATCCATGGGTTAATCTTGCCTTTTTTAGTATTTTATTTTTAGCAAGCGGTTGGTTTGACATTACCGCTACCCATTGGCACCACCAAGCTTATACGTTGCCTACCTTTAATGGACAGAGGAAGGGATAAACAGATAAAAGGATCCTATTCCTAACCACCCCTCACCCGTCAAATCCTTTTTCCGAGGACACAATGGAACGGATGGCCAATCCTTATTAGAAAAGAATGGGAAGGGGGAGTGGTATATTATAAATACATCCATAAACTTCCCGGTTCATTCCTTCATCATTCCCAAACGCTAGTTCTGGACATCCATTGGTTTCTCTCTGTCCAATGAGGAAAAAACTTTATAAATAACTTGACTTAACTACGAGTCCCAGTAGGTTGGAATATAAGTATAGTTTTTGTAAAGTTTATGTGTTTGTATGAGCCCTTTGCTCTGCAACATCAAACGGGTACCGACTTCGATTATGCGTTGCGGTTAGACTGCACGACCCCCGGCTCGACTCGCGCGTCGTCCGCCACCTATAAATAAACCGACACATTACCCACACCTATCTCATTCTGACGCCCCGCTGTCGCGAACGCCTGTCGCCTGTCACCTGTCACCTCGCATTTTCACAGCTACGCGAGCAGGTATCGAATAGCGCTCGTGAATGTGACATTTCTAATTTACATTTAAATCGCTCGTTTTCGCAATCCACTCTCGCGTCAAGAAGTATTATACTTATCTAGTATCTATCTACCTAGTATCTAGTAGCAGCTATAAAGTAGTATACTAATATTATAATGGGAAAAGATTTGATTGTTTTTCAGTTCCGGTTTAACTTGAACTACCGAACCGATTTTATAACAGCAAGAACCTTGTTCTTTTTATTTGTCTAGTCGACCGAAGCTGGGGCGGCTAGCTAGTATGTATATAGATAAATGGAGCAACAGAGTCATCACTTGGTATCTCAGAAATGCAGAGATAGATGGAAGATGATATGTCCTGCTGGTAGAATCAAATGCTGCAAGCCAACCAATAATGTATACTGGCTAGTATTTTGATAAGTATAAAAAGCGTTTGTTAACTTCAGCTAAAGTTTCCCGTTCAGAGCGAGACGTCGTTAAAGGTTGAATGGATTCATGGATTAGGATCCCGCCGGTCCGATATAAATGATAGATAAGATAACGCAAGATGAATCCATTACAATACCAAGATATCGTACTTTTCTCGATAGTCCATTACCGTTCATCGACCTCTTTGTTGCAGTGGTCGTGTTGGTGAGGATACGTTCAGTTATTTTTGGACTACTGTTAATCTTTGTGATGTGCAAAAAACATGTATTTTATTTATCTATTTCTACCAAAGATCAAACTCGAGGTGGAAAATCACGAAAAAGACAAAATCGTAGGAACAAACTCAAAATTTTGATGAGTGCAGGTCCCAACATCTGCAACATCCGTCCTCTTCTTGTTATGTCATATCTCTTATTCCAAAGCTGGCAGGATATTTGTACATTTTATGATTGTTCATGGTCTGGATCTGAGGCGATTGCTCATTTATCTTCGTACACCTTTTTTACCAGTACGTAAAATTATTTCGAAAGAAGCGAAGTACTACTAGATTTTCTCGTTCCGTTGTTTATTACATTTTTATCGACACGGAGTTGTTTTGTATTCTGAGACTTGTATTTAACCTATCCGTTTGTGTGTTTCAGGCCCGGGCAGTCGGAGCACGGGCACGCGGGCGGCGCGGGCGGTGCGCTGGCGTACGGCGGTAAGCCGGCGGCGGGCGTGCAGCCCCGCGCGCCGCCCGCGCCTTACGCGCAGCCTTACCAGCCACCGCTGCGCCTACACAACCCGGGTTACGGCTCCGCTGCCCTTACATACAGGTTACAAACACTTTTATAATATTTATAAACATAGCGATCTATAACTAGCATCCAAAACCGTCATATTTATTATTTTTCATTATTTATGTAACATTTTTGTTGTTGTATGTGTCGTGGGCTTCGCAAACGTGTCTGTCGACATAAATCTGTGCTCCCTGCTTTGTTTTGTTTAGTATTAAGTTAATTTCCAATTTAAATAAGATTAACAACGCTTGTCTCAACATGTGACATGTGAACGTTGAATTGGACACAATAGTATGTACACATCGCATTGTCCCGCGTGCATTGCGCTGGGAGCTCCCGCGAGGCCTTCAGATGATGAAGATTAGAGGTTCATAAACTTTTTAATTATGCCTCAAACAATTACTGGAGCTTCTTTGCAGAGATTTGAATCTGGACTAATTTCGAATAGAATGAATCTTCAATGTATTGTGAAGAGTTTTGAAATTTTACGAATAAATTATATTGCATAATTCCCTCAGTTCAATTTGCTTCTTAAATACAGCAGGGACAGTGGTTTTGGGGTCAACGCAAGTTTGCATTTAAAATTACTACATTACATACAACCTACCTCAATTGGCTCCATGGCATATTTTACCTATTCAATAGTTAAAAGCCTATTCTGTCGCTTCCTTTATTTTGTTCATTAACATTTTGTAATCCGAACGTATTCATCCCAAATTCCAATTTAAACGACCATTTATCGTAATTAACGATTTTTGAGAGTTTTTCTTATCCCAAAGTTTGAGGTAAAAAAAATATTACGAGTAAAAACCGTCTAATTTTGCTCGTCCCATATAAAAGTATAGTGTTTTTGCATCCGTTAAGAAAGTTCGACCATTAGTACTAAGTCATTTCAAGTTCTCAAAGTTCCACCGAACACCGAACATTGTGCGAGCTCCGTTCCTCTGGTCCATTAATATTTCGTAAAGTTTGTTTTAGACAAAGAATTATAATTGTGCGAGGCTTGTCGAAATGGAAAACTGTCTCGGGCAGATCTAGCTTTATGATTCTCTCTGTCGTATATCGGTCGGGTATCGCTCATCAGCAGCGAGCCACGGATCGTACGGGCCGTTTGGCCGATGGTCAGTTTGCACTGAGCACCCCTTACTAAATAAACGTATTAGCCTTATTGATTTAAACTAAACGATTTTTTGTGTAATATAAACATAGAAAACTTAAAAATTAACTAGAGGACAGCAACTAACTACAGCTAGGACACAGTTTAATTGAGAACTCTATTGGAAATGCGACTTATAATTAACGAGTAATGTTGGCATGAAGTCACAAGGTATTGATCCAGTAATAAGGTAACGCGCCAGCGTGTTCTGACTGTAACAAATAGTGTTAGAGCGCTTGGTATGTAGACGTCCGTTTTATTAGCCGGGCGTCGAACCGTGTTTTTTTACACACGCACCAGATACGGTACGCTGAATGCACCGCCGGTCCGTCGTCCGGTGCAAAAAACGGACGATTACAAGCCAGTCTGAACGCGTTTAAAATATTATTCCGACGTTCAACAGCGATCACTTATACTGACACGCTTTCATTACTAAAACTTCAACCTTTTTATTATTGTTCCATGAAAAAAAAACAATACGCCCATCACGAGTACCGTATGCGTACAATCAAAACATTTCTTTATAAATCCAAGTTCTTGTATTGAATTGTCGGCTTTATATCTCGATATAATAAAAGTAAGTCGCTGTATTAAGACGTGTATTCCAAGAAAATTACGCAAGAGTTTGCGTAAGGTTATCCTTGACTCGACCTAGACACGAATCAAGGACGCTCTGCCCAGTCCGGCTCGCTCCGAACGACTCCGTAATTCGCCCGACGACAAGAAACCATCGACTCTCGGATATTTTTAACAGACTATAAAAATAGAAGGTTCTTATTCGAATGGATCTTTTCCTTTCTATCTTTTAATTGCAATTTTGACGAAACTTTTGGATTTATGTATCGAAAATAAATCCGTAAAAGTAGTTTCGATAATTTTTTTATTTATTTGATTAGTACAAATTAATATAACACACAATTTAAGTACTCAATTAACTTAATAGCGTATTTAAAATGTAATTATCGGATCTATTTAGATGCGAACTGTGCATCTAATAAATAGCCGCGACGCGTCTAAATCACTTGGCGAAGATCTCGTGTTAATAATGTAATGAACGCCAAGTTGCCAATTCTACGAATAATTTCTTATTATTAAGTGTATTTAATAGCCGTAGCTCAGTGACGCCTAGACTTGACAGTGTAACGTCCCGGGTTCCGTAGCAAAGCAGTATTATCTAAATTGTAATTAAAAGAATAAATAAAGTTTGGATTTAATTTCTAGTAACAGATCTCTCAATAGCATATTACCACCATTTAGAACTTATCATCACTGGTATCTCAGCATACTACCTTCTGAACCGTTTCTAGAAAATAATTTAATGAACGTCGACTGTCAATTACGTGATGAGTTATTCTTTTGTTTATACATTTTGTCTTAAAGAGAATAAACACAAGACACAGAGAGACATCCAGTTTCCTAATAATATTTATTTAATGTATTTTTATGTCAGCCAATATCGGTCCAGCTGTTTTGCAGTCTATGGGGTACATACATCGCCATTTATATATTTGTTATATGAAAAAAGCATCACCGGGAACCTAAAGTACGGTAGATTTATGTCTACCATAAGCTGGCTTCACCCGCAGTAATCTACAGAAAATGAAACCCCCCGATGCTCCTAATGCCTTCATTTATATACACGCACCTAGTTTTCCGACCTCAAACACAGTGCCAAAGCGCACCCGATGCGTTAGTCTTTATAAAAATTTACATAAACTCTTGGCCCTGAGCCAAACGGGCCGCTGTTATGAAAGGTACGCACGAAAATAGTGTATTCAGAACGAGACGAGACGTAAATTTGATGCATTCATGCATCGCGGAGTACATCAGCGGACATGTAAAAATAGACGATAACTAAGTCGTATGTTGGTGTTGGCGTAGGCGGAGCGCCGGACTTACCGACACCGCATCGACTTTGCTAAGGTTAGACTAGAGATTTTAGTTAAAATCATAAATACATCGTACGGCTCACTGCTATATCTTAAAGATATTATTAGATAGTGTATGTTTCTTATAACATACATATTCACTTTGCAGATATGGCGTTGTACAAAACATATTTAATGCTTTTGCTATGTATAAACGACGAGTTACGAACATGTATTAATGTGACGCAAGCGAAGGGTCAGCATCGTGCAAGACACCGATTTGCATAATATGGTTGTGCATTAAAATTTTCTTCCAAAGCAAACAAAAATATAAAAATAAAACATTAAAAGCTGAATGACATTTTAAGTACTGAGAAATTAAAGGGAAACTACTATAACGGGGATACGTGACCCATGCGAAGACGCACTACAAAACATTCCGCCACGTGTTGTGGTTGCGCGGTGGCGGCCGCTGAATAATAATAAAAATAAAGTTCCCGGCGCGCTACAGTTACCTCCCTCCCACCCTCCGCCGCCCGGAGGGGGAGGGACAACCTTGGCCTTCCCCTCCCCTACCTCCCGGCCGCCCCCCGCGTCCCGCCAAACGTCAATCTGACAGATGAGGTACCGCGTTTTCGGGAGGCGTTCCTGTTATCGTAACGTTTGTAGATCTGCGTATATATGTAGTATTCAGGTGTATTTGTGTACAGACAATGGAACCTCTTGTTATTGACTCAACGCCGCCTACTCGTGCTTCAATTATTATTATACATTTTTACTCTCTTTGTAAATAGTTCAACGATCGCTGACACTGTTTATATTAATCAGTTTACGTCTTTAATCGCCTACACTGTCAGACAAAAGTTTGAGACCACCTTGAAAAAATTACAATATTGTATAAAACTCCAAAAGTTAGTGCTCTACAAATTATTTATTTACCTTATTAAATAGGGAACTTTTATGTAACATAAATTATTTAAAAACTACAAAAATAATATATAATAATATATAAAATAATTGCCATTATTATTAGTAAAAAAAATATATTATTTAAACTAACTTTTCGTCGAAAAATCTTTCCTTATATTTTATAACTTTTTTGACCAATCTTGGTAACCGGGCTATTAGTTTATTGATCCGGCCTCCCCGAGCGCGGTAGGTCTTGATGACTGCCGGTTGTCTTGTATCGAGTTATTGCGTTATGAACACAAGTCTTCGATAACTTCTCGTTCAGACTTGCCTTCGTCGTATAGAGTAACGATGGCGGAATGAGTTTCACTGGAGATTTCATGGACTTTTCCCATTTTTGGAGACTTTTCCCTTGACAAAACAGTAGCTCAGACTGAATAGATTTCACCAAGACTAACTCCTTAAGTAGCCATGCTATGAATAGGATTTATGGCTTAAAATATTCCTAAATATTTATCAACGCAAAACAATAACCAAACAAGTACAAGGGAGCCGCCATATCATATAATGACAATTGCAACACCTGGTCCTTACGCGGCACTCATCTGTGGTAAATAAACAATGTCAATTTATGGCATAGTCATTGTGTAAAAGATAAGAGAAATGGTGTGTAGACATTCAAAATGATTATTAGATTACACAGGTGTTCATATTGTTATGTTATCATACGCAGATTTAAAATATTTTGCAAATTATAACCTGTGTACAAAGTGGTCTCAAACTTTTGTCTCACAGTGTACGACGTTTATTTACATTGTGTATAGACATTTTGATATCGGTCGGGGCTTGCGTTTTCGATTTAATAAATGATATATACTCTCACGACTTTATAACCATAACCGGGTCGTCAGAGATAAAGATGAATTGAGTGATCTCATTCCCCTTTCACTGAAATTAATTTTGACAAATATGATAATTACGTAACCGACTAACTTAAGTTTAATTTTATTTATACAATTATACTAGCGAAACCGCTCGACTTCGCACGGGTACCACTAATTATCTACAGCCTACTTTAGACCTTTAGAGGATGAATTATCAAAAATCACACAATTAAATATTTAATTATTAGGACTGAAAAGTGTTTATGACAATTTTCAAGTAATTCTACAGAAGGAAATATATTTATATACACTACTTTAGACGTTTGGGAAATTTTAGGAAACTCCATTTTTTTTGTGCTCGCCTACGTAATACTAGAAATTACTGTGCAAAATTTTAAGTCTGTAAGCTCAGAAGTTTGGGTTACGTTGATACAGTTTCTTCAATTTTTGACGGGTCGGTTGGCGTGGTTTATAAGATACATGCTTTTCACGCCGCAGGTCGTGGGTTAGATTTCCCACCCAGGACAGAAATTTGTGTGTATGAACATGTCTGTTTGTCCTGAGTCTGGGTGTAATTATCTATTTAAGTATGTATTTACAAAATAAAAGCAGTATATGTAGTATATCAGTTATCTGGTTGCCATAGCACAAGCTCTGCTTAGTTAGGGATCAGATGGCCGGGTGGGAATATGTCCTAGGATATTATTATTATTTGTAAAATAATTATATTTTATTATATATATTTAAATTAAAAATTGTATTTAGTATGTTTTAATGTGTGCTAAGTGTTCAACAACAAAACATACAAATTGCATTGTATGGACGCGTTATGTTTGTACGAAACGTTCAAGAGTTCAGTTATCAAGCCTGAGTCAGTTGTTATGATCGCGACAGCGGTACAGCTTGGACTCTCGGGCTGTTTCCCTTTGTTTAAACGGGGTCATTTCATCTGTAGAAAATACTGCATAAATGTTTTACATAATTTTTCATACCGTGACTAACTAAAGGCACAGATTTCGACTCGCAATATATTGAAATGTATGTGTGTCGCGTTATTTATTACAGACCTAAGATGCTAGGAACCTTTAGGTACCTTTACCTCTGGAACAACGTATGAAGACTTATTAGTTTTCTTTTGTGCTATATATTTTTATACAGCGTTATATACATTTATACATACGCTTACAAAACTTCGTATTCAGGTGATTTTTTAAAGTCGGTGTGCAAGGATGCATCTGAAACTACGAAAAGTACTCAAATAAGTCTCGGGCTCGGTTTTAATGAGAACTGTGTCATTTTGAAAAATCCTACTAATAATTATAAGTATGGATGTTTGTTACTCTTTCACGCAAATACTACTGAATGGATTTTGATGAAACTTTACAATAATATAGCTTATACATCAGAATAACATATAGGCTATAATTTATTGTATGAATTGTCCAAAATATAACAATAAGTGTCAAGTAATGAGGAAAAAATTCCGCGATATGCGAGCTATTCTGGCGTACGCTGCAAAAACCATTAGAGTTACACGTATATAATGTGTAATGGAAATGTTGACCTTGAATAGTCCTACAAGAAGGCCGCGACAGCATATATCTATCTTATATGTGTAAAATAGTGAACCATCATTGCCAAAATAGTGAACCATCTATTAATTATAGGGCGGAAAGAAGTTTGGTTGGGTCGGAACCAGGTAATCAATAGTAAACAAAGTGCATTATTACACCTCTCTACAGTACTAGTAAGGAACATAATTTAAACTTTGTTCGAAATTATACATAATGTTTTTTTCAAAACACACCCGCAACCCGCAGCGCAGTCACCTTCACAAAATATTGTCTCTAATAGAATCTAATAGAGCAAAAACGATTCCTTGAGCCCGTACTCTGAACATATCATTAAGATAATTCGGACAGTGACATCATTTTTACGTAGATTGATAAGCGGCAACGGTTACCGCAAGCTGCACTCCGCTCGTTCCCGTGAAGTTATTATTGTAACCGGACTTTTGGGTTGTTCCACCGACAGTCTTGGTGACTTGTGAGTTGAATGTCACATTTGACATACGGAAAGGTTAATAATGTGACCTGGTTTGGTAATGCGAGACTTACAGGAATGAGGCTTTAAATCACCTTATTGCTAATGACTTTTATAAAATGATTTTTAAGATTATTTGACCTTTAAAATATCGGTAGGTTATTCGATCGCAGTATTGGATACCCGATCCTTAGGTAGATTTAGGAAGAAGAAAGGAAAGACTGTACTAGAAGCGCTTGTAAAGGACGAGCGTATATGATATAAACAGTATATTGTCGTAGAAAAAGCGAGAGAAGTGGTGACCTAGGAACGCGCCAAATACCAATCCGTTTTTAGCCCGCAGGCATCGTTACGGGCGTCAGTACATATTTATTTATAGTATTTATATATAATAACGTGGTATTACACGGTTTGCAGGGATGGAAGCTATGGTCGCGGGGATTACCGCGGCGGAGGGGGGCGCGTGTCGCTGCTGGGCGGCGCGTACCTGCCACCGCCCGCGCCTCCGCTTCACCACCCGCCGCCCGCCGACCCGCCGCCCTTCAAGAAGATCCGCCTCAGCGCCGAGCGCCCCGCCACGCACCATCCCCAGCTGCTGGTCGACACCAGGGTCAGTATCTACCATCATATTTACATGATCAGGTCAATAATATACAGTTAAAGCATTGGTACATAGTAAAGGATCGACACACAACTAAGAATTACCCTCACGTATATAATTAAAGAAAAATATAATTCGAACTCCAACCCAAGATAATCTTAACACTTAAGCTACCATCCCTCTGATGCTGCCAACACATTCGCGTCACTGTACCATTTGTTGACGTTTACCGATTTTCTCACGCAGACCTTCAAGTCAAATCCTTATAATGGCAGTATTGGTGACCAGGACTTCGGCCACTGTAACGTTCATACCTTAGGGGACCTAGTTTTGCTTTGCAATAATATATAACTACTTCTATAGCCTATAAATGTTTTGAATTTTTATTCCGCCAGCGCCATCACAGTCAGCTTAAGATTGTTTTGGGAATGCGCCAGTACTTACGGCTTTGAGCGTTTCTGTTCACTTTGACACTGATATGTTTATTGTTGAGTTCTGTGTAATGCTCTGCTTACCTCGCTTCAGGAGCCGGTGTACAATATCGTGGAGGTGCTGTCACCGAACCCGCCGTCGGAGCCCACGCTAGAGGACCAGAACTTTCGCACCACTAAGGATGATTTGCTACAGCAGATATCGAAGGTCAGTACTATAAATACACCTAACTACCTACACTCAAAATATATAGATGTATTGAAGATGACAGCCGTGACCAAGGGAAATGGCAATCAGAATATCTTTTAACTCATCTAGCTTTAAGACAACAGTGTTTTTTGTACAAGGTTTTTCTTTTTAACGCTCAATGCAAGACTACGAGTATTATAAGCTGATATGCACTAAGTTTAACCTGTCTGTCGGTGTGTATCATAGCGCATATAAAACATCTTCAACACAAAGAAATTTTCAAATGCTTGGACAAATCACACACACACTTTAGCTTTCATACAGTAAAGTCCGCATCAAAATATGTCCAATGGCTGTTCGTAGCTACAATGCCACATACAGACACACAAATACACTTGTTAAACATATATCACTCTCAGTACAGACACAAGAAGCCAATTCAATTTTTCACCAAGCCACTTTTAACTGTAGTCAATGGATTATGTGTTACGGTGTCAGGTGGACCGTGAGATGGCGCTGTCGGAAGCGACGCTGCAGAACCTGAAGAAGAAGGCGGCGGAGCTGGAGCTGGCGGCCACGCGTCCCTCGCGGCCCGCGGAGCCCGTGGTGGCGCCGTATCGACGCCGCGGCCTCGCGCAGTGCATCTACGCTGATAATAAGAGGAAGGTACATATACTTATTGTACCTTTTTTCCATTCACTATTTCTAATTGCAGATTTGCAATTAGCCGAAGGTAGGGCCGCAAGATGGACTGACGATTTCTCAATTCATTATATTTCTTTTTCTGCATGAAAACCAGAAATGCATCATCAGCTTTGGCTTGTTTCCCTTGCTTCATCTTTAGCTTTATTCTGCCTAAAAAATAGCTTTAATGCTGTTCCAACTACACTCATAAGCCATCCAAAATAAACTTATGCAAAACTGCTTGACTGTTTATAAATGCTTGCTGCTATCAGCAGGGGAGCCGATGCTAAACTAGTACATCCTAAGCATCATGGGATCTTGTTGTACTTTGAAAATAAGGTTATGTGACATTTTTACTTTTAGCGGTGGAGGAAAGGGTGTAAAGTCTTTATTTACTACTACTGACCCGCCCCGGCTTTGCCCGGGTACTACTAATTATGTTGATCCGATCGCTACCAAACACAGGAACACCCGCTGTGCCAATCTGGACAATCCCTGTAAATTTCATCGAAATCGGTCCAGCCTTTTCGGAGTCTATAGGTCTATATGGAATATACATACTTCGCTTTTTATATATTATTTTTTTCATAAAAAGTATCCTATGTTACTTCTAATACCTCCAAGATTATGTGTACAAAGTTTCATGATGATCGGTTGACTAGTTTTCGCGTGAAAGCGTAACAAACAAACTTACATTCACATTTATAATATTAGTAGGGATAGTAGGGATTTTTGTTACTTCGGCTTGTGGAAATCGTCAGATTATCTTATCACGTTATCTTTAAACTATTTCCTTTAAAATAAAATAAAAATTGACCGCGCTCGAGGATGTCCACGTGACTGGTTTGGTTTAGTAAGTGTGTGGTCCCCGCACTCTTTTGCTTGGCGCCCAAATGATCACTTATTACCATGTGAAGGACCCTTTATTATTCTGATACGCTTGATACGAGCTTGCTGCTCTACATAGATCCCCGTTTCGCCGCCCCTATCATGAAGGACACTTATAAGTTATGGTGAATAGTTGTGGGAAAAGGTATACAATTTGAATGTAAAATGTTGATGGGGCTTATGGAGGTTTATTTTTCGTATAACCCTTATTGAATGCGTTTGTTCTATCAGACCCCGACACTTCCTTCAGCTGGCTCATGCAACCAGGCACTGGAGACGTCTAACGATAGTTGTTTGCAGGCGTATTCCGCGCACTCGATGCTGTCACACCTCGGACCGCGCGTGTTCTACCCGCTGTACAACCAGCCGCAGGACACGGAGGTGTACCATGAAAACATCCGGAAACACAAAACCTTCAGGAACCGACTCTTCGACCACATTCGAAGGATAAAGCAGGAAACTGATAAGGTAATCTTACTGCATTAACCATCAACTATACTTGGATCAATATAAGAGGCCCTATGTTTTTCAAATAAATTCTTTGAACATATATATATATATATATATATATATATATATATATATATATATATATATATATATATATCAATGAATATTTTTTAAAGAAAGTCCATAGTACGTGTGAAATAGAGCATTTATCTGGTTTTTAATTTCCTATTCAACAGTCGTTATGAAAACGGCCCTGTTATTTTTTTTGTTGAAGGCAATTTGCTTCAAAACTATTCAATATTGTATCGATTGAATTTAGAAACTTGAAAGTTTAATACTCTATTAATGTATATAAAATTGTTAATACTGAAATAAAATAAATTAGCAAAAGATGGCGTTTCAATATATATCGTCAGCGCCATCTATCAGCTAGTCGAAAAGCTTGGATATAAATGTAAGGATGTTAGCTACTCCAAACGGACTAGCGGCCGAAATGGTCCCCGGAAAATCTACGTCTTCATTATATAACTAAATTGAACAACAATGTATTAAGAAGTTACCTTTAAATTATTGAGGAATGACCCACAGTCTTATTCTATTCTATCAGCTGTAGTATGTTTGTTGATTTGTATTTCTTTATTCACATAATTTTAGATTGGAATCATAACTTATTTTTTTTTATATATGTAAGCTTAAAGAGACATCTGAATAAAATTTCTGATTCTGCTACTTCATAGACATCCACATTTTCTAGAAACCGAATTACTTAAAATTACAATTACTAATTTAATTCATTA
Organism: Papilio elwesi; assembly: GCA_029849275.1. Taxonomy (NCBI): domain Eukaryota; kingdom Metazoa; phylum Arthropoda; class Insecta; order Lepidoptera; family Papilionidae; genus Papilio; species Papilio elwesi. The sequence continues at coordinate 6,452,064 of CM056707.1, read as the reverse complement.
TAATACTTTCTACAGAGCTTTTTAGAAAGTGAATAAAAGCTTCCACACTTACATAGTTACATTAATGTGGATGGATTAAAAAGTAACTTTTGTTTCTCTTGCTTTTTGTTTCACCCAAATCAAATATCTAGGTAGGTGATGGGTAGACTACAAGGATATATTATCCTTTTTCTTTTTATTCCTTTATATTTTATCTTTTTCTAAAGGTTTTTGCACACGTTTTTTGCGCGCGCAGTAGACGCACGTGAAACGCGATTAGGACGCCTAGCGAAGGCAAGGCCTCGTTGTGATTATTGTTGAAACATTATACATTACAAATTGCTGTACAACATGACGCACAAACTTAATTGTGAACAGCGGGAGGACGCGCTGGCGGAGGAGTACAACCGGCGCGCGACGGAGTGGATACGCCGCGTGGACAGGATCGAGCAGAGCCAGAAGAGAAAGGGCAAGGACGCCAGGAACAGGGACTTCTTTGAAAAGGTACTTTTTATCTTCTTAGCTGCTTGTAACCATGGTATATCTATCATTGCTTCATACTTGGTGCACCAAGAATCAAGCATCAAGGTATTATTATTATATATAAACATTTATGACACAATAATACCTTTCCTTTATTTAAACTGTTTGCATATTATGTTTTGTTAATAATTAAAAAAAAATTGCAAATCTAGTTTCAAGTGTGTGGCCCAAACTCTTTACGGCCTTGTTTTTTAAACTGTCCTGTAACACGGCTTAAATAAATAAGTATTTATTATTTGAATACCTAATTATTTTTATACCGTTTTTTATTCCATTCCGTGCCTCAAGACACGGATATAACATTTTCTAAAAATTTATTCTAGTCAGATTTATCGGCACCGTAACCTGCATACAAAATTTCATTAAAATCGTTGGAGCCGTTCCCGAGACTTGCTTGTTTAAAGGTCTCTTCAATAACCAATAAAAATCAGTAACAAAAAAAGCAAAGACCTAGTTAATGTTGTTATTTGTAACTAGGTGTCGCTTTCCTAAATCCTAAAATAAATAATGACGATAATGTATAGTATAAAGTTTAAAAATTGTATCGTCGTTGGTCCGGTCCGTATGTCTGCAAAGTTTTGATATGTCGAGTCCTTTAAGTACCGAACCGGTGAAACTAATAGTGTTTATAAATCCAGATCTCTCCCCTCATCTGTATACTCTCTTTCTAATTCCGCAGGAAACATCGCCAAGACATATGTATATTTAAAAGCCCCAAAATATCTTACAAGGAAATTGTATAAATCAGTATATATTCCTAGTATTCTAGTACATTACTATTGTTAGATGCGACTTTGCACAGATTCTCTCTGAATACAAACCATGGCAGACTATTGTTCGGTGATTTAGTGGAACTAATCCTGAACAATGTGACACATAACCCGTAATGCATTCATCAAGCGATTTCCTGTCCTGTATTTAAATTTCAACTAGGTTTTAACATACAATGAATTTTAACAAATATTCTCAGATCAATCCTTATATTTAGCAACTTAAAGAGAAACGCCATTCTTCGAAATCAATTAAGTCTACCGATATTCAAATGAAGGCCGTAACATAGTCTAAATACATCTTACGTCGCGTGAATTTTGTAACACCTAACACAAGAGTGTGAGAAAATCGGTCAGGTTGACAAACAGTACATCCGATGTTAAGTATTCACTACCCGTACACATCTGTAATACGCAGTGAAAGGGAGGGAGGCATTGGGCAAGGGATCATACTTAATAACATTAAAAATAACTTTTAACAAATCATTGACATGACCTCACGGAAGACAGGCGTGACGTAGAGTATTCTGCTTTTGGTCTGATGACTGAGGTGCCGGAGGCCTAAATCTAGTTCTCTTCCCTTATCCACCCTTTCCTTATAAGGAAAGGATGGGAAGGGGAAGAAAACTTGACGGTGGAGGGGATGTATAGGAATTGGAAATGACCATTTTCTCTTTATTCCCTCCTCTGTCCATTAAAGGTGGGCAATGCATCCGCAACTCATTAGTTATTATGGGTAGCGATCTCTTGACGTCATGTGAACCGCTTGCTCGTTTGCCACCTAGTACTATGAAAAAATGATGTTGGCAGTATTGTTCTTTAACCTTATATTGGTACTAACAAGTCCTTGTTGCCAGGTGTTCCCGGAGCTCCGCAAACAGCGAGAGGAACGGGAGCGGTTTAACCGGCTGGGCGCGCGCGTCAAGTCCGAGGCCGAACTGGAGGAGATCGCGGACGGCCTGCACGAGCAGGAGCACGAGGACAAGAAGATGCGCTCGCTGACCGTCGTGCCGCCCCTGATACGAGAGCCCGGCACGCCCACATTACTTACGAACAGTAAGACCAATAAATTAATTAATTAACACTCACGTAACCTAGTGCAGGTACGCAGATATAACTGATTACCGTATCACTGCGCACCTCTCCCTACTATATTCACTTTTAATACAGCCTTTCTCTAGTACGTCACCAATCTGGTAGACATAGTTCGCCCAGGACCACTCACTTTGTCAACATAAATGAATATGACTAGCTTAAACTCATAAACAACTCACAGAATCTTCAGGTAGTTAATATTAAACTTGTAAATCGCGCTCATTAGGTCCTCGCTCTGTAGTCAGAAAGGGACGGAGATTGGGATCCAACTACCTCTAAGACCTAACTCGTCAAACACAACGCAGAAGCGCAATACTACTTCTTAACCTGTCTTCTGGATTGGCCCATTAACTTAACCGATATCGCCTTTCCAGAACTCCACCGCTGTGAATTAATGTATATTTCCAGTAATGGGTCCGGTCTTACATAAGTTTTGTGTGTATCGCAGTGCGGTGCATGGACATGGAGACAGAGCACAAGAACTTGCAGCTGCGCAACGTGTGGTCGCCGGCGGAGCGCGAGCTCTTCCGCGAGAAGTACCTCCAGCACCCTAAGAACTTCGGCCAGATCGCCTCCTTCCTGCCCCGCAAAAGCGTCAAGGATTGTATCCGGTAAGTGTTGCATCGCACTGCCGCCTTATAGACAAAGTACGTATCTTTCGCCACCATCCTTTGTACTGAATCACAATCCATAGAGGCTCCAACGAAACCGAAAGACATACACAAATTATATATTATGACGTTATCAAACTAGTTGATGTTATACTTCATTTGGTGTGTTTGGGTAAAATTATGAGAGTGAATTTTTGAATGAACCAACTTCGAGGTGTTCGGCAACCAATAATGACTTTATCTCATTTACCTGTACTTCCAAGTTATTAAATTAAACCATTTTCAATTGCATTTGATGTGTTTTTATCACAAACAAACAGTACTGGCACAGAAGATAACAAATTTAGTTATTTTTGTTTTTTAATTGAACGACTGGCGTTCTGTACATTTATCAGATCAAATCCAGACGTTTTTCTTCAATTACGAAGCGGTATTCAATGATACCGATGAATCTCAACAACTTCAACTCGGCAGAGATATTTGCCGGTACCCCGGCATTAAGCCACTATATATACCTGTATATCCAACATCCTACCTCTACCGCAGTGTCTCAAGACGAAAGTCTATTTGTGCTGTTAGCGTTGCACTCATTGCGAGCACCATCAGACGGCTCAAGGTTACTCAAAGGAAAGGGCAATGCTCAAACTCTTTCAGCGAGATCGCATCAGAAATAATGTGACCCGCAGTAGCGCAGTAGTAATGACAATGGAGCGGATTCATTGCTCGTAAACTGTATGGCTGGTGGGGCTGAATGTTAGCCACGTACAGATCAACCAAGCATAGGTAGGGCCGCTCAGGACCGATGACCGGGATCCCACTGGATGAGGAGAGGCCTACGTGCAGTAGTGGACGAATATCAGCTGAAACGACGACGTGTATATCGTAGAGTTATTGTCTGTAGATGTGAATGATTGCCGTAGGTTCTACTATCTGTCGAAGAAGGCGAAGAACTACAAGCAGCTGCTCCGGAAGCCGAGGCAGCGGCGGTCGACGCGCAACCCGCCGCGCGCCGCGCCCGAGCCCGAGATGCCGTCCGGTGTGCTCACCAGGCTACAGCGATCACAAGGTGAACCACCATGTTATCGATACAAACATACGATGTCGCTAGAATAGTTCTCAGGTTGCTGCCAAATTCAACCTTCACACACTAGAATCTTGCTTTGGCAATTAAAGAGGGCTATATGATGGTATAATAATAATAATATAATATCCTAGGACATATTCACACGCGGCCATCTGATCCCAAACTAAGCAGAGCTTGTGCTATGGCAACCAGATAACTGACTTCTTTTGTAGATACATACTTAAATAGATAATCACACCCAGACTCGGGGCAAACAGACATGTTCATGCACACAAATGTCTGTACTGGGTGGGAATCGAACCCACGACCTGCGGCGTGAAAAGCATGTATCTTACAAACCACGCCAACCGGCCCGTCCGTCCGATATATTCTTAGATAGAGTCGCATATCATGGAGTTATTGTCAAATAAGTTTTCGTGTTTACTAACACGCTTTTATTCGCTTGTTATGATGTATGTATGTTTGTTTGTTTGTTTGAACATGATTTTCCCCCACTTTAAAAGTTCGGATTATTTTGAAATGATGCACACTTATCAAGGAACGATGACAGGTCAATAATTTAAATAGTTCATCACATTATAATTACCAGGCTTTGCGATATTTATAACATTGATAATAACGCCATCAAGGTGAAAATTTAAATAACAATGGATAGTTTATGCGATTATACGTATCGCGTTTTTTAATTTTTAAACCTATAATATTTTTTATAAATGATAAAGTCAACTTTCTACTCTAGCAAATGGTTTAATTCCAGCTACAGAAGTGAGATACCACGTCTTGTGAACCACGACTCTTCTAGAAGAATTGTTTATTTAATACTCTATGTATATAACTTTAAACTTTCGTGGTTTTTACTAATATAATGTTTGTAAGAAACGGGATTCGTACCACGATTTACCTTTTTGAGGTCAGTCTTATAATATCTGGTATGTATCAACTAACAATTGTACTCTCCCTTACCAGGCACATCAGCTCGGTCGACGGACTCGAAGGAGGCGTGCGTAGAGGAGTTGACTCCGGAGCAGCTCAACATGATCCCCGTGCCGCCGCAGCCGGAACCCATGCACATGGGCCAGCTGGAGGGCGAGTCCGACCTGCACGCGATGCAAGACATGCAGGACATGCATATGCATACCATGGGCACATCACTACAGGCTATACAGGGAATGCAATTACAAAATCTACAGCAGTGTCAAGAGTCAGGCATGTTGGATGATCCTATGAATTTGCAGAGCTTACAGAACATGCAGAGTATGCATATGCAGGCGTTACATTCGATCCACTCACCGCCCTCGCCACAGACAATACAACTTCTACAGCCCAATCATCCACTGAGGTAAGTTTACTTTAAGTAATAAATGTGTGAAAAATTATTATTTTTGCCCTACTGTCAAGAGAGAGGGTGGGGGGGGGGGTAATGTTTTCCGAGGGCATGTATGTATGTATTTAATATTTATTCATATTACAACTAGACACACATAGTCAACTAGATGTCTTAAAAATGTTACATCCCATCTGACCCAGAACGAGGGTAATGTAACAATAACTCCATTGTGACCTGTACCCTCCTAAATTGCTTGACCTTGAAGAGTGAGTGGGAATTGATTCGTATTCTTACCCGGAGTCGTTACGTTTTTTTTTTTAATTAATATAGATATCCTGGGAAATTATTAAGAAATGGCCATCTGATCTCAAATTTAACAGAGTTTGTACTATGTAATTACTTAAATACATGATTACATCCAGACTCAGAACAAACAGACATTTTCATACACAAATGACAGTCCTGGGTGGGATTCAAACCCCACGACTTGCGGCTTGAAAAAGCAAGTTTCTTAGTAACCACGCCAACCTGCTGTCAAAAAATTAACTTTTATTAGGTAGGTCGGTTCAAGATTTTAGTTTAAAAATACCGGATAAAGCATAGCTCTCTCATTGTGAGTATTGGTATTGTATAATTCAGCATCAAGCGACGACGACGCACGTCGATGCTGGCATCATTCGGTCTAGATAGTTACTAATAATTATTTAATAGTTAAATACAAAATTAACAGTAAGGGAATAATTACATTTTATTTATTTTCTCTTTTGCATCTTTTTATGAGCGTAGACAAGTTTTTTGAAGGCGATTTCGATTGTCGCTGTCACCCGCACCACCGTTCATATGTGAAGAGTATAGATAAAGTGACCATTTGCTTTTTTTATTCAATTAAAGCGAGATATTAGTTAATGTATTCCACTGTCAAATTCTGGATTAATTTCCTTTAATACAACTGGTGATTTTTGCCTCCCGAAGATTTGTTTGGGGAAAACGGGACGTAAACATAAAATCGTACGGTCACGTCAAGTATATAGTGCCCATTAATATTATACAAGTAAATTAATTAAATATACATAAAAATATTGAAATGTACAGTAGGCATGTAAACAGACGTACGGGTTCCGATACGCTGTGTTATCGGCGGGCAACAGTCTTGCGGATGGATGCCCGCTCGTCTCGCGGCGGGGCTTTTTAATTACGCCATGTCAACACGGGTACGCGCCCGTTATGAATTATTCACCGATTGCCCGGAGATGTAGCGATTGCTTAGGGTTCCGCTGACACTTTAAGAAACCATTAATAAATATATAGATTTAAAATCATTATTATAACACGACAAGCTACGAACAGGGAAAATTCATGACAGTCCGATAGTTTTTTGACGTATGTCCCCTTATTTTTAGCTTTTCAGTTTCGGATAGTTTAATGTTTTACATCCATATGGGTTTCGTGCTGACGTTATATTAGCTATGACACTCCGGGGAACCTCCTCCCGTTAGAGTCGGTAAAGCCGTGGAGACTACAAGACGTGACAATGGAACTGACGTACATAAATACATGCTCGCGATAACATTACCCTCTCGGTTCAGTGGAGTAACAACAAGGAATTCCGCGTGTTTTTTTTAATGGAATGAACAAAAACTACGGTTTTCACTATTAGAGAGAGTAATTTGTAAGGAAAGTTCATGTATATAATTAGGGTTACAAAAATTTGCACATATTATGATAATATTTAAAGAAAAAGTAAAAGGTGTGACCATACAACAATAATGTTGGTCTATATTATGTGTATGTATCTAGCAGATACGTCATAGCGGCCGAAAAGTGAAGATTCGAAAACGTTTCTTCTTTACCTTACTTCATGTGTTTACATTAACGCTTACGTGACAAACACTAGCTGTCTCCTTTCTTCTTATTATTTTAATTACGCTATCCTTTTCACACCATTTGACAAGTGAATGTTGCTGTCTCTGTCTTTGGAACACTTTTATCCAAGGCCGGTGGTGGCGCTAGTAGTTTTATATTAAAACAATTATTTTTCTATATCTTATTTTTGAAGGTACAGAACCCTTGAGATATCAAGGTTTAATTTTGGTTCGCGATCTCCCCGGTGGCCGGAGTTTTTATCTTGTTTGTACTTGTCGCTCGCTGTATGTCTTCCAATGGATAAGAAATCGCGTTATGCTCTTATTCTACTTGTCTAGGTTTATCTCTTTATGTTTGCTCTTTTAAGGAATTGATATATCTTCATAGCGCTTTTATCAAAGTTTATAATATTAATTCACATTACAATTACAACTATGTAGTAACTAGTTGACTATGACCTCAAAGAAAACAGGCGTGAAGTAGACGTACTCTGCGTTACGTCTGATTACATCAGGTGATCCGCTTGCTCGTTTGCCACCTTCTCTACATAGTCAACTTTATTTTTTATATGAGAATTTCCCATCTGACCCAGTACGTGTTTTACGCGCGCATGTCATGTTAGTATGTCCATTCCATTAATCATACAATTACTCAAGATTTTTTAATTATTATTTAAAGGCTGTCTTCTTAAATGCTTTATAGAGACACGTGTTGTACGTGAGCATTTTTATGTAATCCTATTAGATTTAGGAATGTATTTTAAATCTAATCTTAATAAAACTGCGAAAAGGCTGACCGCAACTGCCGGTCGCTCCCCGAACAAACCCGGGCCCTCGCGGAGTGCGCGACTGTTTGCCAGCCACTCGCCGTTATGAGATCACCGCCTACACTTTCATCTGCAGATTAATCGTTTAAAATTCACAAGTTTTTTTCTACCAACTCCCTAGACTCGTCTTCGTTTAAATATAAGAAAAATTGTCAATTTTATTGAAAGGAAATCGTAAATGCTTAACAAATGAAATCCTTTTAAAGCCGTATTGTGACAAGAGATACGAATTTCTCTATTTAGCATAAATATTGTAATTTGTAACTAAACTTATTGAATGGTCGTTTACTGCGTTATTGAATGTTCCAAAAATAAAACTAAGAGTATGTGGCTTAGTATATGCCCAATATATTAGGATTTATTACACCACAAAATAAATATCTGTACCTGACGTTGCTATCCTTTAAGTTCGTCCGTGGTAAACACAGCGAGATTTACATACAACTAGTTATCCGCCCCGGCTTCGCCCGGGTAGCCGTTTCGGAATCTATACGGAACGTCTTTTATATATGTAGATATGCACCCGTAAAAAAAACTAAACGTTCTTAAAGTATCCTATGTTACTTCTAATACCTCCAAGAATTTATGTACAAAGTTTCATGATCGGTTATGTAGTTTTCTCGTGAAAGCGTAACAAACAAACTTACATTCACATTTATAATTATTTATATATTAGTAGGGATAATTGGCTTAATTTTGTATCCGTTCAATACTTTTTTTTCGGTACTGAATGAATGTGTTAGGTTAGGTTATAGAATGTTCAGACAAATTAATATAGCTGACTTTTTGTTAAAGCTTGCTTTATGTTGGTTGCTTCAATTTAGTTCTATCGAAATCAAATATAACGAATAAATTGGCCTATACCTGCAATATGCCGCAAGACATCTCCCGGTGCGGGGTACAAGGGCGGTACTGTGTGCCGTTTATAAAGAAAATATAGAATAATAATGGCGCGATATTCGTGCGTATGTTGACAATCACTCCCGTGATTATTTGCGCACATATCCCGCGGGAATCATCGTGCACTAGTGATACCTCTTGTGATACGCATATCGATAAATTGAAAATGTTATTACCGCCTAATCGGGCTATCTCTTGAGCAAACAACAACTGGAATCATCTTTTCACGTGCAGTAGATACGATAATTAGTTTTGTACAAAACAATTACGAAAACGTAAGTAATTCAAAGCTTAAGAATTATTTATATGTTATATAAACATTTTAATAGCTAATATTTAATCTATACATATAATAAAACTGTAACTGATCGCTGTCTGTATATGGAAGATATTTGAGAAAAGCTATTATTGGGGCCCTTCATAAACGCATTAAAACCCAAACCCATGATTATTAGAATTTTTGTCTGTCTGTATGTTTGTCTGTGCGTTTGTTGCCGCTAATCTCAGAAACGGCTTAACCGATTTGGGTGCGGTTTGACTAATGTGTTGTGGTAAGCTTTACTTAACATTTAGTGTTTGTTTTATCTCAATCGGTTGATAAACAAAAAAGTTATATCAATTTAAAGAACCATGTCAATCATTTGTCCGATAAAAATGCTATAAAGTTAGTAGCTAATAAAAACAAATACAACGGAAAACTTAAAGTATAAAAAATGAATATGATCCTAATTTTCGCACCGTTTCCTCGTGACCATGACGAGCTTTTTGATATTCTGAAGAACTTTCGTAACGAAAACCTCGCTATTTGCTGAATAAATGTATCGATAGATCACACATCAAGCGCATCCCTAGGACCTTCTCGTGACGCGGCTTGTTTAGATTTTTGCGCAAACACCGCGCCGGCCCATCTTTCTAATTGCCTTAATTAAAGCAACGATCGAGAGAGGAACACGGCTTTAAAAAAAACTGTTGGTTTTTCCCCGAAGCCAATACAGTCTCTCTTTCCGTGCATTTCTATTACGATGCCCGCCTATTTTTTCAATTTGTGGTATTGAATATATTTATTTTATAATTAAGAAAATGCATATCTAATTAAAATATTTAAATAGCTTAGGCCCGTCACTCATATTTTTGTTAGATGCTGTATTCAAAAAAATACGTCTTACAATAGTTAAAAGGCAACGCAGAGCGAAGCTCAACTTAGAAGCTTGTTTGAACCTTAAAATAAAGAAAATAAACGATCGAACCAGATTTTGTGACGACATAAGTACATATTAAAAAAAACTAAAGTCCATTATTTATACTATATTTAGTCTGTTACTCAATAAAAATATTTTTAATCCCAAAATCATAAATTGCATAAAACCAACGCCGTATTCGAAGTAAATCTGACCGCCGCCCACCGTGTTTGCGCACCCCCGGCGATAACTACACGCCCCGTATTAATTGGCCGAATTTTAATGATAGACAAATACGCCCTCGCAGCCAACAACTCTGTTAAGCTATTAAACCACGTTCTAATACCGGGTCAGCAGAGACCAAAACAATTTTTTTATGACCAAAAATATTTTTTTTAAATTATCTTAATGTTCCTAATATACAAAATTCAGCTAAGAGTATGTAATCCCTTGGAATATTTGCCTCATACCATAGACCACCTGCATTCTCGTCCTCTTTGACTAAGTTGGAATAGCTAAAAGAAAACAATGTAGGTACAACTTATCTAAATAAACTGAACATCTGCAATCAGTCCTTTATTGGACAGTGTCCTTTGCCGTGTTCAGTACTACGGTCAGTAAGAAAACAAATATTCCGTTCGGGATGTAATTAAGAAAAATCGATTTCTGTTGCCTTTTCAATATATTAACGAGTGTTAAGTTAAGTTATAATGAATTAGTAGAGGTCCAAGTGATCGTATATTTTTTAAAGCACAATTTCAGGAAGTTGACGTAACTTGAAAGTATATGTACGGCCTTCCACCATATGCAATATGCGTTCACCTGAAAAAAAGAATAGTAATTAAAAGGCTCTATATCATGTATTCGGCGGAATCAGTACATTGTTAATCAGTTAGTTAAATCGCAAATAACTCAGGGCGTTGCTGCCGGCTGCTAGTGGTAGGGGTGGGGAGGGTTGCAGCGGGCCCACGGTAAACATAATTAGCTGAATTCGCCACTCTTTTAATTATCCATCCGCCGCGGCTCAACCCCGCAACAAGACTTAATTATAAGTCGAATGACTGTTAATTTATATTAAAACTTTATCATCCACACAACTACCAAACAAATTTGTTCACGACTCTAATTTTATTAACATACAGTATAAAACCAATGTTAAATTCATATTAAATACCCATTTTTTGCAAAAGAAACTCCTAATTTGTCTCCCCCCTATATGAACGCTTAAATACATTTTCTTTGTGTACTGATTGAGTCACTGAGGCGGCAGAAACCATTGCGGGGCGACCTGCAGGTCTAAGGAATGCATCGCGAACATTTGTGAACAGTAATAATGACCCGGGTATTATTACATCTGTTGAGGTGTGCCATATAACTGAAATAATGAAAGACACTCTTGTCATGTGTTATTAGGGTATTGTTCCACTATCTTTTTTAATTTAAAAAACAATCCTAATCCTAATCTACCCAAAATTAAAAATCTTTACCCACATCATGAAAATGAAATTTAATTTATAAACGTAACATAAACAAGAACACACAAGTAACCGGCAAAGTGCGAGTCAGACTTGCGCTCGATGGGTTCCGTAGCATTAGCTATAAAAATTACGTTTGTTGTATTGGTAGCCCCCTTAAATGTCTCTTAGTATTTGTTGTTAAAGCGGCAACATAAATAAATAATTTGTAAAAGTTTCAGCTAACTATCACGGTTCACGGGATACAGCCTGGTGACAGACGGACAGCGGAATCTTAGGAATAGGGTTTTACCCTTTCGATACGTAATTCTAAAAAACTGTAATAACCGTTCTAGCGAGCTTCGCGAACACCGATTACCCGCTTGACAACAGAGCGTCAATGCTTGCAGAGAAATGTCCCAAATCAGGATACGTATGATAAGTGTTTTTATCTCAATATAAATCTCTCTCTCTACTCTACAGGCCAGAAATGATTCCAACGCCACCTATGCCGCCCTCACCCCCGCCCGCGTCATCCGCGCCGCTCGCTCCCTTCACGTCAACGAGCACGGGCGTGAGCAACAGCACCGGCGTCAGTACCATCACCAGCACGAACACGAGCGCTGGACTCGGCACAGTCACGATCACCGTCACGCCCGTGGACGGCACGACGGCGAGCAGCCCCGCGCCTGTTTCGACGAGCAACGTGACGACTTCAGACAGTATGACGAGCACGGGCGCGAGCAGTACAGGCACGGAGAGCCCGGTTCCGGAGTGCCAGATGGTGGTGGAGCTCTCCTCGGTGCCCCTGCCGACCGCGGCGCCGCCGAGCACTATGTCCAATTTCAACACAACAGTCACCAGCGTTGGAGTTATTACCGTAAGAGTCTCTCTTGTTATCTATATAATGAAACAAAAAGATGAATCTCCCTCTCTCTTTTCCTCATCTTTTCCCTCCTCTGTCCACAATATGTCTGTCAACGCATCTGCAAATCATCTAGATATTGCTCGTTTGCTTACTTCTAGACTAATCTTTAGGAGTACATGTGACCCTTGGGTCGATCTAGTGTAGCTTTTTAGAGTTACTTGTATTAATAACTATTGCTTGTCTTTCGAGTAGACATCCTGTTCTGCGACGATGTCGTTCCCGTCGGCGATTCCTTGTCCATCGGCGATGCCCTGTCTGTCATCGATACCTTACCCGCCGGCGTCGGCGGCCTCGTCCGTCAGCAGCGGCAGCGCGCCCCCCACGCCGCAGCCCGCGCAGACGCCCACGCCCACGCAGCCGCCCACGCCCACGCCTGAACCTGGTCAGTCCCCACATTCACATTTATACTATTTGTTGTGCATCGGTCTACATCTACCTGGAACCCTTAAAAATATGTAAAAGACTTCTAGAAGGCTAGGCGGTTCCTACGCCATCGTTTGTCTCTGGAAAAGAAACCTCTTCTGGAAATGTAATCAAATTTGGCCTTTTGCAGATTATATTTAAACTTCAATAAAACCATGCAATTTGCGAGAACAAATAAGTTTTTATAACAAGTGGTACTTTTGCCATGCCCGTAACAGTGGCCTAATTTTTAATTTATTTAAAAGAAATTCTTCTGTGTAGTTGTTCTATGAAAGGCTGGTGATGAACCCACCGCACACGGTCCTGTACTTCACTCTACCCAACTCAGAAATTATTTGAATGTCGTAAAGGTGGTATTACTATGTAAGCCGTTGAATATGTGTTTGTGCAACCGACATGTGGATATAGCGATATGTTTCATGTTCTGGGTAGTGTGAACTCACGAGTAATATGTCTGTTTGTGTGGCTAGTGTATGAATGCAAAAATGGATTATGATGATGAATGGGTGATGGATGAGACGCGCCGTGCCTATAACACCGATCACTGACACACCATACTATCAGATAGTCATTAATAGAAGTAGAGCATACATCTAAAATTTATTTAACATCATTCTCTTTACATTTGAATATTTAAAAAGTTATTTTTTGGTTTATGTAATTTGTACTCTTTAAAAGACAAAGGGAGGGGAGGAGGGGAGGGGTTAAGAACATAAACGAATTGACAACTATTTTTTGGCCCCGATATCTCGCTAAGACACAGTTATGCTGAAAAGCATACCAGATGAGTAAAACCCATTTTTAAAGCCCATTGTCGCTCGTCTGAAGTACCCTTAGGGTAAATCCGCCACTGTATTTCATTCTATTTACCTGTTTGTTAGACAATACTTGTATTGGATTCCAAAAGATACATAGTAACATTTATTCAGTTGGGCTTTATTTGCCAATTTTTTGTGTTTTTTTTGCATACAATCTGAACATATTCCATCATGAAGTGTTTGCAATTTAATTATTTGTTATATTTATAACCATAAGAGGGCGCAATGAATCGCCAATAATCAATAAGATGGACCACGAATCACGCAAAACATGGGCGTGAATTCGACTATGTCCTAGCAATTAAACTTAGTGGGATTTGTTACTTCAACTCACCTGCTCCAATGTGATTTTTTTATCACTAAACACAACCACCTTGTCCAATGATCTGTCTCCATCGGGTTTGCCAGATGCTAGAAGGGTCCTTCAATAATTGAGTAAATGCCGGCAACTGACCTACAGTTACTCATGTTCAGGAGGGGAGGGGCAGTGATCGCTTAACATTAGGCCTCCTGCTGCTTGTGTATAACATAGAGGTAGGCAGAGATTAAGGATTTTCCATGATCGTGGCACGCTTCTCTCGATTATTCTACAACCATTTGTACATACATGCTCGTCTGTTACGGGTACTCCTTATATCGCCTATCCTTAAATTCAGATCGATATAAGTTCTTCTTGGACGTCCCGTGTCAAATACTGCCACTCACTTCATAGCATAACAAATCATGCAATGGTAATCTGAATCGAGAGTTCGAAAAGGTTTTTGATTCGGTTGGATAACATTGACCCGAAGGTTTTTATTTCATCTCCAAGTTGGTTTAAAGTGCTTTTAATATCTTACATTTATTAAATCAAATATTTGTCTGATAACGTATTCTTTGAGCGCAGGTCTTAGCCTAGGTCGTCGGTTCTAGATTTTTATCGGCTCATTTCACTTAAGTTCCGTTGGCTGGGTCCTTGTTAATAAGATAATTTAAAAATAATTAATAAAACTCGTTGTTTCGTGAAAGTTTTGTTGCGTTAAGAACCTGTCATGTTTGTGACATTAACAATTAACAGCGTTACCGATCTCTCGCGTTGAATTTGAAGACATGAAAGTTTGCTTGAAGAATATTTCTGTACGCATCACAAAAACTTGTATCAAAATCTCATAAAACTTTTTGCCGCGTGTTATTAAATGATTTTAGATAGATTTATATTATTGGTTTATGTTTTACTATGGAAGTAAATGTGTTTTTAAATCATCAACACTATTATGTCTTACATACTTGTATTTTAACGAAACATGTAAAGAATTTTACTATCAGATACACAATGAAGTTAAATACCGCGTTAAAATAATTAGACATTTATTTAACATTGGCAATTATATTATTAAATTAACCTATAGTTCTGACAAGGTCACACACCATCCGTCTCAGTGAACTCAAGCCGTTGATGTGGAAGGCTCGGGGTCTTCTCTTTCTTTCTCCACTTCCTCCGCGTGGCAGCGCTTGCGGTGCTTGTGCACGAAGTAGTAGGAGGGAAACTTGGAGCCGCAGGTCTTGCAGGGGTAGTAGTGTACAGCGGCGCGTGGCTTGCGGTGCCGGCAGGCCCACTCGCGCTCGGCGCCGCCCTCCTGCCAGGCCACGTTTAGCACGCGGCTGAACCGCACGGGCCCATCGCAGGACGCCACGTCGAGGACTGTATTGCTATGGCGCTTGGGAGGATCCGGCGCTTCGATGCGCTCCACGTCCAACTCGCTGGAAGTGGTGGAGGTCGGCGAGGGCGGTGGTGGAGACGCGGGCGGCGAAGGTGCCCTCGCGCGCCGCGGCACGGGCCGGTGCGCGCCGGGCGGGGGCGCTGGCCGCGCGACACACGGGCTCGGCCCCAGCCACGCGCGGTACAGAGATAACATCCTCTCGCGGCCGTCGCTCAGCGACTGAGCGCCCGCCCTCGCGCCGATTCTTTATATACGCGACGCTCGAGACGCTGGTACGATTTAATTACGGATTTATTTACCATTGTAACTGGCGTCGAAACATATCAAAATGGTATTATTATACCCATTTTAAACTCGATTTCTGCCGATAATTCGGCTTTGTTTACATTGAAAGTTATACGAGCGATGTGTAAATCAATTAGGTATTTAAATATAATTAAAAAATTAGGTGAACTGTTGGCTCTGGCTCGGGCTCGGAGCAGTTTAATTTGGCGGCGGCTCGCGCGCGGGGAGTCAAAGGGCCGGGTGACCGCGTGCATTAACAATTCATACAAAACAAACCCTTGTAAGAAACTCTTCGTGTACTCATCATTTCATAATTGAAATTGTTCCCGGCGATATAATCTAAATCTAACCAACGCGGGCTACGAACTTTTGTCTTGTTATTTCATGCTACGTAGCAATCGTGCTAAGCTTATTTTAAATTACAATAGCTGCTTCATAATTATTTTTACTCACTCTGCCATTAAAACTCGCTTCATTATTATAAATTATTTAATTTTCGGTAAGCTCGACGCGGTAGATTTAAATGATAGTCGAGTTTGTCTACCCCTTTTGGGATATAGTCGCTCGTCTTTGGTGGACATTTAAGTCGCAAAGCGAATGAATGGGGAAAAGTTGACGAATGATGTTAAAAATGTAAAACTATCATCCGCCGATGTACTCCCCGAAGCCTCCCCGACACATAAATATTCTCTCTACAACTCCGGTAGAACAAAATTCACAAACGGGTATAAAGAAAATTCGCACAATACGACTGTTAGGCGGGACAAAACCCGGCCGTTTTAATATTACACGCAGCCTTTGTGGGCTTAGTTTCAGAGTTACAGAATATTGGACATAAGTTAAGGCTTCAGTTAGAAAACATCGGATGAACTTTTAAGATACGTTGTCCTACAGGTATAGGCAGAAGTAATGTCTTTCAATGTTATACGGTACTGACACATTTCTCTCGTATTCGTCTCCTTCCCATCATTTGCTAATAAGGAAAGGATGGGAAGGGGAAGAGGACTTGACTGACGGTAGAGGGGATGAATAGAATTCCTTCATCCCCTCCTCTGTCCATTAAAGGTAATCAACGCATCTGCAACACAGTGATATCCAGGTGCCGTGGTGGTGCATTATTGACAAAACAATTGACACCCGAGCTCTGTTGTAATTAAAGTGTCGTAAGAGATTATATTTTTTTGTATTATTAGAGTATTGTTTGTATTTTCATCAGCTACCATCGCAGAGTAATATTGCGTCCCCTCCGGCTGCGAGCCGCCATCCCGCGGGATACCTCCCGGACGTATTGAGTGGCTGTGCCGGTCTCCCAGGAAGGCGTCTCTCCGCGCTTTTTATATAAAAATCCTTTGCTTTGATATCGGAATTATTGATTGTATATTACTTATTTCATGTAGGTGCATTGTTTTAAAATTGACATTATGCGTTTTCTTTTACTGTCTCGTACAAAAATGATAGGTGCGCAATCTGCTTTGTCCAGCTAACGACTAACAAGCTCTTTGATAGATACCAAATTAATCTTACACCTTTTACCGATTACTGCCTCCTGAAAAATGTAAAATTAAAAAGCAAACAATTTATTTAAAAGCATAAATGATCACGGTATAAATTATGACAATTTAATTATTTATAGTAAATAATTTATATGGTATTCGGCTAATGGTCGTCACGTCACCGAGATAAACCTTCCCGCGCGTGATGGAGAGTAAGCCCCGCTTTGTCCCACTAATCCCGGCTCGTCGCTCTCACACGGAATCGCAAATCATCTGCCCAACTTCCTGACACGAGTTGTGAGATCTCTCATGGGCTTATTCGGTCTTATGTGTGACAGGACCTATCGGCAATAAAAATCAATAAAACAATAATGCTGCTTAAACGTGCAAAGCGAGGCGAGGCGAGCGCTGAGCGTTCGTTTAATCTGCGAGATGTCTCCCCCGTGTTTGCCCGCGCGTCTGTCGGCAAACACGCGCTCTGTAGCCCGCCTCGTTAAATTGTCACGCTCTGTAGCACCGACAAACATTGTCACAACCATTGCTACACAGCTACACGCCTACGCCGCATGTTAACATTCAATTTACATAGTATCGTACGTGTGTATTAATAATATAAATTCCTCTGTGTAAAAGAAGACAGCCTCCTCGGACTTCTGTTATTACGTAGGCGAGCATTAAAAGTGATTTTTCTATAATACATAAAGGTCGAAATCTAAAGTAGACGGTGAAAGTTTGTATGGAAAAATATTTATAACCCAATTTAAGTCGATCTCAGATTTATATGTTGCAATCATGTAGGGTTCGAGGGACAATTGTCGGGTAAATTAAAACGACAGGTGAAACCGAGGCGTACAACTAGTTATTTATACATCACTCATCAGCAACGACTTATAGCACTTATTGTCATAGTTATAGTGTCATAAAATCCTGCTTTCACGTAATTATCGTATGGGTCTAAACGCTGGGACTATTTAGATTTTATTAAATGTATCCTCTGTACTTATTGTTAGCTTATTCAAATTAATATGATAAATAAAGAGTTGCACTTGAATAATATTAAAAAAGTATAGTTAGTAGTCGTTCTATAAATCTGTCGGTCCCACGTTGGGCGCCAATTCTGTGAAACGTTAATTTTCGCTGAATTATCCGTAGTGTAATCTAGAGCGGCGGCGGTTCGCGGCCCGGATCCAATTAGTGCTTGTTCAAATATCAGTAATTGGGCGGATTAATCGACAGCGGCGGTCGGCTCTTTACTAACGCTGGAAGTGGAAGAGAGTTGTAAAGATCACAATTTTTAATATACGCAATAGGCTGTGGTATTTTGTATACGGTGAAACGAACATCCTTTTGTCCTTAAAAAAATTACAAGATAAAGGAGCAAACCTTTTTATATTGAAGTTTCGGTTTCAAAGCGTACCGTTGGAGACATTCTGCAAGACTACATTTGTAATTTTTTCTACTTAAGATCTCGTGAACACAGTAAAAAAGTCGTCTTCATTGTTTTTGTAATAACATAAATGACACATACAAATTAAAAATCACATTGAATATTGAAAAACTATTTAATAATTCATCTAATCTGATATCGCATCTAGTAATCTCGTTCCTAAATCGGGATATTTAAATGGCGCAGTTAGACAGAAACGACGAGGATCGCTAAGATAAACCTCTCAGTTTTCCCGGCGTTTGCAAACTGTAATTAGCGTCGCTTCGACGCGGGCGCCAGTCATACTGATATTGTAAAACGAATACCGGGGATATATGATACGAAAAACTAACGACCCGCCCTGGCTTCAGACGGTTTTTTTTCAGCCAGTTCACAATACCTATATATTAAAATTTGCATTAGCTTATTACACGCATGTCGCGTTGAACATAAGAAACGATCTGCCTCGCTGGAAACTTTCGGAACTTGGTTTTCGCGAGTAACTTGAAACTATAGGCAAAAGTCAAAAAGTTGTTAGATGTCATTGTCGTGTCATGGATTATGATGGCAAGTTTTATTTTCCTATCCCTCGGGAAGTTTTATTTTTTGGATAAAAGTTTACCCTATGTTACTTTCTGTACCCGTGACAATGTGTGCAAAAGTTCATGATGATCGGTTGAGTGCTTAAGGAGTTAAAACGTAACAAACAAACAAACTCACATTCGCATTTGTAATATCAAATTATAAGTCAGTACGAATACGTATATTATACGAATACGTACATTCCTAACAACAACAGTCTGAACTCTGTTAATAGTTAAACTGAATCTCAGCTCAGCCGCTCGATTTAATTTTGAGCATTCAAGTTATAACATTGCATTATGCAGTTTGAGTTGGAAGTTTATCTCCCGTCGTTTGTTAACATTCTGTCTGTAGTCATGATTACAGAGCTAAATCTATTATCATTTATGAATTACAGAGACGTACAATTTGCACATTTTCACTTGACCGCTACTCAACTGCCGACTCTATAAAATTGGCAATTTTCAGTCAATTCCAAATTTATAACGATTTAAAGGAACCTGCTCTGTTTTCCTGTTGCTACATTTACGCCCGGAACTCGGAGGGGCTTTCAGTGATCATCCATCCATTTGGCGCGATTCTGGCACACCTCTCCCGCTTCTTCAACGTCCATACATCTATGCATACATGCTAGTCGGTTATGGGTGCTTCTTGTAATTCCCTTTTTTAGTAAGCCACTGATTTGATCGATATAAGGACTTTTTCTTGTCATTCATCCTCTCAACATACACACTTTAATCCTATCATTCAAAGTCACGCCTTACATACTTCTTCGATTTTCTTCGAATCTCAACTGCATTAACTAGCATGTCCTTCCTGCCCTCATTTCCATACATCAAAGTGGGTTGGGACTAGTACAGCATTATGTATTGCCAGACGAGCCTTCATAGACACATGACTCCTCACTACTGTACCTATAGCCTCATGCTTTTTATTTCCTGTGTTCACAATAATTTAAAAACCGCTTTACGAAAATCTCATAATACCCTAATAAAGCTTGTTTGTTAGTCCATTAAATAAGAGCCCATTTTGCTCGCGCGCGCGTAGCTAAAATCTATCATACAAAACAGTTTACCGTCGGATTTAACAATAAATAATTTATCCGGCAATGGAGCTAGCGAAGCATCGGGGCTAATCCGGCGGTTAATCTGCTCGAGTTTGCAAATTGGCGCCCAGCGCGGCCCTGAATATTACACGAGCCGGCCGGCGCGCCCTCGCGCCCTCGCCTCTGCGATTTGCCGATACCTGGAGCTACACGTTTATCTAACTCGTTGTATCAATATATATTATTTTGATTATAAATATCAACATTGTGCTAGATATGTTGCTAATATAGCATTAACCATAAAAACGATGGCTTTGCTAATGTTAGTTCATCAATTAGAAGGGAAATGCTTTACCGACCGACATTTAAACATCTTTTTTTCTATCCGACTGACGTACCCGGGACGTACAAACATACCTGGGTATGTTTGTCCGTTCCATTGTGACCTTTCTGTGTGTCAATAGATTCGTATTTTTTCCGGAGTTTCGTACATATGTTAATGATTATAATTATAGTCAGTCGGTTTGATTGGTTTTGAAATTAACTATTACTTGTTCGCAGCGGTAACAGAGCGGACCGTCACCCCGTCATCGTCGGTAGCCACGACAACGATAACCATCACCAGCACGAGTGCGGCCAGTGCACCCGGGACGGGGACAACCCCGGGCGCGGTGACGGCACCGGCCCTGGGCTCCAGTGCCGCGCCCTCCCCGGGAGCGGTGACCGTAACGAGTACGGTGGCGGGCGCGGGCACATGCTCCTCGTGTGCGTCGTGTACGCCCAGCGTGCGCGCGTCGTGCGAGGCGTGTAGAGCGCGGGGGGCGAGGGCGCGACGCAGTCGTTGCCTCGTGCTAAACTGCACGGGCCGCGGAAAGAGGCTGCGACATCTGCCGCCCCGGTGGCACGACCTCGCGTCCGAAGTCAAGAGGCCTCTGCTGGACGAATTCCGTAAGTGTTGCACGCTCGTTATGTAGAAAATTACATTGCTAAAGCTTATCTAAAAATTTCATTAAAACTTTACAGAAATACCATCGGATCTGAGTAAGTGTTGCTTGGCGTGCTTCAAACGCATCACAAGGAGGCTGGACGCGTTGGGCGATGGTCCCGCGCTGGGCGAGCCCTCGGAGGAGGAGGCAGGCCGGTTTCGCGCGCTGCTACGGGAGCACGGGTGCGCATGGGACCGCATGGCGGCCGCGAGCGGGCGTTCGGCCGCCAGTCTGCGCGCGTTCTACTTCACGTACCGCAAGCGGCTGCAGCTGGATGCCGGCGGGCTGGATAGTGCGGCGCTGGATAGCGGCAGCGGCGACAGCGACACTGCCAGCGCGGGCTCGCCGCGGCCGCCGCCTTTGCCCGGCCCGCGGACCGACGCCGTCGCGCCGCGCCGCCACCGCCGCGACGAGTACGACTCTTCCGCCACCGAGACTGCCGACGAAGAGAACGACGCGCCCGCCTCTAAGGTACTATTAGAAAAATATTATATTATAGAGAAATATTAGTTTTTTACCATTCATTACCATTACACGAGCTTTTTCATTATAAGCTATTTCAAAAATCATCTCTATAGTTAAACAGCATTTTTTGTAACAAGATATTTCCATACTAGTCTAGATTCTCTGTGCAGGCGGTGTCGTTGACTGCGTCTGCGCCGATGACGGTGCGTGATGTGGTGCTCAACATGATTGAAGTGAGCCTGCTGAAAAACACGCGGCCGCCGAACCTACCTCCGCACACCTCGCACACCACCCACACAACGAAGGTAACATTTATACATTTTTATAGGAGAAATAAGCAAAGGCGCAAGCTGATGGTCATCAAAGTTCAACTCAATGTGTGTGACTCAATGTTCTTGCAATATACATAGCCTCCGCCGCATGAGTCGTTGGCAACGCTGACGGTGGTGGGCGGACACGGCGCGCACGGCGCGCACGGCACACACGCGCACGCGCTAGGTCTTGCGCACGTGTCGCAAGCGCCGCGCTCTCCGCGCTCGCCGCGCTCCCCGCACCGCCCCGCCACCATCACGCCGCTACCGCTGCTGCCACCCGACGACCGGCACGACCAGCGCCATGAGCCCCTGCTCGACCTCAGCGTCAAGCGACCGCGGATCGAATCATTCACACACCCTAACAAACCGGTACGTCGATACTTACTCCGGGAACGTAATGTATGTATACTAACTAGCTGCCCCGGCAAACTTTGTTCCAACTTAGAATTAATTTATGATCATTACACATCTTTAGCCGCGTTAGCTGATATTAGAAGGGGAAAATCTTACTAGGTTTTTTACGCGGGGTATGCATTTACGCACTTCGCGGTCCGTGCTCCGAGGGCAGCAGGGACGGCTTCGTGTGGAACTCCCGACCTTAGATTTGGGCCGGACTACCCACTAAACCTCGCGGAGTTCTCCTTCGCCCGACCGGGCTGTGGCATCTACGTTAGTTTATCCGAATAGGGGGAGCCCCTTGGTAGGGGCTCGACACGTGTAGGGAGGGGTCAGATGTTAAGCCCCTCCTATCACCCTATGATGCCTCCCCCCCTCGGAACACACGAAGGGGGGCATCCACCACGTTCAGCCCGACAGGTCCCGTCCGTAGGACCCGTCGCGCTACGGCTGTAGGGCCGCGGCATATCTCGCACGCTGGCGGCCCCTCGCTGGGGCCCTGCGGGAGGCAAAGTTTCGCGTTCCCGCAGGGCCTCTCTTTTGGCCGCCATCACCTCGTATGCAAACGAGGCGACGGCGGCCCAGCTCCGTTCGCTGGACAGATCTCGCCTAATCACGCCAGTGACCGTGGCACGTTGGGTGTCTCAGCCCGTGCACACGGCGAGCGTGTGCTCGGCCGTATCCACGTCGCCGGTCGCACAATGGTGGCATGCGTGTTCCCACAACCACGCACAGCGGCCGAAACAGCCGTGCCCTGTGGTGTAAGTCGGCTCCCGGTGCCTCGCCTCCACCCACTGGCGCAGGACGGGGCGGACGGCCTCGACAAGCCGTTTGTTTACCGAGGTGTCCGCCAATCTCCTCCCATCGCCGGAAGACATCGCCAGCGTTCGATTTCTTCCTGGAGGGGTTCTTCGCCTCTCTGCCGCATCAGGGCTCTTCTCCAGTAAACCTCCGCTAGAACTGCGGCTTCGAGGTCCCAGGGGAGGCTTACGGAGATAACGCACGCCGCCTCGTATGACACGGTGTGGTATGCCCTGGAGGCCTTCTGAGCCATGGTCCGCTTCGCACGTCGCAGCAGAACCATGTTCTCCCTGCTCAGGGGCCTCGTCGCCCATATGGGCGCTCCGTAGAGCGCCTTAAGCGTGCCACACCGTCGTACAGGCGGCGGCACGCACCGCTTGCCTCCCGCAGTTGGGACCTGCCCAGCCTGGTGAAGCATTCCCGCATACGTCACCAGCTTTGGTGCCAGTATCCGAAAATGCTCACACCGAACCCCCATCGGCTGTCGAGGACGAGACCATATCTCATGGTTCCGCCGACAGCAATGGGGGTGCCGCTCACCGCGATGGAATAACCGCGGGGAGCTTAGTACTAAGCTCATGGAAGAACATGGCCTGGGACTTCTCGAGGGCCACATGTAGGCCCAGGGCCCTGTTGCAGCGCAAAAAGTGGGCTGTGCCCGCAATTGCGTGCACGCCCGCGTCCCGGAACGTTGGGGCCAACGCGGTGACCAGGGTGTCGTCGGAAAAGCAAAGCACGCCGATGCCCCGGAGATTGGCCCGCACCCAAGCATCGACGGTGAACCGCCCGCGACGGAAGCCGAACTTGCCGCCGCTCAGGTCGGGCCCTACCGCCTCAATGTGTGCGACAAGGCGCGCAGCAACCACTCGCTGAACAGCTTGCTCACCTCGTCGAGCAACACGATGGGGTAGGCCGACGGCGAGTCGGCCGGGCGCCCGTGCTTCCTGAGGGGCAGGAGCTTGCCCGTCTTCCACCGCCGCGGGATCCGCCCGGACGTCAAACACTTCGACAGCAGCCTCTTTGAAGATCGGCACGACCTTGGGCGAGAACCCGCCCAGGGATACCGTCCGGGCCCGGGGCGCAGTTCCAGTCTTAGCTTCAGCCTCCAACTCGACCGCGGACACAGGCGGGATTCATCGCCCGCAGTGGGCGATCCTTCGGGGTCTTGCGCCGCCATCCTCGGCGGCACCCAGTCCTCCCTCGTCGGGAAGAGGGAGCTGACCACCTGGGCTGTAAGGACCGGCTCGAGGGACCTGGCTAGCGGGGGAGCCCGTGGTCGGAGCTTTTGGCTCAAAACCTTGTACGGGCGGCCCCACGGGTCTTGATTTAGGCTATCGAGCCACTCCTACCAAGCCTCCTCTTTGGCGGCCTTTATGGCCGAGGTGAGCGCCGCACGGGCAGCACGGTACGCGGAGAGCAGCACCTGCTCCAGGTCGAGATCCCTCCTACTTTTTCTGCGGCTGCGGGTGTACCTGCGGCGAGCCAACTGGCAAGCCGTATGAAACCCGGCCAGGTGGGGTCTCAACCAGTGCACCCTCGTCCTTGGGAGGACCGGACCTGCGCGCCGCATCGCCGCGTCGCAGACGCGAGTAAGCGCTCCTGTGAGCCGCTCGCACCTCCTGTCTTAATCAGTGCCGCTGAAAGTGCCGTTGGCGACCCATCTGTCCACGATGGCGGCCTCCGTGGCCAGCCCCGGGTCCAGGGTGGACACTTTCCACCGTGGACCCTCTCATGGCAAAATCTTATATGTTTGCGTGAACAACATGATCAACATGCATCAGCAACCGCGTCAGCAACATTATTTGAACTTAGATCAGTTTTGACGAGCTTTTTTCATTAACTTTTCTCGCAATATTTAATTTAGAAATTTATTTTAAAGGTTAATTGTTTAGAGTTTTTTTTAATCTAACGCGTATTTGTTATAAATTGTGACGGAATCGTTAGAGAATATATTCATGTAAATCAGTCATGGTCCTGACACAAATCATGATTTTTCCAGCAGCCGTGTCGAACTCCGAGCGAGTATACATACCGGGCGGCGGAGCGGGAGTCACCGACGCTGTACGCGAAGGGGCAGGGCCAGACGCGGGCGACGCTGCCGGCGCGCACGACCATCAAGAGCAACGCCAAGGGCTCCATCACGGCCGGTACGCCGCTCGCGGAGCGCTTCGAGCCTAAGCCGGGCTCCATCACGGCCGGTACGCCCGTGCTAGGGCCGCACCACGCGCCCGACAAGCGACCCTTCGACACATACTTCAAGCGGCGCAGTCCCTGCGCCTTCTACACGCAGCAGAGACCACAGTCACCGTCACAGTTTACTTCGGTACGTTTGTTAGTTTTGTATTGTATTACATCAAAAAAGGATCTAAATGAATACAGATTTCTAGTTTCTTGTATCTCAAAAGTTTACTGACGATAACTTGTTATATTATCCTATGCGTAAAGTTTTAAATGTTTCAAATTTTACAGAAATATACATTTTATGGGCAAAAAAACAATGTATACCATTTTGACACAGCGATATCTGTTACACACATATTAAGTATATATGTAAACATTTAAAGCATAAAGTCTGTTTATTCAAGAGGAAAATATTATGTACGAATGCTTCCACAGTATACACAAACATACATATTTATACGCCACCATTTATATGCAGTCAACCAGTGGTGCGAGCGGGACCTCTAGCGGAACGGGCTACCACCTGGAGCGGCGGCAGATCATGCTGACGGACTTCATCACGTCGCAGCAGATGCACGGCGCGGCGCGGCGCGGGACCGAACCGGCACGGCGCGACCACGACGCGGTGTCCGTTATTACGCGGCACACGCACGCGCATCCGCACCCCCACTCCCATCAGCACCCGCACCAGCACCAGCACCAGCACCAGCACGGGTACCCGCATCCCCATCCTCCGCCAGGTAAAAACATATTTACTCCTTAATATCTTTAGTGCATTCCATGGCGCGTGAGGTTGCATCCTGGTCGAGCGATGTATTCGTGATTAAAAAACATTCATGGTGAACAAAATAACAATGAGGAGGTGGAGGTGCATAGATAACGAATATTACGAGAGACTTAGTGAAATTCAATATATTCTGTCGGCTGTATCACAGGAAACAGTAGTGTAGTTAACGGACCACCACACGATAATTACCTCATTAATATTGTTAAATTTCCCACAATTGCAGGTCACGAAGCGTTTACGTCTCTAGTGAACGCGGCATCCGCGGCGCCGGCATTACCAGTACCGCGAGGATCGCAGCCGGAGCCCAAGCCCGAGTCGAAGCTGCACACGCAGCATCAGCAGCACCAGCAGCATACCTTACATCCACAACATTCGCAACATCATGATATACGGTAAGTCATACATATGTATATCACTTTGCGGTTACGCGTTTTCTTTAACTTTAATAGCAGGATATTGCAGTAAATTAACTAATACTTAATTAGTAGAAATATGGTCCTTCGAGCGAGATATTATGATTAGTGTGTATTAACCACCTCAGTCGGCTGTATAGCCTTAATGGCAAGCTTAGTTAAATTAAAGCTAATAATACAAATCATGTAACAATGTTACAGGGCACAGCGCGAGTTCCCTCTGTCGCAGAAGTACCATCAGTCGCTGCAGTACCAGCAGGAGCGGGAGCGGCGCTCGCTCCAGCCGCAATACGACGCGCAGCGAGACCGCGCGCCCGCGCAGACCAGAGATCGGTACGCTTACAATTTATTCAACTAATCTATATCCAAAAGTGATGAACACAATCTATCGATTAATTGAAACGAAATAATTCTCTAGCTTAGTTTTCGTTTAAAGAGGCTTAAGGCTAAAAACTTCCCGATGCTACCTCCGATACAGTTGAAAATGTCACCTGAAGGCACTAAATAATGAGTCATTGTTTGTTATAGGAGTGGCATGGTGACGATACCGGAGCGGCACTATGTGATCGAGCAGCATTCCCAGCACCCGCAGCACTCGCAGCATTCGCAACACCCTCAGACTGCGCAGCACGCACCACACCCGCAGTCTGCGCAGCATCAGCAGCACCCGCAGTCTGCGCAGCATCAGCAGCACCAGCAGCACCCACAGCATCAGCAGCACCCGCAGTCTTCGCAGCACCAGCAACACCCACAGTCTGCGCAGCATCAGCAGCACCAGCAGCACCAGCAGCACCCGCAGTCTTCGCAGCACCAGCACCACCCGCTGTCATCGCAGCACCAGCAGCACCCACAGCATCAGCAGCAGCAGCAGCAACAACAGGCGCAGATGTTACACGACAGACATCATATGCACGCACAGGTGTGTACTTCTACAGCTCATCACTTGAATTAAGGCCCCTACCAATGACTTTCCCTTGCAGTTCCCTCTAGTAAACTCCTGCAACCTTGACCAGATCTTCGGTCCATCGTACAGGAGTTCTACCCACGTTTCATGACTAGGTGGCCGCACTTCTAGAACTTTTTGGCCCATCCGTCCGTGTGTTACGCCTTTGACCACTTAATTTCCCCAATTTTACGTGCAATGTCGGCTACCGGTAACATCACCTCACGTCACCTCTTGTTCGATAGTCCTTCATTATTTTTAAAAGCCTTAAGGTGGCTTTTAACTTTGGGTCGTTTTAGTCTAGTTGTCTGGTTGTCTGGTTACAGTCACCGTCCGAAAGATTCGTAATGACCACTACCTGTATTGGTGAGATTAAAACTCTCAAATTAAAAATGTATGCATTTTTTTCTATAATATATAAAGTATTGTTTGCAGAGCGCGGCGAACGCGGAGGAGCGGCGCGCGGGGGCAGTGTATAGCGCGCCCAAGCATCGCGCCCTCGCCGCGCATATGATGGACCGGAAGGACTCGTGAGTACACACATATTAAAAAAGAAAACAACAATGACTTCGCTTACATCTGTGTTAACGAGGAGACGTCCTTCTCGTCACGTCTCGTTCGTCACCTTACGAAACAACCCAAAGGCACAAAACAAAGAAGAAGTGAAGAGGATACGCAGTGAATATGAGTGCCAGTTACAAGACCTCGCCGGGGTTGTACTTGAAGGCGAAATATGCTATTTTCTGCCGTTATAACAAAACACACATTGACGTTTAATTTCACTTCCAGAAGAACATCAGTGAGCTGTTCGACGAGTGTGGTGAGCTCGGCGAGCGTGGCGGGGGCGAGCGTGTCGGGGGCGGGGGTGGGTGGCGTAGTGGGAGGAGCGACCGCGGCGGCAGGCGTGGTTGCGGGCGCGGGGGCAGGGCCGGCGGACGCGCGCAACCTGCCTGTCGACGGCAAGCTCACCGCCGCCTCCCTCATCAACGCCATCATCACGCACCAAATCAATCAGAATAGTGATCAGCGCTTTCCCGTGAGTATATCTCTTCCCTAATTTGTATATAAATATATATGCCCCTAACTCCGGCGGCATATTCTTAAACTTTGACCAAAAGATCACCGCAATGGCAGTATCTCATAGCAAACTGACTGACTTCTGTCTTTCGCTTTGCGAATGAGACGTCCTAAATGCCTGGCATCGTATTTGCGATTCCTCCAGCTTTTGCAAAGGATTTGGGTAGCGCTGGTCTCTTAATATCACACGAACGACTTGCTTTCGTCGATCAAGAACAGAGATATATCGACACCTAATGAAGTATAAGATAACTTGGACCTCTTGTTTTTACCTTCCGATGTACATAATAAATATATCGATGTAAATGAAGCGTGTAGTGCGCTAAGGCCAGACCGACTTGGTTCCAGAAGTTAAGGGACAACGAGGCATTGAGTGTGACGTGCAGCGTACCCCCGCCCAGCGCGGCTAGCGTCACCGACCGCAGCCTGGAACGAGTGTCCGACCGGGACCGGGAGAGGGAGCGGGAGAGGGAGGAAATCAGCGCCACCCACACCACCAGCATCAAGCTCGGCGACCTTGCCTCTAACATCATTACGCGGGACTTCTGCAGCCCGACCACCTCCCTGCAACATCACAAGTTAGTACTACACCCTTGTTATCGAATAAACTAAGTCATAGAGTGAACGTGTAAAGCAACACAAATACAGAGAGCCGGGGTGTCAGCTATGTTTAAAAGTTACAGGGAAACTGCTCTCTCATTTTTATGTATTAATTTTTAAAAACAAAATAAATGATAATGATATATAATTGACAATACAATAATAAATAGAAATAATGATGATATCAACAGCAGTAGATTCGCGATGGGCAGCGAGGGCTACGGGTCGGTGCAGTGCGCCGGCGGGGGCGGGGCGCCTGGAGCCGCGACGGGTGCCGCGGGGGCGGGGCCCGACGACTGGCGCCGCGACGCGCCCAAACACGCGCCCTACCTCGAGCCCGTTTCCCCCCCGGACACCCACCACACCAGGTATGCAAACACGTTGCTCGAAAACTACAAGTTCGGTAATGGTGGTGTACGCATAAATTATTTTAATATTATTAATTTATAATAAATTCCAAAGTATTTTTACACTACTTAATACCATGTCGAATTTTTTTTAGCAGGAGCAGCAACAGTGGACGACGGTACAGCGGGGTGGGCGTGGGCGTAGGCGTGGGGGTGGGCGTGGCGGGTGGGGTTCTGACGGCCTACGACTACGTCACCAACCGCATCGTGGAGGTGATGCGCAGCGACGCAGACGAGCGCGGCAAGCCGCTCTCCTTCCCCACCGCCTACGCCTACCCCTTCTCCGCGCTCAACGTCGCCACCAACGCCGACGGTCGGTTTCTAGCTATTCATTATGGATCGTACAATTTTGATATGACAAAGTTAAGTGACAGTAGTGCAGGGGCTTAAGTTAGCAGGGCATTCAAATATACTCATTGTTTATTTGAATGCCGCGAACAATTAGTTACGTTGTGTGACTCAATCTCCTTGTGGTGCTCATTTAGCTCGTGCTCACAACATTACGAAAATAATGATCTAATGCACCTTTCCCGCACATTCTTTTAAAGTCAACTGGTCCGGTAGTGTAGTAGATTGTAAATGTACATAACATACGTTCCTCGCAGGTGGTGCAAGCGCGACCGCGAGCACAGTGGGTGCGCCGACCGGGCCCGCGCCGCCGCCGCCGCCCGAGCCAGCACCGCTCATGTCAGCGCAGTACGAGCCGCTCTCCGACGAGGACTGACGCGCACCGAACGCCGCGCCATGCCTCGCGACACGCCTCGCCCGCCCCGTGCGACACACGCGCGGCGGATAGCGCCGCCCGCCCGCCGCCGCCCAGCTCCCGCCCAAATGCGACTTTTACATCCGCCCACCCCGGCCCGCTGATCACACGCGGCCCGGGATAAGGCTGCTGGGGAGAACGCCTCCTTCCACGATCACGTCCCGAGCGTGTCGTCCGGCGTACAATCTGCTGGGGTCGACAGCGGCGAGCGGCCCCAGGTGCGCCTTCAGACTGGTGAAGGAAATCGACAATAACTCTGACGCAGTAGTGGCGCGGCTGCCACAACTCGCACTGAATACGGAGAACACGTCGTGGCATTATCGAGACGCGAGTGAACAAGGGAGATATACCACTCGGAACTCTGCGGCGGAAGCTAGCGCGCAGACAGACGACGGCTCGCGTGAACAAAACGAGCCCTTCAATAGAGAGACGACTCAAAAAGAAGTAGACACAAACCAGGACGTGGAGAATAGAGATGGAATCGAGGACGGTCTGTCCGACGGTCAAGTGGAAAGCATTTCTGCGATTCGTTGCAACGCGCTATATCGGTGATCCGAATCGATAAACGAATAAGTTTAATTATTCAAAGACGATTTTGTATCAAGTGGAGATAACACTATTAAAGTGCTAAATGTAAAGAGGGTTCTGTGCGCGTGCCCGCAGTGACGCAGTGACGCAGTGACGCAGGGAGCGCGACACGGACACGACACGGACACGACGCGACGAAATGAATACGCTTATAAAAAATGAATTCTGCTGTCGAATAGTGAGAGTATGATAATGTTAAATTGTTATTTATTTTGTTGTTTTACTGCACTGCCGCGACGCCGGGGCGCGGCTCGCGGCGCGCGGCTCGCGGCGCGCGAACTTTCTACATTATTTTTATATATTTGTAATAGCAGTCGGCGCCACGCTACCGAACACTGCCACAGTATCGTATTGTCTTCATAGTCGTGTACTATATCCAGTCTTCCAGTGGGCGACGGCGGGAGGGGCGGGACTTGTCCATTCTTTAGCTGCACATAGCCTGTACAGTGTATAGATAGTATGTACGAGACGCTGAGCTTTGCGGCCGAGCACCTGACGAGACTAAGTTTTAATGTATGTATATATGTCTGTATAAGTAATATTTGATTTAGTGCTTCGCCTCGGGGCCCGCCGCGCCGCCGCCCTCCGATTTAGTTGGTATGCGCGTAGTTGAATTTATCTTTCTCGTCTGCTGTAAATAGTTTTCCTTTGATTTGTTTGTGTGTGCGGGGTGCGGGGCGGTGGGGGGCGGGGCGGGCCCACGGGTGATCGAGAACCTATTTGATAAGCCCTTACTCCTACATACAATGTAAACACGGTTAACGGATTATTAAATTATATATATATTGTAAAAGTGTATGGTTATTATGTATACACACTGAGCATTTGTAAATGTACAGAAGGTTACTTTAAGTGTACGGATAGAGATTTCGACGTTGAGTTAGTGCGGTCGTCGCGGCCGGGCATATAAATTGAAGGAGCGGGCTATGAGTGAGCGACGCGTGCGTGTGCCGAGTGACGGCGCGTGCGCATGTGCGTGCGTACGTACGCGCGTGCGCACGGGCATGATTTCTTGTTTGTTTGTGAGTCGGCCTGCAGCGCGCCGGACGCCGCCTGCGACCACCTCGGATTAACACTGGCACCAAATCACAACGAAAACTTAATTGCTGGAAATAATTTACTCCCTTTTTTAAAACCAATAATGTACACGAAACTTCAGACGGTTTAATTTTTAATATAATTGACTGGTATCGATGATATAAGTAATGCAAGTGCAGAGGCAGTAGGGAACACAGGGGTCGCAGGCGCGCGCCGGCGGCCGCGGGCCGGCGTCTCTCCACATTGTGATTTCTTTATAGAACTGTAATGTTATTGTAATTAGCCGCAAGAAAGATAATCCTTGTAAGTCCAAACATAAGCAAAAACAAAGTTTTGGGAGGACAAATCAAATAAATAAGATGCAAATCTACTTCGTATTTTATTTCATACCTCCTAGTGTAAGATGCGACATAACAAATGTATAACATCGGCTGTTTTTTAATCAGGACCTAGATTATGTGGGCTGCCGAGACAAATCTAGGACCGACACATATAATCTAGGGATTCTTCAAATAATAGACAAGGCTTTAAATTTCTTAAGCCGTGTTTTTTCCTACTGTGTCGAATGCGAGCGGCGACTAGGACTCTAACTTGCCCCACAAGTAACTGTTCGTTTAGGATTAGGATTTCACATAATTGTGTGTAATTACTAAACCACATAGGAACTGCTGTGCATCGATATATAGCAGGTATGAAGATATTTCAAACAAAATAAACATTTCATTCCAATCGGGCAGGATCATAGAACAAACATTGACATGTACCGGTGCCCTATGTATCTAACGTTGCAAGCTTTGCATTCAATAATAATACAAAAAGTAGCAGATATGCTATAGCGGTGGAAAAGTGAAGACTCGAAAGCGTCCTAAAGAGGACGCTTCTTCTACAGCGTATGTCATGTGTTTACATCTAAAGTGAAAAACACTAGCTGTCCTCTTTGTTCTTATTAAATAAAAAAAATACAAGAAATAAGAAAATAATTGTAAGAGCTAGCAGATAGTCTGACATACCATCTGAAAGTACCGCGGCCACACACTACCGCTTAACAGTGGTAGAGCCCGCAACAACATCTATTGCACGAATGGGCCGGCTCGACCGGTGAAATACCACGACCTCACAGAAGATAAGCGTGAAGTAGATGTGTACTTCTCCGTTCCGTATGATGTGAGGTACCAAAGACCCAATTTTAGTTCTCATCCTTTTCTCGTCCTTTCCTAATAAGGATAGAATAGGAAGGGGAGGGATGTATGGGAAAAGGAAACATCCTTTTTCCTGTCTTTTACCTCTGTCTAATAAAGGTAGGCACAAAAGGTATAAAAAAAACCGAGGTATACATACATTTTCTTCTGATGTGTTAACTATTGCGGGTACAATTTCCATCCAATCCCCATGCTCTCTTCTTTGTCATTGTATATTTTCCTGTCCTGTTGCGGATATTTATCGTTGGCAGTTATCTATTAGGTAAAGCGCCTGCACGTTTCCCTCCTTCCTCTTCTTGTGGTAATGTTCTAAAGTTTGTACTGAAATGGTGCAAAAACAATTTATTTCTCAATTGTTAGACTTTTAAGAATAGTCGCAGACTGACTGACTGACTCCTCGTGCGCTCTGTTTTTTTTTTATGGAACAAGGTTGCAAACGAGCAAATGGATCTTCCCATATTAAGAGATTGTTGCTCATAGACATCCGCAACAAACAAATGAGTCGCAGATGCGTTGCCTACCTTTAATGGACAGAGGAAGGGATAAACGGGAAAAGGGGGTTCCTTTTCCTTATACATCAAATCCCCGTCTAATCCACTTGCCTTCCCAACCTATCGGTATTAGGGAAAGGACTGAAATTAGGCCTCCGGAAAATATTAATCATAATCTTTAAAGAGTGCAGTCGTAATGAAGTTAGTGACGCCATCTAGCGACATCATCATTCATAGTCCAGTAAAAATCCAGTTAGAATAAATAATTGTCTTTAATAAATGTTGTGATTGAGACCAAATTAATTAATAAGAATAAGATAGCATGTGACGTAATTTGTATAAGTCTTGACGCACGGTTATATTTTTTACGAATAGGTACGGAATAAGCTTTAACAATTAACATTAATTTCAGATGGATAAGTTGGTTACAAAATATTGGCAAGTTGAGTTGAGACTTATGTATTCTGAAACTAGGTACATACTATACAACAATAATGTATAAAGAAATATTCAATATTGTCTAAAAATAGCTTGCACTCAGTGCCAAATGACAATTTCCATTTGCTCTGTGAAATAATACGACGTACCGACGTACCTACATTATTTTGTGATGGATAAAAGCAATAGAGTTGGTTACAGCAGGCGGAAGTCACGCCCGTGGACCGGCGTCACCGTCTTCTGCGCTTACCTGGTACTGCTGATGGTCGAAATATATATCGAATTGTATGAGAATCAATCTTATTTGCATATTTACAATGGAATACGAACTCTAGTATTAAGCTAACACTGATGCACCCATAAACTTTGCAGACAAATTGTTGTTTTTTTTGTTTGTACCTACAGCATTTTGCATTTTAACACTTTCCCCAATTTGAAGTGAGTCGTGAAATATGTTCGTTAATTCTTCCACCGTTCGTTATAAAGTGATATTTCTCACTGGTTGAATCAGTCAAGGCTCGGGCCTCAAGAGGTGTTGTCACGACCGTTACAGGAGTAAAACTGACTCTTTCCTTTGACAAGTGCTTATAAAGACTCTTGCTGTCTAATGTCAGCTACGCAACTTTACGTTCCAGTGCAGTTTCTTTTCCATTTCTGCCAAACCGGAAATGTGAGCGACAACAAAAGGTATTTTGATTTCAAGCAACAAGAGATCTTTCCATCTATCGTAGTTATATGCTTTATGCATATGGGAGCTTAAGTCACACTCTTCTCTTATAACTCTATTTTTTAATCGTATCATTTAATGTCACGCCTAACATATTTCTTAAGGATCCCATCTCAACGGCATTAACTCTACTATCATGCTTTTCTTGCCAAACCCAGCTCTCACTTCCATACATTAAAGTGAGGACTAATACAGCATTGTGTATTGCCAGCCTAGCCTTCGTAGCCACATTCTGACTCCTCACTACTGTACCTAAAGCCCTATTTATTTTATTTCCCGCATTCACTCGTCGTTAACATCTTTAACGTGTCTACCATCTCTACTAAACATACATCCTAAATACACAAATTCTTCCACCTGTTCAACCTCTTTGCCGTTAACATTTATATCAATGATACTTTGTTTTTCAAACACCATAACTTTCGTTTTGTCTACATTACATACCTTTACCTCACAATGAATCATTCATTACACTCAGATTAAATTGTAAGTCCTCCGCTGATGACGCAAACACGACCTGGTCATCGGCATACAAGATACATTTTACAACATGTGTCTTACAATCCTGTCTTACACCTTTGTTGATGCTAAACCAGCCTGAGTAGGCTCCGTCAATCCTAACACAAGCAGTAGAATCTTTATAAGGAGATTTTAACGCTATTACTAGATCAATACAAACATTGTAAAAAAATCCAATTATAGCTTAAAGCGATTTCTCCGAACCGTTTTTCCATTTGCAAACTGAGCTGCCTCGTCATGCGTCACTCTTATGACATGGGGTGCGAGGGTCGGAAACCTCCACGATGGGTCGCCGCTTTGATTGGTCTGGGACAAGTACCGGGGGAATGGAAACGGTTGACCTGGTGCACCCTAGACGGCGGCAGATGGGTTCGTTTCCCCTGCGGGGGAAGGGAAGTCATCTGTCGCTGACCAATATCCGGCCAGCTGACCCATGTGAGGGGTCGTGGGATGGCGGACCTTCAAGGTCCGCGGCGTGGTGCTCTTTGAGTGCCCCGCGAGCTGTCGCTTCTGCCCAGTGCACGGTCGGGCTCTGTTAGCCCACCGGTGAACTGATGCAGACCGGCGTCGTCGCCGACTCAGTCGGCTTGGGAGACTTCTCCCGCGTGTCGGTCCTGTTGGACAGCGGTCTTCGGACGTAGTTTTGGCGGGAGTATTCCGCGGCGCACTCAGGGGGATGTCCTCCGGGACAACGTCGGGCAACCTGTCTCGGCCGTAGCGTGTCGTTGTCACGTCTAGCGGCGTAGCGACCGGGACAGGGGGCTTGCCTTAATTGGCTGGCCCAAGACAAGGATCAGTCACAAAAAACCCGACAGCGAAGTCGTTAAAACCCGTGGAAACTGGCGGACCTCCACGGCAATACGCCGAGGTCGGTACAGGGGGCTCTGCCGGCCGGGAACACCCTTTTCCCCCATACTCGTGGGATTCACATATGGATTTACCTATTGAAACCAAAAAAAAACAAAACCCAACCACAACAACGACGACTGGCAACGAACAACGGAGGGATCTGCACATTGATGTGGCTGAAGAAGGGAACCGGGCCTCGGGTGTGGCTAGCCGGGAGTTGCGAGTCTCGCTCTCTCGGTGCGACTCGCCCCTGGTACGAGAGAGGCAGTCAGACAGCGGCAGCTGCATCTCCTTGGAGACTGTCGGGGAAGAGTCCTCGAGCAGATTCTGACGGAAGCGCTCGCGGACGCCAGAAAAGGGAGTGGCCGGCGCCAGTATATCGGCGCCGCGCAAAAGGGGACGCGGACGCCCCATCACGACCGGAGAGTACGCCGGCCTCGCTAGGGCTAAGGCGGACCTCAACGCCCAGCGCGAAAAGGAGCTGGAGTTGCAAGTGGAGGCGGAGTTGGCGGCGGAAGTCGCGGAGAGGAGACGTGTGCTGCGCACCCGCGCCCTGGCAGCGATGCCCGAGGGCCCCAAGGAGGCGACGCCCGGCGAGCCCTCCGCCGAGGACCTCGCTGGCACGGTCGAGGCGGCGCTGGACGTGATTGCCAGCGTCGCCCAAAAATCGGCAAGAATGAAATGCCATCACGTGGCCAGCGTCCGCAAGGCGATGACCACGATAGGCGATGCGGTGCGAGCGCTCCGAGCCCGCACGGAGTCGCAGGAGGTCGCCCACCTGCAGGCCGAGCTGGCCGCGATGAGGGCGGCAAAGGCACCGAAACCGGCGGCCCCGGCCCCCGCCACTTCCAAGAA
Source organism: Papilio elwesi (assembly GCA_029849275.1). Lineage (NCBI taxonomy): Eukaryota > Metazoa > Arthropoda > Insecta > Lepidoptera > Papilionidae > Papilio > Papilio elwesi. The sequence continues at coordinate 6,414,897 of CM056707.1, read as the reverse complement.
GAAAAGAAAGAGGGTCTCCCGACGGCGGCTGCGGGCCCCTAAATCGGCCGCAGCGCGCTGTGCTTCCGGTGCGGCCTGCCGGGACATAAGGCCGCGACATGCGAGGTGGAGCCCTCCTGCGCAATCTGCGTGTCGGAGGGCGTGGAGGCCGGTCATCGTCTGGGACACAAGAAGTGCCCGGCGATGAACCGGCCTCCTAATCAAGGCGGCAAGAAAAAGACGGGCGGGGGCAATCCTGGACCCCCCGCCTCGTTTTCTATGGCAGCCGCCGAGGTGGAGGCAATATACACCGACCATAAGTAATGGACATCGCTGTCTAGATCCTGCAGGCGAACGTCAACCACTGTGTCGCGGCTCAAGATCTGCTGATTCAGACCGCGGCGCAGTGGAAGATCGACGTAGCCATAGTCGCCGAGCCGTACTACGTTCGCGCCCGCGACGATTGGGCGGGTGATCGCGACGACTCGGTGGCTATCGTCGCCTGGCGGCGCACGGGCCTCGCACCCTTCGGCAGTGTAACGAGGGGCCCCGGTTGGGTCCTAGCGTCGCTAGGCGGCGTCGCAGTGATCGGGGTGTACTTCGCGCCGAGCAGGAGTTTTGCCGACTTCGAGCGGTCGCCGGAGACTTCAACGCCAAATCGATTGCGTGGGGTTCTCCGGTGACCGACCTCAGGGGGGAGACTTTGGCGGATTGGTCGGTGTCCACAGGGCTCGTCCTCCTAAACAGGGGGACGGCCCAGACGTGCGTTCGGAGTCGGGGCGGGTCTATCGTGGCTCTGTCATTCGCGAGCCCCGCCCTGGCCCGACGCGCGAGAAGGTGGAGGAGGGAGTGGAGACCTTGTCGGATCACCGGTATATCCGGTTCGACGTGGTCTCCACTCCCGCGGAGGCTCTGGCCGCGCCAGACGGTCCCTTGCCGGGAGAGGGTCCACGGTGGAACGGCACGGCCATCGTGGAGAGATGGGTCGCCGACGGCACATTGAGCGGCACTGATGCGGACGCGAGGTGCGAGTGGCTCACAGGAGCGCTTACTCACGTCTGCGACGCGGCGATGCGACGCGCAGGTCCGGTCCTCCCGAGGACGCGGGTGTACTGGTGGAGACCCCATCTGGCCGGGCTCCGTAAGGCTTGCCAGTAGGCTTGCCGCAGGTACACCCGCAGCCGCAAAAGAAGTGGGAGGGACCTCGACCTTGAAGAGGTGCTGCTCGCCGCGTACCGTGCCGCTCGTGCGGCGCTCACCTCAGCCATAAAGGCCGCCAAGGAGGAGGCGTGGAAGGAGTGGCTCGACAGCCTAAACCAGGACCCGTGGGGCCGCCCGTATAAGGTCGTGAGCCAAAAGCTCCGACCATGGGCGCCCCCACTAACCAGATCCCTCGAGCCGCTCCTTACGGCGCAGGTGGTCGGCTCCCTGTTCCCGGCGAGGGAGGAGTGGGTGCCGCCGAAGATGGCGGCACCGGATCCCGAAGGATTGGCCACTGCGGGCGAGGAAGTCCCGCCCGTGTCCGAGGCCGAACTGGAGGCTGCGGTTCTAAAGCTAAAACTGAAGAACTGTGCCCCGGGCCCGGATGGTGTCCCTGGGCGGGTTCTCGCCCACGTCGTGCCGATCCTCAAAGAGGAGACGTTGGCCCTGCTGTCGGAGTGTTTGGCGTCCGGGCGGGTCCCGCGGCGGTGGAAAACGGGCAAGCTCGTGCTCTTCAGGAAGCACGGGCGCCCGGCCGACTCGCCGTCGGCCTACCGTTCCATCGTGTTGCTCGACGAGGCGAGCAAGCTGTTCGAGCGAGTGCTTGCTGCGCGCCTCGTCGCACACTTTGAGGCGGTTGGGCCCGACCTGAGCGGCGGCCAGTTCGGCTTCCGTCGTGGGCGGTCCACCGTCGACGCTATCACCCGACTCAGGGACAGGGTCGAGGAGGTTGTCGGCCAGGGGGGAGTGTTGTTGGCTGTGTCGCTCGACATCGCAAACGCCTTCAACACGAACCCCTGGACGACAATCGCGGAGGCGCTGAGGTACCACCGCGTCCCGTGGTACTTAGGGCGAGTCCTCGCGGACTACTTCGTCGACCGGGCCATCTTTTATCCGGCCCGGGACCGGGTAGTCCACCGGGACATGACGCGTGGTGTTCCACAGGGGTCGGTCCTCGGTCCGCTCTTGTGGAACATCGGATACGATTGGGTCCTACGCGGTGCCAATCTTCGGGGCGTCGGCGTGCTTTGCTATGCCAACGACACCCTAGTCACCGCGTCGGCCCCAACGTTCCGGGACGCGTGCGTGCTCGCAACTGCGGGCACGGCCCACGTGGTGCGCCGCATCAGGGCCCTGGGCCTAAATGTGGCCCTCGAGAAGTCCGAGGCCATGTTCTTCAATGGCCCCGGACTAAGCTCCCCCGCGGTTATTCCATCGCGGTGAGCGGCACCCCCATTGCTGTCGGCGGAACAATGAGATATCTCGGTCTCGTCCTCGACAGCCGATGGGGGTTCGGTGAGCATTTTCGGATACTGGCACCAAAGCTGGTGAAGTATGCGGGAATGCTCACCAGGCTGCTCCTCAACTGCGGGGGGGGGGGGGGGAAGCGGTGCGTGCCGCCGCCTGTACGACGATGTGGTGCGCTAGAGCTCCGTAGAGCGCTTAGAAGGCGCTCTACGGAGCGACCATATGGGCGACGAAGCCCCTGAGCAGGGAGAACATGGTCCTGCTGCGACGTGCGCAGCGGTTCATGGCTCAGAGGGCCTCCAGGGCATACCGCACTGTGTCGTACGAGGCGGCGTGCCTCATCTCCGGAAGCCTCCCCTGGGATCTCGAAGCCGGGGTTCTAGCGGAGGTTTACCGGAGAAGAGCCCTGATGCGGCAGAGAGGCGATGAACACCTCCCCGAAGAGATCGTTTGCTGGAGGAGAGAAGGTCACGACGATCTATTCCGGCGATGGGAGGAGAGATTGGCGGACGCCTCGGTAAGCAAACGGCTTGTCGAGGCTGTCCGCCCCGTCCTGCGCCAGTGAGTAGAGGCGAGGCACCGGGTGCCAACTTACTTCCTGACGCAGCTTCTCACAGGGCACGGCTGTTTCGGCCGTTACCTGTGCGTGGTTGTGGGAATTGAGTCGGAACCCGGATGCCACCATTGTGCGACCGGCGACGCGGACACGGCCGAGCACACGCTCGCCGTGTGCGCGAGCTTGGACGCCCAACGTTCCACGCTCACTGGTGCGATTGGGCGAGATTTGTCGCTGCCGACCGTCATACGATCGATGGTCGGCAGCGAACGGAGCTGGGCCACCGTCGCCTCGTTTGCACACGAGGTGATGGCGGCCAAAAGAGAGGCCCTGCGGGAACGCGAACGCGCAAGCGAAACCTTGCCTCCCCGCAGGGCCCCAACGAGGGGCCGCAGGCGTGCGAGATACGGCGCGGCCCTACAGCCGTAGCGCGACGGGTCGGGGATCTGTCGCGCTGAACGTGGCGGATGGCCCCCCTTCGTGTGTTCCGAGGGGGGCAGGGTTATGGGATGGGCTTAACATCTGACCCCTCCCTACACGAGTCGAGCCCCTATTAAGGGGCCCCCCATAGCCGGGTCGTGGATAAACTTACGTAGATGCCACGGCCGGGTCGGGCGAAGGAGAACACCGCGGGGTTTAGTGGGTAGTCCGGCCCAAATTTAAGGCCGGGAGTCCCACACGAAGTCGTCCCTGCTGCCCTCGCAGCACGGACGGCGAAGTGCGTAAATGCATTCCCCGTGTAAACAAAAAAAAACTCTTATGACATATCGCATACAACTGCATTAAGCCAAGATCATTCGTCAGTACAGTTTACATCGTTACATACGTATTCTTTTTATATCTGTATTAGACTCGGCCTCACCTGACAAATATTTCAATCCAAGAAATCTTAGGATCTTGTACCTGGATAGATTGTACAATAAACTGCCAATCCGTAGACATAAATAACCATTATGTACCATTTACTTTCTACCCATCCGTTGCTATGTGCATTTATTGCTTATTTAGTTAAAGTGTACCGAATAAAATTGAAGTCAACAGTTAGATTTAAAATTATTACGTTGAATATAATAGCGATTTCTTTATAACATCGACACAACAACCAATACTCGAATGAATAAAACATTCGTTACATCACTTACTAAAATTACCTCAACTGTACTCAGACCGGTGCCGGTATCTTGAAATGTCAGTAGTTGTTGTTGCCCTGGAAGTACAGGGTACTTCCGAAATATAATCCACATACAGAATGTGTCCTCGTGTAAAATATCTAAAATAACGTATTTCAATTTTCTTTTCAATGTACTACAACAAGAGAGTAAATTTTCTTCAATAGTTTTATTTCAATATTGGCGGGAATGAGTAGATTAAGAGTTTTTTACCGGTATTACGAAATTCGTGAAGCGCATTTAATCATTTTACCAGTCAAACGAGCATTAGCCTCTCCATCATTAATCGACATGCCCACAATGTCTACAGAGTGGATTGAATTCATTAACGATAAAACTATTTTGACTTACAATTGAAAATTCCTTAGCTGGGTGACGAAAACGTAGTCGATCTAACCCAAGGAACCCTTTTACCATCTTCATTGCCGCGCTGGTATGGTAATGTTAATGAATTCGTGGTATTCCGTACGCAAAACGTATGACTTGCAAAAGTATTTTGGCCAATAATATTCATTAACGACTATACACTCGTTTTTCTACGAGTTAATTTTTTCGCACCAAGTCGATATACTGTAAACCAGGTTCTTTTAATTGAATTAAAGGTGCATAAATGTTTTACGCTAATCTACTAGAAAACGTTTATAAAATTGTTCGAATACAGATTCTCAATTGAAACAACATTACTGAAAACTAAACCACGTCAGGATCGATAACGGTTAGACTGTATATCACAAAATGATTACCATTTCAGGACCGAACTATACTCTCAAGTTATCAAAATTAACGGTATCTGTAAATCTCAGCAGCTTAATATCGGCAGCGGTCTTATTTTTACCGTGGTACCCGATTGGCGGTTACCTTTTAAGGCAACATTACGTTCACATTTATGCACAAAATATGTATGACACAATCTCGCCAACAGAAGTCAGAAGAGAAAATAGTAATTGAATATAAAAAACTCACCACGATTCAATTTTCTGCTGGGTTGTCAAAAACCTACAATGTACAAGTTTTCGTACTCACAATTTCTCCTTTCATGAACTTGCAACTGATTTTTTTTAACCTTACTGATTTGCAATGCAATTAGAGCGCTACCATTTTCTTTAAAAGTCGTAATCGTTTCCATTACACAATATACTGTACTCACTATATACCACTACTTATAACAATCAATCAAGGCTCGGGCCTCAAGAGATGTTGTCACGACCGTTGACAGGAGTAAAACTGACTCTTTCCTTTGACAGGTGCTTATAGACTCTTGCTGTCTAATGTCAGCTATGCAACTTTACGTTTCAGTACTGTACTCATACATCTGGCAAACCGGAAATGTGAGCGACAACAAAAGGTATTTTGATTTCAAGCAGCAAGAGTTATTTCCATCGATCGTGGTTATATGCTTTATGCATATGGGGGATCAATCTACCAAGCAAGTAGATAAGCCTAGTAATTTATTCTTTCATTTTCGTTTCTTTGAAAATATTAATTTTATATCAGTGACGAATCCATTGTTAATAAGGGATGGGAGCATGACCCTCCTGCTTCTGGATTTCGAAAATGGAAGGTAAAAAATAAAAAAGTCAAAATCAGGGATACTCGATAAAAAAATTAGATGGTTATATTATTACTGGCACAGAATTCCGATTATTTTGAGGGGAGTTGTCATATGAAGAAAAACAATATGACGAAATCATTGTTTTTGAAATATTTGGAAGATTGTTGATATAATTAAGGATATAGAATCAGTATGTGTAACAAAATAAATCAAAACACAGGTAGTTTGTTGTAATTGTATCAACATAACATGCGCATCGGGGCCAACAATTTATTTACAATATAACTACCATCCTCCGGCACAAGCATCACATGATAGCTTTGGCTGATAAAACTGCGCCTAAATACAGAACAGAGGTTTCTTTACACAAAACAACATACAAATGCAATTATATCGTATTATTTTTACGTCATATCTTCGACATTGTTCACATAACGAAAAAAATAATAATTTAATAAATAGCGCGGGTAAATACAGATTTCACTAATTAAAACAAACATACATTCACTATCGTTTTGTTTAAAATTAACCAGAACTCTGGCGACATCAGTAACATTGCATAGAATGCAAGTATAAAGATTATTCAAGGGTATAAATTCAAAACTAGTTGTGTCCACCAATTTACCACGATATGTTTTTAATTGTTGCAACACAAAAAACCAGAACCAGTTCTGGTTTTTATAAGAGATGGTTTTCTTGAGATTAAATTTTGCTCTAAAATTAATAATGAAATATTTATTATTATTACATTTAAAATATTTTTTTTAAGTATTTTTGGGTGGACGTAGCCCTTGATATCTTCCGTCTCCGATGTCTTCGTTCTGGTCTTTGGCTCTAGTCAGTGGTCTACTTGTTGACAAAGTTCTCGCCGGTCTTGATGTTCTTGAGGAGCTCTGGGATGGCGGCCTTGAGGAGGTCCTTCTCGTACTCGTTGAGCTTGCCGAAGCCCAGGTTCTTCTCCACACCGTTCCTGCCCAGCAGCACGGGGTTCGCGAAGTAGCTGGCTTCCGTCAGGTCAGACTTGACGTATGCGCATTCGATTACATCGGAATCACCCTAAAATCCATATTATAAATTAAAATTATACAAAACTTCAATATAAGCAATTTCTTTTTTTACTGGAATTACAGACTATGACAACCCACACAAGTTCATAAATTCTATTCAAGGATTATTGGGTCCATTATGATTTGTTAAACATTCCTCACCTTGAGCCCCCTGAGCACGGAGCACGCGAGGCGCGCGCCCGCGTACGCCATGGACAGCGTGGCCGAGCCGCCGCCCGCCTTCGCCTTCACCACCTGACAACCACATTTACATCATCAGTCGAAATTATACTTAGCACATTGGTGACATACCAAACTCGACATTATGACTAACCGATTTAAGAATATAAGAGCGAGATAGGTGTGCCAGGACTGAGCCAAATGGACATCCATAACCTCTGCTTACCGCCACGCAAAAAGAGTGTTACAAGTTTTATTTGTATTTTTCTGTGTCTGTGTCTATGAAAAATTCTTTTGTGTTTTGTTTTACTAAATCTGAATGCCCTTTTTTGGATCAGTTACACATTCTTTTTTGGGGCTGTTGGGGTTTCTTTTATAATATTTTAAATAAACTAACTTATTCATACACTTACCTCAGTGCCTGCCTCCTGGATTCTCTTGGTGAGTGCGGAGATTTTGTCCTGGTCGGTGAGGTTGACACTGGGGCTGCTCTGGCTGAGCAGGGGAATGATGGTGACGCCGGAGTGGCCGCCGATCACGGGGATCTTGACAGTCGTGGGGTCAACGCAGTTGATCTCTCCGATGAAGGCGGCAGCGCGAACCACGTCTAGTGTGGTCACACCTAGCACTCGAGCGGGGTCGTAGACTCCGGCCTGCAACATGTTTGGATGAAATTGAGATGGAATGTATACTTTCTATTTCTTGTGTAGAGGCTAGTTGTATGATAATTGACAATTTATTTACTTTCACTTTATGGGCTTTATGCCGACTCCATATACGCCATGACACTCCGGGGAAGAATATGAATCAAATGACACCTCACTCTTCAAAATTGGTTTACCCATTTAGCATACAGATCACAATGGAATTGTTCAAGCATACACCAATACCTGACAAAAATATTACCCTCGTTCCAGAATAAATGCTGGGAAAATACATCTTGATCATGCTTACTAACATATGATCCTAATTTCAACCTGGTCTATAACATAATACTGTTCGTAAATATGAAATATTTATTTTTTATTCAATTTTTTATCAATTTATTTATTAAAGTTCTGTATTTTGTTTCCATTGTAACTTTAATGACATTTAGAAATCAAGTACACTAACAAATATATTGAAAACCCAATATTTCACAAGCTGTTCAATAAACTTTACACAATGCTAATATTTAGTTTGCTTTTAGAGCACAATGTGGGATTTGTGTCAAGACACATTGATGTCAAGTGTCCAGTCAACAATATTGATGGCTTATTTTTTCAGTGACAGGTTGATTGTTTAATTGAAACATGACAAGTAATTTTACAGCTTTTGTTAATATGCCATTGTTACATCGAGTTCTTGCCAATTAGTTCAAATGTATTTTAAACAACAATCTTAAAGAGATAGACCCTAACAATTTTTTATAATACTCTGCCTGTAATTTTCATGGGACACCACATCAAGTGGTAAGACTCGCGAGAGAGAAGCGAAAGGACTCTACAAATATAAAGTTACTTAACATACTTAATCATGCGCCACGCTATACTATCTCTCGGTGGGTCATTATGTCTACTAAACAAGTATTTTACATATCTCACCTTCTTGAGAACCTCCGAAGCGATGGGGACCATGGAGTTGACGGGGTTGGTAATGATGGCCATGATGGCCTTGGGTGCGTTCTTGGCGACGCATTCTGCCAGGTCGCGTACTATGGACGCGTTAGTGTTGAACAGATCGTCGCGAGTCATGCCCGGCTTGCGGGGCACACCGGCGGGGATCACTACAAGGTCCGCACCTGTGGAAAACCGAGGAATTACGGATTAAAAAATTGTATTTTATGAGATAAGGGGAATCATGGAAAAAAATTGTTTATGTGATTGGAATATTATATACGCTTATTTTACTTGCGAAGTGGAACATGGGTCGCTCCAGCCAACACAATACCTCAAAGAATCCCAGAAACCCCTAGATGTTGCCAGCAATCTATGGTGAGCTGAGATATTTAAATGAACACCGCAAGGCAGTGTAGCCAGACATGGGGACACTGTTTATTTTTTCTCTATTCATGCTATGCATATATAAAATAATGTGATTTTTATGTAAAAATTTATATGCAATAAACTGTTAGTAACATATTGTCAGAGAGCTTTTAAATAGCTAGGAGTTAGAGTTGTTAATATAACTAATAAAAATTATACATTTCCAAAACACATTTCATACTTTAAAAAAATAAACTAAATTATGTAACCTTGTCAAGAATGATGGAAACAAACTTTATTAATGTTTAGTTATCTCTCAGCAAAAAGATATGGCTTTATCTAGAGTTAGATTAAAATTATTCCATCTTACAGTTACAAAATACATTTTTGAATCCTAAATGTGGCTTTACACTACCAAAAACATGCATGTAAAACTTAATGTCATCTCAGTTTATTTTTGACAGAAAGTTTGTATTGCAACACAATTTTATACCAGTGGACACCCATGGTAAAACCTAACAAAATGGATTTACTTGTCTGTACATCCATGCTTGTTGGTTATAGGTGATCTCACTTTTACCCTATTTTAGTATGCAATCAATCATAGTGTTTAGTCTGTTGTCAAATTTTAAGTAAACTTAAGTCTTACTTATCAAAAAGAGTACAAAAATTACAATAACTATTTTTGTTATCAGGCTTTTAAGGCACCAAATACACACATACAATAGAAGATATAAGTTAAAAAGTTGTTTCAATAGGTCCACAATTAAATGTATATGTATATGTAGATAGTAGAAAATAGTTCTCGAGACTTAAACCCTTCTGAGATTCTACCATTAAAACTTAGAGGGTGCATTTAACTCAAAAATTTTGTTACAACATAACCTTAAGAGGTAACAATTAACATAAATCCCATGTAAATGTTATATACTTATATAAAAACTACATTATTTTCAGTGAAAGTTTCCTGAAAACTTGACATTTACACAACAAGTATTTCATAATCACTATGTCCTTGACAAAGATCCCAAGCTAAAATTAGGTTAGTCACATCAACTTGCAGAGTGATAACTGCATTATGTAACAGTTTTATGTACTAAAGTTTCATATAAACATATATATAAGTGTTACTTACATTTAATAGCTGCAGCTAATTCTTCAGGACCTTTATGACCTGACACCTGAGCTGGCGTATCCATGTGCGAAAGGTCGACGGCGACGCCAGGGGTCACGGGGGCAATGTCGTATAAGGCCAATTTCGTGACAAGAGCATTCTGCTTCAGCAGCAACGCCAATGGCTGGCCTATACCGCCGGCGGCACCAGCCACAACCACTTTAAAGTTTTTCTAGAACAAACATCTTGCATTGTAATTACTGCTGGTTATTTCTAGAACATATTATACCACTACGTGGACAATAAAATGTGCTGTTGTGCGAAAATGTACTTTTGTGCGCAAATGTGCTTCTATCATCGAGATCATACCTGTGATGTGGTGGAGAAGTTCTTAGCGCCATTCTGGACAGCAACACTGGCAATGGGTTTTAGAGCACGGGAGAACATTTTATGTATATTTTTTTATTAATATATAGTTAATGAAATATGCCGCGTAATTTAGATCCTTCCTGCTGACCCGTCCGACCTTTCGTTCGTTGATAACTAGTGATGTGATTTAATTGACGTCATACACTGGCGCTATTCTAGATATTGTAGATATTGTAATTGCATCGGAAAACTTTACTACAGTATAGTTGGGCTTCACAGAATTTCGGTTACTCGTTAATTCCATTCGATAATCTGTCGATTCCAATTCGATTCATAGGAAGAAATTCAATTAATTGAAATATTGACGCCTATTAAAATGGATCCAGTGAATTATAATGGTATGTTAAGCAATTATTTTCAATCATTAATATTACTCAACAGTCAAAAGAAGAAAAATAACACTACCAAGGAACAACAACTACTCTCTAACGAGAGATCACTACTCGAAAGAAGTCCCAATCGTTAATGTGACATTTTTACTCGTCATAATAATGTCTTCTGCATTGGTCTTTTGTACCAGTATGGAATGGACACCAGCAAGGGAAATGTATAGCATATTATATAATAGATTCTTATAATATTTTATTGTCCTTATAGTTTCATAAGATTCATACATTTGTTAAAATGTAATCTATTCCAAACCGATTTTTGAGTTTCGTTTTGAATATTGTTAAACCCCTCTACGATTAATGATTGTTCTGCCAAAACAGGTATCTAGTAAATTAGAAGAAATACATTGCTTTTAAAAAATTAATTATTTTCACAATAGAACAATAAAAGTTTGTTTGTTTGTTTTGATGTCTATCAGCGCTGCTTGAACTTTCATTTTGACAGAAGTCAGATGTCATACTTTGCAATTGTCACTTTCGTCTCGTTAATTGTCAAAACAAATAATTAAATTTCCAAATTGCGATCCAAAAACGAAAAAGGCACAAAGAGGTTTCGCAAGTTCAGAAACATAGGTGTAAATTATATTTATTTGCGCTAAATACGAATAAATCTTAAAACATGAACGTTATAGTCGCAATCAAGATGTATATCACTAAAATGACTGAAGAGAGCGGTCCAGGCATGAAAGTTATTCTCATGGATAAGGAGACTGTAATTAATCTTGAAAGATATATGTGATGTTTCTAAAATATTTTGTGTTGTCTGACTGTTTTGTATTATTTGTGATAATTTTCAGACCAGCATTGTTAGCATGGTGTACAGTCAATCTGAAATTCTACAGAAGGAGGTCTATCTGTTTGAGAGGATAGACAACCCAAGCAAATTTGACAACCTGAAACATATGAAATGTATTGTATTTTTACGTCCCACTTCTGAAAATATTGCCTTGTTGTCCAGAGAGTTGCGCTGTCCTAAATATGGAGTTTATTTTATTTGTAAGTTTTGATAATTATTTGAAGTATCTGATAACCAAAAATTGATTTAAGCTCAGGGTTCTATGGTATTCATAGGTGATAATAAACCATCATAACTGCATCTGCATCATAATTCTTTTTAAATAACCCTCTGGTTGCACTCTAGAGTCCAATCCTATTGCATAAAATATCTTTAAAATCTGAATTAAAAGACTAGAAAGGAGAACAATGTCTTTTTATGATTGAATTTTATTGTTTTATGTTAAAATTTTGAGTGAATAACATCCAAGTCATAAGATTTCAGCAATGTGATCTCGAAGGCAGACATCAAGACACTGGCTGAGTGTGATGAGCAGGAGGCAGTGCGGGAGGTGCAGGAGGTGTTTGCCGACTACCTGGCAGTGGACCGCCATCTCTTCTCCTTCAACATAGTTGGATGTTTGCATGGTACATAGAATTCTATAAAATTATTAGCTAATTTTAAAATTATTTTCAAGACTACTGTGCAACAAAATAACAACTTGATGGAAATTAGTTCTGACATTTACATTTAACAGTGGTAGAGTCTGCAACAATAACATATGATGCACAGATGGGCCTGCTTGACCGTGAAATACCACAAGCTAACAAGAAAGGTGTGAAGGAACTAGAACTATGCTTTCGACTGATAAGTGAGGTTCTGAGGCTCAATTTCACTTGTCTTTCCTTTCTCAAAGGATGGTATAATTAGGATAGAAATGGGAAGAGGATGAATGATGGGGAGGGATAAATGTGTTTTCTTCTTTCTCTCTTCCTTCTCCTTTCCTTTCTTGTGTGCATTAAGATGTAAGAATAGTAAAAGTGGCTCACATACTGCGATTCTGTTTGCTTACCGTAAGTTCACCTTTTCCAAAACATTCACGTAAAACATGTCATCTCTGAGAGACAGAGAGTATGTTACATCACAGTATGTTTTGTGAGAGTGTTTTCGGCAGTGCAAATGCACCTTTACGTTTACATAGATATTCAACATCAGCAGTAATCCACAACGAAAATTGCTGGTAACATGAACATAATTTGCTAGTTTATAATTGATTTTAATGAATGTTATCTCCATTTCTCCAGGTCGTTCATGGAACCAGAACCACTTGCAGAGAGTATCACAAGGTCTGCTGGCGTTGGTGATGTCGCTTAAGAAGCGAGCGGTGGTGCGCTACGAGGCATCATCGGAGCCGTGCGCGCGGCTAGCTGAGCGCGTGCGCGACCTCCTGCGCCGTGAGACAGTGCTCATTGATAACTGTATACCATTCAATGGTGACATCCCCACACCAATCCTTCTTATTATTGATAGAAAAGATGATCCGGTGACACCTTTACTTAATCAGGTAAAAATGTAAAGTGAATTGATTGAATGTAATTTATGTTTTATAGGTAAAACCTGTGAAACCTTAGTATGAACATTATCACATTGCATGCAGGTATATTATTAATTACACACACATAAAATTTAATGCATACAGTTTGTTTTTACAAGACACGAGTGTATTCCTTTGTTGAGTACTCTAATGTGTAGATGTTATGTTATAGCACCGGTTTCGTGTTCCAGTGGACGTACCAAGCGATGGTGCACGAGCTGCTGGGCATCAGCAACAACCGCGTCAGCCTGGCGCATGTGCCCGACGTGCCCAAGGACTTCAAGGAGGTCGTGCTCTCCTCTGAGCAGGATGAGTTCTACGCTAAGGCGAGTCACCTACATTAAACTGAGTTCATTTTTATGCCGGATTTTACAATATATTTCTTCTATGCTATAAATAGACAATGACACAAAATCGGTTGTATTGATTAATTGAAAGGCTTAAATTATTAAGGAAAAAAATATATATTTAAAAACAATTAATAGAAATCATAATTTTATTCTCTATTTTTGAGCGCCTCTCTTCGGCCATTGGAGGTTGGCCATCAGCTTAGCGAACTTATATCCAATCTTGTGTCAAGGAAAATAAATCGAATTGTCTATTCTGGGAAATAACAAATACATACTAAATGTAATAAATGTCATTGAACAGAATCTGTATTCGAACTTCGGCGAGATCGGGCAGACCATCAAGTCGCTGATGGACGAGTTCCAGAGGAAGGCCAAGAGCCATCAGAAGGTCGAGAGCATCGTCGACATGAAGAACTTCGTGGAAACCTATCCGCTCTTCAAGGTGACCTACTTACCGTCTATTTACATCTGCGATGAAAATCATATTGAATATACAAGACAACACAAATACGAACTGTCCTGTTCAGACATATCCTAGACTAGACTAAAGCTGAAACTAGATTTTGAACTGACTTTAAACAGTTAAAACTTTAATGTTAGTTATGTATTTCACAGAAAATGTCTGGAACAGTGACAAAACATGTAACAGTGGTGGGGGAGCTTTCGGCGAGCGTGGGCCGGCACAACCTGCTGGAAGTGTCCGAGCTGGAGCAGGAGATCGCCTGCCAGAGCGACCATACCAAACATTTACAGGCAAGTTTACTACTAATAGTGCCTCATACTGCTCAACGACAATGTTGAAAAGTAAATTAAGATAATCTCATACTTGTTTCCTGTTGAATTTAAAATGACAGTCTATGACAAGTGAATGAGATCGGATTGTTTTTGCAGCGCTTGAAAGCTATAATAGCCAAAGAATCAGTCCGCGACTGGGACGCGGCGAAGCTGGTCGCGCTGTACGCGCTGCGGTACGAGAAGCACGCGGGCAACGCGCTGCCGGCGCTGCTGGACGCGCTGCGTGCGCGCGGCGCGGGAGACGCGTGCGTGCGCGCGCCCGTGCTCGCACTCGAGTGGGGCGGCGCGCATGCACGCAAGACTGACCTGTTTGGATTGCAAGATGCGGTTAAAATTACAAAGAGACTATTTAAGGTTGGCCCCTTTTTTTGTTGGAAGCAACATTATATTAAAATACTAAAGTGGTAGGATAATGTCGATTAATTGAATGGTGTCGTCGTATTCAGGCAGTTTATTGTATTTATCTCATTCGAAATGTCTTTCCAGGGTTTAAATGGTGTAGAAAACATTTACACCCAGCACACCCCACTCCTCAAAGACACCATTGAGGATCTCATCAAGGGCAAACTACGAGAGAACCTGTACCCGACGCTGGGAGGTGACGACAGTGGCAACGGGCGAAGGCCTCAAGATATCATAGTGTTCGTAGTAGGTGGCGTCACCTACGAGGAGTCGCTGTGCGTTCATCAAATAAACCAAGCGAACCCCGGAGTCAAAGTAGTGCTCGGCGGAACCACGATACACAACTCGACGTCGTTTATGGAGGAAATAAAGGCGGCCATGCAAGGCGTGCTCCGAACACATACACGGCACATCAGGAACGTTTGAGTTTCATAACTGTTCGATATTTATTTTTCGTGAGTATGATGGTGTAGGTGAAATAATGAATGGGATTTGTTTACTGTGATTTTAAGTTAATAAATTAAATGGAAATCCATGGTCTCTGCCTACCCTTCTGGGTTATGGGCGTGAGGGCATATTTATTTATTAATAAATTAGACACGATTTTCGAAGTTTACCAGCTTAGGCAGAAAAGTTATTCAAACCAATTAAGTTAAACTTAATGATAGTACTTCTGGAATATTGCAAACAATAACTATTCACTACACAAGTACACAGTAAAGTCAAAAAGTGGGAATATTTACAGTATTTGTAATTTCGCTCTTACCGAATCAAACAACCTTACCTACCAACGAATACCTTGTAAACAAACAAACGTCATTGACCATACATGGCGGCCATTACACTTTTTATACTCATCGGAAATTTGAAACAAGTTATAGGTGAGACCGTATATATTTGAGGACAGGGCGTATGAATTCTCTTGGATTCAATATATATATACTGCTATCTAATATGTTTTTTTATACTTAATAATGCTTAGGCGTTTTTTACTACTTTGCAAATTCTTGTTTGGTTACTTTGCACATGATCAATTATCTTTGTAAAGTCAAAATGTGTTCAAACTAAAATGTACCTACGTCACTAGTTTAATATTTTATTTAAACAGTTGTAATACTTGTGTTGGACGTATTCCTGAACGGATATGTTTTTATTATAAATTATTTATTATCTGTTTAAAATAGTACGATTATATTAATTATATAACATGATCATATTTTATCATTCGTAAAATCGATTTCGGTTTTAGAATCGATTTTTTCATAAATAGACGAATGATTGTTTGTAAAATGTCTTGTCTATCATTCTGATGTTTATAAAGTATGTGCGACATAAAATTAATGTGTCCTATTTAATATTTCTATCATATAAGTTAATAAATCTACAACAATAATAATTTTGTGTCATTCCAAGTGTACATTACATAATATATACTAAGACTGTTTGTTGTATCATTTCTATACATCCACAATTATCTGAGTATTAAAATTGACTACCCCCAGAGCCGTCTTTACCCGGGGGTTCAAGGTGTGAGGGGCACCCGGGCGCAGAGTTATAGGGGCGCAAGCCGACCGCAATTCCAATAGGTAGGTAGCGGGTACTACAATGACAGCACGCGAGCGGAGCTGCGGGCACAGTTAGTTCATTAAACATCATAGGTATTGTTTTAGTAAAGATGGCGCATTCGGATTTCAGCACGTCATACTGCTCGCGCTATGCAAGTTGATTTCACTCTTATTAATACACAACTAAGAATTAAAATAAATAAAACACGTGTACGGCAAATGCTTAGCTACAGAGTTAAAAATTAAAAAGTACGTCAACCTGCTAATAAAAAATCGAAAGTTTGAGAATGATTTAGTACGTATGTTAGATAGATTGACAAACTTGGCTATATAATAGCTAGTCTAAAATTGATGTCAATATAAACGACACATAATTACTCATTTTGCCAACTCAAAAGCCCGAAAAATTTACGGACACTGGACACGTTGGTCAACAATGATGAATTAACTAACATTTATCAAAGAAAAATAGGAAATATGTACAAATATAATGTAGGTTTAGTCAAATAAAAATACTCGACTGTTGTGTTCAAAACACGTTTTTTATGCTTTTTATTGAAAAAAAAATTGTCGACACAGGTGTACGCGTCGTCGGGGTACAAACGGTGCCAAATTCGGCACATTCCGGTTGTTATTGCGCCCCTTCTCGAACTCCTCGAATGGCGCTCATAAAAAGCTTCGCACAGACAAGTCGGATGTTTCTCTTGTCATACAGCACAAGCGAAACATTTACATACCTTATAAAATCAATCTTTCCAAAACCTTTCTCATTCAGTCTTTACAATATCTTCATTCGACCACCGCACCGTTGGTAATCCAATTAGATTATCTTACTTAGTTTTTTTATTCCCACTTTGATCTGTGTAATCCAACAAAGTACCAAGGATGTGGCGATCGACTTAGCTGGTCACACACCTCTCTCATCTCTATAAGGCAATCATTATTTTTTAATATATAATATATATATATATATATACTCCGCAACGCAGCTACTCCTTAGGTCTGGGAACGAATGATCGAATAACATATGGATTTAGAATAAGATTTTTTATTATCTTTACCGAAGGAGCAATCCGCGTCGCCGACTGTATGCGAGATATGAACATTTCGCAATCAGTTGGTATTTACATAAGCAAAATTATAGTGCCATATTTTCAGGTACAAAATAAAATAAATAAACAAGGATAATCTTTACAATTTCATACCTCATGTGAGGTTCATGTGTTCTCGACATTTTTGGTTCAAAATAACACAACAGTTCCTGCGGCCATTTTAACTCGGGATAGAACTGTAAATGTTGTTTTTAAAAAAAAATAATTTCACATAATTTTGACGCGAAAAGATGTTTTTAAAATTTTCGACCAATCTCAGTTAGTACTCTGCAAGATTTTATATATTTATTATCAATCAAATAAGTAAACCTTTCATTACGAAGCGATGTGAACTTACATTAAAGTAAGAAAGAAAACCATAACATATTTTCAAGACATTTATCTAAAACATATGACAGTAAATGTTTCTTCGGGATAAAATGCGTATTGTTTTTAGGTTTACTTATAAGATTACAATATTACAAAGAAACACAGTAAAAATGTTCTGTGAGCGATTAAATAAAAAAATTGTTTACATAATTTTCAAGTACATTTTATCTACATACATAATTAATGTACGAGTCCTACAGAAAAGATTTCGGTTTTTTACATTTTATATAATTACAAATGTTGCCATACTTTGGCTAGGTGATAATTTTAAACACTATTGTTCACGGGGAAGTCCCTTTTGTGATGAGAATAATCATCTCCATTATTCATTACATACATTCAAGATTCACACATTCAGAAGCAGCATAGTAACATATCTTTTCCACAAGTTTTCTGCATAGTTTCTCTTCTATAAAATTAGGACTTTTGAATGCTGAAATCATTGAGACATGATAAACACTCGTGCTTGAAACTAAATAACAGTTGCGAGCAAATTGTATAACACAACCATAATTTAATGATAATTTTTTCTTCATTCAAGTCATAAAGTCTGTATCACATCAACGAGGAAACACGAGACGAGACAATGAAGATAAATTATATTTATATATATATATATATCTTTCTGTTTATATTACGGCGCACAACAATCAACAAACGCACATAGTTCTAATATCTCACTCTAATCTACCAACAAAGATGAACGCGCTCATGCGATTTATATAAAATTTAAAGGAAAAAAAACAATAAAATATATATACATAAGAGATAGACTAGCGCCATGTACGATTGAATTTAAGATATACCTAAAAACTCAAGATGCGAATTTAACATATACATGACGC
This sequence comes from Papilio elwesi, assembly GCA_029849275.1. Lineage (NCBI taxonomy): Eukaryota > Metazoa > Arthropoda > Insecta > Lepidoptera > Papilionidae > Papilio > Papilio elwesi. The sequence continues at coordinate 6,396,264 of CM056707.1, read as the reverse complement.
CAGTCGAATAGGCCAGTTTCGTATTTTTTGTGATTTTTTTAAATACAATTAATATCAATCACGATTATACGCGATATAGCCGACCCTCGCCGCGAGATGACGAGCACTCTCAATCGAAATCATTTATATATATACAACATATGTACACTACCTTAACATTACCATGGACTTAGGAGGGTGTTTATACAATTCCAGCAAACAGCATTCTCGTAGTATATAAATATTTTTATACATCTAGATCTACTCGTGTACTTTCGTCTGTTTAACTTGAATTGGATGACGTCGATATAACAGTTCGTAGAGTATATGGAGTTACTAAGCTTATTTGTATACAAAAGATTTAATTAATTTACATTATATCGATTTTATACAAGTCTAAATAAGCGAATCCAAAACTACCCCCCGCGAAGGGGCCAGAAGCACTTAACAAATAAACAAGTTTTTCGTGTAATTATTTTGAGACAAATTTTCGGAAAAAATGTGAATTCATTTGTCCACATTTGGCGCTACCCAGGGAGCACCACGCGGAGGTCATGGACTGAGCCCCCCTCCATTCAAACAAACAAACAAACAATCATAGAACCTGGCCTCGAGCCCAGAGCCTGCGGGCCTCGTTTGGATCACTGCCTCGGTGTATCCAAACATGAAGCGAGTATTAAAATGTTATGTAAATGAACATAATAGTGAGCACGGAAGCTCTCGTTAGTTATTCGTAAACTTATATAAATTAGGGGAACCTCTTTTTATCTACGACGACGAATATTTAGTTGAGCCGATACGATAAAAATCTAGTACTATAAAACTTAAAACAATTTGTTTTTTGTTTCAAACAGTCGAAGCGGAATGTGTGTAACTTCCATAGTAACAAATATGAACAGACTATTGAATCCAAATCAAACGCAATTGACGAGCGAGCGTGATTGTTCCTGCGTAAATTCACCGTGAGGTAAAGTGCTCACTAACACGGCACTTATACGAACACGTGTTATTTCGAGTTAAACACTTCGTACACAACGTACGTAAACATATATTGACAAGTTGAAACTAGATGGAACTAGTATTATCTGCATAAAACTCACCAATGACGTTCGCGATGTTGAGGAGACGCCAAACAATGGCCACGCGCGCTCGTGCAGTGTAAATGTTACAAATTTTAATCAAAAGATTTAAGGCATCGAAATATTTGCATTGCAAAATATTTAGAGAAATTAAATTTTAAAACAAAAATCCCCAATCAGCACGCCGCATTTGAGCAACCAAACATCACACACTTCTCTCATATTCCGCAATCCATACACCTTCATCACCACCCAACAGGATTCATAACACCAATGGTCCCCTTCTCTTGTTCACTTGTTGGAAAGTCGCGGGTGCATTCTGCAGTCCAATAGGCAATTTACGAATCCAAATTTGTTACTACGGCAGTTTAAAATATAGTTGTAGTTTATAATATAAATAGCAACCGGGGATGCTTCATAAACGTCCAGCCGACACGGGAACTTGTTGGTAGCAACCACATTAAACATCTTTACAAAATATTACTAAACCTTAGCAAACGCAAAAGGCTAAGCAATAGTACAACCTTACTCTATAACCAATTTGATTTATTGTCTTGTACTTGCATCCCGCTTGTACGATCTAATACGCAGTAGCACAACGTTGAAAGGCAGTAAACATAAAAATAAATATTTGTAAAAATAGATTTATATGCGCGCTATTATTCTTCGCACAATCTCCGTTCCTTCAAGTGTATCTACACTCTGTTGATTCGCATTAATGTCACCGAAATTATCTTAAATAGTCATCTTGACGAACCTACATACAATTAATATGACTTCCGAGTTATATTTTTGCAACGATTTTCATCGATAATATTGTTGGGTAGCGATTCACACGATCGCATCTGCACTCGTCATCCCCACGGGATACAAAATAGTTTCGTAAGGCATGTATTTCACTGATCAGAGCGCACCCCGTACCTGGACACGATATTTGCACACTACTACTTGACGGCAAAGCCTTAAAATGAATGGTCCTCTACAATTAATGAACTCAGTTGTATACAATCTTTCCAGCGTCTATTTATTTCTAAAAACAATCTTTTCCCACTTATTTGTGATTGGCAAAGTATGAACATTGTCTATACAATATAGGATTTGGCTACAGTTTATACGGTCGGCGGCCTCTGCTTAACGCCAGCCCTCTCCGGGAACATAGATAATTTATAACCCTGATATATCATTTGTAATTAAAATTAATGTAATTTGTAAAAGTCAAAAGAACAATATTTGTTGCCTATCAGAGGTCATTTTTCTTTATAATTTAAATGTCTTATGAGGATGGCAAAAGTAACTTAACTGGTATATTATTTATTGGTCTACCATTTCACTGAGTCGATTCTAGAGATAGGCACGGGGTGCGAAGGGTACATGCCGACCCCACCCCCTGCACCGCGCATTTCCCTCAGGAACCGACTCAGTAAAACGGTGGACCTACAACTTTGAACCACTTTTATTTCCTATGTGTTTTGTCTTAAGGGTTGAGGGTGCGCAGTACATATCCGTACATGTCAACCAAACAGTACTGTGCAAATATCACGATCCAGTTTGAAAACCGCGCAGCTGAGATATTGAGTTAAAACGTACCACCTCATGTCTTGAAGTGGCAAGAGCATATGCGGGACTGACTGCACAGAGATTTTGCCTTATTATTCAAAAAATACTATAACATGGGATATTTTAAAGCAATAACATTGTTTTTAAACCGATTTTGATGGGAACAGGACAGGATGTGGCTTCTTGCTCTCGTATGCGTCATATATAGCTACCAAAACCACCTCTGGTATTGGTATACATATATGGGACACATGAAAGCAAACCCAGCGAGATCCATTAATCAAACCGATATTTTAAAAAACATGTTTTAAAAAAAATGTTGGTTTTGCTTACATGGGCCTCATGTAGTATACCAACACCCGACGAGCTGCAATGAGTTGGTACAAGGTTCACCATTCATCACCGTTGATGGAGCCCTAATGACATGGTTTGGACCACTCGAATCTCTTCTCTTGTTAACGAAATGTTCTTACAGTTTTGCAGACGTATCTATATTCACAAAGTAACATAATTTAATTCCTAAATAATTTACACTTCCGTCCTTGTAGTTATTTCAAATGCAAGTACGATTTAAAAAAAAAATACGATATAGAATGCTAGTTGATTTGCAGGCCGCTTAATAATTCAGCGCGCACATTTTTTTTTGATATCCAAAAACCCTAGACAATATAACAACCGATCTCGCCAAATCACGAACATACTGACAACGCAATGAGCACGCCCATATAAAAGTATCAAATAAGTCCACACAAGATAGTACTCTTTACCCACGCTACATATCAAACAGCAAACGTGTTCCCACACGCGAAACGAGAAACACCATCGCGTCGGGAATATTAAAAACAAATAGCGGAGGGTTCGCGTAATAACTAAAATAATGCTAAATAAATACATAGACACGGCTGCGCCAGGATGCAGCGCCCTCCCCGACGCAACGGCCAACTAGAATTGTGACAATAGCGCACCCATTGTAAATACGTCATTCTACTAATAAGAAAATATACATACGATAGGTTTACTCGTGGTGTAATACATCCAGACATTTACATGTTTTCTACGGCGCGGCGGCGTTTGTGCGTTATTCGGAATACGAGACATTACAATAATTAAAAACGACTCGAAACAATAACAAATCTCGAAATACATAATTATAGGTATAATTATAATGTAAGGATCGATTGCATCGGTCAGCTGCCGGCGTTCTTTCCGAATCGCGCGCAAGGCTACCGCCACAGGCAATCGGCACAATTCTCGTCGGCTTACAAACGAGAGGAAGTAATTTATCTAACTATAATACAAGTCTCCCCGCCGCACGGGACGCGCACACGAATTACGCTTAACACCTACAGTGCGTCTGTATATTCGCCCCGCCGTGCTAGGCTGGCCAAAGTTACCGAGTACGCTAAAGTTACCGATGACAATACAATATCAGCACTGGCAACACCGATTCACAAACGTCACGAGTGACGTACGCGCATTAACAATATACAAGACTGACACATCGAGTTATCTATTTATTGCAATTAATGTATTGCCTTTCATTACCACAACTAATATTAAATTCAGCCGCACCACACTGCGTCAGGGGTGACATGCGACAGGCTTAAATGTTACACATGTTACCATTTTATTCTAATTTATAACCACATAATGGCCTCTTTACACACTAACTACTAACCATTTATCTTTTTACTTTACAATATTGACAAATTTAAACGACACATCAACACTGTGGATCTTTTTACAAGGGGTTCACACCGACTACAGATCAGATTGATTTTCTATTCTCAACTCTAATACATGGATATTATTTGTTTATAAATTTATAAGATATTATCATGTATTAAAAGATACTATGTTAAATATAAAACGACATATTATTAAATGTATAAATTATAAATACGCTTTCCGGATACTCATTTTTTTCCTAAAACTCTTGCTTGGATTGGAGTTGAATTTGGAGATTCTATAATTATATTATATTTTACTGTTACTTTGTTGTCTTCCATTTTCTGATTTTTTAAATTAATATTATTAATTTCATGTGAAACACCATGTATATGAGTTGAACAATACAGTAAGACGCGAATGTCTTATGTCGAATTCCAAAGAAATGCAGTTTCCTATTAAAATATCGATGTTATGATCATTTTAATGGAACTGCGAGTTAGTGATAGTTGTAGGAATATGACTCGACGGTAATCGGTTGCCGAACGTTAATTCTTTTGCTAAACCATCCTGACTTTATGTTTGAGGTATTAAGGTAGACATTCGAATCCCAACATGCAAAATAATATACATTACTTATTTTCAAATAGCGGATTATTTCTGAACATTAACACAGTAAGAACAGGGTTGACAAAAGTTAGTCAAATGCCAATCCTATTCACTGACATTCAGACGGCTCTACAAAGGGGAAGTCAACCTTATAAGCATCAAGGACGTAGTAATGTGTAGGTGGGGGTTGTCAGCGGCATCCCTTTTTATTCAAGGCACAGCAAGATTTTATTTCCGCGCCCTTTGCTGAAAATTTATTTTCACTAGAAATTGTTTTCTGCATGCATTTTGGTGCACCTTGCTACTTGGCGCTTAGAGGGAACTCTCTGGCTCTAGAATCGCCGGTGATTGTGGTGGTGCATATCACTACAAGGGAAAGTCAACCTTATTACAAACATCAAAGACCGTAGAGACCGAACTGTAGATCGGTGTGGGAAGTGGTGGGGTGGTAGGCTCATGTTGAACGGGGTGGTGGTGTCGGCGCGCCTAGCACGGCGGGTAGTGTCGTCGCGCGCGCGGTGTGGCGGGGCGCGAGCGCTGGGGCGCGGCGTGCGTGCGCGGGGCGGGTACGCGCGCGCGCGTTATGGGTGCGAGTGCGAGTGGCCGCCCGGCGTGGACGAGCCGCCGCCGCTCGGCGGGTGCTGCGGCGGCATCAGCACTTGCTGCTAACAAACACGTTATTTCAATTTAAGTATGAACAAGATTGTTAGTTATTTGTAGTATTTGTTAAACATATTTCTTACGTTAAACATACGATAGATTACTTAGTACAGTAATAAGGTAAATGTGTTATATACGTGGATATAATTTAATGTGAAGTAAAGGACAAATTGTGTCATCACTACTCTGCTCCTGGATTATGGTCAGGCACAGACAACTTGGATGAACGGAAGGCTTACCTGCAACTGGTGCGGGTGGTGTGGCGGCGAGGCGGTGGGCGGCGCATGGTTGAGGTAGGCCACGTGCGGGTGGTGATGGTGGTGGTGGTGAGAGCCCGGGGCCATCAATGGGCATAGCACCTGTAACGATAATCGCATAATATAAAGTATATTGTATCTTACGGTTTACGTATATACGATAAAGAGGCAATGGTCCAATAGAAAGATAGATAGACACTTTATTGCTCACGTCAAACTAATGTTAAGTGTCTAATGATAGGTGTTCAAAACCACTTAACATCGATAACACAACACGAAGCTGTAGAGTCGTCACTCGGAATAGTGCGTCGCGAGCCTTTGTCAAACTTAACAGATTTTTTTTATTGTATCATTGTACGATAGGTACCCTGATGGTCTATGTTTATCAATTTACCATGGAACTGGCTTGGAATGGCGGCTGTTGATAGTGGTGGTGCGGGTGTTGGTGCGGGTGGGGGTGGGGCGTGTGCGCGGGAGAAGGCGGCGGGTACAGCGCGGGGGACGCGGCAGCGGGCGACGGTGCCTGCGGGGCGTACGCCGCGCCCTCGCCTACGCCTACTCCACCTCCCACGCCGACGCCCACACCGGCGGCCACTCCCACGCCAGGTCCTACGCCACCGCCGTACATTCTCATCTGAAATTTTGATTAAATTCTGTCAAGAAACTTTAAACCTATTTAGTTGGGTTGCATTTTGACAAATATGCATTTAAATTCTTTCTTCTTTTCTAATTCTTATTTTATTCAGTATTTGAATTCCATAAAATTATCTTAACATTTTATAGGTCTAATCTATATATTTAGTGTATTATATTATTATTTGGAACGAATTTAACGAATTTCTGGAGCAATGTCAATAATTGTTTAAGCCTTATGAGGGTAAAGCTTAGTTCTGTACGCAGGGACTTGACATAAAAAAAGGCGTTTGCACAGGCTGGGGTTGCTATTTACAAGTAGTGAGTACTCACCATATGCTGGTACTGTAGCGCGGGTTGCGGTTGGTGCGCAGGGTGCCCAGGGTGGGGGTGGGGGTGTGGGTGCGGGTAAGGCACGAAGGGCTGCATCGGTGCCGGCGCCAGCAGCGGCTGCCCCGTCGCCGTCGCCACTTGCACCCCGGAGCCCACGCCCACTGTTACAGAAAGTACCATAAATAGTACATTAACTTAAGTTTATAGATATTATTAAATTTTACCAAATAAGAGTAATAACTTCTTTAAAGAAAAGATGCAGAGAAATAATTTCGTAAACGTTGTATCTTATTTAACCAAGTCCTTCACTTGTTTATTTTTTTATTCTTTGAAATTGGATAAATATCAAGCCTGGTTAAATAAAATAAAATATGTAATTAAGGGCGCTGTATGTTATATTTGCAGATAATATTACCTTTTCTGAAATTTCTCTGTTGCTGTACGGGCATAGGGCCGTGCTGCCCCGACCCGCCCGCCACCGCACCTCCGCCCCCCATCGCAGCGCCGTACAGCTGTGAAAACAAAACTCAAGATGTAACTTATAAGTTGGATCACTTGGTATCGACGCGCATGCGTTTTAGCTTAAACATAATGGAAAAGGATCAAGTCAAAATTTGCGGTCCGCAACATAACACACACTACGACGACCTTCCCCTTACAGGCTTGCTAATGGATACTTGGGCCTGGGGACGTTGCCACGTTGTTTACTGTTATGTACTCCCTCAGTCGTCAATCGGCTGCGACGACGAGACGCCATGGACACTCAGAGCTCATAGAGACGTGATTGCGTCGTTTATAAATTGTAATAAAAATACCGGCAACAATTATGCACTAATAAAGCTAACCGGTTGACAATTAGAATATGGCAAAGATTGTATATGAAGACACGCGGCTCGACAAGGCCGTCGCGCATCGGACAGGGCAGCTGATAACGCTGGCAAACACTTAAATTGATTAACACGTTAAATATTAATAAATTAACTACGACTACATATGCTCGTGTGAACTGATTAATCTGTGAACCGAGGTCACGGTCATTTAAATCCATATTAAACCGACTTCCAGAGATCCAAAAAGGTTCGAGGTGGTGGCAAACGGTTAGAAATCTATCAAATAAAGGAAAAAAAATAAAAAAAAATCAAATATGAAATATACGAAAAGCATTTTTCATTGCTAATTTTCGGTAAAAATTTTTAAATATTTAAATTACATACAGAACCAGGAAAACACGCATATAGTTCAACATCTCTAGAGAGTGGCAACATGATAATTAAATCGGTCACATGCCGATATCATTGTGATTAAGCCGTTGTCAGTGGCATTAACGTACCGCGTGTTAAACTTTATGCGTAATTAATATAAAATATGTAACAATTTACTAATTTGTGAACTTCAAATGTTAGATTTATAAAAGTGAAGTGATTTATCTTAATTAATAATGATTAGGTCACTATGGGTGATGGTAACTTTGGCAGTCATAAAGCTCGTTAACAAATTGACAACGGGAAAATGTTACTGTGACAACGTAATGACGGGCAAAGTGGTCATCGTGACAGGTGCCAGCGGTGGTTTGGGCTTCGAGACCGCATTGGACCTGGCCAGGAGAGGGGCGAAAGTTATCATCGCATGCCGCGACGACCGAAGGGGGAAGCATGCTGTCCAAACTATTATTAATACAACAAAAAACAAATTAATACGATACATCCAACTGGACCTCTCCTCCCTCAAATCTGTTAGAAGATTTGTGAAGGAATTCAAAAGCACTGAAGCAAAGTTAGACGTACTTGTGAATAACGCCCGAGCAATTTGTACGAAAAGGGACAAAACAGAAGATGGTATAATGAGAGATTTGCAGGTTAATCATTTCGCGCCATTCCTTTTGACAGTCTTACTAACTCCAATGCTAAAGAAGTCGGCACCGAGTCGTGTCGTCGTCGTATCGTCGGCGTTGCACAAACTCGGAGATGTACCAGAAAACGGTTTAAACAATGGTACAGAAGGATACTTCCAAGCATACGCTAACAGTAAACTCTGCAATGTGTTATTTAGTAACGAACTGGCAAGGAGGTTGGATGGCACCGGTGTAGTAGTGAACAGCTTGAACCCCGGCCAAGTGAACACGTCATTGTACAGGAGCTCGACTTTCCTGGAGAAGATGAGGAGCCTGGTGCTGTACACCTTCTTCAAGAGTCCAGAGGAGGGTGCACAAACTTCTATATATTTGGCAGTAGCCGACGAGTGCGATGACATAACCGGCCACTACTTCGAGGAGTGCAGGGAGAGTGCTACGTCTGTTAAAGCGACGGATAAAGATCTGGCAGCTGAATTGTGGTCGACATCCGAAAAACTAGTCAAGTTAACAGTTGAAGAGATTATATAGCACCATCGCATTAGTAATGTACTTTAAGTAAATATAATAATTACATATCAGCATTTTTGTAGAGTTAAACAATACACATAATATACTGGATTAATTTATATGTGATAAAAATATATCGCGCTTACATACAGATCTATGAATCTTTTACCGAGACTATATCCAAATAATTGTATTGTTTCTTCAGTTGCCATTCAATAATTACATTACCTTTCAATTTTATTTTTACCTCTAAATTGTATTTCAAAGAGATGGTACATATTCCTGCGTTGAATTGAAATTGCAACCTTTATTTACCCCAAATGTGATTACATAAAATCTGTACTAATATTATAAAGTGGAAATATGTGTTTGTCTGCATTGAATTTTCAAAAGTCCTATATTATCGCTGATGAACGTAGCCGAATAAATTAATAATTTTTATTTTTTTATGAAATACCCGTTTGACGCCGAGGCGGGCCACTAGCATATAAAGAGAGCAGATTTACATATTATTATCTGTACCAATGCGATGACACTTACCAGAAATCACAGAAGACAGGGTTTATTAGTGCACTCATAAAAATATAAGATAAGCAAGAAAACGGCACAACAAATTATTTTAGTAACGGTTCAACTCAATTCCAGATCAATCAATATATTTAGTTAATAATAGTAAACGAAAACAAAACGAATTGACTTTCGCTGTACAGTGTACATTAGGTACAAATATAAGTTGCAAATATTATTTCAATCATATATAAGAACATGTAAAATTTAGCTAATTCCAAATTGCTTATCCATAGATTTCAAGTCGGTTACTTAGCCACTAAACCATTCCCGCAAGTTTAATACTCATAACATCACCTTGACACCACATTAAGCAACGGTCAAAGAATATTTACATTTAATTCTGCTTGTATTTATTTTGTATTCACCGAGAAGGGTTGGTCCAGCCGGGCCATCATTAAAACTGTAGCCAAAATGTATACAGTAAGGACTAACGGACTACGGTCATACTGCGCCGACCCCACATAACATAGTTAATGGACAGAGAGATGTGTTGTTTAATATTAATTTTAATAATAACAATCTCTTATTATTAATTATTTTAATAACATTTTTTTAAATGACTTGATTGATATGTTTTTGAGATAACTCAACTTTGAAATGACATACAAATTCAATGCACCCCTATTTTTTAGTATTGATCGCGGTAAGTGTACACAAACAAATTAGTTTAGTTGATTATTTCATCAGAATAAACAAGTTCAAACCAAGCTGTTATACTTTCAAGCGCATACAAACTCCCAAACACACCTTTATATATATATTTGATTAACATTTGACAGACAAAGCAATAACTCTTTCCACACCATTAGTTTCAAAATGTTGCCCTATTCTTTGCGTTTAATTTCATGTAAATATTTTTTACAATTTATTTAAATGTGCTAAGTGTCTGTGTCTGACTCATAGTTGATTAGGTAATTGCAAACATTTGCGAGCAAAGTTGCGGGGCGGATGTTAATATCGTGCAGCACAACACTCAGCACTCTGGCCTCACCGCATCGTGGCGTTCGCGCTTGTCCGGCACCACCAGTATCGGCGGCCCGTATTGCCGGCAATCGCAACCCATCTCCATCTGTCACCATGCCGCAAACATGTGTCCATAGTTTTTTTTATAAAAGCTGGCCACACACTGTTAAACTTTAATGGACAAAGGAAGGGATAAACAAAAAAAGGACATTTCCTTTTCCCATACATTCCCTCCTACGTCAAACTCCTCACATCCTTTTCTTTTAGACGCCTGTCTTATATGAGGTCGTGGTATTTCACCGGTCGAGTCGGCCCTGCAGTGCAACAGATGTTGATGTTGCCTCTACCACTGTTTGTTTTCTAAGCCTCTTCCGTTCTTTCCTTGTGGATATTTAATCAATTGTGCTCACACATTTAATAATTTGCCTGATTTACCAAATAATATAGCACTCTCATGTTCTCATTAATAAATTGATGTCCAAGAATACAATTCTTTGAATACTTCAAAATTAAAGCAATATAAAATAAATAGTGTACTCAGGAAATCTTACATCGTATGAAATTTAATATATAAATATCGAGCTTTTAGGTATTGTGTATAGGGTGTGCAGTGTACTCACGGGGTGAGGATGCGGCAGGTAGGCGGGCGGCTGCTGCGCGGCGGCGGCGGCCGCGGCGACCATCGCGTACGCCGGCACCGCCGCCACTTGGTGTGCGAACTTTAAATATATTTAAGTCAATTTTATATCATCATCAAACAATTAAAGGAACACATTGACTTAATATACACTAGACCAATCGCGTTCAATACTAATTAAAATTAATTTATAACTATAGTGATGCTTTTTGTTAGTTGCCGACTTCATAGATTAAATAATAAGACTTCACGGTGAACTCGAAAACTTTAATAGCTATCTCTTCTAGAATTTTATTAATTAAATTCCATAATTCAACTGCATTTTCGACGAATTTCATAAAATTCGTAGTTATGGTCATTTAACGATTGCTTGCTTATTTCGCTTAATCAAGCTTTTAAAGTAACAATTTAAGCTTGTAGTGAAAACTTGTTTATTATTAATAATAAAAAGAGAATGCTGCAAGAATGGAACAACTACAGAGGTTGATGGGATTATAAAATAATTCATCAGTCGCAGTAAGTGAGCTGGTGGTATGGTAGTGTGTTATTCGGTGCTTGTGTACTGACCATGTGCGGCGGCGGCGGGTGCGGCGCGGGCACGTAGCTGACGCCAGCGCCCACTACGCCCACACCTCCCAGCCCCATGCCAACGCCCATACCCATGCCCACCGGCGTACCCGGTGTATGAGGCCTGTCATAAGGGAATAATTGGAATGAAGCTGAGAAACCTAAAATATCTTACAAATTGTTATAATTATATAAAAGAAACTTAATAAAGAAGCGATCACTAGTTGTTTTTAATTCCTTAATAATAAATAACTTACCGGCTGGGGTTGGGAGTGCTGGGGCTTCTTGGTGTGAAGGGTTTCGCACTGGGGTTGAACTCCTTGGCGTTGGGGTTGAGCGTGGACTTCTTGAGGGTGGCGGTGGCGCGGTCCATGCCCGGCGACGCTGACGACGGCGGTGACGAAGACGTCGAAGGAGACTGCTCGTCTGACACCGGCTCTTCCGGTTTCGGAACAGGTGGCGGCTGTGTCGACAAAAATATTAACTAAATATTTTTTAAGCCAAATGAGACTTTAGAAGTAACTTTGTTAACTTTTGTAACAAAATCTTTGCATACATCATGATATATCAAGAGAGACTTCCACTGATATGTCCCCTATTACTCAAGGTTAACTTTGAGCGGCATGAGATTCATTCTTTCAATTTGATATCATAGTATCCATACTAATATTATAAATGTGAATGTAAGTTTGTTTGTTACGCTTTCACGCCAAAACTACTCAACCGATCAACATGAAACTTCGTACACATAATCTTGGAGGTATTAGAAGTAACATAGGATACTTTAAAAATAGATTAATTCAACAGGGATTGTTTGGTAGCGATCGGATCAACATATTTAGCCGGGCGAAGCCGGGGCGGGTCACTGGTAAAACATAGTTTTATGGCTGTAAACTAGCATAAGTCTATTCTACTAATTCTAGTCGAGCACGGAATGAGTATACGCACCATGTACTCGGCCGAGAGCACCGACTCGCCCGTTAACTTGGTGCGTGAGATCAAAAGCCAATAATATCATACTGACAACTGGTCAATCTTTACACGTCGATACATTTTTGTAGAGGTCGTGAACACTCTTCATGGTCTGTCGTTACCTTGTCCAGTGTTACCTTATGAGCGGCGGGCGGTGTGTGCTGCTTGGGAGGCCGCTCGCGCTTCGGAAGCGGGTCTGAGGGCGCGCCTACGTTGGCTGACACCTCGGGTGGGCTCGGCGCCGGCGGCGGGAGCTGCGAACAAACATACATATATTTCAATTTACCAAGATCTATCGAAAAGTAATTATATATAAACACGTGAAGGGAAATCATTCAACAGTCTTAAATATATTAACAACTATGGTACGAATAGACTGAATGATATAAAATATAAGCATATTAGGTAGATAATTTAACAAACGCCACCCAATTAATTAAAGTTTGACTAGGAGCCATCAACTGTAGCTAGAACAGTGGATGACAATTGTTCCGAGTCTTTTTTCTTTTTCCTTATATGTCTATCTCAGCTGTCCAATTTAGAGACTGGCAACCCATCATCAGGATAAAGGAGTGAACGAGCAGCAGGTCGCTTAATATTAAGCCATCACACCAAAGGAACTGCAGAGTACACTGTTTCTCGAAGTATTGGTTTTGCTTAACGCTGGAGACACATCAAGACAGTTACGAGTCAGGATGACATGTACATACCGGTGGCTGTGGGTTGACTTGCGGCTGATGGGGTTGATGGGGCTGATGAGGCTGGTGCGGCTGGTGAGGTTGGTGCTGCGGGTGCTGCGGCTGCTGCGCCTGCTGGTGCTGCGGGGGAGCACCAGAGGATACCAGCTTGAACTCCTGACCGAACTTGCGGAGTTCCTGGAAACAAGAGGATGGAGGTTTAATTAATTACCATTTTTTTAATAACAGGCTAATTCTTATTGGGATAAGATTATCAATTTAAGACCAAAAGCCAAAAGAGACTATCATAAATTATTTAGTAATATAAACATGTATAACCCCCGCCAATTGATAATGTGCCCGCGCGTGCCGTCCATTAGGTGACAAAATTTACATGCATTTTTTTTTTATATTACCAAGTGGCAAACGAGCAAGCGGCCCCTGGAAATAAGTACCGCTACCCATAGGCATCCGCAACAAGCTAATGAGTTGCAGATGCGTTGCCTACCTTCATGGACGGAGGAGGAGACAAACAGAAAAAAGGATAATTCCATTCCCTGTCCATCCCCACCTCATCCGTCAAATCCTCTTCCTCTTCCCATCCTCTCCTTATTAGAAAAGGGTAGGAGGGGGAAGAGGACTACAATTAGGCCTCCGGCACGTCACTCATCAGACGAAACGCAGAATACTTCTACTTCACGCCTGTCTTCTGTGACGTCGTGGTATTTCACCGGTCGAGCCGGCCCATTCGTGCAAAAGGTGTTGTTATTGCGGGCTCTACCACTGTTAACAATATCATATAATATCAAAAATATAATTACCAAGTCAGTATAACTCTTCATCACAGCATGAGAATTAAACATCGGATGATAAGAAGACTGTTACCAAATTAACTGACAGACTTTTATCAGAAGAAAACAGGTTATTTATTACTAATATTTGGTTTCATTTTGAAATAATATCTATACAATTATCATATACCTGTGTTATTAACAATAATAATTCCATAAAATTCATTATGTACAAGAAGTACTGTGTTAACTATGCTTTTTAGTTGCAGCTGACGTCACGTGCATGTAAACTTGACAAGGTCCCAGCACATTATTTGCTCGCGGGGGTTATAGTATAGCATACTCACCTGCACCTCATCTGCGCGCCGCTCGCGTGGTTCGCGTTGTTCGCGTGGGTCTCGTGGGTCACGTGGGTCCCGTGGATCTCTTGGATCCCGCGGGTCCCGTGTATCTCGTGGGTCTCGTAGGTCACGTGTGTCTCGTGCGTCTCGTGGGTCCCGTATGTCTCGTGGGTCTCGCAAGTCCCGTGTGTCTCGTGGGTCCCGTGTCTCTCGTGGGTCCCGCAGGTCCCGTGGGTCTCGTGTGTCTCGAGGGTCCCGTGGCTCACGGGGCTCCATGGGAGCTTGGGGTCGAGCCCGCGGCTCCACGGCCACCGCATTCTATAACACCATAATATAAAAATCATAAAATAATGTACACAAGTTAAGGGGAGAGTAGACGTTTCGTATAACCAATTAATTATGAGAGCTTAAATGAGCGAGGAATGGAGATTGTTCCTACGACTAAGGCAAATAAGCTCTTACCGCTAAAGTATTTCAAACAAAAATGTCAAGGTTATATACCTCCGTATGGATAATCCGGGACCCAAAAGTGAAGGTCCCTAAAGTTGGTATTGGGCGACTTCATATAAACCCGCCAAACATTCGTTTCCCGCCACACGATTACAAAATATCCGTGTTTGTTCTTTAAGAAATGTCGGTTTGTGCAAGGAACAATGCAACACCATAACATTTTATGAGTGTTTTCAAGTACATTAATAAATTGCTAGGAAACTTGGCGTCCTATCAAAGGTACAGCGGTACTTCACACCGGGACAGCTTTTTACTTCATATGAAGCACATATCCAGTAGCCACAGTATATTCCCATCTCGGCACGAACAAGCCAAGAACGGCAAAAAATTGGAACAAAGCGCCAACGTTTTCCGTCCAAAACGTGGGTACCTTCAAGAGAAGAGTGAATAGGCTGTTACTAAACTAGTGCATAATATCTTTAGACCACATCACCACTTATCAGGTGGGATTGTGGGTCAAGCGCTAGTTAATTCATTATAAAAAAATACAAAACATTAAAAAAGAAATATTAACATGTGTTTCTTAATTACATTTTTATTAACCTTTGTATTTTAGTATATCTTTTACTGGCAGTTGTTAGTTATACGCAACAATATTAATAATACCCCATGTTGGGGCATTATTAATATATTCGCGACTAAAATCGAGCTTCACTTTTGAATGTTGAATCTGTATGAAGTGGTATTTGGAGTTATATAAACCTATGGCTATAGTATTTAATAAGGTATTAAAAAAACTTACATGGTGGTGGTGTGGCGGGATGCCTTGCCTCGTCATTTGTGGTGCTCTGGGGTCACCATTTAGCTTACCAGCCTGTGGCCTGTTGGAAAATTAAACTATATTTAGTTTACAATACTTGCATTCTACTTATACATTTATATTAGTAGAGTTTAAGGAAGGATCATACAGTATCAATTTCTTTTAACAACAATTTAGCATGCGTAGTGCATTACTTACTGCGCATGGTGGGGGAAGGGCGGCGGAGCGTGGTATCCGCCCGCCTGTGCCGCGTAGCTCTTGCTGGCGGAACCACCAGCACCGCCAGCCGGTCCGCCGTTGCTCGCCTGACAGATACATTTAATTTAATTTATCACAAGCACACAAGCTATAAGAGAGGTTATGTCCTGTAGAATTTTATCACGATAATATGACACGATTAACATTATTACATACATAGTTACTGGTAACGTTTTGTATTTTATCAGCGAATTCTAGATCATAGTCGATTTGTCTCTTGTCAAAGATTTTACCTTTGCTATTGTACATACCGGTGAGTCATCCTGCCGTCGGTCTGACGGCGGCGTGAGGTGGTGGCGAGGGGGACGGTGTTCCTTGTCCTTGGGCAGGGCGTGCGGTTGGTGGGGCCCGTGCGGACCGTGCGCGGGGTGCGGGGGGTGTGGCCCGTGCAGGAAGTTGCCCGGCTTACCGGCGCCAGGCCCGTTGCCAGGTGAAGAAACTCCACCGTTTCCCGACACTGGCTTCACTAGTTTACCACCACCCTGGTGTTGAGAAAAAAAATTACGCTAAACTCACATATAATTACAATTAAAAAAAAACATGATTAGTACTAATTATTAAATTTTGCACAAGAAAATTTCGTTATAATTTTAGACTTTTAAGGAAAATATTACATCAGACGCTAATGTCTCACCTGTAAATGCTTCCGTTTATTTGGTATAACGTATTTGCCGGCGCCGTTGCCCTCAGCCGGCCTGACCACGGCCGCGAACCTCTCCTCCTCGTCCCCATTCTCCAGCTCGATGCGCGCCTTGTACGAAGGCGTGCTCTCAATCTCAGCGGCTATCTCTTCAGCTTTAGCCTCTGCATCTCTGTTTGATGTAATCAAAGTACTTATTATATAACTGATTCATAATTTATCAGGTATCCCAAAAAAGTATCATCAAGTAGTCAGAACTCGACAGGGAACAATCAGGATGAGCGTGAAATGGATATATTTTCTGCGATTCCTCTGAGAAATCATCTACAAATGACTAAATCCCTTACCCCTTCTCCTCAGTTTATGATTCTTCCTATCAAACAAAAACGATAAGAAAACATCTGCATCTGCATTTTTGACTTACCAAGTACGTTACGTAGTAAGTTCTACGCTAAATCAAGTTACAAAAATGTTCGACGAGGAGATTTTTTTATGGTACTAGTACTAGGAGGCAAGCGAGCAAGCGGTTCACCCGATGTCAAGTGATCGCTACCCATAGACATCTGCAACTAACTAATGAGTTGCAGATGCGTTGCCCATCTTTAGGACAGAGGAGGGGACAAACAGAAAATGGTTACTTCCAATTCCTATACATCCCCTCCACCGTCAAGTTTTCTTCCCCTTCCCATCCTATACTTATAAGAAAAGGGTGGGAAGAGGGAGAGAACTAGAATTAGGCCTCCGGCAACCTCACCTATCAGACGAAACGCAAAATACTCTTCTTCACGCCTGTTTTCTGTGAGGTCGTGGTATTTCACCGGTCGAGTCGGCCCTTTCGTGCAACAGATGTTGTTGTTGCGGACTCTACCACTGAAAAGCATGCGTTCGAAGCCGCAGGCATCTGCTAGTCTACCAATATATCTAAAGAATCTTGTGTACCTGTAGTCCTGCGTGTCCTTCCTCTGCAGCGGCAACGTGTACCCGGCCAGCGAGTGGTCGTAGGTGCTGTGCACGCCGTACACCTCCTCGTTCTTGCGGAACATGTCGTTGGCGTCCCAACCGTTGCGGTTGTCGAGATCCAGCTCGTCGAGGCGCGCGTCGCCGTTCAGTGCGGGCGCGTCGCCGCCCTCGCCGTCGCAACCGTCCCAAGGCTCTAGGTGGCGCTCTTCAGCAGTGCGCCCGTTGCCTGTCATGATGGTAACAAGTCAAGGTAAGACATGTGAAGTAGACAGAAATCAATCTGAATAAGATCGTGTTTAGTAGGTCGCAAGACAAGGACACATCTTACAAGTCATTTTTGTTTTTTAATTTAATCATCTTTATTTATTTTATTTTATTTATCCGCTCTTCAGCTTCCATACATCCTTTATTTATTTATTTATACATCCTATGATATTTGTATACTAACTAATGTAGGCAGTGTAATTTTTACAATGCACATTGTATATTACAAAATTTGACAATGTATGTAAGACTAGCTGAGCCCCGCGGTTTCACCCGCCGTGCAATTAAATTTAACTGACGAATGTCCAGTCTAAGCTAAATCCTATTTAATATGATTAAAATTATTTCACCATACAAACCTTTACCCCCTACTTTAGGGAGATGAATTTTAAAAAATCCTTTCTTAGTGCTCGAAATAACAAATAACAGAAATCTTTGTGCAAAATTTGAATTCCCCTAGGCCCGGTAGTTAGGGCTGTGCGTTGATATATCTGTCAGGCAGTTACCTATATACATAAGTGACAATATACTGACCGTTGAACTTGCTAATAGCGGTGTCTGTCTGGAACACATCGTGCGTGGCGTACTCCAGGTCCGAGTCCTTGGCGCGGATGGAGACCACGTCCTGGGGCTTGAAGATCAGCTTCTCCACTACCGAGTCCACCGCCACTACGCCCTCTTGGTCGACGCGGTGCGCTACTTCCAGCACAACCTAAGAACAAGATATATATTTTTTATTCCATTCATTTTAAACGAGACTTTTCTTGACGTTTTAATCTCGTTACCAATATAATGTCTGCGGACTCTCGTCAGTTTTGAGTTACACACAACGATTTATTCAGTAACAAGCTAAGCCCCGCGGTGTCACTCGCCGTACAATTAAATTTAACCGACGATTGCCTTGCCTAAGCTGACCCTATTTAATCAGTTCAACCTTACGTTGGATTAAAATTATTTCTCCATTTTCCACTAGATCTTTAGGGGATGACTTAAGAAAAATCGTTTCTTAGCGCTCGCCTACGTAACAGGAGAAATCTCTGAGCAAAACTTGCAAATCTCTAAGGCCGATAGTTTGAAAATTATCTTAAATTGTCGGTCAGTCTTTTTATTATTGTACGTGTACGCATTTTCCTATACCGTCTCGAAATAGACCTACAACTTGTGGTTTTTATGTTTGTAGATTTAAAGTATTTTTTATTTTATTTTAATAGGAAAACTAACAGCTATTTTAAAAAACATGAAATACTTATTTGGTATCTAAAGGCTAATCAAAAGTTTCCACAGATGGGTAACTACTTATAATTGATTATCGGAAAATGATGGTATTTAAGGCGTTTGTGTCTTCAACTCCTTGACATTACAAAACCTTGGTCCGGCCTTACTGTGCGCGCATTACATCGGATTAGGGATGGCGAGGTCAAGTGAGTACCTCAACGTACTTACAATAATTAATCCGTTTTATTTAAAGTCAAATCAGAAAATTCTGATATTAGACACAGTTTAGATACTGTCATACGTCTACGAGACGCATAATTGGCCGTCGGGTACCTGTATTACTAAAAGTAGGGGAGCCGAAGAGATGTACAAACATACATTCTCGAGCGCGTCGCGACGTACCTTGGACCCTGTTAAGTACCCTACACCCCAAATCATTCATCTATATAGAGCAGCGTGCTTAGGGTAGCCCATTAAATTGGAAAAGCGTACAATTTAATAAGTGTGCATTTCGATAATTAGACAATTTGAGCGCGATGCAAGGGAGTGCAGGGATCACAAACTTCTTTTACGAAACCTATAACCTCTAGCTCGGTCAATTTTTATTTCTATTCTAAAGAAATGGTTCAAGGATAAGACGATCTGTTAAGTATCGTCGACTCCCCCTGCAGTCAATTCAACGATATTTACGTGGTCTGTTTTCATGATGACAAGGACACAATCATGTCAGATGTGTGCCATCGAGGCAGACCTCTAAGCCATTCCGTTATTGAATGCGACTGTCATATAAACAAAGAGATTGCCTACCCCTTGTATGATGAACCGTGAAATCAATTTGAACTGTAACGCCGTATTGTTACAGCACAAAATACTGGGTCAGATGCTCCGGTGGGAGCATTTTTGTAGTGTTACTTCTATTATCGTAATAATTTATTACAAGTGTGGACGTAACTTATGGCGTCCGTAAACACGGGGGCCATTGTTTAGGTTGGCGATAACTTTTTTGTTCAGGCCCAAGTTGCTCTCAGGAATTTATTTTAAAGTACTTTTCTTTCAATTCACTTGGGAAGTGATGTAAAGGTTTGCTTATACACCACTTGATTACAAGTGGCACATTTTAAAGTCAATCAAATAAATAAAATGCGCTCACGTCAGTAACCCAGAGGGTTAGCAGGGATCTTGGCACACCTCCCTCGCTTCCACATCCATACATCTACGCATACATGCTAGTCGGTTACTGGTACTTGTTATGACCGATATAATGATTACCCATTCTTTAGTATGTCACTAATGTTATCGATATAAGTCCCTCACTTTTGCAACATAAATTTGTCTTTAACTTTCTTCATTCATTTAAATTATGTTTACAATAGTTGTATGGCGGATTCGAATCCAGCTTCTTCGACATCGAGCCAGTCCCCTAAATATCTATAGGCGCTTCTGTTTGTACATGAATGTCCGTTCGACTACTTGACAATGGTATTATAAAATCTCTGGTAAAAATTTAATTAACAAAAACAAGAAATGGTCTAGCTCTAACCACTTCCAACATTATATGCGGGCGTGAGCGTGTTATAACGTCCGGATTAGACAAGTAATCAGGACAGCGTTACATGCAGTACGCGCGCACGTCATCGCGAGTATCGATTGAACGGCTCTGTGCCACCACGCCCATAACTTGCCGTTCACTTCAATGGTTATTACACTGGACATGCTAACTACACCAATAACTACTTTATGAAATCACTCCGGGCACTACAATAAACATTTTATACAACGCAATTCTGTCTGGGACCTTCAGCAAAAAAATAAGTCATTCTATTACAAAAAATGGTTCTAATCTTTATATTTTCGTTTAAATTTGTTGATCTACCGCAGATTGTTAGTGATGGTCGGCGTGTAATCTACTAGGCATGCTATAAATTGACGGCAAATAATGAGCTTAGTAATTTCCCCACAATTTATAAACTGCCGTAGTGAAATCAATACACAAATTGTAAACTGATATTTTTTTACTGTGAAGTAGAAGGTAGATCTTTACTTCGTTCAACATACTATACCTAGTTTCATTGCAAGATATAAATGTTGTAAACAAACGTCATTTACCATACATGGCGGCCATTACACTTTTTATACTTCCATCGAAAATGTTGTATTTTTGTGGTAATCGTGAAAGTGAAATTGGAATTGGATGGATTGAATGGATTGGAAAAAAAATGGATAGCTTATGTTATAAGTTACATAAGAACAACTAATTTTTCTAAAATATTCCGTTCATTTTGGAATTTTAACGTAAAAACCTTTGTTTACAAAAATCACAACTTGCTACGAAACAAGGTATCTTGTCTAAACTAGCCTGTAAGGCGCTGACCGTTCTAGCCACACGTTAGGCCAACACTACAACAAAGTTACATTTATTTAAACACTAGCTATTACCCGCGGCTTCGCACGTTTGTCATTTTCCTCGTTGGAAATTTTTCTATTGACATGTGTCAACAATTTACCCAGGCAACTGATATAAATGATGCCATTATTTACTTCGGGAATAGTTTAATAATCAGAATAAAGCTACCCCATGTCATTTTCTGTACCCCTGACCTGATAAATGCGTGATATGGACAGGAAATAACAATAATCCTAAATTCTATTTAGAATAAAATATAAATAATTAAATTATTATCTAGATTGTTTAAAGTACAACTATTAACAAGGTAGTCATCAAAGGTCTTGAATTATTGGATTTTAATAATCATTCATTCATTCATAAGACCTACTGCCGACGGAGTTACGCTTTCACGCGAAAACTACTCAACTCATCATGAAACTTTGTACACATATTCTTGGAGGTACTAGAAGTACCATGGGATACTTTTTATGAAAAAAATATAGTATATAAAAAGCGAAGTATGTATGTTCCCTATAGACCTATACACTCCGAAACGGCTGGACCGATTTCGATGAAATTTACAGGGATTATACAGATTGGCACATTCCTGTGTTTAGTAGCGATCGGATCAACATAATTATTGGTACCCGGGCGAAGCCGGGGCGGGCCACTAGTATATGTATAATATTATACAGTTTTACTTTGATTATTATAATTCGGCTTATATCTGAATTAAATCTAATTATTTTTGTGACTACAAAAAAGAAAACATAGCTCAGGCTGTATGAATCACATGTCCTTTGTCTCACCGATAGTTTGACATTACCGTATGACATTTCATTTTCATTCATTGTGATTCGTTCCCCGCCTGTTTTGCGATTACAACTTACGATTTGTATTACGGTCTTTTGAACACGTATTTAAATTGGACCAGCATAATATAACGACTCGGACTTGAACCTATGGAATTTGCGCGACGACTCTGCTTTCTTGAACCCGGGCAGTATTTCACCGGTCGCGTTGGCCTATTCGTATAACAGATGTTGTTGCGGGCTCTACCACAGTTAAAATTTTTGTATTGCCGATGGGCATTTCCCTTTCATGTTGATCACGGTTCAGTCGTTAAGGAGTTACACCGTAACATACGAATGAACATACTTAATTTGCATTAATATTATAGTTAGGATTCCACTAAACCCGGGCATCGATACTAACATCTCGCACTAGCCTTATCACCTTTCTAGGAAATGAAACAGTAACACATATCAACTACAAAGCACTTTGTTCTCTATTATCATAGGAATAAAGATCAATATTGTAAAAATATATAAATATGGATAGCGCGCAGCAATTTGCATGCCCAACGGTTACTGTTAGGTAACTGAATAAAATACGCAACAATGTAAGCACTTTGTTACTTAGTTGCACCTCTCGTATGACCAATGATAAAAAAGTGTTAGGCAGAAAGTACAAGGATATTAAACAGACATGTCGAGTACTTTTTTAGGGTAAGACGGAAGTCAAACTTCGCTGTCCGTTCGTCTGTCTGTCACCAGCTGTATCTCACGAACCATGATAGACAGTTAATGGTTAGAATTTTTTACAGATGATGTATTTCTGTTGCCGCTATAACAAGAATATAAACAGACTAAAAATACCCTGCTCTGTCCCATCTAAAGTGTGGTTGGCACAACATGTTTCCTCCTCCCTCGTCTTTCTTTCAACCGCCATTTCAATGGTCAGTCTATTCTTACTCAAGTCTTGCACGCAATTAATCCAACTTTTCTTAAGTTTACCCTACCAACCTATCCCTCCACAATCCAACTCTCGTTGTCACATGCCATTCTTCCTCCTAAAATGCCCGTACCATGCAAATTCTTTTATATACCTATCACTGGTGTTAGATTCAGGCTTCCCCTAATACTCGTTGCATACCTTATCCATTCGTGTTACCCCCATGTCCATCTCAACATTCGCATTTCTACATCATATACGCGTATGTATTATCATATCTAAATATCTATATTGCTGGAGAGATTAAACTAATATATGACACGAAAAAATGTTGACGTTCATACTTTGCAACCCGTACGGACCCGGGGCGGGTCGCTAGTATTAAATAAAAGATAATAAGTTGTGCGATGTGGTAAACCGTTTATTCATACATACTCCCCCATTTCACTTTCAGACCGATAGCAAACATTTTAATTGAGAATGTGGTAAAACAGTTAGTTTCGCACACCACATACCAATGACATATAGCGCCAACTGGCGGTGGTAGTACGCACCAAATCCGGTTATCGTCCGACCACCGTATCTCGCAGAGGTTGAAGATCACCAGGTCGATGGCACTTTCGTTTTCGAAATACTCGATGCGACCGCGTTGAATTCATTCATGCCGCGCCATTGCTTATTACGCGGGAAAAGTTACATTTGAATAAACAATGTTTTATGTATGTCAATAGATAACTAACCTGGAAATATTTCATACCAGCCTCCATTTTCTTAAATATTAAAATAATTCAAGATTTCTCTATCCCTAATGCTAAACTTGTGCGTACCATATTTAAGCCACATCACCGCCTAATATAACGTGAGATTGTGGCAAAGTGCTAGTTCATTCATTAATACAATAGATTTTTTACAAATGATGTATTTGGGAAATTGAGAACCTAATGAAAGCAAGGGCGTTTGTCCATCGCCCTGTACGATGTCTTCAGATCTATCATTGGTATGGTATTAACATAACAGCTGTAGGTAGTTTGGAAACTTACTTAAATGTAGCCGTAGACGAGCAATTGTTAGAAAAACGGATCATTTTGAAGGGACTATTGTTACATTGAATTTTCCGTAACTCAAGTAACAAGTTACTGTTCAAGGTAACCGATACCCGATTTGATACGACTTCTACTGGATGATAGGTAATATTGTAAGGAATAACATAGGCTAATTTTTTTTGTAAATTTATATCACGCAGTAATTTAGAATCCCTCGAAATTGTGAATAAAATGTACGTGTCGCCGTATCGAACTGACAAAGCAGTTCAGCGATTCAGATCCCTTTGTACTTCCCATCATTTCTCTATTAGAAAAAGCCAATGCGTGGAATAGATGTTGCGGGCCGTCCAGTACTTGAAGATGATGTCAGTATACTTTGGGTAATCTACTACAATCCTATATATTTAAATCGATTGTTTTCTTTTCGATAACTTAAAACATTACTAAACAAATCGTTACCTTAAAACAATAGGACTATCCCTACTAATATTATAAATGTGAATGTAAGTTTGTTTGTTACACTTTCACGCGACCGATCATCATGAAACGTTGTACACATATTCTTAGAGGTATTAGAAGTAACATAGGATACTTTTTATGAAAAAAAGTATATAAGAAGCGAAGTATATATGTTCCCTATAGACTCCGAAACGACTGGACCGATTTCGATGAAATATACAGGGATTGTCCAGATTGGCACAGCGGGTGTTCCTGTGTTTGGTAGCGATCGGATCAACATAATTAAATAACCGGGGGAAGCCGGGGCGGGTCACTAGTTATTATATAAAATAAAATCATATTTGCCATATTTAAAGTCGGTATATCTCGCTTGCTCGTTTGCCATCTTCTTCCATGATAGAATGAGGTCTTATATCAAAGTTTGAAGCGTAAACGAGGTACTACGAGGATTATTTAATATAGAAAATCCCGACAAGACCTGGCAATCTCTAAAATGTGGAACAAAACTCAACTATAAAGGACTCGGATCCGAGCGATGCGACGCATTTACGGAGCGGGAGTTTAAGCTCTTTAGAGCATCACCGGAGTCTATTGTTCAGCAGACGAGTTTAGGGTTCAAAACTGGAGTAAATCTGTACAGCGCTTTAAGCCTTATTCCTTTGAGCGCAAGTACTTGGTAAGTTTAATACAGAGAAGCACTATGGATAAAATTTAATTAATTAATGGATAAAAATTTAATTCTCTAAACTAAGATGTGAAAAAACTAACATCACGTAATATAAAACAAACACATGTGATAAGATCTCAAAACACAAAAAAAAACAAGTGGTAGAGTCCGCAATAACAACATCTTTTGCACGAATGGGCTGCCTCGACCGGTGAAATACCACGACGTCACAGAAGATAGGCGTGAAGTAGAAGTATTCTGCGTTTCGTCTGATGAGTGACGTGCCGAGGCCTAATTGTAGGCGTCTTCCCCTACCCACCCTTTTTTAATAAGGAAAGGATAGGAAGGGGAAGAAGATTTGTCGGATGAGGAGGGGATGGACAGGGAAAGGAAATCCTTTTTTCTGTGTGTCCTCTCCTTTGCCCATGAAGATAGGCAACGCTTGTGCAACTCATTAGCTTGTTGTGGATGCCTATGGGTAGCGGTACTTTTTATTAGGTGCCGCTTGCTCGTTAGCCACTTTATTCAATAAAAAAATTGATTGCGAGTAAAGAACAAAGATAAAATTGGCTATGATCCCTATATTGTTTACAACTAGGCAAAATGCAGCGACTCAACGCAATGCACACCTGTACCTCTCTCAGTGTTCTACGTCCTTGTGCCTTGTTATCCGTCATTATTTCGTCAATGCATTTCGTTTCGATACACCGTATGGCATGTCATTCTAATTTGCACTCATTTAAAACGCAGCGTTACTGCACCGTAGTCGCAACGCTAACTAAACGCACAATGTAGCGTCTTTTTAACAGTGGTGGAGCATACCATGGCTGTTGACTGGACCGATATGACTATTGAAATGTAATTAACTCACACAGTACTGGCATAAAGTCGACGTATTTTAACTAAGTGGGGTGGTCGGAGGTTGGATTGCTTTCCCATACCCTCCTTTCGTCTTTTCCTTGTCTACATCGCAGCTAGATTAACACATCTGCAACCCTTTTAATTGTTACGTAAGCTTATACGCCAGTAACCATTAACCGCTAGCTCATTTCCATACATTTTCGACAAAAAAGCACACCAAACATACAAAGCGAATGCGTTATTAAAAGGTATGCTAAGCAGATTATTGAACAATAAAATTTTGAAAAGCTGCACCCGTTGTAAAGGGAGCAATTCGCATAGGTCCCGGGGAGGGAATGGGGTAAGACCGGGAGCGGGGAAAAGGAGCGCAGCGGACGGTGCGGTGCGTATATCGATCCGACCCAGTTTGCAGCGAGCTGGCGAGGCTATCGGGGTAAGGCGGGGCGCGGGTGCGATGCACTTTACGTGCCCCGGCCCAAATGTGACCGCCTATCCCTGTACTAAATGGAAGACAATTCCACAGATGTAATATCCTTTTTTATTATAATTCATTTGATGATAACGGTAGTCCGTATAGATTTTTTTACAAAAAATAAATATTTTATAAATGAACTATGCAGATTTAAACACTGCAAAGATCGGCCCTTGGTTGGTTTTATGATTCGCAGGTTTTTTTTAACGACGCCTTCCTTTCGGCCGAGACTGATCCGTCAGTTTCGGATTGCACGCATAACTAAGGAAGTGTTCGGATTACAGCGACAAGAACCGTGGTACCTTTAAGACTGTGTTTACGGCGCTCACTTATTTAATTACTTATCCCGTTTCCCTATATTGCCCAAAATTATTATTTATAGATTTCATTTGTATTACACAAATTAGTTTTAAACTTTTGTTAAGACGTGTACCCATCGTTGTATAGTACAAGCGTGGGATCGACGTCTCCGATAGTTCAGCGACCGACGTGCGCCGAACTTGAGGTCGCAAGTACGACGACACCGAGTCTAATGTTCTTTCAGTCTGCGAACAAAACGTGTGTTCTCGTTCATCGAAAGTAAAGGGCATATTTCACATGACTATTGTTTTGAAAAAAAAGCATATAATTTATTTGATAGTCCATAATAACATGACAAATTTTACGACATTGCTACGTGATTAAAAAAATACAACGACGGAAACCACGCCACGATGGTCCATTACGAATTTTCAATACGAGTTTCAATAGTCCGGTCAAAAATCTGCCATCTCCAGTATATTTGTCGAGTTTTCAAAGGTTGTCTTATACTTAGTGTTTATGGTAGAAGGTGGCAAACGAGCAAGCAGTTCACCCGATATCAAGAGATCGTTGATTCGATGCGTTGACTACCTTTAATTGACAGAGTAGGGGATAGACAAGAGAAAGTACATTTTCTTCTTTCACCCCCTCCCCCATCCAATCTTTTTCTCCTTCCCTTTCCTTTTAATGGACAGACGAGGGTATAAACAGAAAATTGTTATTTCCCATTGGAAATGACGAGGGGGAGAAATTAAGACTTCGGCTAGGGTAAAAGTCTGCAGTCCGCACATCAGTGATACTAAGAATTACTAAACATTTTTCATAAGAATAATTACTATAAAAACGCACACGTTTATAAAGAACCATTGTAAACTGAGCCCCGAAGAGCCGGAGCAAGATGAACTAGCTCAAAGCAATTACTACCGGATAAAACCAGATTTCGGCACTTTAATATAACTATCTGCGCGTTGATACACAAACGATACGATTATAATACCCACTCGCTTAAAAATGCTTGAGACAGCATTATTTACTTGAGGAAAGTGTGTATCCCACATATAGGCTCCTAAATATTCTTAACAAATAAATTAGTAACAATACAACTTTTTACTGTTTGCCAACGACATGCTAATATCTTAAAATGATTTAAGTCGAAACGGGTCCTATATAATAAACATAAACTACAATATGGGTATTCCCCGGGACATAAACAAATCGTACAAAGCGATTCGGTTATTCCTAGATAACAAACAATTGCCTTTTTTACGTATTTCATTACTCTGTACACTTTTCACTTAAAATATTAGATAAATTCCAATGAATAATTTAAATCTGTATCGTTAGCCGTATAACACACCGAGTGACAACCGTGCATGGGATTTCTTGTACTTAAGTATCCAAAAACTGGGAATCAAACCCTGACCTGCAGAAGTACCTTAACTTAATTTATCAAGACTTGATATATAAGTAATATTATTAAAAAAATAACCCCTTTATTATATTTATAGTCAGAAATTGTCCTTCGAACACCTTATGTATGTATGAAGTGAAACTAAACTAACCTCAAACTGGGCGCTGAAGGTCTTGAAGACACCCTCCCAGAGGCTGCCAGACTGCGTGAGCACTTGCACGATGTCCCCCACGTGGGAGGTCGCCGCATGCATAAAGTGCGCGTTGCTGTAGACGCCCTCAGCCACCACGCGGCCCCGAGGCGACCTGGAACCACGCAACATAATGGTATTATTGTGTTCATAAATAAATGTACACTCGGCATCACTAAAGCTAATACAAACTAGTATGTCTGCAGCTACTTTCCCCCGATTGCTACAAGATCTTCTATAATTCGCGTGATTAGGAGTTGACATGAAGTTATATGTTTGTATTCATACCTGATAGCACGACCGAATTTGGAAAATTGTGTAAGAAAAATTATGAAGGTTTATAAACATAGGATTTTGTGTGTGGAGCACGAATCTTCTACAGAGAATTCGAGGGAAAAAGTAATATTTCGCATGGCTCATATCGACTCTTGTGTGAGGCAGACTTATGAAATGCATTACGCTATCTTATCGCTCAGTCGTAAGCACGAGGAAGTTACCACGAATTTTGATATAATTTTAAAGGATGCGATCTGCTATTCGCCCAGCATCGTTTTAATTTTCGTATAAGTCAGTCGAGTATACGACTAGCTGAGCCCTGTATGTAAATTATCAGTGCCAGCATTGAAGGTTGGGAGCACAAGATCCTGAAGTGCGGGAGGAAATTTAACAAACTCATGCCAACAGAGCCTTTGGCACGTAATTCTTTTTTTTAAAATCTAATGTCTCTAATTTTATCAACACTAATATTGTCTATTAGTTAAATACCAAGAATACGTCGACCTTATAGGACAGTTAAATACTGAACTTTTGAATTAGTCCGACATTAAATCTAAAATATTAGTCTCAGATCTGGAACTGATAATACACACAAAAGACCGAGTACTGTTGGGTCAGTGATCATGTTATTGAGATAACTTCGAAACTACACAGACAGTGATAGATCCATTTGGTTGCTTAGTTCTTAAATAAATCCAAAAAAACATATCTTAGTATGCAGCAAAAGTATGGACCACTACAAATTCTGATCAACAATCACCATACAACCAAACCAACCTTGTTCACATAGCTATTGTATGAAAACAATGTTGTTTAAAACTAATAAGCTAATCCTTATAATAGAGAAAATATTTTACTGACTTAAAGCTAAGTAAAAAGTGCTAAGGCACGGCTCTAAGCTAATATATTTAGGTATGCAAGACGGAGCCGCTACCAAAAATAATGAAGATTGTATCCTAACATTTCTTTTAATTTTCGATATAAAATCATTTTTTTTAATTACTAATCCAAGTTCAAATTGCTATAGGAAACTTGCTAATGTTTGTTTTGACCCCTAATACAGCACCACAAGTGTACCAACATTTTATGCTTATTTGTTGCATATTGAAACACAGATAACTAAAATGTAAAACAATTAATCTCTGTCTGCCCCATTCAGTATTGTGAGCTACTTTGCTTGTCAAGTCTGAGTACTACAAGCAATATATTCAACGCTATAATTTAAAATTCAAATTTTGATCTAAATTCTTTAATTTCACTCTTGTGTCTAAATTTATATTCATGCATATTGCAAGTCTAGCTTTCAAAGGAAGGAATGTCATTGATTTTTAAAAAAGTACAATAAAAACAACAGAACATTTTAGTTCTAGTTGTATGTATGTTTATAAATAATAATTACATATGTAATATTGATATTTTTTGACCACGGTCATCAAAGGTAGTAGTACAAGCAAGAAAGGAGTGACTGCCAAGATGAATGAGATGATGCCGCTGTGGAAGAAGGAAACATACCAACCAAATTAAAGTTGGTACGGGGCAAATAATGATGATCCTAATTGGTATTAGTAGCATTTGGTAAAACTTACAAGAGTTATACATCTAACAGGTGACAAAATCACTTCCCAATCTTATTCACACTATTCCTTATATACTTATACACCTTTTTTCCTGATATATTTTGACACGCATCATTTGTGTTTTAATTATTTCAAGGTTACAAAATGTGAGGGGTTAGTGATTTAATCACAAAGTATTTAAGGTCACAATTTAATTCTGCGGGATTTCTGCTAGTTTTTGCGTTATTTGGCATTATTTCTGAGACTATGTTTCTACACTGATTCTAACACTAAATTATCTTGTAAAGATGACAAGATGAGTTTAATTATAACATTGAAAAATATGAACATATCATCAAGCAAAATCTTCCTTTTTGTTCCAAGTTACCAAGCAACCGTTTTAAGCTATATTTATTTAACACTTAGCAAATATAATATTTACATAGCAAGGACTAAAGTCCATATTTCATGGACACATATGTACATACAGTTATTTATTTAACTAACAAAAAATTGTCTAGTGGCGTACATAATATCTGTATCTATCTATTCTACTACATTTAAAGAAATATATTCTGAATTGTTTTATTTGTTTATCTGCCCGAGCAAAGCTGAGGCGGGATTCTAGTACATGTTGAAAGTAATTTCTTTAGTTGATACACTAGGAACAAGCATTAACTAATACAATCCCACAAATGGTACTTAGTACGACGACATACAAGTATTTTTTTGACAAATGATGAGTGAATAAATTTTAAATGTATTACTTGATATTTTTATTTAACAAATTCCAGGCATCATTACCTAAGTATATATGTAATGTAATGTGAGTTTTTATATTTATTATTTTCAATGCACAGCTTGTGCATATTATTATAAAAACACTAGTGATAAGGGTTACAACATCACCTACTGACACTAAACAACATTCATATAGTTATTGCTTTAGATAAGGGATCCGAAATTGTACAAAATTTTAATTAATTTGATGTTCTATTACATACTACGCTTTTGCTTACAAATATAGCATTTTAGAAATATGTTCAGCATCAGTACCACATCAATGGGCTCATTGTAGGTCAAGTAAGCTTTGCTGAATGCCTTTTTTTTTCTATCCATTGTAATTCAGATTAAACAATCTGAGGGCTAATACATATTTATTATGAAAATCTCCTAAATATAGTAAGCACGTCAAGGTAGTATAAGTTATTTAATTTCTCATTACTTTCTAAAGATAGATGAAAAAGTAAGCAAAGGATAGCATAATGAATTTTAACACTCAGAACATTGTGCATATTGGTTTAACTTTGATAGCGTTTTAGTAAATAATTGATTTAAATTCAAAGTTTTTCGTTCGATAAAGATTCAAGCTACTAATAAAGCTATTTAAGGAAAATGTGTTCAAAATCAAACTTATCAATATATGAAAAAACTCCTTGATTATTGTCTTCGCTTATTTCATGTTATCAAAGGGATACACATGACAATGTTTTCTGACATCATCATTTTATTTTTAAAAAAATCATCATGACATATTTCTTTTGCATTACTTTTGCTTCAATAGGAAAACAATGAAAGTAGTCACAATTTAGTCGTTCATCATTCAATCCTATTACATATTAAATAAGCCTTGAGCATAATCAAGCACCATTTCACCATTTCATTAGCTTAATGATGAATAAACATTTGATTGCCAGATTGGGTGATCAATATAACAAAATGTTTCCACTGCCAATAATATTACACTATATCATTCTTAATAATTTAAAAATAATCAACACAATCAAAGGCATAGAATTTCAAATCATGTTGCTGTGCCGAGTTGATAATGAAATGTAAATATCATGCTATAACTAAGCTCATTATTTTGTAACAAACTGATTCCTACCATTTAATTAACCATATAATACAAAACATATGCCAACACAGTAAACTTTCAGCTCTGTTATTTCATTAGTGTATTAATTATGTTGAAAAAACCCATCATATTAAACCACTTTCACTATTGTCAGTGGAGCAATCCCTAGTCCTCCATGCATTGTGCCTTCCTCTTGACTTGCTTATAAGATTATTGTGTCATAAGGTGCTTCAACATTTCCCCCCCCCAGTTATTGATGGTTAAATCATAATAAACTTGTAAATCTTCCTTCAAATGTTAACTGTAATAACATTCTATATATGCTTTCTACCTTAAGCACTTTCACTTTGGCCAAACTTAAGCATTCTTCTAGTTAGTGTCTTTACTTTAATATTCAGTGAGCAACATATTAAAGAAAGCCTCAAGTGTTTTAACCCATGGCATGTGAGTATGGATGTAGAAGAAGCGAGAGGTGTAACAGGATTGCACCAAATGGAAACCTCGTAATCTCTGCCTACCACACTGTGTTAGTGGTGTAAGCACATTTATCTATGAAGTCCAGCTTCAGTCCAGTCTTTACAATTAATCTGTCGTATTATTATCATTGTAGTGAATTTCAAGATGAAACCTTGATATTTATTTTAGAAATATTGGCAAAGAAAAATCAGTAATTGTAAATTCTTCATTATATGGAAGCACCATAGTTTATTCTATCCCTTTATCCTAGATGACTTAGAAAATACTCTTTG
Source organism: Papilio elwesi (assembly GCA_029849275.1). Taxonomy (NCBI): domain Eukaryota; kingdom Metazoa; phylum Arthropoda; class Insecta; order Lepidoptera; family Papilionidae; genus Papilio; species Papilio elwesi. Next base: position 6,363,043 of record CM056707.1, on the reverse strand, counting down.
GACAAAAAAAAGTCCATTGTAAAATTCATTGCTGTCAAGTTTTGTATATTTACCCTCCATAATATAACAATCAGTAAACAGGCAGAGAAAGCAATGCTCACCACAGTTTGTTTTATTAAAGCATGGTGACATGGTAATGGTTGTTTAGACCGATCTCTAAATAGAAATGCAACAAAAACTTGGTAGATTTTGTAAATTATATTTAAATTTAAAAAATCAATACATAACAGGTATGTTATAAAATATTCACAAACAATTTATTTTTCATTGAGGATATATATAAACAGCTGTTAAGCCACAAATCTTGAATTTGATTCCCAATTAATGCAAAAGTCTATGGTGTTATTCAAAATTAACATATCTTGACTGATTTGTTGTTCATATAGCTTAGCAAAGGTAACCCATAAAAATTTGGCAAAAAAACTCTTATTTTCTATAGGCAGTAATCCCAATATGAGTAAAATATGTGAAGGCTCATTAAATACATTGTTAATCTTCTTAACTTGGAGCATACACAACCTAACTCAGAGATGAGGTCCAGAATTAAACATGCAAAGACTTGGTATTAAATAAATTCTGGTATTTCATAGCTTGGAGACTTTTTAGAAACCACTGTTCATACTCCTATGATACTCAACAGACAATAAGACTAGTCAATACTTATCATAGGAATAGATAGGTTCAATAAGCAATAATTCTAAAATTTCTTTGTTTTATTTCACAAAAATAAGCAATTGTTTCCTTTGCTAATAATTAGACAAATTAAATTCACCATTTTTCATTTTGTTATTAAGGCCATGTTAATAACCCATTTGTTTTACAAATTTATTAATATGGCTAGATAATTATCAATTGTTTCCTTATCATTGTGTGCTACTTGTGAAACATTGTGAGTGCAACAAATTTTAAAATTCTTTACTATTTTATTATCTCTTATTTCTTATTCTATTACTTTCTATTGTAATAAGCCCTAACTGCAAAATGAATTTGTTTATTTTATTGATTCTATTATGTAACACTTTCAAAATATTTAATTAACTTTATTGTCTGTATACCTTAAGAATTGCAAAATGATGTGGTACATTTTTAACTTTTCACAGCTCCTAGATGAATTCGTCACAATTAACAGTTTGAGTGACACAAGAAGTAATAAAAATGTTAGTCCATAACATTTAACATACTAATGATCACTATTAAGTAAAAATATAGTATTAAATTAACAAATAGATCACCAATAGTTAAGTCCAAAATTTCGAAAAGCACTGGAATTTTGCCATGAAAAATTAAAATACACACTTTATATTGGTACAACAAAGTTAAGTTAATGCTGCAAATACACTCAATGCTGTAACACTGCTAGCTACCGTTCCAAAGGTACCACCTATATTGATTAGTTACCGGTATTGATTAAATGTCGGCGTCTGCGAAAACTGCACTTTGCTATTTTCTGAGTGTTGGTACAGGCGCCGGGATCAGCTGATCGCAAGCAGCTATTCTAATAGTCGTGAGTACGCAGCAAAAGTAGGGCAAACATTTAAAGGCGGCCGTGGTCCCAACTATTCGCACCGCCTCCCATCGGCGGCGTGTCCCGCGCCGAACACCACATAAACGATTGAGACTTTTGTTTACACTCTTTATTTAATACTGAGCTCACGACACTACTAAATACTGTCAATTTGACAACGGGGACGGCGAGTATTCGCAAAGCCATCGATGTCTAGTTCGAATAACAAAGACATGTCATACCGATACTGAAAGTTAGTTAAATTGGCCTTACCTCGGCGGCCCTTGGCGATTTTTGCGCTTGTTGTTCATATCTCCTTCGCCCGACTGCCCCGGCGGGTAGGCACCTTCTCGTCTGCGCGTAGGGACCGGAATTTTGGCTAATTATCACTTCTTTCTTTTACAACACAGTCCTTTCAACTTTCGCGGATGCACTAAACTGCAGTTGAAATTAAGAGTTAACACTCGAAATGCTACAACAGGGATACATCGAATGCACTAAAGTTGTTTGACATTTGCCAACAAATATAAATTAATATATATTTGAATACAAAATCCCAGTTCGATTTATTCTCGGGCACTAATCCCAAAAAATAAACGGGTTGGCAGATTTCTCGTGCCTGCAATCAGCGCAGGAATACAACATGGCGCTGTGACGTTTTCATCAAAAGAATTGCAAAAATTACAACACGCTCATAAAAACTTTAGTCGTATATATAACGAAAAATTAAATGGTATATGTTAATTTTGATTTATGTTAAAAGTTATATTTTTTCACCGTAAACTCCAATCTCATAAAAGGTTGGTGTTTGATCGACTTCCACTTGCGAACTTCCAATATGGCGGAAAAGGTACTTGACTTATAAAATTGCCATTCTGAAAAAAAAAAAATTTTTTTTCTTTTTTTTTTGGGCGGCGGATTTTTTGTAGAGACTGAGATAAATAAATTACTTAATTTCGATGAATAAGTAAAATGACATTTACCCATGCAGTAAGTGGATATATTCAAAGAAAGTCGGAATGTAAAGAAAAAACATAACTTTACTTTTTAAACATGATGCAATTAAAAATATTAATTAGATATAGAAAATATTTTTTTGACTTATTTTAGAAATCGGAGTTTGTTTTTTTTTTGGAAAAATTGCAGTTCTGGTCTGGAATTCACTAAATATTTTTTTTTATATTTGATATCTCTAGGTTGACTATGGCATTATTTGTGGTTTAGTAGCAAATACTTATCGCGCGCGCGCGAAATTCGTATATCGATAAGCCCTGACAAAACGCAAGTTAAATATCGATCGTGGCGGTGGTCGTGGCGGATTTTGTCGGTCGCGTTAGAAATGAGTCTGAAAAGCGCGGCAAAAATGACTCAACGGGAAAAATTCGAGTTAATTAACTCGGAAGTGCGTTCATTTTACGAGTACTGTAAAGAGGCGGGAATGACAGACGTGGAAATGGATATTATATGTCGTCCATTAACCTCGGCAGTAAGAAAAGCATCCATTAAGAGGTGGACTCGTACGTTCCTGTTTCTCGTGATGGTGTTGGCCATCGGTTACACCGTTAGCCGGACGGAGACGTTTCAGTGGCACGCGGCAGCTCTGGCCCGAATGATGTTGATAAGGCTGCTCCCAATTTGGGACTGGACTCCGCTGTATTACAATAAATGTCTGATAGAGAGGTCACAGCCCCAAAACTTCGATAGCGACTTGATTTCTTCTGCGGATTGTATTTCATGTGAATCCATCAGTAAGTAGTAGTTATTATAAAAACAATCTAAAGACATCGAATATATTTGTGTTATTATATTTTATAGTTTTGTTTTAAAAGACTGAGCCTCCACTTCACATCAGGCAGGATGGTGGCATAGCAATGATTTGAGCAGTATGATACAAAATAGGCTTCATCTGTATCAAGGTCTCTCTCTCTCCATGTGCCTATGTTTTCATGTGATTTGGAAGGCGCCGTAGCTCTTAAAATTACTTATTAAATAAATCAGTGGTTGCATTATGGCTGTTTAAGGATTTAACAGCTTTTTAGCTCAATCAAATTGATAGATGTAAAATGTAATATATTAAAACGAGTCACTCAATAAAATATTTTTATTTTCAGAAACAATCGCACGCGTTTCCGATTCAAATTACAACGAAGTGTTCAACCACCACTTGCTGCGCGGCGCACCGGTGGTGGTGCTGGACGCGCACTATGACTGGTCGGTGTCGCGCGCAGACCTGAACCTGACCAGCTTCATCGGCGACGACGAGCGTTTGCGCGACTCCGTGCCCTGCCGAGTCCTCACCAACATCCGCCTCGGCCGCCAGCCAATGGACCTCGAGGAGATCGTCTCCAGAATCACCAGCACCAACATCCCCAACTGGTTCGTACACTTTCAGAACTGTGACATACGCGCGGTCAAGTCTTTCCGCATACTCGCACCCAGACCTTACTTCCTATCCCCCCACATCCCTCCTTCGCATTTCAACTGGCTACTCCTGTCAAAGAATTACGACACTCATCGATATAAATTCTTAGAATTGGACGTTGGTTTGGTCATAATGTCTCAGCTGAAAGGAAAGAACTTCATACAACTCAAGCCCAGGGCGCCCTGCGAAGAGATCTGTTACACTTTGAACTTGGAACTCGTCGAAGGAGAAACCCTGGTGCTAGCCAATTCTCTGTGGGAGTTCGAGTATCGGCCTGGTAAAGGAGAGAACGTAGCGATGGTCACAGAAACCGATTGGCTGGAGTCATAATGCAGGAGTATTATCAATGAAGAATTGCATGTCGTTATTGTGGTTTACCGAATCTAATGTTGCTGTCCTCGAATCGGTGATGTTGCCATTGTAAAATAATGTCATTACTAACCTTACAGCTCAAATGCTACAAATTATTTAAGCCAATATTATTATAAAGTAGAATTATTTCAATTGCCTTTTATATAAATATAAATTGAATTATTCAAATAATTTATTTTCTACACAACGGATAAAATATTACAGTAAAATGTTAGCAAATGAAGTCATATTTTTTTGAACAGATTAATAGATAAGTTTGAATCGGCAATAAAATAATAAAAGCGTATTAAATGAAGTTCAATGAAATTATCAGTTGTCATACAACTTAATCCAATTTTTCAGTTTTAAGAATATTTGACATTTAACGGTGACAGTTGACGCGATAAGCCCGCCAAAAGTTACCGCCATCTTGTAATTCGGATATTGTGCTGGATTTTTTTGGTTCGGTGACAGTTTTCCAAACGCCATCGTTATTTCTTGAAACCCAAAAAAATATACAATACAAACATAAATGTATGACCAAATATAGGTAATCGTTTGTAAATTGACATTAACGTCACGTGAGTCTGAAGCGAGTTGGAACATATCATCACTGGTCATTGATTCTTATAATTACGTAGGATGACTTCCGTGGGTCCACGCTGCCGAAAACGCTTTTTCCACAGAGAAAACTTGTATCACATTAAATATACACGATTTTACGCCAGTGGAAGCCCACGGTTACACTTTATAATATTGTGCACTTTTATTGATACGCGATATGTTAAGTCTTGTAGGCGGAGGTAAAATAAATGTCAAAATATAAATAAGAAATCGATGGTTATTTAAAAAAAACATATCTTTTATTTGAATGATTAGTAATTAATTCATAAATGAAATATTAATAAAACCAGCTCAGATTTTCACTTAAATTGTTACAAAAAAAACTTTGTAACATCAAATATTTTTTAAGCAATAATTAATTTTTAAGTGAAATTGTTTGTACACATCCTCGCTTTCAAGACAATGCCCAGTTGCTGCATAGGTATATTACTGTATAGAGTTTAAGAATTTAATTGTGACAAATTACCTCAGTTTAATATAATTATATTGTTATGTGAAGCATTCATTGTGCTCTTATTATTCCTCAAGTCCTCACCTATCCTGGAATAACAGCTGCAGGTGGAAAGTCTCTCCTATTATCCTTGTAAATTGGGATATGGTATGAAAAAAACAACTACAAAATTATTGAAATTATTTTTTTTAATCAATCGTTATTCAAATCTGTGTAAAAGGTGCGACGCCTATAAACCTTTAGTGATTTGGCGGGAAAGTGTAATGTTACCATATTTTAAGATTTAAAAAAAATAACAAAAGTAATATTATTTTTTTTCGATCTAAGAGCTTTTTGTGGATAAAATGAACTATATTTAAATTGAAACAATCGGGACTAATGTTATGACATATAATGTATGAATGCACTTAAACAGTGATAGATTCAACATATATTGCACAAATAGGCCGGTGAAATACCACATCACAGAAGACACGCGTGAAGAAGTATTCTGCATTTCGTGTCATGAGTGTCATTCTATTCCTCTTTCTACCTTGAAGGAGGAGGAGGTGGGGATAGATAGGAAAAGGAAGTATGCTTTCTCTGCATGTCACTCCTGTCTATTAAAAGTAGCCAACACATCTGCAACTAATTGCCTTGTTGCAGATGTCAACGTTATAAATATTTGATAAACAAAGAAAACAAATATTTATTTACAATATGTATCCCAAAAAGGCTTTACATCTAAAGCGGAATACAGCTCTCGTATAATTTCACAAAGCGCTGTTTTCTTAACTAGTTAATGTTATCTCCCAGATGGAATATCTTCATGATCCGGTAAGATGGCTAACGCAAAATATAAATGCACGCATTCTCTGTGAACGATACGCTAAAGTTGATATTAAATATGCGGTCACGCCCGTAACTCAGAGGGGTAGGCAGAGATCATAGATTTGGCACGAAATGCATATTAAATATATATAATCTATGCTTCAGAGATTAAGAGATGTCGCTAGGGGATGACCTTATATCGATCCGATTAGTGACATAAAGGGCGATATAAGGAGTGCCCGTAACCGACGAGTTTGTATGAGCCTTCTCGCCATCTCCATCCATTCGCCATCTCTCTCGCTTCTTCTACATACATCTGCAGAAGAAGCGAGAGAGATGGCGAGCTTAATCCTTTGAGTTACAAATCTTCCTCGTTAAGTTTATTGGTTAACTTTAACAACAAATACCCAGTTTCTGAAAGGCCGATCAACGGACAAGTTAGCGAGTCTGTCAAATGTCCAATCAAACTTTATTTGAGTTGCTAGACATGACATTTAACTTGACAGTAGTTTTGTTAGTTGAATAAAAAAGAAAGGTATCTTATGGAAACCGAGTTGGAACCTTTCGCTGTACCTTTTTTAGGTCTGTATTAAGTAATGATTACTTAATTATTTAAAAAAATATATTTTTTGTTATCATAAATATTTTCAAACGAATAAAGTGGGATACTTAGTTCTAAAAATTTGACAAACCTTTCCTAAACGAGGCGCTAGTAACTAATCTAATTAAGGAATAGATTTAGTGATATTAAGATGGTCTAGTCAGTCTTCTCCTTGGTGTCTGGTTGAGGCTTCCTCCGCAGCCACAACACCAGGTTCTTCAGCGAGAGCACGACCGGGAACATTATCGGCAGGAACAGCGGGATGTAGATCGCGTATCTGGAAAACAAAACTATTTTTAATTATCTATGCTAATTTTCTTAAGAAGATTTATTTGTTTGTGTGGGTAGGAAATTGACAGATTCACAACAACTATTTTAATTATTCTTTCACCATTGCTAGATTTCATCTATATGTCACAAAGGATACATTTCCTGGCCGTTTAGGTAATAGGGCTACCATCGTCTCTTTTGGTCGCAGTAGCGACAGGAGGGATCGTAGCCAGTTAGGATGGGGGCTCTGGTCGCCCTGCAAGGCGATCCCGGGAAGACAACATGGCGTGGTCCCGTAGTGCCGTAAAAATGAAATGGGAGCGCATGATCCCCAGGTTTGCGCGCAAGCTCAGTGCAGGGGGCACCAGTGCGTTCCACTGGATCCCGGAGCCCCCGCCTATCGAGGGTGGCCACCGGGAGAGTTTTAGTGAGTTAACCTCACATAACCCTGTCTTTCCCCCAGAAGCATGGTATCTTGGTTAAGATTTCCCTCCAGAGAAAAGAAGGGTCTGAAAGGACGTAAGAATAACATAGCTCCCAACTCATTACAGACACAGCCACAGCTCTAGCCTAGCTTAGTCATACTTAAGAATCGGCCTAGTTTACTGGTGGACACTGGCGTATAAAGTTCTTTTTTATGAAAAAAGGTGGGAAGCGAGCAAGCGGTTATCCGGAACAAGCTAAAGAGTTGTAAGTAAATGTGTTGCCTATCTTTGTTAGACAGAGGAACTTTATTATATATATATATATATATATATACTTTCCTATCCATCCTAGAATTAGATCATCGGCATTTCACTCGTCAGACGAAACACAGAAACTTCTACTTCATGCCTGTCTGCCCGTGAGGTCGTGGTATTTCACCAGTCAAGATGGCACATTTGTGCAACAAATGTTGTTGTGGATTCTATTACTTTCAGCATCTTGATATCTCACTTCTGATCATCAGGGAAGTACAGCAGCGCGAGCAGGCTGGGCTCCATGAAAGCTGTCTCCGCGGCCATGTAGCCCGCCAGCGAGGTCTGGTACGCCTCCACCAGCTCGCCGCGCCGCGCCAGTTCATCGGCCCGCTGTATAGCATCCACGGCAGAGTTGATGGACGCACCCACTTCGTCGTTGATCACTATGTTATATATTTCACCTGAAGACAAAAACGGGTTTCTGTAAAAATCATTGACGTTTTTATGTTGTCAAATTAATGTAACAAATCTTAAGCATTTCATGCACATTGTGATAATCCTTTACACCATATACTTTAAATTATTATCGTAGGAGATATCGCAAAATAAAGCTAATGCGCTCGAAAATAAAATCAAGCGTGGGTCTCGCCGATGATGTTGGGACTCTTCGCTTGATGCGACCACCTCCGCGCCGCGCCTCTTGCTGTCCCCACTGTCAGACACAATGTGCGACCCGGGTAATAATGACCCGGTAGCCCGGATCCAGCAATTAATACACAACATACTTATTAATTCTAAGGCGGAACGAAGTTTGCCGGGTCTATATGTACCCGGTATGCGTAGCAATGCCACGTAAAGTAATGTAAAAGTTATGATTGTATATTCTGTTTATTGAACTCTCTTCTAATATGTTAAAAAAAATGCTAAAGCATCGTACAAAAAAATTCATTTATATTGAAAAACATTTTATTTATTAATTAATTGTATTTTATATTTATTTATTTTTGTTTATAAAGCCTCCTCGGAATACCTTTAAATACCTTAAAAAATCGTAAAATTGAAGTATTTATGTTAAATCTGATGACCTTGTCGCCAATAGGATACAACTCACCGAGCAACTGGGCAAGCGACTGCAGGTTGTTCTGTGCGGAGGCGAGTTGCTCCAGGCTGCGGATCCTCAGCAGACTGTCCACCTCCCAGCGGCGCGGCGACACCGACCGCAGGGGCTCTAGGTGTGCTCCTGCGATGCCTGACTGAGGAATGTACGAGGGCTGGCTGATAAGTATCCTTATTCCTAGCTACAGCATTTAATTCATAAACGAGCACATTAGAAGATTTGTTAATTGTGTAGACTTAATTTTTTTGTTTGTCAATGTCAATTAATTACTGTTCTGATAATGTCGTTGGTAATTTAAATATCATTAAATCTGAATAAAACAATATCCCTACTAAAATTATAAATGTGAATGTAAGTTTGTTTGTTACGCTTCCACGCGAAAACTACTCAACTCATCATGAAACTTTGTACACATATTCTTGGAGGTACTAGAAGTACCATGGGATACTTTTTATGAAAAATAAAAAATCTTTCTCAAGAAATCAAAGAATCTAGTTACTTCAACGCCATAATATGATAAATGCGAATGTTTATATGTGTGAATGTATGGATGTTTGTTACTCTTTCACTCAAAACCTGCTGAACGGATCTGGATGAAATTTGGTACAGGGATAGATAGGCTATTTTTTATCCCGGATAAATGTACGGTTCCCATTTTGTGTTTTTGCGGGTGCATATTTACATACATAAAAGACGATGTTCCACATAGATTCCGAAACGACTACCCGGGCGAAGCCGGACGGATTACTAGTCAGAGATAAAAAAGCAAAATATTAAAATAATGTAGGAAGATTTGTCATCTCTACCTACGTCTCTGGAAACTAGGCGTAAGCGCTTTTATTTATTATCTTTGGTCAAGTTAGCGAATATTTACCAATATAACTATATCGCTACATATTTATTATACTACGCAACGTTTGCAGGACGGCGAATTCGACTTGGAAAGTACAACCCACCAATATACCTGGAGTCCTGCCTGATGAGTAGTCACCAACTCTTGTCAAACCATTGTTCTTCTCCATTCCATCTTTCTTACAAAAAGGCCGCCGCCTAAAGGTTACATATTCGTAACTCCCTGATCTTTGCGTTCATAGAGCGGTGATCTTTTAACACACACACTAACAAATGTTAGGAAGGCGTGCTCCTACACTAATAAAAAATGTTTTAACATTTATAATATTTAAAAATATGAAATCGGCTCTCATTTAATTGATACGAAAATAACCAAAAAGGACACTGAATTTAGAAAATCTATCTAGTAACCGGTTGCAGGTATAAAAATAAGTAATGTTTTATTTTGAGTTACAATTTTGTTTATAAATGTCGTATTTACCTTACCTTACATTGTGTGATCAAATATTGGTTTGGTTCAGCGGTGTCAGAGCACCATGACATTGAATGAACCATCTCCTAGTACTTAAGTAACTAACATTTATCAATAGCTCACCTTGTCAGTGATGCCCAATAGTTCTCTAAGCTGAGCTATAAAGGTTCCCATGATGAGGTTAAGCGGAGGCTTCCAGGAGGGACTCTCTCTCTTGCAGTCAGCTGGCGAAGGATTCCCGAACACAACTCCCCCCCATTTGGGTGACATGAACGCTTGCACTGGACTCGATACTATCTTATCTGAAAAACAATCGATTGACTTTTGCATAACATATAAAGACCTATTCACACTCCTGTCAAGTTAAATATGTCAACGATTTTATAGGATTTGATCGGATATTTGACAGGTAGCTAGTTAATTTTTCCGTTGATCAGCCTTTCAGAAACTGAACGTTAGTATAACAATACTTTACCACTCTTAAGGCATTGCTTCGAGTATCTTTTACCAATATCGATTATATATCATGATAAAAAATTGCTTCACGTGAATGTACAACCGCGACCATAGACATCATGACAGGCAGATTTGTAGGCATGCATTTTAATACAATAAAAACTCATATTGTAACCTTTTTGTCAGACAGAGAAGTTAAACGTGTGCCGCATCTTTTATCCAGGCCAGAGTAGAGGTATACAGGATGTTCAAAAGTGAGACTGTAAAAAAAAACTGTTATGCAGTACTCACTGTCCGAGTCATAGATGACCAGAGGCGCCTGAGCACAGGGAAGTATGTAAAGCGCCAGGTTGAGGGTGGGCAGGTCGGAGACGTGCGTGGCGGCACGGCCCTCCAGCGCGGTCAGCAGCAGGTGCAGCCGGTCCTCGCGCACAGCGAAGTGACGACCCCATATGCTGGCATCTTTCACCTTGAAATATTGAGAGGATATTGCTATATCTAGAGGATATAGCTATATATATATAGGAAGCTTATTTTTTTACTGTTTAGTAGAGGAATATCCATATTTGACGCGGTTTGAGTTAGCCGGTCAAGTGAGCTTTTCTTGATGGGCTATTGTGTTAGAAAAAAATCAAAAAGCAAAGGTCCATTTGACGTTAGTGGCCACCAACAACAACAAGAGATTCGAGATGGACTGCCACCACGAACTAATCCCAGTCCCAGTCACCCTGACGAAGGGCGTCCGGCGGAAATTAGCCGGTACATACACCGGACTACACGTGAGTGAAGCCGTTATTCAATTCGTTTATTAAGGGTACCGGTATCCAGGTAGTGGTTGCTGTATACATTACTAGCTGGCCCGGCAAACTTCGTTCGCCCTATAATTAATAGATGGTTCACTATTTTGGCGATAATGACCTACATATAAAAAGCTAGATATATGATATCGCGGGCTTTTTGTAGACTATTTAAGGTAAACATTTCCGCTATAAATTATAAACGTGTAACTCGCATATTTAGGATTTTGTCCTCCTTACTTGACATTTATCGTTATATTTTGTATAATTCACACAATATCTTTATAAATTATAGCCTATATGTTATTCTGATGTATAAGCTATATTATTGTAAAATTCATTTAAATCCATTCGGTAATTTTTGTGAAATAATAACAAACATACAAACTTTCGCATTTATAATATTATATAGTAGGATTAGTGTGAAGGTGCTCCCTCACCGGGTCCATTCGCCCGTAATGTAACATTTGAGATTCGACTGTGAGGTTTATTCTTGTATTGTATCATAATATTACAGATTTTATCATTACAGGGTGCTAAGGCTCGGATCTGTAACGTTACAACGTTACAAATACTCCGACGGAGGGAGCACCGACAACGGTAGAGCTATCCGCACTAGTATCATGAACGGGATAACTCTAGCGGGGACACAGAACGAGCCCGCAGAATATGGGCGTGAAATAGATCACACGTCTTCTTTGTCTAATGAGTGAGGAGATGCCATCTCCCTCTTTTTTTCTTATCCACTCTAAACCTACAAAAGACCAAGTTTCATAAGCGCACTACCATATATTTTATATAAATTATAGTTTTATTTCTAGTTCCAAGTCACAAATATTTTGCGATATTTAAAATCTGAGTCACATACCTCATTAGCTTGGAAGTCAAAGTTGAGCAAGTAGAGCCACTGTGACTTGAGCGTGAAGTTGTGCAGCACCTCGAGCTCGTCCACAAACGACCCGATGTAATCTGCACAGATAGACGTCGCCCAACATCAAACCAAGTATCGACGTAATGGACACACAAGCGGTATTTAAAGAGACTAGTCAAATTCGTCTCACCTTCGACCGCGTCCCGGGCGTGGAAGTCCACCTGCAGGTCCTGAGGGCGAGGATGTACCACGGACAGCACCACGTGGTACCCGCGCCCGGGGGAAAACCGGACACGGCGGGTGGAGTCAGCTAACTCCGAGCGTGCGCCCTTCAGGACAGACGGCTCGTAGATCCATTGCTTTAGGACCTTGGCGAGGGTATCTGCCGCTGAACACAGTTACTTATTAGTAAAATCAATGTTAGTCGTAGTTCATGGTTTAAATTGTTATGAACCATCTCCTACCAATATACCCTTCCTTGTGATGGTGGTATACGATATTAATAAAATTTGTTAAAAGAGCTCTGATTCCTTTTTTTAGTTATAGTTAGCTAGCATGACGCTGGACATAATCATCCTACCCTTAGCATCCTTGAAGAACACCAGTCTCTCAGTACCCAGCCAGACGTCCTGGGAGAGCGACGCGCGCTGCACCACACACAGTTTGTTGTGCTGCTTGAGGTCGTAGGCAGCTTCTACTTTTCCTACTGCCGCCTGATCATCCGCGATCGAGTCCAGACTTCTGTGCAGATCTTCCGGGAGTATGCTCTTCGTTATTTTAAGGTTGAGGACGTCTGGAAAACAAATAGAACTTGCAACTGCTGTCTTCGGGGCGTGGCGTGTGAAGTGAGACACAGACTTTGAAAACGTCAAAGTTTTATTTCGCACACACACTACTTAAAGTACTATTTAGCAAGTAATAACACGAACAACTAACGAGAGACGTACAACTGACCTGTCCCATAAAGGTGGCAATAACTACTTGGTCGTCAACTATGACTATTTCCTCGGTATTTAGGAACAGTTACTGCATAGCTCAGAAAACGCCTATGGGACAATAAGCCTAATACTTCTAACGGCAAAGTGCACGGAGACAAAACTTATCAGAGAACTTATCCTAATTCACATAAAACTTCAACAGCGCGTTCAAAAACTTTATTATTGTATTAGTGGCGTCATCTAGTCTACTTCCAGTGTTACAAAATGTCATTTTATGTTAATAAAGTCAACGTTCTAATAACTTCTCAGTCAGTACATGTCAACAGTGCTGTTTTTTATAGCTAGTAGTAGTAGTGGTAGTGGTACGATGTTATAAAAATAACACGCATCCGGCTTACGCAGGACCAGAATACCGCACACGACCTTTCTATACATTTTAATCCATAGTAATACATTTTCTTTACATACAGGTCTTTTATTCTATTACGGTTCGAGGTTCAGATAAATGCGGAAGTGTTCTATCAATATCAGTTCACACAAGTTGGACCGGACAGACGGACATCACTTCCGCCGTACGGAAGCCGGTGTCCACACAATATTTCCCGTTCCAAATTAAGTTTATATATATATATACAATATATATATATATATATATATATATATATATATATATATATATATATATATATATATATATATATAGATATTATAGTACTAGGTGGCAAACGAGCAAGCGGTAGACTACTACCTACGTTTAATTGACTACCCCACATTTAATGGAGAGAGGGGGGTCCTCTATCCATTAATGGAAGGGTAGTCCTCGTGGGGTAACCTCCACCGTCAAATTTTCTTCCCCTTCCCATCCTTTCCTTATAAGAAAAGGGTGGGAAGGGGGAGAGAACCAGATTTAGGTATTATATTCATATTCCGGTTTGTTATGATGACTTCAGTATTATTTTATCATCTTGATAAATAAAGATAGATTCTATTAAAGAAGCCTAATCATTGTCCAGTTCAATGTCGGACCGACCGGGACGCAAGTTTATACAAAATGTGCGAATTATTAAAAAAAACAGCCGAGTGCGAGTCGGACTCTCGCACAAAGGATTCCGTACATTTATCTACAAAAAATCACGTTTGTTGTATGAGAGCCCCTTAAATATTTATTTTATTCTGTTTTTTAGTATTTGTAGTTATAGCGGCTACAGAAATACATTATCTGTGTAAATTTCAACTATCTTACTATCACGGTTCATGAGATACGGTCTGGTGACAGACAGCGGAGTCTTAGTGAAGGTACCCGTTCTACCCTTTATGTATGGAATCCTAAAAACCGTCAGATAATTATTTTACTATCAAATACACAAAAAAAGGTTATCTCGTGTCATCTAAATCCTGTACGGAGCTGCATCGTCTGACTTATTTTGACAATTGTGCGTAATTAAGTTACATGTGTGACCTCTACTGGTATTAAGTGGCCGAAGTGTCACAGGCCTCATTCTCTTCTTATCTCTTTTTACCTGACTGGAAGAAGTGTTATGCTATAAGCATGTATTAATGTATACACGCTGGTTACTCCTACTCAGTGCACATACATATATGAGCATAAGCCTTTTCCGTTCAGCGTTGGAACACGTAGTCATACTAAATAATATTATAAATGCGAATATGGTTTTTTGTTTGTTTTCACACGTACGTTTCACACGTAAACTACACAACCGATCAACATGATTTGATGAAGAAGGTGGCAAATGAGCAAGCAGTTCACCTGATAGTGAGCGCTACCCATAGACATCCGCAACAAGCAAATGAGTTGCAGATGCCTACCTTTAATGGCCAAGAAGGTGATAGACAGGACAAAGTATATTTCCTTCTCTTATTCATCCCCTCCCCCGTACAATCTTCTTCCCCTCCCACCCTATCCTTTGTAGTAAACTATGGGAAGGATGGGAAGAGGATTGACACTGGGCCTTCGTCACCTCACTTCTCAGAAGAGACGCAGAAGTATAAAATATTTCTACTTGACGTCTCTCTTCTGTGAGGTCGCAGTACTTCACCGGTCGAGCCGGCACATTCATGCAACACATGTTGTTGCAGACTCTACCACTGTTACATTTATTAGTGTTACTGTAATGTCACGCCATGGCGTCCGAGTATTTAATTACGAAAATAAGTTACAACATTTCCAATGAGGAAAATGAATAATATATGTATTGCATTTGCTGCATTTTTTTCATTTAAAATTGTTTATGCATCTTTGAATACATTAGTGTTTTGTTTGTAGAACGGATTATTAATAATTATATCGACGATACGGGACATTATTCACACGCGGCCATCTGATCCCAAACTAAGCAGAGCTTGTGTTATGGCAACCAGATAACTGATATACTACATATACTACTGTTCTTTTGTAAATACATACTTAAATAGATAACTACACCCATACTCAGGACAAACAGACATGTTCATGCACACAAATGTCTGTCCTGTGTGGGAAGCGAACCCACGACCTACGGCGTGAAAAGCAAGTATTTTACAAACTACGCCAACCGTCCCGTCATTATTCAATGAGTAATTTAAAGGATGGTCTCACCATAGTCTGTGAACGCCTTCTCAATGAGACCCGCTACTTCTGATGCCGTCTTCTCATCGTTGGCCAGCACGATGAGTTCAGCGGTGACGGCGTGCGCCTGGGTGTCGAACGCGCTGATCTTGTCATACGGCAGCGCCACCCTTGAAGTATACGAACATGAGTTGGTTTATTTGTTGCACTATAGCTCCTTAACGACTTAACCGTTCATCAAGAAATGGGATATATTATGGACACACATTGTCAAGGGTACAGAAAAAGATATGGTATCCCTTTTTAGCCCGAAGATAGAACTGCTCCTGTGCTATAGGAAAATACAATTGTTGAAAGGTTTGTTTTACAGCCTTCCAGAAGGAATTCGCGTCAAGTAATGTGTATGCGTCACTTGCGTATTACGGCCATTTAAAATTACTATGGAGAGAGGATATTCACTCGTTTTGCTTAACTAGGTTTTTAATATTATCATTAGTTTCAAAGGGCAAACGAATGTATGTAAGGCTTATGTGAGGTACAATTAGTATTTAACAGTGGTAGAGCCCGCAACAACAACATCTGTTGCACGAATTGGCCGGCTCGACCGGTGGAATACCACGACCTCACAGAAAACAGGCGTGAAGTAGAAGTACTCTGCGTTTCGTCTGATGAGTGAGGAGCTCGAGGCCTAATTTCTGTCCTCTTTCCCTTCCCACCCTTTCCTCATAAGGATAGGATGGGAGGATTGGACGGGGAGGGAGTTAACGGGGAAAAGGAATTATCCTTTTTCCTGTCTATGCCTTCCTCTGTCCATTAAAGGTAGGCAACGTATCTGCATCTGACCGCTCGCTCGTTTGCCACCTTCTTCCACAATAAAATGTCGATATGATAGTAATTATATAATTAATAAGATAATAAATTTATATCACTAATATACCACTTTGAAGCACAAAGACGCGATAAATATATAGAGTATTTTTTTTTAATGCAATGCACCGATAACTCCCGACCTCTCAATTGTTTTTACAACGATTCGTTATGTAACTGTGCGAGAAGTTTTTATTTATTTATATACAAAATTTTATCGTAGGGTTACGTAAATGTCATGTATACATTGGCGCGTATGTTAATTGTGAATTGCAAATGAGTTTAAGCTTATATCGCTCAGCGTGATGCGATGAATAATGCACCAAATAAAATAACATTCTGTAATTTATTGTCTAAGCACTTTGGATCGGAAATCAAAAACTACTGGACGGATTTTTATATAGTTGTCACCAAGAGGCGGAGTGATTCATTAGAAAGGCTTAGGTACTGTACAAGTTAGCGAAAACATGACTTTTTGTTGAGTAGGACTTAAAAAGCTGGTAAGACATAACGTAACAGAAAAGAAATTGGCGGATTGCGTTCTTTTTTTTAAAACTATAGATGGTAACAAACGAGCAGGCGGTTCACCCGATATCAAGTGATCACTACCCATAAACATCTGTAACTAACTAATGAGTTGCAGATGCGTTGCCTAACTTTAATGAACGTAGGAGGGGACAAACAGAAAACGGTTATTTCCCTTTCCAACTCATCCCCTCCTCCATTAAATTCCTCTTTCCTTCCCCTTCTTTCCTAATTAGCAAAGTATGGGAAAGGAAAGGGACTAAGGCCTCCGGCACCTCACTCGTCAGACGGAACGCAGAATACTCTACTTCACGCCTGTCTTATGTGAGGTCGTGGTACTTCACCGGTCGAGCCGGCCCATTCCGGCTGTCCATGCGAAGGCGGGGTGGGCCGCTAGCTATTAAATAATTAACCCGGTAACCTGTATACTTCTGTGGTCTTCCACCAGAGCGGGAGTCCGATCACGATGAGCAGGCCCACGAAAGAGGCGCTCGCCAAAATACGATTGGTCTCTGAAACAATACAATGAGTTGAAGAATGCAAAAAAAATGATTGGTAAAATTAATGGCATGCATGCGTAGATGCATGGACGTGTGCCTGAATCGTGCCAAATGGAAATGGCATACAGCATGACAAAAATGACAATGAGTGACAAAAATTTAGTACAGCTCCAAATGGGTATTTCCAGTTTTATCGGGACTCTACAGACATTTTTGTGTCGAATTAAGATTAAAGATTTTGCATATCAAAGATATTTTTGCATAATTATTTTGGTTATATGAATTAAGTATTAGGGCAAAATTTGTGTCAACAATTAACGTGTCTTTAATGTCAACTTTTGCTGCTATATCTACCTCGCGGGTGATAGCATCGTGATAGAAATATTGTAAACAAACCAATGTCACTTATATGTAGGCCATTATAGTTTTTATACTTTCATCGGAAATGTATTAATGATATGGGTAGTGTAAGAAAAAAAATTGTTATTCAAGAATATGAATTTTAGCGTGAGAGGTAAGTCAACACATTCTTTACAAAATTTTCATCATGACTCGGCTCGAAGTATTGATAATAATTGCCAGCGTTAGTTTCTGTGTAATAGGATAGAAAAACTGGGCTGACCCTCAATCATCGTGCAGTCACATCACGTCTAGGCAACATGTGTCGATCCAATACAAGTTTACTATAAAAATATTGAGTTGAGTGCCCATAGTTGTTATTCCAGAAGCTATAAATGATGTTACAAAGCCGTTAACACTGTTATAAACATAGTTATGACTTCTCGAACAATGAAAAGTTCTAGTACTAGTGTAGTATACATTTTGTACCACAATGTTGTAAAACATATTAACCTAAAAGGATCTTCGGCTGCGATTTGGGTCCTCACTACTTTTGGTATTCCTGGTTGGCATTCATTTGATCACTTAAGTTTATTTGCAGATAGTAATAGTCATACCGTGTCGTAAAGTATTAAAAACCAAAGGCCAAACCGAATTATTACAAAGAAAACATCGTTTTTTTTAAAACATTATTCTAAATAATTTAAACATTTGCTGCAGCCGTGTTAGGTATCTTACACTAATAATAGATTAATTAGCATATTAAATATACGATATTGATATCAGTTAAAATACAGTACAATAAACATTTATTTAATTAAGTTTTAGGCAGTAATTTTTAATTGGAACACGAACTGTATCAAAACATATCAACTGGTATCATCCGTTCTGGCGTTTACTTAATATAGCGGTTATCATCTGATTTGGCAATTCATTAATATGGAGGCTATCATCTGTTCCGATGATACATTATTATAGGCGTTATCTGGCAATTCATTAATTCAGAGACCATTTTTAAACGAGACGAGTTTAAGCAGAGTTTACATTTAATTTTCTTTTTCTCTTACATTCAAAAACGCCTTGTTCCGATGCACAGTGGCAAAATTGTGGTCCCTCATTTTTAAAAGGTGGTCGCTCATTTTTAAAAGTAGACAGAATGTATGTATATTTTGTAGGTATTGTGCGTAATGTCCAATTAGTCACTTTGTAAATTATATACAGAGCGAGGTGCAAGGTAGTGAGGTCGGGTTGCGCGATCGCGTTGCGAACAATGCGCAGTTTACAAAAGCATTAGCTGGAAGCGACTGTAATAGCACGCTTACGTACTGTACAAGGTGTTGGATGACGCCTCCGATAAATCAATATCAAATATAAATTGCACTAGGCTTTATTGTAGTATATACGCAGTCTTAGAACATAGGATCCAGAAACATTGTTGCGTTGTGAGGAAACCGAAATAAATTTTTGTATTAAATAACATGAGTGTGAAAAAGAAGCTTTCACTTTACTCTTGACAGAGTGGTCGGGGTTATCACGCTCCGGTAGATTGGCCAGCAGACAGTACGCGCCGCTCGACGTCCCGCCACCTCTGCCTGCTGGCCGTCAAGCGGGCACATTATTGTACGTGTAGCACCCACCGCAGCCGTGATCCGTACATTACATCGGGAATCTCCCAGTGGTCTTGCACCTTCAACTTTTCCTTGTGTAGTACAAGTCGTTAAATATAATAAAATAGTCGTTTCCACGTCGACTAACATGCCCAAAGAATTTAAGAATCCGACTGCTCACTTGAGATAGGCGTACTTTGATGGCAATAGAGGCATTTGTTCGGAATTCAGACCAGGAGACCCTGAGCATTTTCCTCGAACACATCTCCAGAGCGTCTATTTTGTTGGTTTCGGTCGTAGGGTCCATGTTTCGGCGGCGTACAGGAATATGGCAAACACCAACGATTTTACGAGCCTAACCTTTCCTTAGACTTAGATATAGGGAAGGGGAATAGACAAGAATTAGGATTTCAACATCTCACACTTCAGACGAAACGCAGAGTATTTCTACTTGACGCCTGTCTTGATATTTTAAATGGTATATATGTAGATCATTAACACAGTCGGTATAAGTCATAAATGTGTGTTATTTGTAACCGCTGGGCTGTAACAAGCGTCAAGTGTCAGCACTGCGCAGTAATGTCAATGATGCGCGGGTTAAAGGTTGCATCTCCAATTGCAGACAATTTACACGGCGCCTCGTGTCAAAGGGGATTGACTCGAAGGATCCATGTCAAACGCTGAGGGTATTGGAACGAGTGTTTTGTTTCAGATGATAAAGACCATCGAGTTCCAAAAGAAAAGAGTGTTTTCTTGCAACAATAGACAATAAACAAGTTAGAGAATCAAGGATGAATGGAAAACCAAATGAAAAAGCTTGTCTTGGCTCTAAGACCAAAAACTATAGATTATAAACGCAGACGACAACTAAGGCCCAATGACGTCACTGCAGCGTAATTACGCTTTACAGAGTAAAAAAGTTTATGTCGTGAATTAATCTAACAATGTTGACAGTATAGCCTAGTGGTTCACTGTTGAGGGCGCGCCCGAGGAGTTTTGAGGTGAATGACGAATGAAAAATACTATACCTTGTTTCATTGCAAGATATGATTGTTGTAAACAAACGTCATTTACCATACATGGCGGCCATTACAATTTATTTACTTTCATCGGAAATGTTGTAATTTTGTGGTAATCGTGAAAGTGAAATTGTGTAATATGAATAGCTAATGTTACAAGGTAATACGAGAAAAGTTATTTTCGAAAATATTTTGAAATTTACGAATTTTAACGTAAAAAACATTGTTTACAATCACATCTTGTGAAACCATTTATAACAAACTTGTAACCCGCCCCGGCTTTACCCGGGTATTAATAATTATGTTGATCCGATCTCTACCGAACACAGGAACCCGCTGTACCAATCTGAATAAACCCTGCAAACATCGAAATCGGTCCAGCCTTTTTGTAGTCTATAGGTCTATACGTCGCTTTTTATACACTATATAGCATTGAAGTAGCCAGTTTTTTTAATAAAAAGTATCCTATGTTACTTCTAATACCTCAAAGAATATGTGTACAAAGTTTCATGATGATCGGTTGAGTAGTTTTCGCGTAAAAGCGTAACAAACAAACTTACATTCACATTTATAATATTAGTAGGATATCAGTAAAAAAGCAAGATCGTAAATTCGTCATAATGTTGACGTAAGTTTTATTCCGTTCCTCTAATTACATATAGATATGATATGTAATACAATAACCTGATCTTCAAAACAAAGAAACGCATATGGACGTCGCGTAGTCATCGAATTTGATACGTAACATGAAGCCAGGTGTTTTGTGTTTACATAAACTATATCGGATATGGGAGCAGTGGTGGCTCAGCGGTTTAGGCCCCGACTTATGTACCGTAGGGTGCGGGTTCGAACCCAGACAAGCGCTTTACTTTGTGCAATTTATTTCATCACCACTGTTCAAAAAACGGTGAAGGAAACCGGCATGTTCTAGAGCCACCGAGTTCGAAGACATGTGACATCCACCAACCCGAACGGGGCCAGCGTGGTGGATAACGGCTAATTCCCTCTCTCGGAGAGGAGGCCTGTGTCCCTGCAGTGGGGAACATTCTAGAAAAGGCTGATTAATTATTATATTATAATTAAACTATATCGTTATGTTATATTTAAATTATCGCTATCGGATTCGTCATGATTCATCTAGTTTGAAATCAACGAGACGCATATAAAAATAGGAAAGACCTCGAGACTTAATTCTACAACCTACTGAACGGATGACCGGATAATGAAACAACGTACGAGATTGAGCTGGTAGAATATCGCCATGAGGGGTCGCCTGTCTCTCTCCCGACGAGCGTATTGCCACAAGCCCAGTGTTGCCAACTCGAATTTTATTTTGTAGGTAGACAGTTTTGATTTACGATTTTAAAGCGTATTTACATTTTTTTTCTTCGTCTTCTTTTCAGAATATAGTCGAGCAATGCTGGATCCTACACCCATTGATTGATAGATGACCGTCAAAATCGGCCGCCTTTCCATTAAAAAAAAAACCAGAAACATGAAAGTTGGTAGTTTTTGTGGTACCTAAAAGTAGATAGAGTTGGCAACACTGCATAAGTTGATGATTGTACTTTTATGAACATACTGCGATACATTCTTTGCATTCGAAGGTCAACTGTTTTCGAGTGTATGTTGGTTTGATGAATGATGTGTTGTGGTTCATCGCGCCGGTGTGCAGACTTTATTAAATTCAACAGAACCCTCGTTGTAAGATTATATGACCTGTAGCAATACACTTAAATTAAACGTTTATTGCATAAAAAATATATTCTGGCAAGATAGTGATGCGCATTTCAATGTAGTGCTACTCAGGATTTATAAATCCTGGACAGCACGACGTATAGAGGACGCGGCAGTCAGTCATGAGACATAAGAGAGCAGATCACAGAATGTAGAAAATGAAAATGTGACTCACTGAATGAGAGAATGAGACTCACGATAAAAATGTTTATGTGTATATTACGTACGCACGTAAAATCCGAATACGTAAGGAGAAAAAACCCTTTTTTAGCGTAACAAAACGATTTAAAATAACTATAAATTTTATCCCATGTGCCAGTTCTGTCAGTTGTTCGTATAAAAAAAAACATTAAATTATAAATTGATCACAGTTTGATTAAATAACTTGGAATTATAGCTGTCAGTAATTTTGGTTACCATGGTAACACCATGAAGTTAGTGTCGCATCGTAAAAATTCACACTCTTAATATTACCAAACACACCAAAAAAAGTATACATACAAAAATATCTACAGAACCGTAGTTTCATTTTTTCCTTTTGTTCATCCATCGAGTATTTCGTGACGTCTTGGTTATTCTCCAGTCATTTTAGCATCGTCATGCAGCGTTTCCTTTTAAGGATCTCAACGTATTGTTTGAACTAAATTCAAGGCAAATAATTCGATAGCTTTGTTTTGTCAACCATTTCCAACATACAAGCTAATAATGTCCTAAATTGAAACTATACGTAAATTATAAATCCATACATTCAAATATTTACCTTGAAAAGACGATAAATTCACGACAACTTCGTGAATTCTAAGACGCAGCTACACTGCAATGTTTTTAACAATACAATATGCAAAAATACAGTTGTCTATTATGCTTTGTGAGGCAGTCTGACGTCACGGAGATGGTGATTAAACAGAGACGGCAATGTTAAATACATACTCAGCAATGCATGTATATTTAATTTATATGTTACTAGTGACCCGCCCCGGCTTCGCCCGGATACCACTGATTATGTTGATCCGATAGCTACAATACACAGGAATGTGCCAATCTGGACAATCCCTGTAAATTTCATCGAAATCGGTCCAGCCGTTTCGGAGTATATAGGTCTATTGGGAACATACATACTTCGCTTTTTTATATACTATTTTTATTTCATAAAAAGTATCCTATGTTACTTCTAATACCTCCAAGAATATATGTACAAAGTTTCATGATGATCGGTTGAGTAGCTTTCGCGTGAAAGCGTAACAAACAAACTTACATTCACATATACACGTATACAGCATATTATGTAGTGAGAATATTTGGCTACAACCTGAGCGAGATGTCACATAAAGTTACCTATCGCCATAGGATGCAATACTTCACTAAATAAGTGTCAATGATTATGACGTAGACTTAAACAGCGACAAAGTGAAGATAGAAAAATGTTGTAAGATAAAAGGGTATACTATATATATACTATATGTATATTGGCACTGCAGCATCATTAAGTAAACGCATTACTATTCAAGTAATGAAACAAATTATTAGATTAATTGTTGTTGCATAACATCATCCATATAGCACAATTCGTTCTCTCTGTCATCGAGGCTTGCTTAACTTAATTACTTTATAACTTTAAGGCTGCAAATAGATTACAGCAATGCGGCGATGACAGACACCTTATCTTCATGACCAACAAACAACTTGAAGAAAAATTAAACGGGTTCCGTATCAACGTTTCAATATTTTAATAAATACCCACTGTTTGCGTCTCATTGTGAAGTGTTCGAAACCAAATAAATTCTCGTCTTGTCGATTTTTAATTAAAGATTTACAGTTATTAAAATAATACAAATACTTTTATTTCGGCAAAACAAAAAAAATATAATTAGGCACTTTTTTCCGTCAGGTCCACGTAGGCCTTTAAAATAGTGCGTGTTGAGGGATATTGTTAGACTGGTATGCTGAGGATCTAAGTTGGACTAAACAGACAGAACAACGGTGTCCAACGAGTTGGTTTTTATGCGATCTTAGTATAAGTATGTGGTACTTCAAATAAAGGAACGTGAACAAGCGAGAAGACTAACGAATGGACCAATATCTTCCATATGTATGTATAGTCTTTTCAGCAGATACTAATATTTATAAAGTTTACGTTGGATTATAAATTAATACATGTACAGGATGTCCGGTAATGATTTGTGTATTACTTTACGTTATTTACTAGTCTAGTAGGGTTCTAGTAGACTTTGGAGTAAGAAAGACGAGGACCGCTTACTGGTGTTTAAACGTAGGATACTGCGACGCATTTATAGGGATTTATTTGTAAATAATCAAAGGCGGACAAGATGCAACCATGAGCTGTACGAAAAATATAATTAGCCAAATATTATCAAAGCCATAAAAATGGGGCGGCTACGATGGGCATGTCGCGAGAATGGGGGATCATAGAGTTCCAAAGCACTTGTTGGTAAGTCAGCCAGATGGCGTAGAACACGGGGTAGCCCGAACATAAGATGGCTGCCCGACGTCGAGCGAGATCTACAAAATATCGGCGTCAAGAGCTGGCGACATAAAGTCCAAAGTAGAGCTACATGGAAATATTTATTTCACCAGGCCCAGTCTCACCCGCGGTTGTAGAGCCTCAGATGATGACTTACTAGTCGATCTGTGTGTGTGTAATGGATGTGGTTTCTCTGCCTAGATAAGTGATCCCTAGAAACGGATTAAACAAATGTTGGCCGCGAGATAAGATTTGACTACGTAGTGTATAAGACATGACGAATTCTAAATGTAATTATGATCCAATTACGCGTTAAAGTTTGAGTACGTTGCACAATTAGGCATACATAATAAGAAACCGGCACACAAGAAACAAACAAACACAAATTAACACGTGAACTAGAAACAGAATGATAATAAAACAAAAAAATCGTATTGTTTTATTTATTTTTGTAATGCAATTGAAAATTTAACAAAGAATAAATCCACCCTCGCCCCACAGCGTTCGATATTACACTAAGGGTTCCCTCATCGCACCCCCTTTCGAAATTCGCCCCTTCGTTGTAGTACCCTCGCACTTATCATTGTGATATTCGAGCGCTCTAAACACAAAATTGGGTTTTACGGTAGTGAGAATTTATTGTATAGTTTTATTTTAAAAAAAATCTAGACACGCATGAAAGTTAGTGGCCAACCCTTTGGTTTTATAGAAATCCAGAATTAAATAACTAATATTAGATGGACCCTACTCATGGGAAATTACAACAAGCTATGGACAGAAAAGATAAACAAAACAAGGATATTTACTTTTCCTATCTACTCTCTCTGCCGTCACATCTACTCCTTCCCATCCTTTCCTTGTTGCCAAATGGTAGGAAGCGGAAGGGGACTAGAACTAGACCTCCGGTACCCCACGTCAGACGAAACGCAAAAATACTTCACGCCTGTCTTCTGTGAGGTGTTTCACCGGTCGAGCTGGCCCATTCGTTACAGATGTTGCGATCTCGCGACTGTTATGTTTTTATTTCTTTAACCATATTGGAAGTATTTCTACTTATTTTTGTTACCAGTAACTCGAGCCTTGACTCAACAGTAATGTTATTAGTATTTAGAAGTATCATGTTCTACCGATAAGTATTTACTTGGGTGTAAAAAGCATGTGTGGATATTTACATTGTTACAAGGCAGACAATGACGACATAGTTATAAAACAAACAAGACCAAACACAGTTACGTGAAACTTTTTTTTTAAATAAAATAAAATTAAACGTGCTAAGGAGATTAAACGAGTAATAGTTAAATTGAAAAAACAAAACTTCCGACTTACTATATTAACATTCATCACATTATCTTTGACACCGGTAATGTATGCGTATCTAATGATACCTCACTCTTCAAAATCGGTCAAGCCGTTTAGGCTACAAGAGGTCAGGGAATAATTGTTATTATAATAACAACAGATTAAACAAGTTCTAATGTTTTGATTCTAATCGGGACAGATGTCAAACTAAACGATGACGATGATGATGATGATGATGATGATGATGATATAAGAAGGTTGAGGTTGAAGTCAACAGAATTTAAAAATTATACATTTAATTTGAAAAACAATTTTGATCTAAAAATTTTAGCATTTATCGATGTTAATATTCCAATATTAACATATTCCAATACACAATGAGTTTCTTATGGAAGATCACGCTACAACTATATTAACGCGATAATACAATGTTTAAATCTATATTGTTTTATCAGTTGGCATTATGGTCCAGATGTACTTGTTCATTTAAAAAAGTGCCCAATTTTTACAAGCACGAAATCGGAAATTAATTGTTTTATAATAAATAGTAAATAACTGTAAGAATATAATGATGGTATAAGTTCGGAGTTGGTAGCAACGACCGAGATGACTCTTTACAAGTAATTAAAACTCTCACGACATCCATTAACTGCACTATAGACGAACAGCTTGTACTGGGAGATCGTGGTATTTTCTTATACTACCAATAAAAAATAGTCAGTTTCACATGCTCATAAAAAATATATATGCAAGAAATGTGTAGTTAAAATTTTAATTAAAAGAAATACAGAATATACTACTATAGAATAAGTACATTATACGAGCTTACACGTCCATTTCCATTTGCAACAACTAACAATAACCTATAATATAACCGAGCTCTTCCGTATTGATCGTTAGTTTAAAAACATCTTGAATAAACATTTCCAATTGATGACGTAGTGCGTAAATTGTTAAATAATAAAATCAGAATATACCGCAGTCAAACATACCTGACGTCGTTGACATCACGTGTTCCGTGTTTATCGAATCGGTTCACGCACTCGAAATAAAAAAAATAAAAAAAGGCACAAGCAACGCGTCCCGTGAGCCGTGAGCCAGCGCGGGAACACTAAAGAAAAAGCACTCGGCCGAACGGCCAGTTCACAGCCACAACGCGCGCCGATCGTACGCGCGCTTGTCAAATTTTCCCGCCATTCATGACAGCCGGACTGCGTTACCTATAAAGCCGAAATATATTTGTGCAGTGTTGTTATTTGGAGCACCGGTGTACGCAGCTGTAAATAACCAGACTACAGGATTTTCCTGATATAATCTGTAAGTGTTTCCTTACGATAATAAAATATTTCATACATATTAATTATTGTTTGTTACATATTATGCTTGTTGAATAATAAAAATGCGCCTTAAAAACTAACAAAACGACATTTGAATATTAAGTACGTTTAACTACCTCGAACAAAGTTCATGTTATATATAGAATTGCCGATGGAATTTGTTTTTAGAGTATATAATAAATAATGTTAGGTTGGTGTGCAATGCGAGGAGGCCTTGCATACGGTTAACATGTAATAGAAACGATGACATGAATTTATTGTTAAGGTCATTCGTCACTTTGTTAAATGTTTACTCCTATTCGATTAACAATATTGATATTGTCCACACATGCCCCGTACAATCTTGGTTTCGTGTGCCCTTGACAATGAACAAAGTCGTAAAGTTATTGCACTTAGCCCAGTCATATACCACCTACATATGCGCAATGAAAACATTAATGATAAAATATTTCATGCCCATATACAAGGTCTACATTACGTACTACACGATGTATTTCAAAGACAACAATAAAGTTCATAGGGATATTTCTTAATCGATATTCCTGGCTTTATTTTATTTAATTTTATATTTAAAACCATTACTAAACATACAAAAAAATAAGAGTTAAATCCTTCAACTACCACAATAAGGTCTGGAACATAAATGTTATGAATCATTATTTAATTATAATTTTTTACGGAAATTTTTAACATTCCCCGCCTCTATCCCTTTGTCAGCACTTCGGTAGTCAACTCAGAATTCAAAGAATATGCATCGCTGGGATAATGGGCCATGGAAAGCTAATTATCATAAATAAATTACGAATGAACCGAATAACGATGTTGGGTTCTGCATTTTTAAAAACCCTCAATATCACGAACATCGTAAACGAATAAATTTAATATCAGGTAATTGTATACTTGCGCAGGTCATCGGCGTTGTTTCAAATCACGAATTATCTCCTACCTTCCCTGAGATTGACGCGATCCCGAACCTGTTTCAAATAGGTTGTTGACTTGCATTGATGAAGCATTACCCTACTCCTTTGTATCATATTTTACCCACTAATGATTAACAAACATTATGAAGTCTATTTATTTCACCCTCCCTAAGTTACCTCTCAAGACAACCGTAACAACTGGACCTAGGAACCAAAAATTTGAAATATACCTTCTTGGATGGAATTAACAAAAACGTAATCAATTTCAGATATTTAACTCTAAGAAGGGTGAAAGGTGTTGTATGGAAAATCTAAAGCATAATTAATCTTTAAAAACCTGAAAGAATGGATGAAGAGAGAATAACGAAACAAATTTAGTTTACGAATGTGAGTGGCAGCGTTGGTAGGGGACGCCCTAGGAGAGCTTGTATCGATCAGATTAGTAACATACTAAATAAGGACAATAAAAGGAGAACACGTAACCGACGAGCAAGTATGCGTAGATGTATGGATGTAGAAGCGAAGGAAGTGTACCAGGATCGCGCCAAATAGAAATCCATGATCTCTGCGTACCCCTGGGTTACGGCAGTGCATATTGATCTATAAAAACCTGGTGTCAACTAGCCGACTAGCTTCTCTAAGGCACAGGCAGAAGCTGACCACTTATTCAGTGATAATAGATGTTGAGTTTTCTGTCATCGCTGTAACTTGCAGTGTGATATCCAAGTTTGTTTATACTTACAATAATTATAAATATGTTGACAATTAGCCCAGTTGTGATGCAAGCCTTAGAACTGCAAGTCGGTCGGTTGTCAATGTGCTTATGTCATCATAAGTATTTGCAAACAATAATTACACACATGCAACACTATTTAAATGAACATTCGCCGACTTGGACTTTGTTCCTAAGCAACAATTTAGTGTGTTAAATAAAAACCTATATTTTTAAATTTAATTTAAGCCGATGGTAAATAATATAGATCTTGTAAATGAAAGCAATCTTTACTCCATTAATTTTAATCTAAATCGAGCCAATAATGATTTTAAAAGTTTAATTTTAATTATAGAACATACAGCTAGTTGTAATTAAACGCCTATATCGCATGAGTAACCGGTTTTAATTCCCTATTTATTAGAATTTTAACTACCCATAAAATAAACAACTTGATAGTGATCTAAGACCTATAATAAGTGGGTCACTGTCACAATCTAAGAAAGTCTTTAAATGTGCATTCATATACATATAAATATGGATAGCCAGCTGTGCCCCGCGGTTCCACCCGCCCTGCAATTTTACGAACGAAATGATATTACCTAATTAAATACTACCCTAACATCATCATCATTCTCTGCCCTTTTCCCGCTTATGTGGGACATCGACATGACAGTAGCAGAGCTTAACAATCACATATGATTGTTAAAACAGTGACCATAGTCCATACTATATACCTTCCAGCTATAGTTTTTACGGCCAGTCTAACGCCAACCCTCCTCGGGAATAAGCTACTAACCTAAGAAAACATAGGACAAAAGAATACAATAAATATATTTTATTTTCAATCATCACTTTAAAGGTAATAAATAATATATATTTATATAGTATGTTAAAGATGATAATAAAAACACTAAACGTTAAGTGAAGCTTACCGCAATACATTAGTGAAAACCGCGCCCAAATCGGTTAAGCCGTTTCTGAGATTAGCGGTAACAAACGCACAGACAAACAGACAAAAATTCTAATAATCATTGTTTTGGGTTTTATTGCGTATATAAAGACCCCAAATGATCGTTTATCTCAAATATCTTCCATGTACAGACAGCGAACGGTTATATTTTAATTATATGTGTAGAAAACATGATCATTGACGTGCGCTAAAACATGCAATCAAGATTACAAAGACACTTATTTTCGTTGTTTTGAAATTATCTTGATTATGACAAGTATCAATGGTCACCTATCAGGCTTGTTTGTGATATATTGCAACTCCTGCGTCATTACGCGTCACCAATATAAACTTTATTTGCTTGTTGCAAATCAAAACATAAGTCACAGAGGATTTGTGACGTACTATGATAGATTAACATAAAGAAAGCAAATTAAATTGAGAATAGGGAGCTAGTGAAGTGAGATCCGAGATTGTAAAAATATATAACAGTGATAAACAAAGGCCACCAGTCAAAGTAATAAATGAAAAAGCTTGCTTCTAAGTTAGAACAAGGGAACTTGGTAGCAAAGAGTGGGCAAAGGGGATGAGAAGTGGCTACCGTTCAAGCTTTTTACCGTTACTCTACCACCAAACAATAATGTGTATAATAGACCGTTTCTGGCAGCGTACTACGAATAAAAGATATCTAAACTAAGTCAAAACAATTCTAGATGTAACAGTGAAGACATAGTGTTGAGCGGGATTTTTGAACCGATGTAAACTAGCACTACCGACTTTCTTTTTGTCTTGTTTTGTATATCGCAAAAACAGAACTAGTAATACTCATACAAGTATGACGGACGGATAACACGAACAATTTACATATGAAACAGGTTTCAGATGTAGTTTAATATTGATATGCGTTCTTAATTAATTACGCCTACGTCATCCCTTAATAAACATACCTACAGTAGTGATATCTGTATACAAATACAAGATGAGCCCAGCCCAGCCTAAGCTGAGCCTATTTAATATGATTGATTAGTACGGGATGAGACAGGGGAGAAGACTGAAATTGTGCCTCCAGCCTTTTATCTTAAGATGAATGAATATAAAAGTGCGTTATCCAACGACGTGGAATATTTATAAAGGGAATTGTGCCAAGATTTTATAATTAACCAGATCTTATCGTCGGCTTCGCTCGAGTTGTAACGTTTGTCGAAAATACTTAATAATTTCATTATTTCTTCATTTGAGCTAACTATCGTCCACTGTCCAATATAGTCCTCCCCCAATGATCGGTCGCTGCCGCCCTCATCCAGCGGGCTAATTTATTTTGTTCCTAAGGTTTTTCTTCCTTTTCTAGGCCCTCGACAAAATATATTTGCAAATGTGATTCCGATCGGTTGAGTAATATTAGCTAGGACATAAATGACTGAACTGTCTCTGTCTCTCTGAACACCGACCGAACTTGAACCTGGTCAGTTTATAATCTCACTAGACATATTATAAACTGACAGCAAGGCGTGAAGTGAACGAAATATCGCAATTTGACGTGTTCCCAATAGTAAATATACTGTCGATATCAAATTGTGAACTGATATTTTGCTTGAGTTATTATATTAAAGTTTAAGGTTAAGTTGGTTGCTTTGATGCGTTTGACATTAAACGATAAATTGTTAATGATTCCTGTCCACAGTTTGCTATCAGTCTACAGTTTACTAGTGATCCGTCCCGACTTCGCCTGGGTAGCACTAATTATCCGATCGCCACCAAACAGGAACAGCCGCTAGGCTAATCTGAACATTTCCTGAATACTTTATCGCAATCGAGCCTTTTCTGTGTCTATGGGGAACATACACAGATGGTCTTTTATTTATAGAAACATCTTTATTTATCTAGACAGTTTATAAATTGACGAAGTTCACAATCAGTCGGTGACATGTCAAAGATTGTAGATTAGTAAGCATTGATATTCGAAGACATGTGACATCCGCCAACCAGCACCGGGCCAGCGTGGTGCCCCCCCATCCCCTTCCCTCTCTCGGAGAGGAGGCCTATGTCCCTGTAGTGGGGAACATTCTAAAAAGGTCGATTTATTAATACTTATTATAACCCATTGATAATGAATAAACTAAAACATGAATCTAAGCTTACGGATAAAAGATTTATCTCACTAGATAACATTTCGTCCAACTTCCCAAGCTGTGATAAGATAACGTGACCAGAAAAGCTTTCCAATTTTGTTCTAGTTGAAAATATATTTTTTTTACACTATCGTACAATGAACAATGTCAAAAACAGTTTGAAGTCAGTCAGTCAGTTGTGAAGTATGTACATCCCTACTATCCCTACTAATATTGTGAATGTGAATGTAAGTTTGTCTGTTACGCTTTCACGCGAAAACTATTCAACCGATCATCATGAAACTTTGTACACATATTCTTGGAGGTACTAGAAGAACATAGGATACATTTTATGAAAAAAAAATAGTATATAAAAAGCGAAGTATGTGTGTTGTATAGACTGCGAAACGGCTGGACCGATTTCGATGAAATTTACAGGGATTGTCCAGATGCACATTCCTGTGTTTGGTAGCGATCAGATCAACACAATTAGTGTACCCGGGCGAACCCGGGGCGGGTCCAAGATTGTTTACACAGTAACATGTTTCTCGAACATTAACAATCCTTACGTTACAAATCATAATTTAATGTGTTTATATGTCATGGCTTTATATAAACTTATGATACTACTATGAACCAAGTCCACCACGTTAATCGTTAATATGTATTGATGTAAATATACAGGGTGTCCCACAGCGATGCCACCAAGCGGATTACTTTTAATATTGTAGATAGGGCTTTACAAAAGGAGATTTCAAGTCAAGTGCCTGAGTGGAGAATGGAATGCGCAGAATTGTGAAAAAAATAAATAAAATTTGAAAGGGTTACACATAAGGATTGTTCCTTTTAAGTAACATATCATGTCAGATGAAATTTGTATACTTCACAATGGATCACTGTTTCGGCCTTCGATAGATTAATTAAGTTTTAATGCAACTTTATAATAATAATTAGTTAATATAATGTCACTTTAACATAATGGACACTAATGTTCGGGTAGTAAACATCTATGATGCGATACGGCTATGTTGTAATTTAATGTAATTTTTGAAGTTATTTTAAATTTCATGGTCTTCCTTTGCTATAAAATAAAAACAATACTCTTGATAAAACCTTTTTGTAAAATTTCATATTTCGCCGTCAAACAAAAAATTGCTTAAAAATAAATAAATGCAGTTCAAATTGTTTTAAAATACAAAATGAAGTCACATTTAAGAAAAACTTTCTATCTGTAATATTTAAGGTATTTCTCCTGGATGTGGCATTGCCAGGGACACCCTGTATATAATATATGTCGGATAGGCAACTAAATAAACAGGGTTGTGTGTGAAATGGAAATATCTAGATATCTAATTAGTTCTTACATCGTTAGTAACCTTAGTAGCATTACTTAGTAACTATCTTATATAAACTAACTAATATTACAAAACTGTTGTAAGTTTGTTTGTTATGCTTTAACTTTAACTCCTTAACTCAAGCGATCATAAAGACATTCTGCACACAATGTGTGGAACTGTTCCCGAGGTAAATAAAATTAACAATATCGGTTGCCATGGTAATGTTTTCTATTTTGACAGCAACCTTTTGACACATGTTACTATAATCCGAATTTATTATATGGAAAATCATCTTAAAATTCGAACGTGGAAAATGGGAAACGAATGCGGGCAACCACCAAACTACTGGGCCTTAATATTTTACACTTTGCACAGATATTTCTGTTATTACATTGGCGAACACTAAGATTTTTATAAACTCTTTCCCTAAAGGTCTAAGTTGGGTTGAAAGTTTGCATGAAGAGTTTCTCCACGCGAAGCCGGGGTGGGCTGGTAGTATTAAATATATAAAATATGGTTCTCTGGTGTCTCTTGACGTTACTCCCATACCATATAAATATAGGATGAACCAATTGTACTAATTGTTAATTCAGGGAACACTAGCAGCACTAATGACTACTGTCGTTTTGGACTAAATAGATTGTTATTAATATAGCAATCAGTAACAAGTCGCTAGATTATATACAAGTACGTATAACGTATTCGATTATGAATTAAGGCAGGCATATGAACATAGCTCGCAAAGAAACTGTCATAGCCAAACTGGGTTTTTATACAATTACAAGTGACGTTTTCAACATAAGATTCCGTTTTATACATACGTATATATATATATATATATATATATATATATATATAGATACTAGTGACCCGCCCCGGTGTCGCCCGGGTACCACTTATTATGTTGTTCCGATTGACAATCCCTGTAAATATAGTCGAAATCATAATCGAAAGCCGTTTCGGGGTCTTGTCTATAGGGAACATACATATGCTTTTTGGGT
The DNA here is from genome assembly GCA_029849275.1 of Papilio elwesi. Classification (NCBI taxonomy): domain Eukaryota; kingdom Metazoa; phylum Arthropoda; class Insecta; order Lepidoptera; family Papilionidae; genus Papilio; species Papilio elwesi. The sequence continues at coordinate 6,328,519 of CM056707.1, read as the reverse complement.
ACTATTTTTTTATCATACAATAGTATCCTATGTTACTTCTAATACCTCCAAGAATATGTTTACAAAGTTTCATGATGATCGGTTGAGTAGTTTTCAAGTGAAAGCGTAACAAAGCGTAACAAACTTACATTCACATTTATAATATTAATAGGGATATACCAAATTATATTACGATACGATATTCTACGTGTAGTAAAAGAAACTGGTTTTACTGAAATGGTTCAACATTAATGTCAGCAGGCAAAGTTTATTTTGAGATTGCTTCAGAAGCGGGATGCCAGCTCAATGCACAAAGCGAACAAAAATTTTTGGAATCGAACAAAGAAAGCTTTCTATCTCTTTCTTTCTCAAAGTTAATAATGTAGACAAAACATTTAATTACTTCGCAGAATCTACTATCTTCGAAAACGTATTCTTAATTCTTAATAATTGACATTGATAAAAAAGACAAAGCAATAAATACGGGCTAATGTAAACAATCATATTGATAATTTCAGAGAGAAGCGCATTCGATAAAAGTTCCGGATCGTGTCAAACCAGATAAAACATTTGCACCGAAATATTGTGTTTACGTATTTAAATTTTAAAGACAAAAGAATATTTGGAGTTGTATATCGTAATTTCGTGGGTTATGTTATAGCACATAAAGTATCTATGTTGGCTGATGATAATTGTTTTACTTGAACGGTTATCAACCTTTGTTGAAGTAATATGCTATTCTCCGGGCAAAATTAGTTTTGATGTTCTGAAAAGAGGAATGACATTGAAACTAAACAGCTGGAAGTGTTCCAAGTAGTTCTTTATAAAACTACGCATGGCATATAAGACGTAAAATACCAATAAAACACGGAGTAAGTGGATCCTAAAACACAGCATCCTTTCTGGACTTAAAATCTTTAGATTTAAGGTCTTCCAGGGTGACGAGTAGCCAAGCATCTCGGCTTTTGTCCCTAGTTCAAAATGAAAAGTTTTCGTCTGAAATTTTCTTCACTATATAGTGTAGCAGTGGGGTCAGCATTCCTTACTTTTCCCCTCTACGTCTCTCTGTCCTCGACATCATCAGTAACTTGGCAGTCTCACATGTCTTTTGTCCAGTCCATCTCATTTGGGGCCTGCCTCGGGGTCTTCGACCGGAAAGAGTATGCTGTAGTGCCTAATTACGAACTACTACTACTAACGTGGTAGTCAGGTACCCCTTCCCACCCTTTCATCATAAGGATAGGACGGGAAGGGGAACAGGATATGACTGGGAGGGGGTTAACGGGGAAAAGGAAATATCCTTTTTCATGTCTATTCCCTCCTTTGTCCTTTAAGGTAGGCAACGCATCTGCAACACATTTGCCTGTTGCGGATGTCTATGGGCAGCGCTCACTTACCATCAGATGATCCGCTTGCTCGTTTGCCATCTCACATAAAAAAAAGATTACCCACGATGAATCAGAAGTACCTTGCCGATTTATTGTTAGCGATCTAACTGTTACTTACAGTATCAACTGACAAGACGACGAGACACATCCGATTACTGTTACAACTCTATATACTCTAGTGACAGTCGAACCAGTAACCAATGTTTGGATTTATGTAGCGAGAGGTGTGGAAAATGGAAATCCGTGATCTCTGCCTACCTGGGTTACGGGCGTGAGCGTATAATTTATTTATTTTATCTATAGGTGACATATTATTGTAATAATACACGGCTAATGATTTCACGCACAAATTTATTGTGTGATTACGTTACATAAATACATGTCTTCACGTATAATTTTTTAAGTACACATCTAAATAACTGTTCGTTTTCCCAAATAAATAAGAAATCGTAATTCTGTAAGGGCGAAAAAAAATTGTAAAACCAAACACAAAAACATTGTTATATTGCGTAATATTTTTTATACATTATACAATTGTTAATGCATTTTTACGATCCACACACGACACTCATTACATATAATGCGTTTTTTTATGTCATTTGAAAGAACCGCATGTGATGTCATGCCTGTTCCGCGTGCTATCAATTGAAGTTAGTTGGCGATGTCATTTTAATTAATTATTACTAATTAAAATAGTACCGAAATTGAATAAAACCTCACCCCCTTCATCCCTCCTTCCATAGCCACTCCCCCTTAAAAAAACGCTAGGAACTTTTAATAACTGTGAATGGTGATGGATAGCCGGGGTCAAACTTCACGTCACCGGTTTGTTTGCCTAGATGTATCTACAAATGCAATCAAAATCTAGCAACAGGTAAAGCCTATATCTTTATGGGTGGGATAACGGTGTCTATTTGTGCCACCGTACATTAGCTTGGTACGGTACCGTACGCTGCACCTAATGACATTCCTAACCTAACAATACTTATTTTTTTATGCTTATTTTTCTATTGGTTAAAAGAATTTTGCAAGCATTTTCTAAAACATTGCTAAGTATATTCATAGCAATACAATATCATTTAGAACAATATTTAATTACTAGAATAATTGGAAACTACAATTGTAGGCACACTTTTACATTAAACACTATTTTTAATCCTATTATTCTATGTAACATCTTACATACTTCGTCGCATTCATCTCAATGGTATTAACTCTAGCATACTTTTCCTGTCAAACCCAGCTCTCATTTCCATAGACACATTCGGACTCCTCACTACTGTACTATTTATAATATGTATTTATATACTACTAGTGATCCGCCTTGGCTTCGCCCGGGTAGCCATTTATCCGGGATAAAAATAGCCTATGTGCTATTCCAGATTATAATCTATCCCTGTACCAAATTTCATCCAGATCGGTTCAGCCGTTTTTGAGTGAAAGAGTAACAAACATCAAGACATCCACACATAAATATTCGCATTTATAATATTATGGCGTTGAAGTAGTTAGATTTTTTCGTAATTTTCTATTAAAAAGTATCCCATGTTACTTCTAGTACCTCCAAGAATACGTGTACAAAGTTTCATGATGATCGGTTGAGTAATTTCGCGTGAAAGCGTAACGAACAAAGTTTTTTTTTTATATGAGAAGGGGGCAAACGAGCGGCGGGAACACCCAGGTGATCAACGACGCCCATGGACACCCGCAACACCAGAGGAACTGCAGATGCGTTGCCGGCCTTTTAGAAAAAGATAGGCTCGCTTCTCGAAGGACCCCAAGTCGTACTGGTTTGGAAATACCGCCGAGGACAGACCATTCCACAACGCGGCTGTGCGTGGCAGGAAATGTCGAGAGAACCGCACTGTTGAGGAATGCCAGCCATCCAGATGGTGTGGATGGTACCTGGCGGTCTGTCGTGTCGTACGATGACGAAACTCGGCGGCAGGAATCGTTCCAAACAGTTCTTCGGAACACTCCCCGTGGTACATACGGTAAAAAATGCAGAGGGAGCTGACGACCCTCCGCAAGGCCAGAGTATCAAGCCGATCGGTAAGAGCTCGGTCGTTGACGATTCGAGTCGCTCTTTGTTGTATGCGGTCAAATGGAAGAAGCTGGTATTGGTGTGCTCCCGCCCAGAGATGCGAGCAGTATTCCATGTGGGGCCGAACTTGCGCCTTGTATAGCTGAAGGCGATGGCCCGGCTGGAAATACTGCTTCGCTCTACTGAGTACACCCAGCTTTTTAGAGGCCAATTTGGCCTTGTCTTCTAAGTGACCACGAAACTGAACGTCATTCGATATGTCAACGTCGAGAATACCGATGCTGGCTGTGGCAACAAGAGGAGTGCCCTCAAAACATACATTCGCGACAAAGGGTTCTTTTTTAGCGGTAATGGCGCAGACTTACATTCATATTTATAATATTAGTAGGTACACACGCAAAATACGCGCTAGTCGTGGAGTTGCGGTAAAGTAGCCCCCTACTACTACTATTAGTAGGTATTAGAGATTCTTCTATTATGTGCCTACAATTGTAAATTACTTTATAAAGAATGGATAAACCCACCTTTAAGATTTCCTTAAGTTATGAAGGTAGCGGTGGAAAAATCCTAAAAACTATAAAATGTCAGGATGCAGTCATTATACGAGTACCTTACGACATATTAGCAAATTACGTACGGTTGGGGATTTCCAATCCTTTCAAATATGCGTTGACGATGGAAAACAATTATGTTTTTGAAATAGTTACTCAACGGTGAACATGAGTGTTTTGAGAGAAGGCGATAATAAAATAAGAGGGCAACACCTAACGTGGCCAGTGGTAATCATTGTGGAGACAGGCGGAATGAGGACCATACCACACTGACTTGCAACAGAAATCGAGTTAGAAAATTAGTATGAAAAAACTGATAGCAAAGATTTTAGTATACCTACTTTTTTCACTCTAATGGCTGTAAAAATTAGTAAGATGAATGAAGAAAAAGACGGAAGGTATTATACAACTAATAATTTCTTATCTGAACGTACACTTTACGATGCAACGGGCAATTCTATTGTAAATTAAAACAATTCGTAATGACTATAATTATATGCTATTTAAATCTAATTGCCCTACTCGCTAGCTGGGATCTAACTCAGCGAATACTTATGTATTAACTTATAAATTAATCCAGCTTATGTAAAGTAAAAAGGAACGATAACATTTCCTAAAGTTACAAAACAGAAAACCAATTAATGCACATTTAAAATACTTCTCTTGTATTTTTGTATGGGATAAAAAAATATAAATAGACTGTATTTAATGATGTCAATTTAAGGTTATAAGACTATAATCTCGTGTCTCGCATATTCAAAGATTAACCATTTTTGGTTAAAAAAAACAAGAATCAAACTTATTTATGTCAACATAATTACTAAGAATTTAGACTAACATGTAATGTTGTCCAAATAGTTCGAATAACACTATTGTATTGATTGTTACAATCGGTTACATGTAAAGTTTTTTCTTACCGAGAATTCTATCGCCACAACATGGCCATGTTGTTCAGTTTCACTGTAAAGCAATGTTTACATAACTACGCTTGAAGTGAACTGGAGTAACGGTCCGTTCGTGTGAGCTGGCCGAATTTATGAGAGTAGTGCTCCGCTCAGGCTTAGCCCGGGTACCACTAATTATGTTGATCCGATCGCTACCAAACACAGGAAGTTTCGGAGTCTATAGGGAACATACATACTTCGTTTTTTATATCCTATTTTTTTTCATAAAAAGTATCCTATGTTACTTCTAATACCTCCAAGAATATGTGCACAAAGTTTCATGATGATCGGTTGAGTAGTTTTCGCGTGAAAGCGTAACAAACAAACTTACATTCACATTTATAATATTAAGTGGGTAAGTAGGGATTACAGTCTCTGTGGTTTCGTTTATTACCTGATCCAATTCACATGCACAACAACATCGACATCGGCATTTATGTTATCACCATCAGTCATCGAAACCTGAGAATAAGAGGGATCAGGAGTAATAGTTGCAACAGAATTCCACTGTTTCGTGTGATCCTTGGCAATATCTCTCGCTTCTTACATACTCGACGTAGTTAATACGCAAGTAGTATTATTGAAATCATGACATTAAACTTTGAAAAGGAGTAGTGGATGGCCCAGTGATTTAAAGCACGACTTACATACTGTATTCGAACCCGGGCTGGCGGATTATTGTGATTTATTTCATCACCACTGGTACAAAAACGGTGAAGGAAAACATCGTGAGGAAACCGGCATGTTTTAGAACCACCAAATTCGAACAGTTGTGTCATTCACCAACCAACCAGCCTGGGCTGTGATGGATTACGGTGCCTTCCCTCTCTCGGAGAGTCCTGTGTCCCTGCAGCGGGGTAATATAATTAAAATGGGCTTTATTATTATTAAATAAAAGAATTTCAAGTTCACCCTTATAAGAAATGTTTTTGAAATGTAGTATTTGCATACTTCCTCGAATATACAACTTAAATTTAACAACCAAACAATATTTACGTTTACTTTCATGTCTAATAGCGCCAAAGTGCATTCCGCAGATTGCTACTAACACAAGGGGTTTACAAATATTCAAAGTATGCGTTAGTAATAAACAATTCGTCTTTTATTTCGACTTCCAAAAATATCTCGCATTTACAAAAACATTGCATTATAACTCTTCTTGTACAGTACTAAAGTTGATTTTAGTTTGTCACAGTTTCACAAGACTGTGAATCACACAAATGATTGAGGACTTCACAGCTTCATAGGGTAACTTAACGCAATTTGCTGAGACTTCTTGTAAACTGTATAGATTGTTCAATGCGTTCGAAGCCCCACGCCCTACGTGAATTACAAGCGACGGGCGTACAGCGGTTAGATAAAATTGAAATAAAACTTTAAATCAATTAGTTTTCATAACAAATAATAACACTTAAAAATAACAATGGTGGAGCTCACATACACAACAATAATATGTGTAACATGAATGGGCCGGCTCGCCCGGTGACATAACACAGCCTAAAAGAAGGAAGTCATGAAGAAGTACTGCGTTTCGTCTAATGAATGAGGTGCCGGAGGGCACTAGGATTACTAGTTTTTCTCTTCCTACTATTATCTTATCCTATTTTCTAATATGGAAAGGATGGGAAAGGGGAATAGAATTCGACGAGGGAGGGCTTGAGAAGGGAAAGAAAACATCATTTGTTGTTAATCACCTCCTATGTCTTATAAAGATAGGCAACCCATCTGCAACTCAATTGCTTGTTGCAGTTGCCTATGGCTAGCGGTAAATTAATATCGGGTTATTTACGGGTGGTAAATAAGCCAGCGGGTCATCCTGGTGCTACAAAAACTATTCAAAAAAATCTCAGGTGTCTGGGAGCAAGGCGCTCGGACGTTGAATTCGTGACAACGTTTCCTAAAACAATGACCATTATCTATCGGCGTTACTATCTCTCTCTTTCATGTCGCCCTCTCGCTCACACACATTCAGACACGCGGCACACCGTGCATGATCGGTTACTCTCGGCTCAAGCGCAGCGGGAACCGACTGTAACGCTAAATTTCTAGCGAATGCCACCTACTATCCATCAATTTATAAGACGTTGTCACGTCAAAATTACAGTCATCTGGTACGTCACATTTTGGGTGAAAATCGGAGTTTCAATGTTCATGACTTTCATAAATATATGTAACATATTTCAAGAGCGTCCGCTATCGCTTGTTACTCAACTATGTTTCATGTTTACTACGTCTCGTATATCTTAGTGTTTCGCATCGGGTGTATGACACATGATGGCAATCGGCGGGAAAGTTCCTAAGGGCGCATTCTCAACGGTACCTACCTATAATCAGCTTCCCTACAATTGTTGCTTTACAGGCGTTGTGATTTTATACGCGGTTAAAAATGGTTTAGAGATCAAGTGTTTTGTCGTAATTCTAAAGAAATACTGTGTTGTGTCGTCTGTGTTTTAATTATGCGCGAGAAGCTCTAAGATACTTTTCTAAATTGAATGTAATTTCGGCCTAAGATCGCATCGACACAATAGAACAAAGGCGTAGGTTAGTTCATATCGGAGGAACATGAATCATATAACTCTTAGACCTTAATTAAAAAAAATGTAGGAAGTCCTTCAAGGCACTATTAAGGACATGACAATAGATATGTATGTCAGATATTGCTAACAAAGGTTTTATGTACATATTAGTGACCCGCCCCTACTTCGCCCGTGTACCACGAATTATGTTGATCCGATCGCTACCAAACACAGGAACATCCACTGTGCCAATCTGGACAATCCCTGTAAATTTAATCGAAATCGGTCCAACCCTTTCGGAGTCTATAGGTCTATAAGGAACATACATACTTCGCTTTTTATATACTATTTTTTTTTCATAACAAATACCCTAAGTTACTTTTAATACCTCGAAGAATATGTGTACAAAGTTTCATGATGATCGGTTGAGTAGTTTTCGCGTGAAAGTGTAACAAACAAACTTACATTCACATTTATAATATTAGTAGGGATATCGGAAACAGTTTTATTTTCGCGATAAAAGGTAAGTAGCATCATTTTCTGTCGCCCTGACAATATGTGTGCAAAATTACATAACGATCAGTTGAGTCGTTAAGTAGTTAAAGGGTAAACAAACAAACAAACATTAGGATGCATATAACGTATGTAAATTTTAAATAAAAATGCACTTCGTACCATAGAGTTATATAACTTGTGTGTAATCTTGGCGGATATCCCGTTCAGCGAACAATTTAAAAGATTACATATAAATAACAATAAACCGATTACACATTACTGGAGTTTGTTATCTATTTACAATTCAGAATTAATTACTTTAAATAAATAATGTTTACAATTACGAATTAAAGTATTATACACTTGCTATTGGCCGCGGGTTCGCACGCATCCATTATCATATTCCATTGGAAATTTTTGTAAGATGATTTCGCGTATAGCAAATTCGAATTATAGGTTACAACTGTCAAAAAAGTTATTGTCAAAACATTTAAACGTTACCATGGCAATCGATATTGTTAATGAAGGTTTTACACACCTCTATAAGTAACCAATCTCTGTATCACTGACAATATGGATGCAAGATTTTGTAATCATCGTTAGAGCAGTTAGGGAGTTTTCACTCAACTCACATTTTCATTTTTATATTAGTTAGAATACTTACATATTTATCCGGATCATATTTAGACTCAGGTTCTTTCTTAAACTGCGACTAGAAAAGAGATAAAGGCAGCAACTGTTGTGGCACACAGGGCTGGTTTAGGGAAGTACCACAACACGGTATACATTATCGATATGCCGCAGGCCCTCACCCTCCCTATACCTTTTGCCAATCTCGTTCTCCTCACTAGCCCAGTAGTTAGGTCAGTAATACTTTTCACATGTATCCGTTCCTTTTTGACCTTCTGTTTGTCTAACCTGCCCACCCGATTATGAAGAGAATTATCATTCACAAATGATTAATTATGACAACCATGGAGTCATTCGTATTTCGTTTTTTTTCGTTTTCAATCACTTTGAACAAAAGTGCAGATGCGTCAAATTTACCCCATTACAGATATTTTGTCATAGCAGTTTTACGTTATAAGTTCAAAATAATAGACAAAACCACTTTACTTTAAAGCACTTTCATCCTATACGGATAGGTTATCTGACAGAATTGTCTGGCACGTCCGTGTCAAGATATGAATCGCTACTTTACTTCTCAGCCTCGAAGGTGAACGTTTGTGTTAAGCTAAGAATAGGCCTTCACAAACAATTGTCACAATTTAAAACCTAAATTACTAGACAACAAACAAGAATGACTGTCAAAGACTGTTAAAATTGTTATTGTGTGAATTTTCCGAAATATAACGATAAGTGTCAAGTCAGTAGAAAAAAAACTCAGCCACGTGCTGGAAAATAGTTTAATTTAAATGCACGGCTCAGTGAGACCGTAGGGCACAGATAGTGTAATACATATCTTAATTTGATTGTGCAGACTACTCAAGATTTTATCCGAAATGTGCGGTTGTTACAATTGTTAGGTATTTCTTCTTCTCTTCCCTATCTCCTCATTCTCAGTATTTATGAATGTTCTAAAATGCTCTCGTAACACTGTATGTTTGTTACGCTTTAACTCCATAACGACTTCACCATCATCAAAATATACCCACTCATTATTCTAATGTTATGTTATTATATTTCAAACAATAACAAATTCTACATATGATTCGAAGTTACTCTACGTAGAAGATAAGAAAATAAGAGAGGCATGCGTGCGAAGCCGCGTGCAACGGCTAGTGCACAAATAAAAGTAGAATTACGAAACCTCAACTGTAAAATATCCACGGCACACATTGCTACACGCATAAATTACGATGTTATTAGACCAGATGGACAACGAACGCGGTGCACTTTAAATTTTAAATGTCATTAACCTTTCAATATGCTTCTCGTATTGTGTGTCTCCGTGTAGTTTTTTTCATCATCATTAAGTTGTGCTTACTTAACAGAAACAATGAAACTGTAAAGGTACTTATGTGCTGTAAAACAATTCTAAAACCAATAAATTTATCAAAATTTGTGTCTTAAATACAATAAATAGCATATCAAGCAATTTAAATATTCCTTCCACGGTGATCAGCTCGTAGGTGATAGCAGTAGATATAGCAAATACCCAGAAAGATGGAGTCCCAACCTGGAGTCTCCAGCATCTTTTAAAGATACGCTGTGGTGACCGAAAACAACGCGAAGTAATTACAATCCAAAACCATCAAAAATCCACACTTTTAAAATGTACAAACTTTTTAAATTAAAAGAAATGTTAAAATCAAAACAATAAGGAAAAGAGAGGCGTGTAGAACAGGCGAGGCCAAATAAACCTGCAGCGAATGTCACTGTACGATCGCTAATATTGGCTATTGAACATTTAAAATGCAGGAAGTAAATGTAATAATGCAACATTGTTGCTTAGCGGGTAATACAAAGCTAAAATATTCTCTACACAAGGCTAGGACTACCTGGACTAGATATTTCTATTCTAGGTACAGAATTAGATTTAAAATGTCCATTAATTATAAACACCTATTAACAAATGTCAAAGAAAGTCAGCCAAACATACATAATATTTAGGACGCATTGTACTTTTAGGACCTTTTGGAATTTTTCAATGACATCGACTCAAAAATATTAGGTAGAAATAATTTCGATTGATTCAAGCATTCTATTTATTACCACTTTTCTATCATAAATTAACTAATTGTGATAAAGCAATGATTTGTGGATGCTGTTCATTAAGGAATCTGTTCTAAACACTTCCCGTTTAATAAGGACACCTACAAATGTAGTCACAGCTTCAAACGTAAGTTATATGAGCAAAACAAGGACGAAGGAAGCATTTAGCATAGGCCTTTCACTATTAAACAAACCGAAACTGTCCGAAGCCTACACGAATATTTTCCAGGAATTATTCTTTTTTTTAAATCACACACTCAAGGGAAAAGTAATGTGCCAAAAATATTTGAGGTCAGGGCAATTTTATACCGGAATACTTCAGATCGGAGACCTTGAACGACATTTTTAGATTAACCATCGTCGTGTTTACGAGACGGTATGAATATGCCATAAGAAATATAAACATTCAGTTCTAGAAATGAAACAGTAAATAAAAATCGAATTGTTGCTTACTTTTGCCGTATATAAAAATAAGAATGAAGCCTAGATAGGAATAACGGACAAACAGGTTATGTTGTGTCAAATTTAATGTACACATTGATAGCCGTACATATATGACAACTACAAGAATGTCAGTAGCCATAGACAAAGAGGCAAGCTTTTTAACGTAAAAATTACTACGACCAGTAACAATATAACAGTTACAAAACAGTCAGTGATTGCATGTATCTTGTGACTTATGGACTCCAATGCGCACGATTCACGTGTCGCGTGAACTATTATAACTCATTTCCTTTTATTTGCACTCAGTCACAAGGTGACGGTCTCGTGATAGCTATGATTTTGGGGACACAACAAATGCAAATATAGATAATGCGAGTCCAGTGTCAAGATGTCACCTCTGTTATCTTCAGTTGACGGAGAAAATAAATAAATATCTTGTCTACAAAAGTCATTATCAGTTTGTTAGACACAGCGAAAATATAAGGAGTCGGAAATTAGAAACGTCGTAGACGTACGTTTCAGAATTATATGTGTTTTATTTCAATAAGGAGGCCAGAAGAGAAGATTGACTTGAAAGTGTAAAAAGGAAGATTTTAAATAAAAGAAAAACAAACAAAAGATATTTCAAAGGATTTGTATTAAGAACATCTACCGCTAAACGTAAATCAGAGTAACGTTCAGATAGGAAGGCAAATCATGTAGATCAACCCAGTGGTCCATTGGGGTCCACTGCTATGGACTTCTATATTATGGAATCCTTTATAGGTGTATTACAAATCAAACAAGTTAATTCTTTGAGTTTAAGAACCCTTTATATTTTTTATGTATTATTTCGTACCAAGTTTTTATCCCTTCCCTTTATCTAGTTCCATGTTTATACTTTTAACTAACCAATACCCCACAAGTCGTTTCAAACAAGTAAAGGTTGATCAAGGGATCGCTATCTGCTTTTCACTGAGCTTTTTGTGCCCAAATTTGACAGAAGATGACGTCATTAAACATATCGGAGACTAGACCGGAAAACCCTTTTCTGATCTCATTATGTTCTGTTAGAGAATTTAATCCATTGCCCGCGGTAACAGTCGTATAAAAACTCTTTGACGGAGATTGAAAAACGAGCGCAATAAATATCCGACATGCTAATGAAAATGTTATCTTAACACGCGTGAAAATAGACGATCGAATCTCCATGAAGGTTGGATAAATAAATAACTTTACACAATGTAACTGGCTGAAAAAATTGAATCAACACAATTTGGATTAAAACAAAGAAGTAAAAACAAATCCTTTAACATAACATACTTGGACGGTGTGGGGTCACACACAATCACACTCAACCAGCTATGAATATCTAATTCTACTGATGCCAAAATGTCTCAAGAAGATGAAAGCAAATAGCGTGCAGTACGTTAGTTCCTAGCAGGTAACTACAAATTGAAGATCACATGGCTCCGCCGTCATGTTTCTTCGATGACATTTCTTTAGCGCGATCTAAATCTACGCCATTGCCGTCTGTCGGCGTAGTAGTGGTAGTGAGTCGCTCTGTGTTACCAGCGACATCTAATGGTGACTCGGATGAATTTGGTTGTGTTATACCATAATGCGTTACTGGTCTGTTTGTGTCTCGGCTGTAAAAGAAGAATTATACTTGCCGGAAATGAGATTAACACCGTCTAAATCATAATTATTAGTCCGGCCGAACAGAGAATGAAAACCCCGTTTGAAATTATTGACTATGGTTATATAGGAATTCCTACAAGCTTTATTTCTTTTCCATGTTTATATTTTCCTTTAACGATAAAACTGTTTGATAGGAAAGTGAATATTAAATGGCCCCGACATGTTTTATTCCCTGCAAATTATACCACAACTGCGAGCCAATTTAATAGTCGAATGCAAATCAAGTTTAAAGGTGTGGCGTGACGTAAGAAGGCGTGGCAAACTAGATCTATAATATAGTTAAAAACAGAAACACTTTAAGCCTACCACTATTCGTTTGTTTGCGGGGAACCGCGATCTGGAATAACCGGTTATAACTAGATATGGCACAGGAAGTCACGTCGACCTTGACACAATGAAATCGCGTAGTCGTGCCGTTAATAGATTGCTCTCATAACAAAACAGACTGATCGAATCAATTAATGGCAAAGGCTTTCCGGTGACGTTATTTTAAGATCTGATGGTGTTTTTGTTTCACAGCAAGATGTGATTTTTGTAAACATAGGTTTTATGTTAAAATTTTATAAATTACAAAATATGCAAAACATAACTATTTCTCAAATTACCTTGTAACATTAGCTATCCATATTACACAATTTCACTTTCACGTTACCACAAAAATACAACATTTCTGATGAAAGTATAAAAAATGTAATGGCCGCCGAAATGTAATTGGCAACTGACGTTTGTTTGCAACAATCATATATTCCAATGAAATAAAGTATAGGGATGTTTTGCGGTTCTCCTCCGATGTTCCTTTTCGCGTCGATTTTAGTAGGAATGTGTAATTTGTTTTCTTACTTACCGGGAAGCTGAATTGTATCACTGAATTCTTTATTATAACTATGAAGGTACCTACAATTTGTAGTTTACCTCTATACATATTACAAATAAACCTAGCCAACGATAAATACTTTATCTATTAAACACTGAATATTACATTCTTCTTGGTCCTTTCATTCTTGACAGAGTAGTCGGGGTTGTCACGCTCCGGTAGATTGGCCAGCAGACAGTACGCGCCGCTCGACGTTGCGCCACCTCTGCCTGCTGGCCGTCAAGCAGGCACATACGTGTCCCATACGTAGCCTTCACTTAATCTGTCCATCTCATCGGGATCACCCTCGAGGTCTTGTACCTTCGAATTTCCCGAATTATATATTCGAATATTAATTATTACATTTCAATTGATCCTTTGTCCCATAAAGGTAGGCAACGCATCTGCAACTCATTAGCTTATTGCAGATGTCTATGGGTAGCGGTACATATTGTCAGGTATCGCACTTTATTCCATAAAAAAAAGTTCAACTCAGCACAAATGGGGTCGTATATTAATTAACCACATCAGTATCTCGGAATATTTAAGATATTCGATCGAACGCAGTAACCTTGATTCCACAAGGAGTTATTTCAGGCCGCGACGTTATAGCGCCAGGTTGTACAGCAGGCGCCAACTGTGTTAATATTGCGCTCTTTAAACTTTTTTTTTCAATGACAATAATTTATATTTTTTTAAAGTAATTCCACACAGGGCTGTATTCATTACTATTTTTTTATAGTTTTCTCATAGCATAAACTACTAACCAGTTTTTAGCCGGTTTCGCAAAATTATATTTTACAATAATTTTTGTCAAGTTCCACACAATATTTCACATAAAAATAAGTATTATCAACACATTATAAGTATCTAACTTAGTGGTTTTAACCTTATTATAATAATATTGATAATGGTAATTATATGCTTCATACTAGTATTTTAAAACATTATTTTTTGCGCGTATCGTGCACATGTTGAATTTTTCAGTGAAAAAAAAAACCGGGCATTCTTTTTCTTTAACTAAAAGGAAAAGATATTTTCTAAGCTAAAAGTTTAAATAATCAATTAAGCTAAAAAAATTTAGTATTTTTTGTTTTGTTTAGCGAGCAACGACGATTTTTTCATAAAAGGTGGCAGACGAGCAAGTGGTTCAAATAATGTGACATCTACCCACAGGCATCCCCGCAACAAGCTAATGAGTCGCAGATGCGTTGCCTACATTTAATGGACAAAGCGGGATAGACAGGACAAAGGATAATTCCTTGTCCAATTCATCCCCTCCTCCGCCTAATCCTCTTCCCATTCCCATTCTATCCTTTGTAGAGGTAGGCACCTCACACCTGTCTACTGTGAGGTCGTGGTATTTCACCGGTCAAGCACATTCGTGCAACACATGTTGTTGCGGACTCTACCACTGTAAAATCGTAGTGTTTAGGTGAATATTGTATTCTGTTTGTTTCTTTTTTGTTTTTTTAGTATCTCTATTTTGTCAGATTTCAAAACTTGCTTATTTGCATACAACAGAGTTTTTTTTAATTTGCTTACGTTAACAGTAGCGTCAGCATATTCGGTATAGCGTTCAGTCTATGCATTCGAACGAAATAACTCTTTTATCACTAATTACATTCCACTATTGTTTCTTAACTTAATTTTGTATCGAAATAATAATTATTTCTTTTAAAATGACTACTCTGACGTAAAACAATCGAGTCCAAGGCTACGCTTTCATTATCAACTGCAATGGTATGCGAGTACAATAAAATTACATTGCAAAAATTACAAAGTTATATATTTTTATTAAATTATTAATAACATTGCCAATAGATACGAATCGCTCGAAAAAATCGATTATTCAGTTTGACTGTGAAATTAAAGCACGGTATACATACAAAATGAAACATTTTGCACATGTATGTATGTAACGATATTAGCAAAATAAATCAATATGCGCTCAAGCACGTAACCTAGTGTCGTAGGCAGAGATTTGTCGCGATCCTGGTCCACCTAACACAATCTACATCAATTCATCAACGCATTTTTTTTAACCTGATGTTAAGTGAACGCTACCCATAGACATTGAAAAGGATTACCTTTTCCCTGTTACTCCCCTTCCCGTCAAATCCTCTTCCGTTCCCATCATTACAAGGAAAGGGTAGGAACCTCTTCCTTTTCCTCAAAAGGCCTGCTTTTCGTTTACAGCTGCTCATGAATCTCCCTACTTTAATATGTCACTGATTTTCACCTTGACTGGCTTCCTAATAATGCTTACTAAAACATATTTAGTCCACCACTACTATATAAAAAAAATCTTACAAACAATATTATCCTTCGTTTGAAATATACACATTACATAACTCTTAACCAATGTAAAATATGCATATTAATACAAAAACATTACATTCTTACGAGAATCAACAAACCGCAGGTAAAGTCTCGGATAACAAAAAAAACACTAAACAAAGTAAAGACGTTTTACATCCTTCCTTAACGTCAGTCCCGGTTACGCAGTCTGTTTATCCTCGCCTGGGCATTATGTCACCGGTATTGAAGCAAAGTTAACGGTAAACAGGATAATTGTCAGCCACACAACATTAGTGGCTAATAATTGCCATGAAATTGAAACCGGATATCAATATAAACCGCTTTTTATAATGAACAGACTAACAGTGGTAGAGCCCGTAACAACATCTGCAACACGATAGGCCGGCTCGACCAGTGAAATACCACGACCTCACAGAAGACAGGCGTGAAGTAGAGTATTCTGCGTTTCGTCCGATGAGTGAGGTGCTGGAGGCCTATTTCTAGTTCTCTCCCCCTTCCCACCCTTTTCTTATGTGGAAAGTATGGGAAGGGGAAGAGAACTTGACGGTGGAGGTGTATTGGAAATAACTATTTTCTATTTGTCCCTCTGTCCTTAATTAAAGGTGGGCAACGCATCTGCAACTCATTAGTTAGTTGCAGATGTCTATGGGTAGCGATCACTTGACATCGGGTGACCCGCTTGCCCGCTTGCCTCCTAGTACTAGCGCTTGACGATGCCGACAATCCCGATGTTAATTGGTGATGCCACAAACATGGTTGATGGTATACACTAGTTTGGCATCAGCCTGTTTATTATGTAAGTATCCTATCCTAATCCTAAAAAGTATCCTATGTTACTTCTAGTACCTCCAAGAATATGTGTACAAAGTTTCATGATGATCGTTTGAGAAGTTTTCGTGTGAAAGTGTAACAAACAAACTTACATTTAATATTAGTGTGGAAGTATGGATAAAACCAATCGATTCACGAGAATGAGATGGCGCTGTCGTTGCCACTGGTCACCACCATTAATTTAATCCGCAAAAGATGGCTTATATGTATTAATAAACGTGGAATTCTACTTCAATACTGGCAACTATATATTGGTTTAGATTGAATGAAATTACGACGAACGTTCGATTTGATTTGAGGAGTGCTGACGCAAGTGCGGCGCGCCCCCTGCTTTATTTAAATGACCCCTATGGATTTGCGTCATTTTTACGTAACCCATTCACATATGTGGGTAGGCGTTCGAAATAATGTTGATACATCTCGCCTTGGACTTCAAACCTAAAAAAAAGTTTATTGCTTCCCGGTCGCCGTTTTCGCCTGTCTGGGATATGCGTGGTTTAATGCTAGTTTTATTTTTGTTAACTACCCTAACTAACACGTGCCTTCCTGGTGACATACATTACTCAACGGATTATAGAAAATAAAGAATTAGAGATACGCTTTTAAAGAGTATTTCATAAATTTGTAAAAAAAAACATCTGGAAGGCTCCTTACCACCCACTGTTCGATGTGATAAATCGATACAAATATTATAAATGCGAAAGTTTGTATGTATGGATGAATGTTTGTTACTCTTTCTCGCAAAAACGGCTGAACGGATCTGGATGGAAATTGGCACAGAGATAGATTTAGTCCTACTATTAGTACTTTTAATTCCGACTAGTTCCGTTCCGTTAGTCTAGTGCGCAGAGTTGATGACATTGGTACAACAATTACAATTCTCGACTAGTTTTTCCTCAAGGTTTCAGCCGTTTATAATTGGCCCTTAGATGGAAAAATAATGAACACCGTAGTTTTTAATTTGCGAGATCGGTAAAGTTATGTTTTAAGTTGTAAGCTGTTGTTGCATTTTTAAAATGACAAGAAACCGAAACAAGCACATTAATTCAAGTGTTCTACTTCACTGAAACAATTGACAGTGACGTAGGGTCAAGTACTGAGCACTTACGTGTTGTACTATTGGTAGACACAAAGAAGAGAATTGATTGACTGAATTAAACATTTGTCTGTGAGCGGGCGAATGAACCCGTAACAGACTGATTTATTCAAGTCGAATTCTAAATAACTTACACTTTATACTGAAATCAAGATTTTAGTCTAAATAAATGAACAATATATTGTATTTTCTCTACCATAGATCTATTGTTAAAACACCTATCTAAGTCCCTACTAATACTTGTGTGTAAATACTAATAAATGTGAATGTGTGTTTGTTACGCTTTCACGCTAAAACTACTCAACCGATCATCATGAAACTTTGTACACATATTCTTGGAGGTATTAAAAGTAACATAGGATATTTCTTATGAAAAAAAATAGTATATAAAAAGCGAAGTATGTATGTTCCCTATAGACCTCTAGATACTCCGAAACGGCTGGACGGATTTCGATAAAATTTACAGGGATTGTCTAGATTGGCTCAGCGGGTGTTCCTGTGTTTGGTAGCGATCGGATCAATATAATTAGTGGTACCCGGGCGAAGCCGGGGTCAATAGTAATCAATAAATAAGATCAATGAAAACGTTGAATCCAATGTCTTTTGTCGGTTTTTCTATTCAACAAAACGTAGGGTGATTGGGAAAAGTTTCAGGCAAATTAGTAGCACGTAAAGCACAAGATGTGAGTGTTATATAAAAGTTTGGCACTGCAATTAAACTGGCAGATTGAGCATTTAAAACTAAACAGTAACCACTACATTTCAATAAAACTAGCTGTGAGGACCTCTGCTTGGCCTCGTTTTTATTTTGTCGTGTTGTTTCGGAATAGATATTCATTATCCGGATATTATAATGCCTAGATGACCGAACTATACTCGGTATTTTTATTATCGCTTTTTATTTTATTCCGGGCCCGAAAACACGGATAAAACTACATTTTTAAAAAATGAATCCTATCTAGATCGATTTATCGCCCCCGAAACCGTTTTCGAGATTCGGAGTATATATATACAAGAATTGGTCGTATCGTATCGTATTAGATTTAAAAGGCGTTTGGTTGATGACCGGGCGTTAATTTCTGTATCAACAATACATCTGTATTTGTCCGGTGTAACATCGTGACTGAATTATTAACAGAGATATAACAATAATTGTGTCAACACATAAACTTCAAACTTTTTTATTTGGCACTGAAAATGTTGCCATACGAAAAACATTTCCGATTATTCCGTAGCCATTACACTTCTTAGAATATGCTAATGAATTCACTAACTTCGTATAAAATTAATTGATTAATTTCAACATTTTCTAGAAGGTAATTACTCTACTGGTCATTTTTTCAGCATCTTTCATCTGCCGCTCCCACTAAGTAGGGGTCGGCACAATCTGGATTCCTCTACTAATATCATCCTTCACACAATCCAACCATCTTTTCATGTCTACCTCCGCCAACGTATCTGAAACCACCCTTGTTATGACGTTCATCGGCATTGCTAACCTTTTGCGCCTTAATTTTGTAACTGACTAAACTATCTTTCATAAGACAAGGAAAGAGTACAAAAATGGTGATTTACAGGTATTTTATTACAATAACCTGAGTAACTTGCTAATTTGTGTTTATCAAACTGAAGTTTTTACACGTTTGCAAGTTCGTGTTATGTTTACGTGACTAGAAAGAGATACAAGTTGAGTTTTTTCCTTTTTTTTAAGGGCCGCGTAATTTGTTTTTATGCCAGGAAGTCTAAACTTCCAAGGTTGACTGTTTTGTTTGTTATTTAAAAGAAGATAGATTGGTTTAATATAAGGTTTGTAAGAGACGGGATTCTTACCACGATTAGCCTTTTTGAACTCCAGATATTTCGGCACAGTTGCATGCGCCATGGTCACGGGCTGACTGGAATTATGCGGTAGTGCGCAAAAAAATGTTATAGGCGGTCGTATCGATCTACCTTCTTTCTAATTCTGCGACCACTACTATGGTTCGATTTCTCACTGCACGCTAAGTCCGCACTCGATTTTATTTTGTGTTGTCGACAATACACATTCACTGTGTACAGCACTTGTGCGTGTAGTCGAACTCGTCTGCTGGTTCTATATTGTATTTACGTATCACTGGATTCCAGACATTCAACAATTTAAACCCGTGGTTTTACCACATCTCTTACAAACCTTATATTAATAAAAACCACGAGACGACATAAGCAATATGTTCAAACATAAAGAGATATGACGCTGACTTATCGCTTTTCTTATCGAGGTTTCAACAGCCCTTTATTAAAAAGTGTATAATAGAACGGTTCATAACATAGACAACAAGATGAACTTAATATAGGCATAATGCTAACGATTACAATACTTACTCAACTGTAGTTCACTTTAAGGAGTTAAAATTATCATTTACCTCAGGGAGCTTCCACATGCGGTGACTGTTATGAATGGATACATACAACATAAAGGAGATAATTTTACAATAAGCCTCATTTTTAAGTGAAACAAAGATTTGTAGTAGTTCAACGCATTATACTTAAGTCAAGCGAAAATAAGCCTTACGGATATAGTCTTAGAATAAAAAATTCATTGTCTTAATTTAAATATGCACTTTAGAACAAAAACCTAACTGTAGAAAATGGAAATGAGGTCTTGAGCAGTAAATACATTCCGTGAGGTTGTTCCAGGAGAGTTAAATGTCAAAGGATTTACTCCAGGATATTGAAATTATATATGTTGTCTTCACCATGCGCTTGTTGGTATGACCACATGAAGTAACGCAATCAAAAGAAACTTAATGTTTGACCCATGGATTAGACATAATAAGAATCAAACCTCACAAGTAACAGTTAGTATCTTTAGACTTTAAAATTTATGCTATCACTACCGACATAAGTTATACTGCATTATGTGACTACATCTCTAATAACTCCTTATGTTAATACATTTGATATTGACAATGTTTTTGTATGGATTCTGCGAAATTTGTCCAACAAACAAAACATCAAAAAATAATCACAGCTATAAAATAAAACTAAAGTTTGTATGTATGTATTATGTTAAAAAAAGAAATGTCAAAGATGGCTGCCAGCTGACCTTGTTGACACTAATCTCTCTTCCTGGTTTGTATGTTGTTAAACTATATTTATTGTATGCATATGAACTAAATGCTATGTAGTTTTTTTTAATTGATTTTGGAAATTATTCACATATTTACATTTGGTATTAGTACAATAAAACAAAAATAATATTAGTACGAAAACATAAATAATTGCCAAGAATAAATTGCTTACAACACCAGTATATTCTGAAATGCAATGAATAGCAGGTGCTGTGGATTATAAGATAATACAGATAAAATAAATATCAAGTCTGTAACACGGAGGGTATGCAGAGATTATGTATTTTCATTTGACGCAATCCTGACACACCTCTCTTGCTACTTCGACAGTCACAATAATAATAAAGGTTAGCTTTAATTATAAAAAGTGGATGACCCAGGTAAAGTTATTGCTTAAAATATTACTTTTATCAGTTTTTTTTCTTAACTGGTTTTGCTTTGCCACCACGCTCACATTTTTTAATAGAAGAAGGTGGCACATGCAGGTCATACAATATTGAATGAGCGCTACTCATACATCTGCAACAAGCTTATGAGTTGCAGATGCATTAATATAAGGTTTGTAAGAGATGGGATTCTTACCACAATTAGCCATGCGCCTGCAACTCATAAGAACAAAACTTATATTAGTAAAAACCACAAAAGTTTAAAGTTGCAGCTGCATCTTTGATGGACGGAGGAGGGGATTAATAAAAAAGGATATTTCCCTTTCCTATCAAATACTCTTCCCATCATTCTCTTATTGGAAAATGTTAGGAAGGGGAAAAGGATTAGGCCTTCAGCACCCCATCAGACGAAACGCACAAATATTTCTACTTCACGTTTGTCTTCTATGAGGTCGTGTTCGTGTTATTTCACCGGATCGAGCCGGCCGATTCGTGTAATGGATGTTGTTGCGGGTGTAGAACATGTTTATGTTCAAACTAATCCCATGTATTTGTACAGTGGGTGGTTAGGGTTTCCCTAACACATGCGGCAAAAGCGACGATAGATTATAGGATACTAAGAAACTACGGTAGTTACTTCTCAAATAAATTTATTTTTGACTTTTATCGATAGTCAATATATTGTTTTTTTAGGTTAGGTAACTCTTAGAAATCTATCGGAATTTATAATAATTGAAAGCGATATTATAGACAAAGAAAATACTTATATAATCTGTTAATGTAAGGATATGAGCACAAAACTAAAGAATCTTCTTCATAATGTATAAAACGGAACAAAACAAGCGGAAATTGACTCACCCTCCGACTCCGGTTTAGTTTCGTGTTTAGTCATTTCCACAACTCAGATTACACTTATCGTTTGTAGCATACACTTTAACTGTAGTTTTTATACACAACGGTTGCAACAATTACGGTTTATATCTATTTGTTATTGTTTTCAAGTTTTGACACTAAAAACTTTCGTTTGTGACTGATTGACATTGACATTAGCCGTACACAAAGGTTATAAAGTACAAACAAAAAATACAAACTTCATCATAAGAATTTTTTCTACGGTTACAGAAGTTACAGCAAAGGTTACAGCGTCATATTTAAGCCGATTTACACACAATGTTAATTATAATATGCCCATCAATAAATATTTTACGTAATATATTCCGTTCAATAGTTTTGCAGTTAGAAAATTCTGAAATATTGCCTTTATTTAATTAGTATGCAGTAATGCAGTGGGGAAAATTCAAAGAAAAAGCCCTATTTATTATATGATTCCTTCCAACGAGGGTTGGTGTCAGGCAAGCGAACGGCCGTAAAAACTGTAGCTAAACCCACAGTATACATCATAGTATGGTCTACGGCCATATTGCGTCAGCCCCACATAACATCGTAAAGGGCAGGGAGGGATGATATTAATGATGTATTTAATTAGAATGTACTATTCATAAAAAAATCAAAGAAAAATTATATATGTGAAGATAATAAAAAGACGATACTTGCGAACATTTAGATGTAAATACATCTATAAAAAATAAAATATAGAAATAAAGCAGTATTGCAATCCGTATCCCCTGGGAACGGAAAAGCGTTTTTTGAAATGAAATACTGGATCTATGTATCCATAAAATAAACGTGATTTATGGTTGTATATTCTTTGCGTGGTGAACTTTTGATTTCGACTGCTTTCAGTTCAGCCGGATTCGACTATTGTTCTTACATGAAATGTCATAAAATGTTAAATGTTTTTGTCCTTGACCTTGTCATTTTACGAACGTTTTGTTTGAATTTTAAAAATTGAGAACAAAAGCAAATACTTATATTAACCATTTATTTATTAATTACTTGCTTACTTACTTATTTTTTCGTTGATTTTCAGATTCTCTTGATAATGTGAAGCGGACACAACGCAGAAACATAAAATAACGTAGAGTCGAAGGGGTCAAAAATTTGATAAAAATGTCTAACTCCAATCCAGTCCCAATAGAAAATGGTGTTGGTGATGAAGCTCGGTAATATTTTGATATTAATAATAAATCATGCTATTAATTAGTACTCGAAAACACTCGCACGAAAAAGTAACATGTGCTATTTAAATTTAACTCTAAAAATTTTATCTCGTTTTTACATACTTTCTTTTAAAAAAGCTCTAAGATTTTTTATTTATCTTTAGATTTCTTTATAACTATGTGCTAGAGCATAATAACAGTAAGTTAATGGTATAATGCTCTTGGTACGCAAATGACGTACGTAATCATTTTATTGCGGGAGTTTCGATTATTAATAAAAAGTGACTGCTATTTATTTACCCCTTTGAAACATCTCTCTTGAATGTGCCCTACCCAAGCTTTCTTTTTATACAACTTGTGTAAGCCATGATAAAAATATATTACCTACTCTACCCTACCAAATGCTCATGGCCATATGCTAAGCATAAATTTACCTAGTAATCTTTTATGTATAAAAATCGAAATGTATGGTAATTTACGACTCATACTGTGTAGGATAAGTTTAAACCTCAGACCTTTAATTCTGATTTGGATGTCTAGCCAATGAGTTGGACATTTAAGTGTCTGTTTATTGTTTAAAAAAGCTTAGTAAGAAAATGGCTCACCTGATGTTAAGTGACCGCTACCCATCATCTGCAACAATGAGAAGTTGCAGATGTGTTCTAAATGTTTGTGTAGAAAACAAGAAGGGTGTTGATAAGAAAAAGGATAGCATTTAAAAGTGTTTGCCACACCCTACTCACCTGATATTAAGTGAATGCTACCCTTTTTGCAACAAGCAAAAGAGTTTCAGATGCACTGCCTACCTTTCATTGACAGAGTTATAGAAATATGGAAAGATAAACAGAAAAAGGGTATTTCCTTCTACTCTTCGTCTCCTACCCCATCAAGCCCTCTTCTACCTTCCCATACTTTCCTTATTAGAAATGGATTGGAAGGGGAAGAGGACTGAAATTGAGCCTTCAGCACGAATGCAGAATACTTCTACTTGACACCTGTCTCCTGTGAGGTTATGGTATATCACCATTTGGGCCTGTTCATTCATGCAACAGCTTTTGCTGCTGTAGGCTCTAACACTGTTAAACATGTTCCGAGTTGCTTTCTCAACAACGGACTGTTTTCTTAAAGTGCTCTTATTTGTTATTGAAATCAGTTAGATGTTATATCTGCTATCTTGTATTTGACTTCATCTTTTTATTTTAATGGAGGAGTCTGGGTGAGAATTTTACCTAGCAGTTGGACTTAAAAGGTTAACAAATTTTCTTTAGCACACTGCCTTTATGATTGGCTTGAAAAATATGTTGCACCACTTAGTATTATTGTTAATATTATTTTATCATACCTTTGATATAATGTATGTAATGAAAATGTCTACTGTATCTGGCTTGTTTAATTTTTGTACTTTTTTACACCTTTATATGCATGATTAGATATTTTTTTATGTGTACATTTTACATGGAATAAACATTTTAAGATTTTTCTTTAACCTTTCCTAAGAGAGTAAACGCAAGGTAATTTTAATTTTAATGAGTCTATTAGTGAAATAATTTTAAAAATCGATTCAGTAGTTTTGAAAATAAACGCAAAAAAACAAACTAACGAATTTATATATTTAAAGTAACAACAATTCTCATTATCTAGACACATAGTGAAATGTCTCCTGGATCCTGTTGGAGATGTAAAATGGAGTTTTCTATCTTGAACAGAAGGAAAAAGGATTTTTTTTATTTCTACAATTGACTTTTTGTTTTTAAAATATTATGTATAAAAAATGACAGTTTAAGTTAAAACACGTAAAAAGCTCTACGCAATTGTAGTACTTTTTTATTTTATTTATAATTTTTATCAGCTAATTACCTAATACCTTATTTATATATTATTATTATATTATTACATGCAAATAAAATTTCTTCAACTAATCTTGTATAACTACTCCCATTAAATAAATATATTATTAATTATTATAATACAAAGATAAATAATAATAAAAAGTACAATAAGTATTTAACCTATACAAACATGTAAATGCAGCATGTTTTTTAAAATTAAGTTTTTTGTGTATGGCGTTGATTTTTCAGTTTGCTTATATGAAATATGTATATGCATGTATAGTTATTTTCAACGCGTACTTTGTTTTTTCACAGTGTATTTAAAATGGTTTATGTTGAATGATAATTTAAATTACTTTATTCAAGTTCTTAACATTTTGTTTCCAACAATTATATAAATTTCCAGTAGGCCTCATTCCTGATAGACAAAAAATATTTAATTTTTTTAATCAATGTTATAAATAAGGTTCTATTACACATCCAATTATATTTATAAATATCATAATTTAATAAAATTAGATATTTTATTTCCATATTTAAAAAAAAAACAATATTACTTAAAATATAATTAAATAAGGAACATAAGCTAATAACTTAAAAGTATAAGTTATAACTTAAAGCGCTCGATTATTGCATTTCTAATGTGAAATGAAAATAATACAAACATTTTTTTCAAAGACGTTTGATATTGTGTAACTGTGTGTAATGTGGCGGTTTTAGGTTCGATCCCCACTGGGGAAAATGTGTATTATATTTACATTTTATTTTACTATACTAGTATACTCATTAGTATGTTGACTAATTTGCGTTTTTTTTGTCTTTTCCAGCGGCACCACATATTTCTTTTCCAGGGGTAGATCTAGCGCGTCGCTATGGCAACGGATAAGCCTATTCGTCTCCATATACTGGAAGTCACTCATAGTTGTTTTAACACCTCTCATATTGTTACCTATTCCCGTGTTAAATGCTGGATCAGAAAATGCAAGGGTAAGTTTACGACTGTGAATATGTAGACGGTAGGCAGAGTTACATCATTTCGAATTTGTACCATTCTGGCATATGTCCTCTATTGGATTATTAGTTAGTGCTGGATGGAACATTGATTCCAGGCAGCCATATGTATGTAGTTATAGTTAAGGGGAACCGCTCCGAAGTCTCGCGACATTTGACTTTCGGCAATGGACTTGTCTCAAATCACACTGGTGAAATAAGTATTGTACATAATTATTCCCGAGGAGTGTTGGCGTCAGGCAGGCGGCCGGCCGTAAAAACTGTAGCCAATATATGTGGACTACGGTCATACTGTGCCAACCTCATGTAAGTGGGAAAACGGCATGATTGATAATGGATACTTCTGAATACCCAGGTGTCGCCAATCTAGTGGACTATGTTTTTTTTTTATAAATCAAGGGGGCATAAGAGCAAAGGTGCCTAAAGTTCCCATGAACATCCACTATATCAGAGGAATTGTAGATGGGCTGGCGGCCTTTAAGGACGGAGTACGCACTTTTCTTGAAGGATCCTTAGTCGTGTTAGCTTGGAAATACCGCTGGAGGTAATTCTACGAGTACGAGGCAGAAAGTTATGCGAAAACCACGCGGTAGTGGAACCATCAAGGTTTTTGTCTATGGTGAACGTTTGAAAAATTAATGAAATATGTATTGTTTGACAATTACGGTATTATTTTCCTGCCAGTTACAGTTCACATTCTTCAGTGAAAACTTCGTCGAATAATAACGGATTATGACACACAAATTCCGTTTGTTCCCTACTATATATGCGAGAGTCACAAAAATCGTAGCTCATATCAACGCTGGAAGCGTTAAGCGTCCAAAATAAAAAGATGCTATTCTGTAATTGTGTTCACTACCTTAAACTGCCTACCTTCATAAATTCTATATGTATTCCAGGCCTACAGATGTATGTACGTGGTATTAATAATGGCGATGTATTGGGTACTTGAGTTACTCCCGCTACCAGTCACCTCAATGCTACCCATCGTCTTGTTCCCGACCCTGGGTATCTTGGACTCGGACAAGACGTGCGCCGCGTACATGAAGGAGACCAACATGATGTTCATGGGCGGTCTCATGATCGCTGCTGGGGTGCAGCATTCCAAGCTACCGAAGAGAGTGGCGCTGTGGACGGTGCAAGTGGTCGGATGCTCCCATAGAAGGTTGGTATGAATTGTCTATCGGTGATTTTTTTACAGTAGCTAGGTTCCTTCAAGAAATAGGCGTACTCTCAAGTTGTGCGATTTTCTGCGTCGCTTGGATTCTGACGAGCAGGCCATTTGAAGTTGTTCTGGTATTGTGAATGCCGATGCCCAATCATTTAACATGTATTTAATTTATTTCAGATTAAACTTTGGTCTGACATTTGTGACTATGTTTATATCGATGTGGGTGTCGAACGCGGCCGCTACCACCATGATGGTGCCCATTGTTGAGGCCATACTGGAGGTATTGGAGCAGGTGAGAGAAGACACTTACAAAGTACATTTACACATATAATACAAGATAGGTGAATGAGGAAAGAGTGAAGGGAAAATTTATGTGGATGTATGGATGCAGAAGAAGCTAGAGAGGTGTGTTGGGGCTGTATGTATGAAGAATAATTGGAATATGCTAATACGAACTATTCGCGTTTCAGCAAGGATTGGGAGATGTGTATGTCAACAGAAAGAAGAATGCACTCCCCGAGAATGGCAAAGATGTTAAACCAGCTGACAATAGAAATGCTGAGGAAGAGTAAGTTATTATCCCTACTAATATTATAAATGTGAATGTAAGTTTGTTACGCTTTCACGCTAAAACTACTCAACCGATCATGAAACTTTGTACACATATTGGAGGTATTAAAAGTAACATAGGATACTTTTTATGAAAAAAATAATATATAAAAATCGAAGTATGTGTGTTCCCTATAGACCTATAGACTCCGAAACGGCTGGACAGATTTCGATGAAATTTACAGGGATTGTCCAGATTGGCACAGCGGGTGTTCCTGTGTTTGGTAGCGATCGGATCAACATAATTAGTGGTACCCGGGCGACGCCGGGCGGGTCACTAGTAGACTAATTTTCTAACGACAATAATGATTAATTTGTCATATGGTTTATTGATAAATAAAAAAAATCTTTGATGCCACTGGACCTAGTGACTTTAAATGTAACAATAGCAAATTAATTTTCTAAATTCAGCCCCTGAAGTTCTGAAGTAGGGGATGAAAGTTTGTATGAAGAAATAATCAAATGTAAGTTGACCGCCGATCTATATGAAGAAACGTATTAAACAGGGTTCATCTTAAGCTGGACGTGTCGGTTGCTTAAATTGCACAGGGACTGAAACTGTGGGGCACAGCTTGTTACTGTGTCTATAATTTTTCGTTCATTCGCATTCTGTTATGTGTCGAGGGGACATTAAAAATCCGTTGCGTTGTAGTAATGTATTTACTACTAACATTTACCAATTTCTAGGGCGCCAATGCCGAGCGACATCACTATATGTTACTACCTGAGCATTGCGTACGCGTCCACTCTCGGCGGCTGCGGGACCTTGGTGGGCACGGCCACCAACTCCGCTTTCAAAGGAATATTTGACTCGTGAGTACAACACAGGGACTTTTAATTGTATGCTTAATTGATTGTTTACAATGAAACTTCTTTTCCCTTTGCTTGTCATTTTTGGGGTCGGCACAGAACGGCCATAGTCCATACTATAATAGGTTTAGCCTTTAGTTTTTGTGTACGGCTGGCCATCTGACTATCGAAATAATTTATTAATATTTCTTTTGAACCATTTCCAACCAAGGTCAAGGTTGGAATTTTTTTATATCATAGCTTCGAATTTTTTATATATTTAATTTGTCATTTCGCAGGGAATTCCCGGAAATCTCAGGATCTGTGAACTTCTTCTGGTTCATGGCGTACAGCACGCCGCCCATGTTGCTGATGCAGCTGCTCGTTTGGCTCTCGTTGCAGGTCACCTTTATGGGGCTTTTGAGGTACATCACTGTTTCAATGTGACCTCATACATTTTATATTTTAAAATGTCGCTAATGCTTGTAATCTTACTATCCTCCCTCTTATCTCCTTACATTCTTGACTATGCATAATGATGAATATGCAATCTAGGGGTATAAAGTAATAAAAAAATCCAACGTAAGTTGACCTCAAATTTATATGACCAATCATATCAAATAGGGTTCAGCTTAGACTGGGCATACGTGTTAGATCAAATTACACATAAGAAGATTTGTACTAGATAATTTTTTTTATGGAAATACGTGGCAAACGAGCAGGCGGATCACCTGATGTAAAGTGAGCGCAGCCCACAGACATCCGCAACAGGCAAATGTGTTGCAAATGCGTTGCTCGCCTTTATTAAACAGAGGAGGGCATAGACAGGAAAAAGGATATTTCCTTTTCCCCGTTAACCCCCTCCCCGTCCAATCCTCTTCCCGTTTCTATCCTATCCTTATTAGGAAAGGGTGGGAAGGGGAAGAGGACTGAAATTAAGCCTCCGGAACTTCACTCATTAGACGAAACGCAGAGTACTTCTACTTCACGCCTGTCTTCTGTGAGGTCGTGGTATTTCACCGGTCGAGCCGGCCAATTCTTGCAAAAGATGTTGTTATTGCGGGCTCTACCATTGTTTTTTATTCTTTGTGCATTCTAGACCTAAAAGCGAGGCCGCTAAGAATGTGAACAAGGCATCGTCGGGCTCCTTCACCACGATGAAGGTGATAAAAGAGCAGTATCGGAACCTAGGTCCCATCACCTTCCACGAAAAGGTACAGTTCCTCTAATGTTATATATGAGACATCATTCTCCCATTTAAAGCTCCGCTTAAAGAAGAGTTCCACCACATTAGTTCTTTCCCGCTTTTCTATTGTATATATTTTAAAAGAAAACAGCTGTCTCTCTGGCCTTTTTATGGCAAACTAAAGATATTTGTTCATTACAGGCGTCTGGATTCCTATTCATTCTCGCCGTGTTCCTGTATATATTCCGTAAGCCGGGATTCATGCCCGGTTGGGCTGACGTCATCACAACCATGTAAGTAATTTTTTTTAACAACAACGCCATCTCTCTGTTGGTTTTTAGAAACGGACAAAGGTATCCTGCCTTTTACAAGGACCTATACAAATCTAGATGTAATATATTTGTTGAGCCCATTCTATCCGATTTCTATATTTGTGGGCATCTGTATTATCTCAAAGGAGTGTCACAATTTATTATTTAGAGTCATCTGTGTTACATCAAACAAGTTCTGTTATTTATTATCTTTGTCATCTATGTCACCTCAAAGAAGTTAAATAATTTATTGTCTGTGGTCAAATGTATTATTTTTAGTTAGTCATTAATATGTTTATAAATTATCTTTCCGAGCTACTTGTATGTTATTTGTAACATTGCTAATTGTTGCAGGAAGGTGAAGGACGGCGTGACGTCGATGTTCATTGTCGTGCTGATGTTCATCCTGCCCATGTCCATGGACTTCATCAAGTTCTTCACGGCGTCAGCCTCCTGTAGGTGTTCTAACATCAACCAAGTATTAACCTTGAGTGCTCCATTGTAAATTTAAACTGCGTTTGGAGAAAATGATTGAATATAGATAGACTGAATTAGGTTATTCAGTATATACATGACATAATACACTTTTTTATATACAATACAATATTGTATTCTTACGTAGAGCGAGTCACGGTTAGGCACTTTTCGTTACATGAAGGAGATGAAAGATATAGTTTAGGTGGTGGGAAACGGAACAACCTATACTCAACAAGCCGTAGAATAAGAAAGACGCGCATGTGCGCACAAGACGTAATAATAAACATAGATTTATGTTGTATTTATAAATTGCGCTCGGACTCTCCCTGTCCTGCCTTCTCCTTGGGCTCTTATATCACATATGAATACGGTGTTCAATGCGGAATTTTATTCTGTTCTGTAATTTATCTAAAAGATTTTCCTTGACTTTTTCAGATGAAGAACTGGCTGCGTCTAAGCCTTCCTCAGGTGTGGTGACTTGGGGCATCCTCAAGGAGAAAATCCCATGGGGTCTTCTGTTTCTGTTGGGTATGTACCCCGTGTCATAATTTATACGGGAAATGAAATAATGGATTACATTAAATTTAGGTATTATTTTGTTCATATGAAATCGAATGACAACTGTCTATCTGTTATCCTTTTAAGTCTTCTGTTCTGACCTTACTAAGTTTACATTACTAAACATACACATTTCTAAGGTTACACGTTACTCAGCTTACTCAGCACTAAACTCATGATATTACTAATCTTACACGTTACTTAGCACGCACAGTACTACTTTTACACATTGCAAAGGTTACACATTATGCTTATACATTACTAAACGTTACTAAGCTTACATGGTTCATATTACTAAGATTTAGATTAAACATTATATTATGTAAGATATCTTATAGTGCTTGTAAAACTTTTCAGGCGGTGGTTTCGCCCTCGCAGAAGGCAGCAAGGCCACCGGCCTGTCGTCCATGATCGGCTCCTCGCTGAACGGTCTGCACGGGCTGCACCCGGCGCTGGTGCTGCTGGTGGTGGTGCTGGTGACGCAGTTCATCACCGAGTTCACTTCCAACGTGGCCATCGCTAACCTCATACTGCCCGTACTGGCCAACATGGTACGTAATGACAGCCAGAGCCAACAGCGAAAACATTTTACGAATAGACCAAAGCAGTAATATTTGTACTAATAGGCTGGATCAGTATTATTTGAAGGAAAAGGCCTCATCAATAATATTTGGGGGAAAAGGCCCCATTAGATAATATTATATGAATAGACCAGATCAGTAATATTTCTACAAATAGGCTAGGTCAGTTAACATTTGTACTGATGATGATGAGATCAGTAATATCTGTACTAGTAGGTCGGTGCGACTGTTTACCGATTAGATTAGGTTTTTATATGACACATGGTTATTATTTGCCTTCTTGACGCATTAATTTAATACCTGGAGACTTAATTCAATACGAAGTCTAGTCTAAACCTTTCGGAAGTAACTAAGATTGGGAGGCGGCGTATCTTTACGATCGCTGGTCACCCTCGGAGGTCTTTAGACTTCGCAACTATTGAAGCGTTTTTCATATAGATTCCAGGGCGATATTATTGGATTCACACAAACGAAGTCGTAAATTAGAGCTAGTTTTTTTTTTAATCCTGGAATCTTAAACAGTATTGGCTTTAGGTGAATGTTAAATATTTTTTTTATAATTCTTGATGTGTTCTCGCAGGCCCGTACACTGGACATGGACCCGCGCTATCTGATGGTACCGGCGACTCTGGCGTGCTCGATGGCCTTCCACATGCCGGTCGGCACGCCGCCCAATGCCATCGTTGCCGGCGTCGCGCACATACCCACGTCTAAAATGGTATGTACACTTTTCCATCACACATCCTTTTGAGTTTTCGCAATTCCTTCCAATCTTGACGAGCCATTGAATAAATGAATGAATGAACGAATGAAAGAATGAATGAATGAGTGAAGGAAAGAACGAACGAATGAATGAGTGAAGGAAAGAACGAACGAATGAATGAGTGAAGGAAAGAACGAACGAATGAATGAGTGAATGAATGAATAAATATATTAGTTGGTTACTAAGTTTTGATTTCTACTGAAATCTTAAGATCTGTGAGGTTACAGTATTTTTTTTAATATATGTACATGTAATCTTTATATATTAGATACATAAAAATACGTTTCTTTTCAATCTACATATAGGTGGTTTATATACAAAGTTACGTCACAATACAAACCTAAAAAAAAGTTACAAAATTACCTCTTTGAGATTACGAAGTAAAATATTTTTTTCAATCATAGTGTATATTTTAAATTGACAATAAATTGTTTCCACAGGCTGTAGGGGGTATAGGTCCTAAAATAATCACCACCCTTATCGTCTGGGGCGCGTACCCCACATGGGGCTCTCTGATTTTCAAAGCGGAGGACATCAAGGCATTGCAGAATCCAATCACAGTTCCTACACCGGTCAACACAAACCTCACTCTCGCTTGCAATGCTACGGCGACCAGTTTAACTATGACCCCCAACTTTAACTGTACTAGTTCTTTGGCGGTTGATTTTATAAAGGGCGCATTTAACTGTAGCTATTCCCCGTTTAAGAGCTAATGGGAGTTTAATGACTTGTGAAAGCTTGTACCTTAAATATAATTATTTGTAGACCATTGTGTTATGTAGCGGTTTGGGTGGGCTCAAAAATACATACAAGGTAAATTCTATCGATTGTACAGTTTTTACTGTTCTTTGTAATGTTTGTCTTATCAACGATTTGTAAAGAATTTTTTATGTAACGAAATGGTTTAGGTTTTTTTGTCAAACCGAAAACAAACCGAATTAAAACAAAATTGGTTTGTTCCAAAAGAAAACGAGAAATTGCTGTCTCCTTCACCACAGTTTCGATTGTTACTTTTATTACACAAATAATATAACCGATATCGCATTTTAAACCATTTTTTGAATATACTACGCGTTCGCAATAACATGATACTTAACAATTGTCATTATCCGCTCACTCCCGTGTGTCTACAGCTAGCAATGAAGCTATTTATTCTTATTATTAAATTTGTGGTTTAAACTTTTCTATAAACTGTACAAGAGAGTTGTGACGTCATCAGTCCTAGGCATCATGTTATTTTGCGCGTGTAGTATGTTTATCTGGTACACTCGCCCACCGACTGCTGCGCATTAGTAACATTGCCAAAAGTGTCATACAATATATTTTTATATATCAGATATATTGTTAGAATGATAGCGGAAAAAGCGGGTGCTGACTTAATTTAATATAACCATAGACCAATCTTGTAAATTATCTATGGTCGCGCCGGCGGCCATCTTGTGATATGTCAATCATTTGACTAATGCATTTTAGAGCAATTATTTATGGTTTCTTTTATACTTTTACTGTTTTTTCTCATAACTCTGTGTTACCATTTTTCTATGATTTTTTTCTGTTACAATATCACTGGAAGCCGTCATTTTTGTATTGCAAAATGAATTTGATTGAAGTCGTGGTGTCTAAGCATTTCTAACTTAGGTATCTTATGTAAAGTGCCTTGTGTGATAAGTTGAATGTTACTTGTAGCATTTTATAACAAGGATACTTATATCAATTAAAAAATTAAATTATTTAATGGTAGGAAATGAAAAGAATTTCACAACAAATCAAATTGCTAATTATTTTACTAATCAATGTAACTAAAACATTGAAATCTTGTTTGTTAAATACCAACTTATGTTGTCGTGTAGTGCAAATTAGTTTAATATAAATAAAATACAGCCTTTATATATTTTTCTACTATGTATGCCGGAAATTAAAGCGTTTTGTATTAAAAATAAAAATATATTTTTATATATTTCTAGAGAAATGAAAGTTTATATAATGTAATCTATTTAAAATTATATATTGTAACACTAAAATCCTTTGTACCATAAATATTTCTAGAGTATTAAGGTAATCTCTGGTTTGAAATTTTAGGGTAATTTTATTATTATTTAATAATTCGGTTCTAACCTTGTGTGTCACAACTTTTTTTTGTCTTATCTCGAAACCA
Source organism: Papilio elwesi (assembly GCA_029849275.1). Lineage (NCBI taxonomy): Eukaryota > Metazoa > Arthropoda > Insecta > Lepidoptera > Papilionidae > Papilio > Papilio elwesi. The sequence continues at coordinate 6,293,665 of CM056707.1, read as the reverse complement.
AACTTTTAATGAATGGTATCGAAGTTTGTCTTTTATTATCGAATCAATTTAAATATAAAACGGAACGGAAGATGCATATTATAGCACTTGGTGTTTGATTTGGTTTATGGTGTGGTTGGTTATTGGAACTTTGATGTGGTTTTATGAACATTTCAAAGCGCCCGCGTAACTGATACACGAAGTGGAAGCGAATTTAAAGTGATTTAGTAATGTCTGCACAAAAATCTCGCCTGGTCACTAAATGGGATCGAAAACATTTTGAAGCCGTTTGAATACGTAGCTTTCGCTTCGCTTCCGGTGTCAGTGTGTCGCGCGCTTTATATTGTCTTGTGGTTCATTAATGTGTGCATCGGACTCGATCAGCTGTGAGGTGAGGTCGTTAAATCTCAATTTTTTTTAAATCAAATACTGTAAATATTTGTGCTCTGAATGTTGTTCCATAATAAAATTATTAAGAAATTATTAAACTTTCATTTAAAATGCGACCACAAATTATTGAAATACCACGTAAGTTGTAAATCCTATACCAAAAGTACATTCCTCAATTCAAGCTCGTACACAATTGAAGCGTAGCGAAGGTTTTATATAGAAGTTAACATAGCAAATTCAACCTTATCAATACAATGTTAATGCACATATTTTATTTCATATAAAACATTATTCTGCAGATTGTACGTGTATTCGCGCGCCTGTGAGCGAACATCGTCCATTTGTGCTCTAGGTTGAGTCGACGCAAAATTTTGTTAGAGGACATCCTAAATGAATCGCCATGATTGGTGACGTACAAAAAAGTGGTATACAGCTTGTATCAGTGGATGTATGAATGTGAATGAAGCGGAGCGCGCCAACAGCGGCTTTAGCGCTTTATATTATTTGTGTAAGAATAATTAAAACAAATATCTATTCGTTTTATTTAACAAGTTGTAAAATTAACTTTTTACACGCAGTATTAATGGTTTTTACTCCAACGAATTAACATCAGCCCATTTCGGGAACAAGTGTATCTCGGGCCATATCGCTTTAGACCACATTGTGACCGTTACCCATACGGTGAGGACTGCTATCACCGATGGTCCAAAGCCGGCGCGCATCTGCGAATTAAATATTTATATTTGGTGAACACTTCAAGCTTTTATTGGGGATTTTCTCTCAGGCAGGTTAGTGATTTTCCGTTTTTCGGATTTAAACGTACAAAAATGCACCGCAAAGATTGTATTAACATAAAAGAAACATGCAAAGATCTAGTTTCTAATTTTTTTTAACTAGATGACAATATTTTCTATTGATATATCCTAAGAATTTTTTTTATTGTCCTTTTGATTCTGGTTAAACGTTTGGTTTTTTTTATAAAATAACTATCTTTCCACAAGATCTTTATGTCTATCCACCCCAATTGGTTCAAAACCTAAACTTATGTGTTCTAAATTGAGCCTCACCATGACTGTTGGCGGAAGATGTACATACGCCAGCACCATGGCATTGGCCGGCGTGCCGGTCATCAGATGGAAGGGCAGGGCCGCGGCGAGCGTCGCTGACAGCATCAGGTATTGAGGGTTAACTTTTGAGATAACACACTGGAATAAGAGGAAGAAATGTCATATGGATATTGATAAAGTTTGCATATCACATTCAACTCTCGACAGTATACAAACGTCTAGATAAACTTGACCCCTAGAGTCGCTATCACCAACGACCAAGCAAGGGCTAAGCCTAATTTGGTTTAAACGATTTAATAGTGTTGGCCCCAAATTTAGCTCGGAAACCACTTGTGATCTTCAATGAACATACTATCTAACATATAATCTAGTACCTAGTCAAATACCATACGAGGATAGAAATTCCTTAAGACCGTTTACTATACACTTCATACTTTCAACTTTACGTCACAATCTTACTGTTGGAGATGTGCGCGGCGCTAGCGTCTCTATGTTCCATTGTACGCAGTGTGTCGTCATTTATGTGCAAAAGTTGGAAATAAAAATAAACGTTACAAAATTATCAATTAATTTAATATTTAAACGAACCACTCTAGCGACATGAGGAAGCAAGGCGTGCGCTACACTAGAATTGCAAGCGAATTCTGTGAGCGTCTTGCAGAGGACGATGATAACCAGCACCGCGGCCGGCGCCGGCCAGCCGGAGAACAGCAGCAGTAACTTCTCCAACTCTTGCGTCATCTTCGACTGCTCCAGAGCCTCGAATACTGTGTTGCTACTACCTATACATTTCATTTAATAAAAAAAGTCTAACTTAACCTAACCCAAACTTGTGGTTAGGCAGGTTTTATTATTTTTTTCTGACTAGAAAAGAAAAAGATCGACAGAGAGCAGTATGAAGTAATAATTCCAATAAATAATTATAAAATCATTAAAATTGGAAGCTAACCAATCACAAACAGTACGCTCCATGGCACGCTGTCCTTAACAAGGCCCCAGTTAAGACAAGTCCTGCTCGGTCCTGGTTGGAGAAGCTCCGCATTGCCTGAGTAAGCGATCAGACGGAGATGTTACAAAATTAAAGAACAAAATAACTGCATTTAGTTATATTGCGGGGGATTTAGGGTTCGGATTTCCTTCGCATTGATTTATAAAGTACAGATTTTCGTCAACTCTTGCGACAATGCATTTAAACAGCTATTATTATTTTAACAAGTCTTTCATGACTATCGTGTTTACAGGAATCTACTTAGGTATTATTATGATGAAGCGAAGACTTACCGGAACGCCTCTTGAAGAATTTTGTGAAATCCAAATTTATAGGCGTAATGAACAACAGCACTACACACACCATCGAGGGCGCCGATAACTTTATGTGGCTGAAAACATGTAAGATGTTTGAAAATTTAAAATACTGGCAATTGCTAATCTCAAAAACTTATCCCAACGCTAAAGGTCAACTTTTACCGTTCAGGCTACCGTCGAAACAATGTTCTTAACAATTATAATACTGAAATAAGCTGAATATTTATAATACATCCGGCTCGAAGGACCAAACGATAAAATATAAGAACACGACGTTTTTCTATTTTTATTATTATTTATTTTTATTTGAATGTCAATTTTTGCGTTAACCTCCTGTATTTTATTACCTCATTACTGATTCATGGTAAGAATACGCCGTGAACAATGTATTGCTGGTTACTTGTAATGCGGCTGAAAGAACCACCACTGTAGAAACGATCTGGAATTAGAGTTTTTATTATAGTAAAAGGCAAACGAGCAAGCGGGATACTTATGTGACCGTGATTAAGAAAAAAACAAGAATGAAGGGATGGGAAAGATATGCGGCACCTCACTCGCGCTAGACAAAACGCAGAAGTAGGTACTACCTTTTTACAGTGTTCTGCAACGTTGTGGTACTGTCCTCCTTAAGCCGACCATTTCGTGTAACAGCTTTACCGTTGTTAATCTTTCACCTATTATGTAGACAGGTTAAGCCGACCATTTCGTGTAACAGCTTTACCGTTGTTAATCTTTCACCTATTATGTAGACAGGTTAACTAACTAAACCCATTTAAATATTTTTCCGTTACTCACCACCTCATGGAACGTCGCTTTGCCCAGTTGTTGGTATCTAGTGGATAACAAGGTGTTCATATACTGAGTCTCTTCGTCAGTCAAGTTCATTTGTAATGGGGCGTCGCGGTAAGACCTAAAAGAGAACTTTGAACGTAATTTAAATGTTATACAGATAAAATATATCTTGATATATTTTACTCTATGGTTTTACATATAGATAACACCGATTACAGTTACGTACGTATATATACCTTTTTATTAGTCAATAGATATCCACTACTGGACGTTGGTATCCAGCTCGAATTCTAGAAAGATTCAAGAACCCTTATCGGCCTAATGCAGCGGAACAACCTCAACCAGAGAGATGTGTACGTGCCCGCAAATACTGAGGCATCATTGGCTATCATTTACTATACGATAAAATACAAAATAATAACTGTAAACGCATAATCCAATGTCAACATCATTGAGGTTGGTGGAACAGAATAAATACATAAATGTTACGTCACCTGAACATGCCCAAGAAATAGAAGTTGAGCCACAAGTAGACGAGAATCTCCAGGAGTAATGCGGCCGGAAGGTTTAGGAGCATGAAGTGAGGGAACTCGATCTTAGGTCCCGTGGGAAACGTCCTGTCAAATTAGATGACTTAAATAAAAATAATTTAGCTAATTCAAAACATCAATGAATAAGTGGTGCTGAGCAGTGGAGGCTCAGCGGTTTAGGCCCCGACTTACGTACTGTAGGTTGCGGGTTCGAACCCAGGCAGGCGCTTTACTTTGTGTAATTTATTTCATCGCCACTGCTCCAAAACGGTGAAGGAAAATATCGTGAGGAAAACCGGCATGTCTTAGAACCATCAAGTTCAAAGACATGTGACATCCATCAAACCGCACTGGGCCAGCGTGGTGGATTACGACTCATCCCTCTCTCGGAGAGGAGGCCTGTGTCCCTGCAGTGGGAAACATTCTAGAAAAGGCTGATTTATCATTATTATATTATTTACAATGAATAATCTTGAGCCATGTGTATCCATTAAGTTAATGGATACACACTATTGAATACGAGTAATTATTATTTTAGAAGATTACGAATTTAATGACACATCTCAAGTTTCAAAATTGGTCACGCACATACATCCCCACATGTATTGCCAGACTGTTTGTATGAGTTGGGGGTAGGGGAGGGGTATAGTTGAGAAAATGAAGATGTGCAGATGGATTGGGTTAATTCAAACGAATTGGAACAGAGGTACACGATTTCTTTTGGTAGTCATCATTGTAAACAATATTAAAGATAGTGTGATATTGTAGGTACTTTATGCTAAAGTGTTGGCATGCAGTAAATGTTGCATATATTAAAGTTCACGATATAAATAGAATAGATTGGATACTTTGTCAGTAACACTAGGTTAAATAGGTCGCGAGTGAATACCACGTAACATACTCCCAATACCAAAATATATTTACGTTTCGAAAATAGTCTTGAAAATTTGATTCGTTCGACTTCCGAATAGTGTTGCCATGCCACCTGGGAAACAGGGAAGAACCATATTTATTATAATTAGATCGCCGCTGTCTTTTTCTGAACTCAGGCCGCGATTCAAGCGAGACGGCCGACGGACGTTAGTTTCCTTGGCCAGGGCATTGACTAAGAGGCTTACGAAATGAACTTTTGGTTTACGAGTTACCCCAGATTGTGGTTCGGATCTTTGCACTAAAACGAAAATCACTCTTTATTGTCGTTTTAAGTACTAACTTAACCCCATAAGAGGTTCTTTTTGAAAATACTATTGGCTTATAGTCTTTAAACAAATCTAACAAGGGGACCCGGCGGTTATAACCACTTTTAAAAGAAAACCCTTATCAGTTCGACAAATTAACTGCTGCGTAATTGTAAGGTAATGTACGACTACGTTTTATTATTGTAGTACTTTTTAATTAAAGTAGTTGATCAGATTATCTAACAACAGATTCTTACCAATCGAAGAAGAGTACGCGATGCCTAAAAAGTAAAATGACGTAAACAATGTGGGCTTGTATATCTGCGTTGATCTTCGCTCTTTGTCAATCATTTCATATACTTCGATAATACCAAGCTGAAAATATTTATCCGATTGCATAACTTGTTACTTTATATTAGGAATAAAAAAAATAGATTGTTCCACGGACAAGACCAAATGACCTCTCGACTGTGTAAAATAATCCTGAAATAATCTCCATGCTGTAGAATATAACATATATCCTGCTAAGCTACGAACCAGGAGCAAGAAGAAGACAGATCTACTTCGCCTTGTTAAGTTTACTCTCAAATTTGTGGTATCCGAAGTGAAACAAGGAATAGATAATTAAAAAAAAAATTAAGCCCGACTGACTGTACCCTATAATAATCAGGAGATTTCAAATAGAATGATACCCCACTTCTCAAAATTGTACTAGCCGTTTAGGCTACAGATCACAATTAAACGGATATACATAGATACGCGCGAAAAACTTACTCACCTGTCAGACAGGTTAGGCAAAGAACAAAGTTAGTACACACCCAAGGAATCTTCTATATTAATGGAATAAAAAACCTTTCTAAAATACCTTTTCCAATTCCATTAGGATGGACCTCACAAGAGGAATCATTACACCGCACGTGATGACGTTAGATATCCACATGGATAGCACCAGCGTAGTGAAGAACAAAATAAAGCTTAGTCTAAAACAAACACGATAAACCTTTGCTAAGTATTTGTTCAAAAAAATCTCAATCAGAGTGTAATTTCAAATGAGAGTTCGGACATCATTGTATCGTTGATGGACAAAAATTAAAGATTCATTTCAAAAGAATTTAAAGAGTATCTATAAACGTTATCTTGTTTGTTTATTCTACACAAATAATAAAGTTGTAAGGAACAGAAGTAAATAAAATATTTACGAGCTTTTTTTTAGACATGTCTCATTGGGCCTATAAAAAATTAAACCTGTAATGCGAGCAGCCAAAGAAGAGAAGAATTTTCAATGCGACCCTCTTGTGAACGTTGCAGTATTCAATGGCAACATTCATCATCATAACCCCCAAACAGTCCAGCAACGCTCTGGTTACGTAGATCTGTTAATTAAAAAACAAATAAAAATAATTACCATTTGTATTATTAATTACAATGAAGGTATGGACTAATAAGCAGATTTGCACTAAGCTATGGAAGTGACTAGAACATTTCATTCAGCCTCTGCCCACCATTTTTACTACGTGCTTAAAAAAAGCTTTGTAGCTTTTTTGTGTTTGTAAAGGAAGCTTTGGTTAGTGAGTGCATACGTTGTTTACTGTTATGAAAATTGCTAATAACCGATGTTATTATTTCAACGCCAAATAACGCGAAGATTGAAGATAAAGCCAATGCTGCCAGCGAGATGATAGCCGGATGAGCAGCATCTGTGGTCCAGTACACCGCTGTCACCAGAAATACGTAGAAACAGGGGTATGCCTAAAATAAAAAATAAAATACTTTAATTTATGAAACATACCACTGGAATAAATTCATCAACCTTGGTGGCATAACAAACAGTTTTGAGTTTAAGGACGTGAGAACATGCGTCTACTCCGGAGTTAGTTAATGCTGTTGGGCTTGGGTTAATACTGCTAGGCTGCTGGGCCTACTTGACTGCAAATTCATGGTTGAAAATATGATATGAATAAAAAATATTCAATATTTGATTTATTATTTCAATCTCCTAGAATATGTACCATGTAAGCCTTACATTATTTTCGCCAATGAAATATATTGGTAGCAACAATAATGGAGTTGCCAAAAATAAAATTATTTTCCAGTACATCTTATAAAATATTAATATCCTTGTTTTGCTTGATATAACCACTAAATTAGGTTCTCTGAAATAAAAAAATACATATATGTCATGCGTGTATCCCAAAATCGTTGATTTCTGAGTTCTTTTGCGATGCTTAAATTGGATTAAATGAACGGATGCAACATTTAGTAGTATTTATTTTGTCATAATTTTCTATTCTATGCGCATTCATTATATACATTGTGATCATACTTACGAAGAATTTGATTGCATTATTTTATTTTGACCTTTCGTTGTTGATGTTGTATTGGTAATTGACATTCAGATCTTGTTGGCTTTCGTAAAGTCTATGCCTTATTCATATATCTAGTATTGAAATCATAACACATTATTGTTTAGGATGGCGAAAAACCTGGTATCTAAGTAATAATTTTTTGGTTTCTTTCTTTCTTTGTCTTTCATTCTCTTCACTCAGTTGTCAAATCGTTGTTGCGTCAGTCAGTTGTGTTACATTTCGATCGGTTTTTTGCTAATAAAAATTACGACGCGATTAGTTTTAAAAAATTCAAAGCGATGCCTGTGGAATTAGAATACGATTACAATGCTGCTACAGCTGCCATGGACATATTTTCTCAAGACGACATAAACTTTTTAAAACAGTGGACTCAAAAATTGGACAAATCAAAATATGTGCCTAAAGATTTATCGGATAAACAACTCGTGTTGTTTTATAACGCATGTTATGGAGATTTAGACAAGACAAAAACTTGTATAGAAAAATATTATTCATTTAGAAAAAATGCACCAGAATTTTTTGATAGTCGTATCTTAAATTCCGAAGAGTTGTGGCCGAGCACAGAAGCTTTGTAAGTAACTTAATTTTTTTTTTGAAAATTCCGCCAAATCGTATACCAATTTATTTTAATGTACTGAAAAATTAACTTCAAAGATAAAACCAAACAAATATTTATGATACATGTCATAATTGATGTTAAATTTAAAGTTTAATGAAGTCAGTGGAAAAATGTTCTGTTGATATTATATAAACAGTTTAGTTACCTTGGCTTTTAATATATCGCATTATGATATTATAACTTCACGGTGTGTTAACAGTAAATTTTTTTGTTAGATATTTTAATACCATAGTTTCTTGTATCATTTTGCTTTTATGTCCTAGCAGGTAATATATTCTACCAGTGTTTGTTATTTTTTTTAATCACAACATAGACCATAGAGGCACTTATTAAATCTGCTTAAATATTAATTAAATGAGTCAATTTTATAACCTGCAATATTTTGTTACTAAGAATTGAGTGAATGGTGAGTTTTGAAAAACATTACACAATTTGTTACTGTGTTAGTGTGCAACAACATCTGTTGCACATATGGGCTGGCCCAACTGATGAAATACCACAACTTCACAGGCATGAAGTAGAAGTGTGCATTGAAAGAGTTGCCGGAGGCCTAATTGTAGTTCTCTTGCCCCTTCTATCCTTTCTAATGAGGGTTAGTTGGATGAGGGATGGATAGGAAAGGAAATATCCCTTTTCCTGTTTATATACTCCTCCATAAATTAAAGGTAGGCATCTTCAAATTATTAAGGGTTTGCAACAACCCCTTTGGGCACTGGTCACCTAATAAGGTGAATTGCTTGATCATTTGACACATTGTTTCATAAAAAAAAAATTGTGTAATATTTTTCAAAAACATTAAATTCTGCTTCATAAAAGTAGTTGAATAATTCTTAATTGTTCTTTCAGTGTTCATTAATTAATTAACGTTACTGATTAACTTCAACCTTTAGCATTAAAATTACAGAATGATTTTTACCAAGTTATCTAAGGTGTGACCATTTGAATCAGTAAAATAAATTATGTTCAAAGTACCACTAACAAGATTTTGGTAAAGTGGTGACCATTTATTAAATTAAAGAGCCCTTAGGAAAATTAATAATAAAAAGATGAAGAATGAAGAAATATTAACGATGAGACATAATATTTTAGAATTTTAACTTTTAAAGTGCATACTAGGTCAAATTTTCTCCATACACTTACAACCGAAAATGAATCAATACATGTAAAGAAGTATTTTTACTTTACAAAACTATTACAGTCATCAACACACTGTTTTTCAAAATGTTTTAAAACCACTGGTTTATAACTGATGGAATTGGGATAGGATTTTGGTTTTGAACTAGTGGTTTTAACTCACTAATTTCAACATATGTAGAAATCACTGTACCATTAGATTAGAATCGGTCAGTTTTTTTTTAAATACACACCTCAGTTAGTTAAATTAAAAAGTTAAGTTGTATAGTTACAAATCTTGTAGATTACAGCCAGAGGCGGGGAAGGGTATGGAGAGGAGAAATAAAACTACCTTTTTTGCGCTTACCCTCTGTCTATTAAAGATAGGCAACACATCTGTAACTCATTACCTTGGTGAAACTGGAACCGCTTGCTTGTTTGTCATGTACTTCTATAAAAAATATCTTGATTTAACAATAGTATCAAAAGTTTAATGTACATTGCGTAGTACAAACAGTTTCAAGTTTCATAAGTCACAACAGTCACACAGCGACCAATCTAACTCTATTACCATAACTTGCATGTTACTTAATATCATTTTTAAACATGGTTATTGAATACAAGGTTATTATAGAATGGTTGGTTGTTCATTTGCAATCCGACATCGATGACGTAAGGACGACATTGATGTTAATTTAAAAAAAAAGTTGTATAAACCTATAAACATAATTCAACTCGCTTATATTGCGCTCACGCCCGTAACGCATAGGAGTACGCAGAGATCACGGATTTCTATTTGGCGCGATCCTGGCACACCTCTCTCGCTTCTTCGAATACATGCTCGTCTGTTACGGGTACTCCTTATATCGCGTTTTAGTATGTTACTAATCTGATCGATATAAGTTCTCCTTGGACGTTCCTGCCATCACTGGCATTCACTTCTGCAACATATAAACATAAGTTATATAAATGTACGGCTAAATTTTGTTTACTTTAAATGTCAACGTGTCAATATTTAAATTCAATGCAAATAAAGTTGCGAAAATAGACGTCGTGTTAACTGTCACTTTATTATGTCTATAGAGCAATCAAGATGGAGTAGAGTAGGACACGGAGTAGACAGACATGCCGAATCAGTTCCGCTCAATGATACAAGTACCGGCCAAGTGCGAGTCGGGCTCGCGCACGAACGGTTCCGTACCACCCCTACTAATATTATAAATGTGAATGTAAGTTTGTTTGTTACGCTTTCACGCGAAAACTACTCAACCGATCACCATGAAACTTTGTACACATATTCTTGGAGGTACTAGAAGTAACATAGTATACTTTTTATAAAAAAAATTACGAAAAATAAAAATAATGTTTGTGAAAAAATCTAGCTACTTCAACGCCAAATAGTATATAAAAGGCGACGTATAGACTCCGAAATTTCGATGTTTGCAGGGATAATTCAGATTGGTACAGCGGTTTCCTTTGCTTGGTAGAGATCGGATCAACACAATTAGTGGTACCCGGGCGAAGCCGGGGCGGGTCGCTATTTATCTATAAAAACGATACAAAAATCATATTTTTTATGTGAGAGCCCCCTTAAATAAATATTTTATTCTGTTTTTAAGTACGGCCACCGAAGAAGGTACCCTAAAAAGTAGCGGATACACTATTAGCGGTCGAAAGGTGAAGACTCGCAAGCGTCCTAATTGGGACGCTTTTTCTATTGCTAACGTCATGTCCTTTTTTACATTTGTCTTTGGTCTTTTGTCCGGTGATTTTGTATGAGTAAAACTTATCCTTAGTATAAAATATAATTATTTCTCTGTGAAATTATTATAAATACCGGCGACTGTATATTTATAACAATTGTGGCTACTGAAATAATCTGAAAAGCGTGATGACTGTCTGTTAAGCATAATGCTGAGGGACATGTCCATGTATGTTGGGTGTGACTGAATGATAGGGTGAAAAATAGCGTTATAAGGGACTTGTGACTAGAATTGAGAAAGGTATGCTTCGGTGGTTCGGGCATGTTGAGAGGATGAATGAAGAGAGAATAACAAAACAAATTTATGTAGCGAAAGTGAGTGGCAGTGTTGGTAGGGGACGCCCTAGGAGAACTTATATCGATCAGATTAACGACTTACTAAAAAAGGGCGATATAGGGAGCACCCATAACCGACGAGCATGTCTGTGTAGGTGTATGAATATGGAAGAAGCGAGAGAGGTGTGCCAGGATCGCGCCAAATGGAAATCCATCATCTCTGCCTACCCCTCTCGGTTACGGGCGGGAGCGCATATTTATTTACATGTCCAACAATGGATTTTTTTACATCGGATGCTTTACTGATTGAACATCATTTATTTCCTAGTGGGATGTGATCGAATCTAGAGGTCACTAGTCGACAGTTATAAATGAAGACATAAAGCGAAGGTACTTTATAAGGCAATAAATTAATACAATGGATCAATTAATCTTAGGCGTTGTAGGTAACCAACTCAGTGGCCGTGAATAGTGAACCTGTGTGAAATAGAGATATTTTATACATCTACGTGTGCCCACAATTTATGTTTCAAAATGTCCAAGTAAAGTCCTGAATAAGCTACTTGCAACTTATGTGACGAATTATCGTTGTCGTTTCACAATGTCCAAATAAGCTTAACTAGCAAATTTACTGGGCACTTAGTAAATTATAGGTTGGATCATCCGTCAGATAAAAATGTTATTTGAAGGAAGATTTGATAGATTTCTTTCCTTGACATTTGCGTTTCATTTTAAATAAAAATAATCGATTTCCAAAAATGTATAAGAAATAAATTGTTACATAATTATTGTTAGTATTGTCCCCATACGTTGTTACAAAGTTGCCACCATTACCAATATACTATTGTTTATCGCAATGCCTGACGAGCAAGCGGTTCACTCGATGTCAAGTGATCGCTACCCATAGACATCCGCAACTAACCAATAAGTTGCAGATGCGTTGCCCACCTTTAATGGACAGAGGAGGGGGATAAACAGAAAATGGATATTTCCAATTCCCTGACATCCCCTCCACCGTCAAATTTCCTTCCCCTTCCCATCCTTTCCTCATAAGAAAAAGGTTGGAAAGGGGAGAGAACCAGAATTGGGCCTCCGGCACGTCTCTCATCTACTTTACGCCTGTCTTCTGTGAGATCGTGGTATTTCACCGGTCGAGCCGGCCCATTCGTGCAACAGATGTTGTTGCAGGCTCTACCACTGTTAACAACATGATCTGATTTTAGGCCGAACGATTGAATAGATCAAAGGCACAATGTTGAGTCTACCGTTCAGTTATGCACGGAAAATGATCGTTATATGTGTAAAATATCCAAAAACTAGTTGACCTACGAGTGAGACAAAAACTTTCTTCTAACCTTTACCGGACACATCTAAGTGCTTTGCCACACGGGCGTTGCGTTTTTGTTGCGTTGTCAAATGGCTATGAATTCGACGGTCAGTGCCATACGAGCAAATATGGTGATGCAACGCAATTCACAGCCGTATGAAGACGCAGCGTCAAGGTCACACACACACAAGGAATGTATTTCGTGTCAGTTTTTGAATGACAAGAGTTAAAGTTTGTTACTGGGATTCACTGCGTTATCGCTGCGATGTCGCATCGTGTAGCACCCCTCTCTGCTTCGCCTCTTTGTCCCCATATTTAATACACGGTAATGATAAAATCTTAGCAATAATAATGATGGATTACCTTGAAGAATAATAGAATGGCAACGTTAATACTGAGAAGAATAAATAAATATACGCTTACGCCCGTACCCCAGTGGGGTGAGCAGAGATCATGGATTTCCATTTGGCGCGATCGTTGCACACCTCTCTCGCTTCTTCTACATCCATACATCATCATCCATACAAGCTCATCGGTTATGGGTACTTCTTATATCGCCCTTCTTTAGTATATCACTAACCTGATCGATATAAGTTCTCCTTGGACGTCCCCTGCCAACGCTGCCACTCACTACCGAAACATAAATGTGTTTCGTTACTCTCCTTTTATTCATCCTTTCAACATGCCCGAACCATTGAAGCATACCTCTAATTCTAGTCACAACATCCACTTTTAAGCCACACTATTCCCTTATGATTTTTTGATCTGATTGAGATATTTTTGATCCTTTATTTAACGTCACCTCTGACATAGTGAGAAGTCCATACGATAGGTAATATTAACCCACAAGGGCTGTTTAGAGTAAGGGAAAGTTATATTGTATGTTCATTCAAAGGAAGCTGGTTTGTAATACCGACTCCATCAACGTCTACCGTGGCATTCGAGTCATGTTCTCTTTGGATTAGCTTACGCCATTCTTGAGTTTGAAATGGAAAAAATTCTCAACTGTCATTGGAAGTTGATCACTCTTACAATATCTAAGTACGCTAATATCTATAAATTGTAATTATGTTGTATACAAGAAAAATCATGTGCAATGGAAAAATACAATATTTCCGGTTTCTTGACGTCGTAATAACTTAAGGTGTGTAATACTTTATACGAGAACAGGTTTCGTGATCGGCTTCGTTCCTTCGCATTGTCAACGGAGCTACGATTATCCCTCAATGGCAAGGTTGAGTTCCGCAATCAAATGTTTAAAGCGTGGTTCCTTGAATTATCCGCTTTTAGTGAAACTCTGAACAAACCAATCGTAAAGGGGGGTTTGTTTATGGTAATAAATAATATAGAAACACACTTTTGTATTTAATGTAATAAAATGATTGATCTATGAATATTGTTAATGATCCGCCCCGGATCCGCCCGGGTAGCCGATCCGTAGGGAACACACATTGCCTTTCATAGAAGCAGATACCCGTAAAAAGAAAAAAACTGTATCCTACGGAAACGGTAATCCTACGGCACATGTGCCAAAAAGTGATGTAACTCTAGATAATAATAGTCAACCGTACCGTGGAAACATATATAGTTAATGAAGGTTTTATGTACTTTGCTAACCCTCGGGAACAGTTTCATTTTCGACATAAAAGGTAATTTTCTGTATCCCTGACAATATGCTTGCAAAATTTCATTTGAGATGATCAAACTTAAAATATTTATGGTAATAGCACGACTTTTAATATCACCTTTAACGATTACGAGTATGTTATAGAGCGCCATCTATTATCAATAAGATTTTTCGTCATTAAGACTAGACTTTAATGGGACTATCCCATCTTTGTGGCCATTCATAGGCCTACGTATATCAGTGGGCATTTTTTGGATGGGATGACGAAGGCCATTGCATTTATCTAACAATAGTGATACTCGAAGATGAAATCGATTTGTATTTCTTCTGGGCGTAGTAATTTTATAAGCTGACCTTTTTTTGTTGTATCGGGGGGGGGGGGGGAATCTTCTAAAGATATCCTGTCCTCTAGGGGAAAGACAGAATTATGTGGGATTTAACCCACTAAAACCCCCTCGGTGATCACCTTCGGGTGCAAGAAGCTATAAGCTGACCTACGCTTTACATTTGCTCTGCTTGCTCTCTTATCGTTATATTTTGGTCAATTCACACAATATCTTTATAAATTATAGCCTATGTGTTATTCTGATGTATAAGCTATAATATTGTGAAGTTTCATTAAAATCCATTCAGTAGTTTTTGCGTGAAAGATTAACAAACATCCATACGAACATTCACGCTTTTAATTTTTCGATACGGTATTACGGAACCCTGAACCTTTAAAACGAACCGGCTTAGTTGTTTGTTCGTTTTACATTGACGTCATCACTTAACGTAATTCTTCGTTTGTTTTTAGTCTACCTGCATTGTAATGTTTCCGTTAATAGAAATTCATTGTTTTATTAAAACGTATATAATTTGACTTTGAAGTCATTCAGTCAAGGCAACGTTGCCTATTTAAAAAGTTACAGCAAATATTTTTCAATTTATCGGATTGTCAATGCTGCTGATACCATCATTGACGCATAATTTAACAGTGGTAGAGTCCGCAACAACAACAAATGTTGTACGAATGGGTCGGCTCGACCGGTGAAATGCCAGGACCTCACAAAAAACAGGCGTGAAGTAGAAGTACTCTGCGTTTCGTCTGATGAGTGAGGTGCTGGAGGCCTAATTTCAGTCCTTCCCCTGCCCATCCTTTCACAAGGATAGGATAGGAAAAGGAAGAGGATTGGACCGGGAGGAGGTTAACGGCGAAAAGGAAATATCCTTTTCCCTGTCTATTAAAGGTAGGCAACGCATCTGCAACACATTTGTCTGCTGCGGATATCTATGGGCACTTCATCAGGGGTTATTCCATTGATATTTCCCTAACTTATCTGACGAATTATATAATACTAGTGACCCGCTCTGGCTTCGCCTGGGTGCTGCTAATTAATTTGACCCGATCACTACCAAACATCACAGGAACACTCGCCGGGCCTATCTGAGCATTTCCTGAAAATTTCATCGAAATAGGTACAGCCGTTTCGAAGTATATATAGGGAACATACATACACATATCGCCCTTTATATATAGATAGATTAATTTCCCTGTATACATCTATCAATAATGTATATATAAAAGAAGGAATTGACTGTGTGACTGATAAAATGAGGGAACAACTCTAACAACTGGACCTTAAAAAAAATATGATTGTCTGCGAGCAATAAAAAATGATTTTTCTAAATCCATCCGCTAATAAGTTCTAAAGTAGGGGATGAAAGTTCGTATGGAGATACTACCTTTGTGAAGCCGGGTTATGATATCAATTGCCTTCAAACTATTCTTCTTAAAGGTCGCGGGTACGACACCACTGTGTGCATTTTTGAACGCACCATAACCGCAGTATAATGTCCTACTCGGGTCCATACTGTATTGGCGAATGATCTTGGAAAACTATTCAATTGTAACATATATACGTAACATTGAAATCTGTACGTTGTGAACATATCGGCGTTATTCTCTTTGCAGAGAGTTCTCCTACCTGCCGGAAAAGTCATGCGAAGGATACGACCTCATCTACCACAGGCTGCACTACACGGATCCGTCCAAGTACCACCTGGAGGCAGGAGTCAAGTTACTGTTTATGACTGTGGGTATGTATTTTGGGTTACACATAGTTTTGGTATGGCTTAGAATTAAATGGATATTTTAGCTTTAATACGTCAAGGCTAATTAATATAAGGCCAGATGGTTGTAGCGTGCCACGTTATAGAATAAATTTTGGCTCGCTTAGTTTGCATCACGTCTGCACTCTGAGGAGGACAATAATTTTCGTATTTACTATGTATATTGACTGATCGTGCTATAAGTACTTGCGAAAAATTTGAAATATCTGCATATAACTGTAGTAACGGAACGTAAACGTTAAAAAAATATAAACGTCAAGTTTGACAACTCTCTCGGGCATTCTAAGGAACCTGTGTGCTGTCAAATAAAAAACAAAACCGATTCCAAATAAAATATATTTAAAAACAACACATGCACTAAAAAGTTTAAAGTAATTTTACGCAAGTGAACATAAGAATCAATTCTTCATCATATTTAGTTTTGGAGTCGGTGTCAGCCACGGAAATACCAATATACGACTTAAGAAAACTATTTAATAAATTAACTTTATACTATACTAGTGACCCGCCCCGGTTTCGCTCGGGTACCACTAATTATTTTGATCCGATCGCCACCAAACTTATCGTTTATCGTTCATCTAACATAAAAATTTAAATACATATAGGTATTTCATTATAACACTACTGTATATATTTATACGTGGGATTGTATTCGTTCAGTCATGGGAAAACTGTGACGTGGTTAGTGAAACAAATGTATATAATTAGTCACATTTTGTGTGTTAAACAATCCATTGGCAAGACACAATGCGGTACTCTTGCTACGGTGCGTTTGTTTTCTATTGTCTTTTAACTCTTATATCACAATGAATGATGAATAAATCATTCGACCTAGGTCTAAAATAGAATTGCAAATACTAGATTGAAGCGAATTAATTTATTTATTATACATAAATTGTCTATCCAAGAAAGTATATTTTGTTCCTCGCAACGAAGAAGCAGCTGAAAAAATAATAATAAATAAGAAGTGAACATTCAAAACAGTGTAGGGCGCAACTATAGTTCAAAGTAAATAAATAATCAACGAAAATAAGCCCTTGTATCTTAACAATAAAATTCAAAATTGAATACAAGAAAGATTTCGAAACTGTTTCAAATTTAAATAAAATGTTTGCTGAACCTATAACCGTGGGTTTCCACTGGCGCAAAATCGTGTATCGAAACAAGCTTTATCTCTATCTTTCTCTTTGAAAAAACTGAAATGACAATATGTTTTATGTGAATTTTTTCGGCAGTGGAAATTCACGGTAAGATTTTCTCCTACCATATCGTCATCCGCGGCTAAAGAAGGTTTCACTTCAACAAATATGTAATAAATTTAAATAATAACGTTAAATATTATGTTAATATTTATCTTCTGACCATACTATAAATCGGCCAGTGCGCGTTTACCATTTTAATTACGAAACAAACTTTGCATATTAATAAATATTTAATCCACACATTATACTAAATAAAATACATACCTAAATACCTCGGTGGAAACAACATTTATTAATGTGATAATTACTCCCTGCCCTGTTCTCACTTATGTGGGATCGTCACAGTGCTGGGCAAACTTTTTTAATGGGGCGGCCACATAGTTTAAGAAATTATAGAGGAGGGAGGGCCATAATTATAGAAAAAATGTATTTTGTGTTAAAGTTTTTAATTATAATATTATACAAACATTACACACATTACACACTTGTGTGTAATGTGTGTAATGTAATGTAATGCCCGGCCAGGGTCCAAAGACATGGATAATATATGGCCCGATGAAGCTTGAAGCCTGTTTTCCGTGAAATCGTGGTATTTCACTGGTGGGGCTGGCCCATTTGTGCAACAGTGAACTTTCGGTCAACGGTCACTAGGACGCGGAACTTTGCAGAACTCGGTCTGCGCGGGCTCTTACCATGACCAATCACCTGACAAAATTTGTTGTTTGGGTATAAACACGTACTAGCGGTCGACCTTCAAACGTATGCCACAAAAACTTCAATGGTTGAACAGTTCGGATGACCTTTTCTGAAACTAAAATTAATAAAAATATTACTAGAGACGTCAAAGTTGATATAACAAGAATAAAGCGTAAATATTAACGTGTCTTATATCTTTAGAAATCTAAGTGTCACGATGTTTGTCCGAGATAAACAATGAAATTACTAAACGAATGATTAAATTTGGTCACTGTGTGTACTTTAGTCTAACTTAAAAAATAGTATTAATAAGGGAATGACAACTTAAATGTCGCATGATAGATTGACACATCGCCATCTAGCGGGAAAAGGGCAGGTGATGATCCTACAACACAAAATAAAACTAATGAATGGATTTAATGATAGTGTATTATGTATTATTATACAATATAATTTAGCTTGTACATCAGAATAACATATAAGCTATAATTTATAAAGATATTTCGTGAACTGATCAAAATACAACGACAAGTAAAGAGGAAAAATTCTGCCATATACAAGCTATTCTGGTGTGCGCTGCATAAACCGTTAGAGTTACGTATATTATGTATAATGGAAATGTTTACCTTAAATAGTCCTACAAGAAGCCCGCGACAGCATATATCTATATTTTATGTGTAAGCCATTATCGTCAAAATAGTGAACCGTCTATTAATTATAGGGCGGAGTGAAGTTTGCCGGGCCACCTAGTATATACCCTGCCGGAAAAAGTTTGGGACCACCTTGAAAAAATTACAATATTGAATAAAACTCCAAAAGTTAGTGCTCTACAAATTATTTATTTACCTTATTAAATAGGGAACTTTTTATGTAACATTAAATAATTTAGAAACTACAATAATTGCCATTATTATTAATTAAAAAAAAATATATTATTTAAACTAACTTTTCGTCGAAAAATCTTCCCTTACTTTTTATAACTTTTTTGACCAATCTTGGTAACCGGGCTATTAGTTTATTGATAGTTTCTTGTGAAACATTGTTCCAACTCTCTTGTAAACTACGGACGTTTCTGTCCATCTCCTCCCACAGAAGCTCTATCGGATTGAGATCCGGACTCTGAGGGGGCCACTCCATGTTTTTCAAAACTCCTTCCGTCTCCTTGTGCTCTAAATATCCCCTGCATAGTTTAGAACTATGTTTTGGATCATTATCTTTTTGGAAAATGAATCCATCTCCAATCAAACGTAGCCCGGAAGGAACAGCGTTTCGCTCCAGTATCTCTTTGTACTGCTCCTTTTTCATTATTCCTTCAATTTTAACCAAATCTCCAGTCCCATAGCCAGAGAAATATCCCCAGACCATAATAGAGCCTCCACCATGTTTGATTGTTGGCACTACACAGTCTGGCAACATCTTTTCTTCGGCACAACGACGCACAAAAACTCTTCTTTTCGAACTGAATATTTCGAACTTTGATTCATCAGTCCAAAGAACTTTTTTAAAGTCTTCTTCAGTCCAATATCGATGAGTAAGAGCCCACTGCAGACGTTTCTTTTTGTTTTGTGTCCGTAAAAGTGGTTTACGAACAGCTACGCGACCAAACAAATTGGCATCTAGAAGTCTTCTCTTTACTGTTGTCAATGATACAGGTTCCGGTCGAGTTTTATTGAGTTCAGCTCGAATTTCTGGTGCTGTTAAACGTCTATTACGCTTGCTTGTTACAACAATGAAGTTGTCTTCGCTAGAAGTGGTTGCTCTCGGCCTCCCCGAGCGCGGTAGGTCTTGATGACTGCCGGTTGTCTTGTATCGAGTTATTGCGTTATGAAGACAAGTCTTCGATAACTTCAGCTTAGCGGCAATTTCTCGTTCAGACTTGCCTTCGCCGTATAGAGTAACGATGGCGGAACGAGTTTCACTGGAGATTTCACGGACTTTTCCCATTTTTGGAGATCTTCACTTGACAAAACAGTAGCTCAGGCTGATTTGATTTAACCAAGACTAACCTTAAGTAGCCATGCTATGAATAGGATTTATGGCTTAAAATATTCCTAAATATTTATCAACGCAAAACAATAACCAAACAAGTATAAGGGAGCCGCCATATAATATAATGACAATTGCAACACCTGGTCCTTACGCGGCACTCATCTGTGGTAAATAAACAATGCCCATTTATGGCATAGTCATTGCGTAAAAGATAAGAGAAATGGTGTTTAGACATTCAAAATGATTAGTAAATTACACAGGTGTTCATATTGTTATGTTATCATACGCAGATTTAAAATATTTTGCAAATTATAACCTGCGTACAAAGTGGTCTCAAACTTTTGGCCGACAGTGTAGTTCTACTACCTTTTGAAAATGAATCGCTAAGCAGATAACTGCATTTAAAATTATACTTTCTTGATATGAAAACAAGGGTCAATATAGTAAACACCTTTTTAATTGCGAAGTTCGAATCAATGTCAAATTTAAATGTCAGTCTGTGTCGGAGTCCCTGGTGCTGGCAAATGTCGACTTTAAGGTTACGAACCTTTACCAATTACATCGTCTTCGATTATGAACGTCATGTACAAGCCAATTTACACACACAACGAGACAAACAATCTTATTTCGTTGGGGAGAATTTTGTATTTTAAAGTCCCGGGTGTTAAGTGTTATGACGTATGACAGGTAAATGTATCTTTTGTGTTGTAGTGAAAGACGTTGTCATAGCAACTGCTTGTTATCGGGATGGGTTTTATCATTAAAAATATATGTCATTTTTATCAAACCGTTTGATAAGGAATGCATTATTCTATATTTTCATTCCGTAACGTGTTGATATACAATGTCATGAGATCGGCCCCAGCTGAGAATTAGTGCTTAACTTAAACTTAAAACTAAATTGCATAGTAATTTAGGTTTTTGAGTGTTCCTATTCTTTCTTATAAATCTTTTTAAAAAACTTTTATATTTAAAAAGTTTAACAATAGGATTAAATATATCGTTAAAGGGGAAAGGTGTGGCTTAAAAAGTGGATGTTGTGACTAGGAAGGTGAAAGATGAATGAAGGGAGAGTAAAAAAACAAATGTTGCGGCTGTGAGTCGTAGTGCTGGCACGGGAACTCCACGGAGAACTTATATCGATCAGATTAAAAGGTATGGATAAGATGTATGGATGTAGAAAAAGCGAGAGAGGTATAAGAATTTTTCAAATAATAATACGTGAAATCGCTCAGTCTAACAATTTGCTATGCGGTAGCTCTGGTACGGCGAATTTAAATTTGTATATGGCAATAAAACACATATAGAAAATATGTGTTTTATTATACAAAATTTATATCAAAAAAGTGTTGAAAAAAAAACAATTTTATAAAATTTATGAATAATTAATTAGCTTACGATTCTGTGCGTTGGAACGTAATTATTTCCTCAATACAACAAGTTGTACAAGCTTCCTTGTGTTTATATAATGTCACTTAGTTCAGTTCGGAAAAGGTGAAGGTAAATTTTGACAGACGAATTTAAATTTATGGGTTTTATCGCGTTTAATTTATTTTCCTTTAAGTGTAAATTATATCCGTTTTAAATGTATATATAGTAATGTTATTTTTTTTTCATGAATACCAACCACCAGACCACTGGTCTGCTCACAAATATTTCTAGAAGCTGACTCGAACTGACAAGTACAACCCCATACATATATTTTGTTTGAAATCTTGTTACTGGGGAAGGGATTATCTAAAGATATCCTTTCTGGGGCGAAAGACTGTATGTGGAATCGTACCCATCACCCTCGGTGGCCATCCTCGAGTGCGATGTAAAAGGGTTCGGGATCTCCAAAGGAACACACCAGAACGACCTAGGGGAGACAATAACACCACTTTATGCTTTCGCAGCACTACGACCACGCAGTGTTGCTATTCTTCCGGTCGTAGATGTACCTAGCAACGATATAAATTGATTTATTGTTCGTAAAGCAAAGGAGACAAGTTGACAACTTGTTATTCCAGTCGATTATAACTTGGTAACCTTTAGGATCAGAGTTATTAGAATAATGCTTAACTACTGCGATTGTGTCGCCACCTGGTATTGTCCTCAAGTATTCATTAAAAATAGCGTTTTCAGCGAACCTTTTGTTCGTGCCTGTCGCAATTTCCGAGTTGAATTCGCCTTGCGAAATTATCTGTGAGTGATTGGTTACACAATTTGTTTATTGTCATTGGTACTATGGCTATGCTCCATATTCAATAACATTATAATTTATGTTTCGAATGAGGTTAGAATCGAGCAGGAAGTTGATTGGTACTCGCTTATTACTGGCGGGCAGGTAGTTTACTCTGTGTAACTGACGGTATTAAAGAAATGTGAAAATATTACCGCTTTACAGGAACTTAAGACTGCCAATACGGATAATAAATGTGTTTGTCTTTGTAAAGCTACACACATAAACGAGAGTGGACTTTTGGTTGATGAGGGTTAATTTTCAAAATTGGAATAACTTGTGTTTCGGTTCAACCGATACTCAGAGATAAACAATGTTTATGTCGTGACAACGTCTTATAAATTGACGGATTTTGGCATTCGCTAGAAATGTAGCGTTACAGTTGGGTCCAGCTGCGCTCGAGCCGAGAGTAACCGACTATGCACGATCGATGTGCCGCGTGTCTGAATGTGTGTGAGCGAGAGCGTGACATGAGAGAGGGGGATAGTAGTGCCGATAGGTAATGTTCATTGTTTTAGGAAACGTCACGAATTTAACGTCCGAGCGCCTTGCGCCCAGACACCTGGGATTTTTTTAAAGGAACGAAACGAATTGAAACACTATGAAAATTGTACTGTAAAGTACTTAAAACGTAGGGATTCTTTATAGTAGCAAACGAGCAAGCGGTTCACCTGATATCACTCGCTACCCATGGACATCTGCAACAGTGGACTTTAATGGACAGATGAGGGGATAAACAAAAAATGGTCATTTCCCTTTCTCTTTCATCCCCTACACCGTCAAGTCCTCTTCCCCTTCCCATCCTTTACTTATTATAGTTATGCAAAGGATGGGAAGGGGAAGAGGACCAGAATTAAGCCTCCAGCGCCTCACTCGTCAGAGTGCATCTACTTCACGCCTGTCTTCTGGAAGGTCGTGGTATTTCACCGGTCGTACCAGCCCTGATGTTGTTGCGGGCTCTACCAATGTTAAAAAAATATACAATGTATATTTAATGCTTTGATATATTTTTATTTAATATTTTGTAGGATAAATCCGTCAAATGAGTTTAATTTAAATAGTTATTTTACACTACAAAAATCTTACAAAATAATGCAACGTGCAGAATCTCAACAGAAATACGATTACAGACTACCGCTGAAGTGAAGAAGCCGAACATCATTGTTGACTTTAACACGCTAAAGAATGCATGAAACAATCCTGACCATGCTTGTTCTAACATTTTCAGATGCGTGCTTACACAAAAGAGGTCCCCAGCCCGGATTTATATTCCTGTTTGACATGCGCGGCGTGAAGCTGGGACACCTAACGAGAGTTGGATTGTCGTAAGTAGTCTATGATTCTACTGTCATCTATTGTCTATGGTTGCTAAGTAATTATACCTAGCTATATTGCATATAAAATTATTAACATTTACAGAGACATTATTAATAAACTTTTTATTAAACGGCGTTATTCACGTTCGCGTTTTGTACCGACAAGTTTCGGACCTGTCGGAGGTCCTTCAGGGTGAGTGGATGCTGGTGCACCCTGCGCCCCCAGCCCTGTCTAGCCACGCGTTACGAGCACATGCCCGCATTGCAACGCGAACCTGAGTAAAGTAGTTTCATAAAAAGTTTAATGTAGTCAAGTATTTATCGTTTTATTGTTATTTTGAATTTATAATCTTATCGATAGATTGACTGGATGAAGTTAAAAGCAATAACTTATAAAGGTTTACAAATACTGACCAAGATGGGTTTACAGTACGCTAATCTTCCTGTATTTATGTATGTACTTTCTATTTTCACCTCATGTAGTACACTGCTTGACCAATTTTGAAGAGTGTGGTGTCATTACTTTCGTATTCCCCTGGAGTGTCATAGGAATGGTGATGATACGGGATTTACTTATTTATTCTTGTTTATTACACAATACAGAGCATTGTGCCTTTATAACTTGTCTATGTTTTAGCTTTCAAAAGGATAAACAAAGGTATGCAGTGATAACTTGAAACATAACATATATATCTTTAATATTTGTAGTGTTATTTTGTGTATTACATCATTTTAGCTTATATCTTTGGTTGAGCTGCAACAAGGTCAAGGTGCGAGGTCGTGGGTTCGATTCCCAATCAGGACAGACATTAGTGTGTATGAACGCGTCTGTCCTGAGTCTGGGTGTGATTATCTATTTAAGTATGTATTTACAAAAGAAAAGTAGTATATCGTAAATTACACAAAGTAAAGCGCAAGTACGTAAGTCGGGACCTAAACCACTGGGCCACCACTGCGTCAAAAACAATAAAGGAAAACATCGTGTGAAAACTGGCATATCTCAGAACCGCCAAATTCCAACACCAACCCGCACTGGGCCAGCGTGGTGGATTACGGCCCCATCCCTCTCTCGGAGAGGAAGCCTACTAAAAAAGACTGGTTTATTCATCATCATATCAGTTATCTGGTTTCCATAGTACAAGCTCCGTTTAGTTTGGGATGAGATGGCCGTGTGTGAATAATGTCCCAGGATGTTATTATTATAAAAAAAAACTATTTCCGTGCGTAGAGAATGATTTATTATTACAAGGTACATCATTCCCAAGGCAATAATCATTTTGATTTTATGTTAATATATCCTAGAGAAAACATTGATCACCACAAAGATCTGGGGACTCGCGCACTGCAGGACCTTTCGGTCCCATCGGCCATCCGTTCTGTGAGCCACCATACCCATTGCCATTTAAGTTTTGCAATTATTCGGGCAACGGTTACCTTGGTTCAGGCAGACTCCGAGCATTGGCCTCTCCATTGCCCTTTGGCTAACCTTGAACCGTCTATTGGTACATCTGGCATTTTATTTCCCCTATAGATTGTAGTCATATGTTTGTTACCATTTTAGCTTGGCATGCCGAGTTTTTAATTTATTTTACATAATTCAACACATAGTAATTGATTGTAATAAAACATTGTGTGTTCAATGTATTGGAAAACTTTTTACGTAAGTACACAGTTAACTTGTTAAGTTTGTATACGGCCGTGACAGTTACGACATTGACGATTCAATTGCGTAGGCGAGATTCCGATGTCAGTTTTGACGTACAAAGACTTAAGTTGGTAGAATTTTAGTTGGGAACGGAATGCGTCATTTTTTACATTTTAATGGACTGTCAGTTATATCGTAGAAATATGTACTGTATATTTTTCTTCCGTTATAATACAGTTTTAAGTGTTAATGAAAAATAATTATAGGTTAGGTTTGTTACTGTGGGGTTTCACTGGCGTATCGTGTCGCGATACAAGCTTTCTCTCTATGAAAAAAACTGAGATGACAATATGTTTTGTGTTAATGTTTTCGGCAGTGGAAACCCACGGTTAGGTTGACCGTGATATTTATTTTATTAAAAAAGGCAAATGATTCGGTTAGTTTATAATATGGCTAGTGAAATTATATACAGACGGAGTTCAAAATCTTGGGTTGTTATATTGTTATTTATGGGAAAGTTCGTATATATTTTGTTTTACTATTGTAGGTAGTCTTGAATCAACTACGGAACTCATCACCACCTAGGGGAAAGAGCTCCCTAAGCCATTATATGTTGCATTATAAGATTGAACACGGTAAACTATTGATTTAAATCAGCCAAACAATCGAATAATAAGAGATTGTGTTATAATTCATGATATTTTATACTACGACATGTTTAACTCATACAAAATCACCGACTAAAAGTATTCCCAAGACAGTGACAGCAACATTTACACATGTCAAATGGTGTGAAAAGGATAGCATAATTAAAATAATAAGAACAGAGAGGACAGCTAGTGTTTGTCACTTTACATGTAAACACATGACAAAGCTATAGAAAAAGCGTCCCAATTAGGATGCTCTCGAGTCTTCACTTTCCCGCTAATGACATATCTGCTACTTTTTGTATGATATCATCGATTATTTAATAGGATAAATTGGCAAAGCAAGCGGCCCTTACATTAAGTACCGCTACCTACATCTGCAACAAGCTAATGAGTTGCAGATGCGTTGCTTACTCTGTTGAACAAAGGAAAAGGATATTTCCATTCCCTGTCCATCCCCTCCTCAGACATCAAATCCTCTTTCCCTTCCCATCCTTTCCTTATTAGAAAATGGCGGGGAAGTGGACTTAGGCCTTCGGCACGTCAGTCATCAAACAAAACGCAGAATACTTCTACTTTAGGCCTGTTTTCTGTGAGGTCGTGGTATTTGACCGATCGAGTCGGCACAATCGTGCAATATACGTTGTTGCGGGCTCTACCACTGTTCAATTATTATTCGTAGTAGTAGGTATGATTATGACATCCCACGGTTTTGAATAAGAACAAAACATATAACATGTGTCTTTAAAATTGATCTGACATACAGAAGTGAGTTTTTTATATATGCAAACTTAATATTTTAATAACAATCCGTTATAAAAAGTGTACGTTTCGCATGGTAACATATTTTTTACAATCAGAATCACCAGGTTTTTATATCTTTAGTTACACAACGTTCGATACAAAATTAATAAAAAATCACGTATCGCGTTATAAAATGTTATCGTGATATTAATATACATAGATATTTTAATATTACGCGAAGTCGCACTTAAAAATTTATATCTCATCCATACATATAAAAAAACTGTAACTGATCGCTGTCTGTACTTGCAAGATATTTGAGAAAAACTATCATTGGGCCTTCATATACGCAATAAAACCCAAAACAATGATTATTCGAATTTTTGTCTGGTTTAAACAATTATATAAGATTGTTAAACGGCCACACTGTCGACCCCACATACGCGTGAAAAGGGCAGAGAAATGATGAGGTTACAGTAGTATTAAGTAGGTAATATAATTAAGTTTAAGTAAAAATTTTGAGCTGGCGAAACCGCGGGGCACAGCTAGTCATTAAATAATTATTTATTACAATTAGGTCAAATACAAAAATCAAATTGTATGCGGGAAGTGAAACTTCAACGGACAATGATCAATCAAGAGATCCTGTACTAGCCTACGTAAACCAAGAAATTTACACTTTCCCTTTCTTTGTTACGTGAAAAATGCATTTTCAGTTGCGCATATTTTTATCTCAATCGGCTTATAAATAAAAAAGTTACATCAATTTAAAGAACCATGTCAAACATTTGTTTGATAAAAATGCTATAAATTAATTATATGTTTGTACGTAATGTAATTAATAATTAGTTGTATTACGATCTTTAAAAGGATGATGATTGAAAGTTTATCACGGGTCCCATCCCGTAGTAAAGAAAATTTTTTTATTCTTTAGATGGCGTTACGAGTAGCTGTGCACAAATTAATAAACGAAATGCGGCAATATACAATTACAATACCAAAAGATAATAAAAGTAACTAAATTTAGTATTACTTTTAATATCAAATAACACATTTAAATCAAAATTTGATATTTTTCATTATTACGTCTAAAACCCTAGCGGAACAAATGCGAAACAATACGATATTCAATTCTCCGTTACTTAGAAATTATCAAAATTTGTAAACTAGATGGCGCTTATAACAGTTTTCTTGACGTAGCAAGCCTCTACACTACTGTTTAATAAACACCCTGTCACGTTATAATTTTAAATACTTAACAAACATGGTCATTGCTCAGACAATTTACAAAATAACTTACTGACATTTAGTTCCGGTAATCACGGGGTTTGTGCCTTTCTCATACGTTATCATCCATTTCTGAATTACAGGTCGCTGCGTAAATTCTTCCAGTTCGTACAAGAAGCGTTGCCGGTGCGCATGAAGGCGATACACGTGTTCAACACGGAGCCAGTGCTGGATAAACTCCTGCTGCTGATCAGACCCTTCATGGACAAGAAGTTCTTTGATATGGTGAGTTATAGGTTACACTTTTTATAGGAGACTAGTGACCCGCCCCGGCTTCGCCCGGGTACCACTAATTATGTTGATCCGATCGCTACCAAACACAGGAACACCCGCTGTGCCAATCTGGACAAATCGTTCCAGACGTTCCGAAGTCTATAGGTCTATAGGGAACATACAAACTTCGCTTTTTTTAAAAAAATTTCTTAATATAAAGTATACTATGTTACTTCTAATACCTCCAATATGTGTACAAAGTTTCATGATGATCGGTTGAGTAGTTTTCGCGTGAAAGCGTAACAAACAAACTTACATTCGCATTTATAATATTAGTACGGATGAAAGAAATTGATGCCTAATCTTAATAGTAGGGATGGGCGATTGCGGCAAAAAAGAATCGACTGAATCGATAGTTATGCTGTTGTGTATTCGATTGTCGACATCAGTTACTAGCGACTCGCCCCGGCTTCGCTCGGGTTGATAGATAAATAGAGAAAATATAGCCAATTGTTCCTTGAAGACGTGAAGGACATTCACGTCTTTTGTATACAATATAATAATTATTATTATACCTACCACAGATAAAATTCCATCACAAAAATGAAGATTTGGAGAAGTTCTATGAAACGGTAGTCCCTCGATCTGCATTACCCCCCGACTATGGTGGAATTCTACCTGATACCCAGACCTTGCACAAGCGATGCATGCAGCAACTCCAAGACTTGGAGCCGTACTTCAAAGCAGAAGAACACCAGAGGATCGAGGCTCTTCCGGATAAGAAACGAGATAAGGCAATGGAGAAAGCTTTCAAGAATTTGGATATAGATTAAAAATGTTTCGATGTGAGTAATTAGGTGTCAATTTAAAGGCATTCCATCCTCGCTCTCCTAGGGTATTCGTAATGTATTATTTTGTTTACTACATATAGAAGTAAACATACATTATTTATATGATTTTCATTGAAACATTTACATCACGTTGAAAATATTTTTTTATTATTTTCGTTATCTGTTACAAATTTGACAGCTGGTTGGCGTGGTCAGTAAGATACTTGCTGTTCACGCCGCAGATCGTGGCTTCGATTCCCATCCAGGACAGACATTTGTGTGCATGAACATGTCTGTTTGTCCTGAGTCTGGGTGTGATTATCTATTTAAGTATGTATTTACAAAAGAAAAGCAGTATATGTAGTATATCAGTTATCTGGTTGCCATAGCACAAGCTTAGTTTGGGATCAGATGGCCGGGTGGGAATATGTCCTAGGAAAATAATGTCGATGTGATAAATGTTTAAGGCCATTGCAATTCAGCCAAAACATTTGGAATTGTCTTTGGTTCATTTATTTATAATGGACCGTTCTCGTTTCACGTTGAAATCTTATTTTTATTATTCATTGTCCTCGCATTGGCTTCAAACGCTACGATTCGTTGATTAAATATATAAAAAGTTTATTATTCAATATTTATATCTGACAAATGTAATGCTAATAGAGGGAATAGAGGGGCATTTTATTAGGGGTTTTTTAAATGGACCATTAGTTGGACCACAAATTTTTGTATTAATAATTTAGGTGTAAGGCATTTAATAGTTTGATATTGTTTAAATTATAACAATTGTATTTCAGTCAATTAAAAATAATCAATTTTAATAGTGAACGTGTATGAATTTGGACGATTGTGTGGTTAAAGCAAACTGGTGACTTGTATGACAGTAGGCTGTAGGCAGGTGAAACTAATCCGCTTATATATTTTACTTATGTATTTACTTCCCAACGCTTTCTCTTGTCTCTCGTGTCTTTGTATTGTTAAATAAAACATATATATGAATTAAAGTTACTCAAGATGTATATATAACAGGATTATGTTGTATGTAGGTTTTTAATATAAATTCCTTTGCATATTAAATTGAAATAATAAAATTCTGATTATTTTTATATCATGTAGACAGGCGTCCGGGATTTGATTTTCTAAAAATGTACTTTTAATAACATTTTTGAACCAATAAAATATATTTAGTATACAAAATATTTGGACACATCCACTCTTGTTTATATATCCATGATATTTCTATTTAATTTAAAATAATCTAATCATAGACAATCACAAATTAGAATTTAAAAAAAACAATTTTTCTTTATGGATTCAACTAAATATATCAAAGTACAAAGAGATATTCTTGTGATTTTAACTATAGTATTGTAGTTATATGTTTTTTTTAAATTGCATGTAGGTAAGGGGGGTGTAAAGAAATTGTTAAATATATACATATATATTTTCAGCTGTTATATATCCGTTATAATTATTAATTCATTAGAAACCTCAAAATAAGAAATATTGAATGACATTTAAATTTACCTGCATTCACAAGTCAATAAAAATATATATCCAATGTAAGAGTATTAATTTACAGTCAAATAAATTTGATATTATTGTCCATGACATTCATTGGATCTGTTGAGTTTGGTGATGTATGTAAAAAGGGTCATTTTTTACCATTTAAATAACTTGTATCATATTAATTGTATGGCGTTGTGTTTGTATGACATTTTAAATTATATAAAACTTTGCGCAATTATGAACATAAAAATTGTATGTACAAAAAGACACACATGTGGCTTTATTAGTGTTCATCTGTGTTCGGATTTCTATTAAAAATCAGGCATAGTATGGTAATTTCATGTGTATGTATTATTCTTATATATGTATCAGATTTAAAAGTACTATGCAAAGATTTAAATGTAGATATCGGTGTTTGTATATTTTCGACCTCTTGGGTCATGTGCATTTGCCCTGTGTTCAACTTGCCTTTATATTGAATTATAAAAAAAAATATTCCATATTTGTATTCAATTTTAGGGTAATTTTTCCTCTTAGTTGAGTTGTGTTGAGTTGAGTATTTTATACGAACCAAAATATACAATGTAAGTGATTTAATGTCTAAAAAAACTTAAAGTAAAACTTATTTTTAATGTAATTAATAATCGTCATTTGATTAAAAATCGGTTAATAGCATTGGCATCTTTAGAGTACTCAAACTGATGCAAATTCGCTATACTGTATGTTTAAAATAAAAAAAAATGATTCAAAATGCAATTTTAAAATAGTCAATCTACTCTTGTTGGATGACTTAAAATATATTATAAAAAAATGTGATAATGGTAATATAGTATTACTTCTAATGAGAATAACGAATTAAATCAAATGAACAAAACAACACTCTGTATTTATAGAGTAGCAAATCAAAACTATAACTGCCTCTTTCATACTCTTACGCTTGACCGCGCGCGAGAGGGACGCAGTGCAGTGTGGTGACGTCATGTTACGTGTTATTCACAGACTACACAAGCGCAACGTGTGAAGGTGCTTTAGTCACTCGACCTATAACTTGGACAATAAACCATAGATTGAAGAGTTAGGGGATTACAAAAAGTTTTATAATTAATTAATATGCCAGGGATTTTGTAAGAACCGATATGTATAATTGAATCTTTGTAAAGTACAAAATTAAATAATCAATACATTTGTTGTGAAAAATTACATTTTTTTATATAAATAATTATTGAGAAACTGTATGCGTAAAATAAAATTGGTATAATATTTAACGCTGACAGATGACGTTATAGAGAAAAGTTGAAATATGTCTACATACATATTAATATTCCATTGTTAAAAAAAATATATCTTGTTTTGATGGTTCTGGACGTAGGTGTATTTATATTGTTGGTGAAGGCATTTTTTTAATGTGTTGTTTTTTTCTCCTGGATTTTCTTCAATAATATTATTTTTTAACACAAAGTACTATGCTGCTCTGTTGTGATATGTTTTGAATTGTGATATTGGTTCCGGTAACCGTAAATTGTGATTTAGTTGCATTAAAGTTTTATTTACATTGAGTGTTTTTTTTAATAATGCGTATATAATTTTCATAATCTAACAGTGGTGTCGGCTCGACCGGTGGAATACCAGACCTGACAGGAGACAGACGTGAAGTAGTATAAAATACTTTTGCGTTTCGCCTGAGGAGTAAGTTGTCGGTGGTCCGGCGCTAGTCCTCTTCCCCTTCCTATAGTTTCTTACAAATGACAGGAAGGAGAAGAGGATTGGACGGAGGAGGAGATGAACATAGAAATATGCTTTTTCGAAAAATAGACGTTTAAGAAGTACGTCTAATACAGTCTCCAGCCCTTGCCTGGAGATTTCACCTACAAGCGCAAAGTTTTAACAACAGATTTATGTATCAATTCAATTCATATCGTCAAAAATATTTGAGATGCGTGGTCTGCAACTATATACCGCGTTCTTAGTTTTGAAGGCGCTATACAACTATCGGGCCGTTACTTTATTATTATTATTACCGGATTGAGGCTTTCGTAATGTCTACATTTTGAAAGCTTTAAATGTCCAGTAATATGTGTAGCATATAATAAAAAATAACAATGCCATTTTGTTATCAAATGACTTTGTTTTTTTTGTGTTGTCTTTAACTGGCATGAATAATAATGCACAAAACAAATAGTTTGTCGCCTTTCACAGTCTTAAGATTTTTTGTATGATTCTATAAATTCTAATGTCTATGGTCTATAATGTGAACGGAAATATTTTTTTTATACAATTGTTTTTGGTAATGGCAATTTCTCACCGTAACTGTCAAAAGTTTAACCGTCCTCCAACACCTGCCGTAAATTAAAAGAAGCATTTGTTTTGAACATCTAAAAAGTGAATTATGAATGAAAATTGCATTAAGCAAAAATATCATTAATGAAAGTTGGCATAATATTATTCTAACTACTATAATCACAGCTAGTTTTGTCAACAGAAGTTCCACTTTTCTTTTAAATAAATGGGTAAGTAGCATTTAGAATCTCTGAAGTTTTTAATTTATAAAGATGCTATAAATTATACATGACGTATTCATTGCTAGTTATAAATAATTTTTATAACTACTGAACTTTCCAGTCCTTTAGTTCCATCTATTTAAATTGACTGAATGTGTTTTGTGTCTTTAATATTTATAACAATTTGCTTTGTTAGCATTCTCCTTACCAAAAAATCAACTTACATATACATTATTTTATTAACTAAATCTAAGGATTTCATCCCAGTAAATTTGGTAATAAAAGTGAGATGAGTCCGCTTCTTAATAATTTAGCACCATGCACCACTTGACAATCATGTTTATTAAAAAAAATATATATTGAAATCTCAGAAACCATCAGTTCTGTCACTTCATGGGATTATTGTCTTGTAATGAGTGATTGCAATACTATTTGTTGTAAATACATTTTCTAATTACTAAGAAGATAAAATAGAAATTTATGTGTAATTTGAATGGTAAATTTATTTCATTTATTGTATTTTGATGGGCTAATTGGTGTGGATTGTAAGATTATTGCTTTTCACGCTAGGTTCGATTCCCACCCAGGACAGACATTTGTGTGCATGAACATGTCTGTTTGTCCTGAGTCGGGGGGTAATTATCTATTCAAGTATGTATTTACATAAGACCTATATGTAGTATATCAGTTATCTGGTTGCCATAGCACAAACTCTGCTTAGTTTGGGATCAGATGGCTGTGTGTGGATATGTCCTAGGATATTATATTATTATTATATTTAGTGTGTTTCATGACAAAATGTGTATAAACAGCCATTGAGCATTAATTAATGCTACTTTCTTTAAGAAAAATATTTATTGAGTGTTTAAAATCTTGTGTGTGTTGTTTACAAAGTAAAAAAGTTGTAATTGTAATACAAGAATTGTATCCAGTAAACATTACAAAACAGTGTCTCTTTTTCAGTTTATCATGGAACCTGTAGACAACAACTTATTCGAAGTCAAAGCTAAATTAAAAAGCAAGAGAAAAAGAATAGTTCCAAGCTCTAACGTTTTTCTCAATCCGGCATTGGATCTCCTCGCAAATGAGGATCCTATGTGTAACAATGCAATGGAGATCACACCAAGTAAACGTAAGAAAACCAAGAGCCTTGATATTGTAGCTTTCGAAAATAGTGCTTTGGATTTAGGGATAAGCAAAGCAGCCGTCAACGAGTTTTTGATGCGAGAGCTGGAAAACGTACGTAAGAATGTCAGAACATATCAGAGTCCAATAAAAGTGGATGATGACATTAATTCCATATACACTAAAGAACCTGTGTACGCCAATTTGGCTGAAATTTCAAAAACGCAACACAGTACAGATCCTACAAACATGATTAGTAGTAGCGATATATTTGATTTACAAAATGGCGCAGAGAATTCTAGTTTAAGTACTGGTGAATCAGATTCTGGTATTTCTATAATAGAACAAAGATCTTTAAACGCAATCAACACAGATCTCGACACTAACTTATCTGCAGTCAACAATGTAACAAACATACAGAGCAATGTTACGAATCAAATATTTGTTAACAACACCAGCAATTTAAACTTAAGTTTTATTGACAGACTTGCGCTGGACTCCCCGTGCGTGTCAAATCAGTCACTGTACTTGGACGATGATTTGAATGAAAGTAACATTATGGAGATCAAGACAATAACAATTGTCACCAAGAAGAAGCGCGTGCCGCAACAAATGTGTACAAATCCCTTTCTAGATCCAAATATAAATACGAAAGTTACAACTTCCGATAATCCGTTTACATTCGATGACGAGAAATCCGAGATGGAATACAACATGGAAGCTATCACCAGACCTGAAACGAATGCGATAGCGCCTGTCAGGAGTATAATCCCACGAACATTATTCACTGGTGATACAAACAGTACTATTTCCACAGTAAATGAGTCGTCTGTCACAAATACTGACGCAAACGAATACGAAAATATTGATAGCTATAGAGCAGAGAGTCCGATTTATGAAAACATAGACGATACAACAACAGATGCATCTAGTATTTATAATAAACAAAGTAAAGTCTTGGGCCACGATGTCTCAAGGTTCAGTGCTGTGGACATTTTGAATCTAAACAAAAACAACGAAGTAAACCATTCGAACGATTCCAACGACAGCAAGAAAGATTTGAAGAACCTTTTTAAAATCAGCAATAAACTTTCAAAGAAGGTGATGAAAACGTTGAAGAAGACATTCAAAGGCGAAAAAGTCGAACACAATGCAACACTGAACCCTTACGAAGTTCCTCGGAAACCACCCAAGCAGAAAACTCCTGTAAAAGAATCTGGCATAGAGAATCCTGCATTAAATCTTGATAATTCAGATGAAATTGAAATAAAAATTGACGATGAAGAAAATCAGTATGAAACCATTAAAACATTAAGAAATACTAAACTTAATATGAACGTAACTCCGCTCAAAGAACGATCTAATGACACGGCAGATCAGTCCAACACAAAGCCAAGTACGCCAGGAAAGAAGGTCCGATTCGATTCAACACTGAACCGAGAGAAAATCATAACAGGGGATAGCTTCGACTGTGAAGTTCAAAGTCCGGGACTCGACGCCAAGATCGATACGTATCACGATGAGTTGGAAAACTGCATCAATGAGAAGAAGTTTCTGCAGCAAAACATGCCAGAGAAATGATACATAACTTCAACCAAGATATTTCAAAACTAAGGATTTTCAATATACCTTTTTGGGCTGCAGCCCAGGGCCCTGCGGGTAAAGTCAACAGGAGAGGACCCCAAGTTTTTTATTATATATACAAAACGTTTTTTTTTGTCCGATTGTATACAGTGACAACTTGTGGGCCTCGTTTTTTTAGGTTTGGGCGCCAAGTCCTATTAGCTCAAGCGTCCACGACTCTCGGTCCGCCGCTGTGCACACCCACCGAAACAAAAGCAACAACTGGCGATAACGTTAAATTAATTAAGATTTTCTATGTCTATAAACAGAAATTCGCATGGACAGTTAAAAGTTGGTTGTTTGGTCGTATGCGACTAAAGACCGCATTTTCAACAGTAATTTGATTATACCTAGAGACGAATAATTAATTTTATATGTATACTTGCCGTATGTAACAATTCCAAAGCATGGCTATCCAAGTATCTACCTTTTACAAGGTTGAAAGATATAAACACATTTTTTACGTAATAAGTATTTATTTTTCGCATATTTTTTAGTTTTAGTTAATTTTTTATTGCATTTCGGTCTGGTTAATTAGTATGTAAACATAATATCGGTAACAAGAAATATCGAAAATACAAAAGCAATCTATTTAAAAAGCAATCTATTTCGAACTTTACCGTTCGTTCCAATTTAGTTGCATAATCTCTGCCTATCCCACTAGATTACGAAAGTGACTGTATTTTCAATTATTTATTTAAATTTATGTCTATGGTATAATATATAAAAATGTCTATGCATTATTTAACTTAAGCGGTTTTGAGTAATTATAATGTACCTATTTGTAATAAGTTTAAGTTAATAACGGACTTTTGTCTAAGTTTTTAAAATCTCACTTAAGGACATGTACTTAAAGTTGCCGCACTTTTTGATGCTATCTATTTAACTAAGTCATTTTATTTGTATTTTGAGGCTGGATCTTGCCACATAAATATTTATAATTATTGTTAGTTTTATTTTACATTTTTTAATAGAAGGGAGACGCGCAGTTCGTCCAATATTAAGAAACCGCTACCCATCGGTACGGCCAAAGAGTGCGGTTTGTTTTGGCAAGTACCCATTCCTATTCTTCAAATTACACCAGACTAGAAGACTGAAATAAATTACATTTATAAAATCGGCACAACCAACTAACCCCATAACCTTCTTTTTTATCAAAATAGTAATATTTTAATTAAAACAAGACATTTCCTCAATTTAACACAGACATTATTATATTTAATAATTTTTGGCTGATTTCCAATGATTGCGATTGAAAAAACCTAAAAAAAAATCATGCATTTCGGTTTGACATTCATTTCAACACCTCTTTTAGGCTACAATCTTTTTTTGTCTAGAACACATTAGTACAATGTCATAGAAACTGACAAGACTAGCTGCCAAGGTTAAGGGGTAGAGAAAATCAGAAATGAATAATGGCTACTTTACGTTTTGGCGGATTAAATAATTCAACTGCAACATAAACAAGCAAACATATGTCCCTCATTTATTTCCTTTATTCTTCTGTCATTGCCGCGCCCGCAGCTTATTCCCGGATTCACTGCATAATGGAATAGGCAATTGCGGTAATCTTTGACCTTGCATTGTGCACTCCGCTTATTGGATAATGGCGTAGTGCACGTGGCTCTTTAAATAGATAACTTTATTCAGCCCACATTCAGGCCAATAGTTTAATGAGGCCATTAAATGGTTTATTTATTAACTGTAATAAGATCTGTTAAGTATCCCTCTGGTTAGTATAATCTGTAACGATTCGTTATTATCTTTGGTTCTTGATGATTTTACTTTGTTCTTGTTTATATTACTACCTTCCATTTGTGTTACATTAGATAATTCTGGCAAAATTTAGTTCTTATTATCTGTCGCGTGAACTTTTTTGAGTTGTGAATTACCACCAAAAACTCGACTGTCATTTTTATATCCAATAAATGTAATGTGTAACAGACTAAATATTTTGAACACCCAAGAAAATATAGATTAATATTAAAATTTTAGAAACTACGAAACCGAAATGGTTGGATGCGGAAAACAGTGGACAGCTTATGGTGAAAAGCTTGGAACGATACCAAATATAAAATTTAAATAATAATAAAAGTTTAAAAATTACACAACGTATTTAATTCACTTTGTGGGTGGTCTGTCAGTGAGTCGGTGTTTATTTCTATTCTTTCCAATCGGCTGTATACGAAATACGACCTCTAAAACATAATAACAAGGCAAAGCTCAATTCAGTCAATTGCTGTAAATTATATTTTACGAGCGCTTCCGAGAACGTTCGATGGCGATTTTATTGCCGGCGTCTGTTTTTATTGACCACTTGTTTTACCAATTAATTTTTTCGTTTCAATCTGTATACGATTTATACAAGCAATGAATTTCATTAAAGTTGACTTTCTTGCCGATGCACCTAACGTTTAGCAGTTTTTCGTCTAAAATTGAGAAAATCTTCTAGAACCCGATAGCAACGCTATCTACCGGGCTTAGTTGTGAGTATAAACCATCCAGGGATCCACTCAAACAGATTTTTTTTTTATAAATATCGGTTCAGCGGTTGAATACCAATTCAGTCACAGTATAGTATGATTAAATGAACAGTCGAGTTATTCAGAATAGAAGGAAGAAAAACATAACTCATGACGATTTTAAGCGGCTACTGCTTCCCAAGTTTTCAGTCGATCCATCATATGGAACGGTCAGAAAAAATCGATGAATGTCTTAATAATCTAAATAATCTAAATTTGTATTAAAGTGAATCCCTATTTTCCCTGGACCAATTTTGCCGATTTTTTTTGTGTGTTGATTATTGTCTGGACTTCTCCAGTTATCATGAAAAAAAAGAAAGCTTACGACCATAAACTTTCCAATGTAGGTAACCTTAACGCTTTTGTCATAAATGTCAGTTGTTTGACAGTTGGCGCGAATAATTATTAGTCGAAGTTGAAGAAAGTAGTCATAAATACTAAAATACATTGAAAACATATACAAAAACACGATTGATACTGCTCTAGTTGTCGACAAATTATTGTCAAGTCACTTAATAAAACGAATTGTCGTATTTTATGCGGATGAAGTCGCGAGCAACAATTAGTGGTAAATGAAACTCAACAACGTGACTGTAGCGTTCAAATGTAAGTGCGTCAGTCATTTATTTGCTGTGCAAAGTTTGTAGCGGCACTAACTGGGTCCGCAATCGCGGCGTGTTTGCCGACGTGATTGCGCCGGCGGAGGTAAATTGTGTCCCGCAAACACTTCGAGCTCGCGCCCTAATTTAATTAGTGATGCACTCTCCTTGTATATGTTATAATAAATAAGAGCATGTGACCTAGATCGCTGATTTAAATTTTGCACGATCCTTACGAGCGGCAAATGCACTTTATTTCAGACCATAGTGTCCATTTTGTTAATAACAATGTTCTTGCAGTCCAGCCGATGGATCATGCAAGGATGCTGTTAGTACTGCCACGTACTCTGCGCACCTGACCTGACCGCACGACTTCTGTCGAACGCAAACGTGCGAGCTAGCATGTTTGCCCGCACTGCGAGCGCCCTCCGGTCCCTCTCGATATCATCATTGTCCTTGAGGTCAAAGGTCAGTATATGTCCTAAGTACTTAAATTTAGATACCCTAAGCAAAGCCGTTAATTATTACTAAGCGTAATGTTGGGAAACACGTTACGTTTTATATTTTCGGTATGAAAAGTAAGGTATCATGTCATTTTCTGTACACCTGACAATGTTTGTGCAAAATTTCATGATTGGACGAGTTGTTAAGGAGTAAAGCGACACAAACAAACAAACTAACATTCGTATTTATAATATTTAAATAAATTAGGATAACTTTTGTAATGAAGACACTTTGTCACATGCCATTCTTCCCTCCTCATAACATGCCCGTACCATACTAACCTTTTGCTCCTTAACTGTTCCACTATCAGGCACACATGAATCCATCTCATAATTTCTGCCGAATGCACTCTCTTTTCATCCATTCCTTTAACAGTCGAACACAGATTAAGACAGGTATTATGATGGTTTAGTACATCTTCCCCCTTTATTAAGGAAACTCGTAGGTCCCATCTCAAGCCTGATATGACCATAACCTGTCGCCATTTCATCCCGATTGGTAGCGCGATAAAATCCGATTAAAAGGTGTAGTGTATTACCCTAAATATAACAAACCATTACTGGTAAGTAAATGGCACGTAAATATGTGCACTCAACGTAGATACAAGTTAAGCGAACGTAAAATATACGCAGCCATAAACATGTTCAAAGACAATGG
This sequence comes from Papilio elwesi, assembly GCA_029849275.1. Classification (NCBI taxonomy): domain Eukaryota; kingdom Metazoa; phylum Arthropoda; class Insecta; order Lepidoptera; family Papilionidae; genus Papilio; species Papilio elwesi. The sequence continues at coordinate 6,253,395 of CM056707.1, read as the reverse complement.
ATTTATCGATAATCGAACATCAACGTAAGCTAAACGTAAATATATGTTTTTTTTAAACTATTAAGTTGCCAACCATTAATATAAATCGACTGAGATTAACACTTATTGCGTAAACTAAAATAAGGCAGAATTTAATGGATTCACGCGACTTTACGAATTGAACACAAATGAATGGCGAAGTTAGGCGTAGATTGAACACTCGACTTGCCGCACGCAAGAATGACAACCGAATAGATTAACTATTCATTAAACTAATTACTAGTAATTAGTACACGAGAATATAAATTGTTTAAATAATACGTATAGCTTACTACAACCGGGACAATTCTAAAAAACTTCTACCTAATATAGATTTAGTTGATTGTTTAATTATACAGTGTTAGATCTCCTTAGCGGCGATATACCACCACGAAATACGATCTCACGGAAGACGGGCGTGAAGTAGAAGTATTTTATGCTTCTTCTGATGAGTGCAGAAGACCCAATTCCAATCCATTCCATTTTCATTCTGTCATATCTCTTACGTAGAACCTCGCCAATCTCTGCTAATATTATAAATTTGAATTTTTGTTAAGCTTTCACGCGAAAACTACTCAACAAATCATCATGAAACTCATACACATATTCTAGGAGGTATTAGAAGTAGTAGTGTGTATGTTCCCTATAGACCTATAGACTCCGAAACTCCGGCTGGACCGATGAAATATACAGGGATTGTCCAGATTGTCACATTCCTGTGTTTGGTAGCGATCGGATCAAGATAATTATTGGTAACCGGTCGAAGCCGGGGCGGGTCACTAGTCTGATATAAAGGTAGTCATCCCATCTGCTCCTCTTGTTTAGTTGACTATGGATAGCGGTAGACAATTAACATCAGTTGAACCATTTGATCGTTTGTCACCTATCAAAACGTTACCTTTCTACTAGATTAAATAGTCTTGCAATCTCATATTTATCAGAATATCTATGGCCAATAACGGAACGCCAGACGGTTGGTGCATACCATAGACACACCCTGAAAAATGGGCGCCATAGCTGTAAAGGAGCAGTAATAAAAAGAACCTAGCCACGTGTCGTAATGTGCTAGAAGCTCACGCGGTCCGTGTTACTTAAATCAGGGGTTCTCAACAGTTATGTATAAAGTATCGTATGTTTATTGAATAATAATGAATCAAACATCATATGTTAAACGAAAGTCACCTTTTTAATTCATATAGCTATATGTATAATTAAAAAAACAACTAACGTTTTTTGAAATATATAAAACTATATATGACAATTTCTTTTTATATTTTCCACTCTAAAATGGTGTATTTTATCTCCTGAGTTATATTAAGTTAATTTCAATTCACCGAACATGTTCAGAGGTCGTCAACCATCTGAGATTAGATACAGCTGACTGGCCGCTAAATGTAATAGGAGGGATGGAGAGCCACCCCTTTTTTTTGTACTGACTTGTCACTGTTTGTCATGAGGATTCGTCTACAGCTACACTAGGATTGAGATGGCCCAACACAATGCGCGTAACCTGAACCCTTTTAAGAGTAACTTAAAGCGCGAGGAAGGGGATGAACAGTAAAGGAAATATCCTTTTTCTTCTGTCCGTTAAATGTAGGCAACGCATCTGCAACTCATTAGCTTGTGGTGGTTTCAATGAAGGACCCGGGCGTAACATCTAGCAATTCATTCAAACTAATAAAGCTAATCAGTTAATACAACAAAAATTAACTCAAATGCAGGCCCGGTCAGCTAGTAACATAATAAACGTGATGACACGGTCGTACATACGTTATTTTGGTAATTGCATTAATGTTCCCACAATCGGCGTCAAACTTTATGATATCTGTTTTCGAGTTAAGATTTTTGGAAGGAACGAAGCTCTGTGATTGCAAGTTGATCACCCCTGATCTAAGCGACATATCGAGCTTATTGCGAAGACGTTACCCCATAGATACCCACCCCATTGACACCCTTTGCCGGTCGACGAACCCTGACGTGAATGCGGTGACTATATATTAGTGCTGTATTCCATAAACAACTTCAAGAATCATAACCATAGGTTTTATGTTTATTTACTTTTTTTTAGAGAAATATAATTTAACTAGTTGTGCCTCATGATTACACTCGCCCGTGGTACACATCGCTCGGCCGTACAGATTCTCGCTAAGCATTATTTTTCTTTCTGCTCAACTCCTAAGGGTCGTAGCGTGATGTTTAATAGGCTACAACCTTCCTTAATAATTGGGCTGTCAAATGCAAAAATATTTTTTCTAATCTGATCAGAGATTTTTAAGATTAGTTCGTTCAAACTTTTCAACTTAATATTATAGAGTATAGATCTAAAAAGTGTTGCCATCTCAGTTTATTTCAAAGAGAAAGATAGAGAGAAAGCTTGTTTCGATACACGATTTTACGCTAGTGGAAGCCCACGGTAAGACTAACTTACTACCCAATGTTTCTTTATGGAATTTTGTCGCCCACAATTTCCGCGCGCCCTTTATTGTCTCGCGCACCTAGGCGTTAACTACTTTGCATTAGGGATAATCCGCCTCTGCTACACGATATCGCCAACTCGCCGCAAAAACTAATCTGCATAAAGTAAGTTCTTTTCTGGGAAATTACGGGAAACCCTTCAAAAGTGGTGATAACAAAAAACACTCCTAGTGTTTAAATTCCGTGCCTGAAAACTGCTGAGTTAACCTATGTAAAATAACAAGAGTTATTACGTTACACGTTATACAGGTGTAGCATTTTTTAAAATTCTTGTCACAAACATTTTAAGTAGTCCCCCGATAGAAACGTATACGACCCTTGTTTATTTAAAAATGCAGGGGCTCTTGTTACTTATATTGTCTCAACTATCCCAATTTAATATTTCAAATTTGGTCACCCCAAAAAAACAACAAAACACTCTCATGTTACGTAATATATTACGCAAGGAGCCCACCACTCTGCATTCAACTGCCGGGGACGATGCCCTGACCTATGGGACGGCGAGTTTACTTACAAACGTTAAAAATTAAAGTTTTTTTTTTCAGAAAATATATTTCATTATAAGTTAAAAATGTATTAATTTTTTAATCATTTTGACAGCTGTCAGTACAAAGTAATTAGAGATGTGCTCGTACAGATTTACCGATTTCCGATTTTGTAAATATTTGAATAATTGAAAGGATATATTTTTAGGTTCTAATGGCGCTTTCAAAGTTACTCTATTGAAAAGGGCTGCCTTGAATCAACACCAATCAATAGAGTTAGAGGCCTAAATGGACCAATTTGACCATAAAGTACACCTTATTTCTGAATTTACGTGTTGTCTTATTGTCGTACCGTGGCGTAAAATCGTGTCGCTATACAAGCTTTTTCTCTATATTTCTCCCTAAAAAACTGTGATGACAACATGTTTTATGTAATGTGTGAATCTACGATAAGATAGCTTTTAGTATCTTTAGCATATATAATTTGCGACGATGATATATTTAGGAATACGGATAAAAATGAGACAAAAATAAGTGGGCGCGCGTTAGAGGGTAGACCTAAGTACATTCGACGTATATTCTTTAGGTCAATGACGTATTACAGAGAGAAATGTCTTAATAAATGAGCATATATGCAGAGGTGTGTTGATTCGGAAAATACGACAGGTCTGTGCAAATTTGTAACGTGAAACATCTATTGGCGTGACAGCACACAGCGTGACGCTCGAATGGCGTTACGTCCCTTCTACTTCATTAAATCCTTTGTGTGTTTGTGCGCGTCCATACTAATATCTATTTTAAAATAGGTATATTCAGCAATTATTATATATATAATAATAATAAATCGGCCTTTTCTAGAATGTTTCCCACTGCAGGGACACAGGCCTCCTCTCCGAGAGAGGGAATGAGCCGTAATCCACCACGCTGGCCCAGTGCGGGTTGGCGGATGTCACATGTCTTCGAATTTGATGGTTCTAAGAACATGCCGGTTTCCTCACGATGTTTTCCTTCACCGTTTTTGGAGCAGTGGTGATGAAATAAATTTACACAAAGTAAAGCGCCTGCCTGGGTTCGAACCCGCGACCTACAGTTCGTAAGTCGGGGTCTAAACCGCTGAGCCACCACTGCTCCTTATTACTTAATATATATTTAAGTAATAAGTAAAATATATTAGAAATAAAGGAGATTAAGATAAGAATGCCAGATTAGTGATATACTAAAGAAAGGCGGTATTAGAAGTACCCGTGACCGACGAACATGGCATGACAAATGGAAATCCTTAATCTCTGACTACACCGCTGGTTTAAGGGCGTGGGTGTATATATATGTATATATAATATATTGATTTTAGTAACGAAATTCTATGTTGTGTATTATTTTAATCCATTTTTTTTTGTTTATTTATTACATTTTGGCATACATTACATTACATCTGTCGGGCGTCCTGTGACATTTATATTTGCTTACTTGTAATAGAAGTCGGTGGTTTTATATTAATTACCCTATATTCAAGTCAATTTTAACTTTTTGCGTAGTATGTAAAAGGAGTTGCAATTGATCTAATCTCACATAAGAAGCAAGTAAATTGGAGCGAATAAAGCCTATTTTAGTGTCAGACACTAACCAACTACAATATTACAGACGGTCCAAGGTTTATTTACGATATATTACTTATATTTGTTCCCAATAGGCTTTGATTCAACTTTGGCCAGACAAATTGTGTTCTATTACAATTCCATTGTGCAAATATAGTCTACTTTTTCTATTTGTTATAATAAGTTAATTCAAGGGTCGTCGTAAGGTAATTAGTTATTTTACTGAATTGTTGATATTAAATGTCCGAATTCAAATTAGAGGATTTGCGCGAACACACTTATCACCACCGCAATTAAAGTCATACCAACAGCACGGTTCATAAGTGACTTGAGGTTATATATGCATAGTTCTATGGAAATCATTAATTTGATTTCTTTCCTATTTTCATATCTTAGGTTCTGCGAATATATAGATTCAATATTTAAACCCTTTGCCTAGACATTGAGATAGCTAGGCCTTGTTTAACTGATACAGTACAGTCAGTAGACAGACATCGCAAAGGTTATCTTTTGTTGGACAGTCTTATCTTGGTCGTTTGAAGATAGCACTTTGTTTGTCGTCTCGGAAGTCAAGTGCGAATGAATGAATGTGCTTCTAAGTTCCGTACATTTTTACTAAAAAAAATATGTCCAAAATAAACTTGGTTTTGAGAACTGAAACTTGAAGACACATCTGAGGCCCAGCCTGCGCCAGGCTCCGTCCCTGGGGAAGACAAGCCTTCTCCAAAAGGCTAGACGGTCCTAAGGTGATTTAATCCCCGAAACCGTCACTTGGAACCCAAAAAACTTATAGCTGCTCTCGCCTTCCCGGCGGCGGATCTGGTCTTAGGTCTTAAGGGTAAAGTTAACGGCCCACCTCAAGATACTTCCACGACTACCTCAACTGCGGCGACAAGGGGATAGCAGCCCTCGATCCCTTCAGACGACCAGCGCGCTTCAAAGACGAACTCACTAGATTAAACCTCGAGCGGCCACTACAGGTCGGTCCCACACCACGGACCTGGGTTCCTCTTAGTTCACAATAGTTAGGCCCCGCGTCTACTAAGCCCCTCCTCATTACATGTTATTGTATGTGATTTTTAAAGGTTGCAATGAAAAGTAGGGTTTCGAAAAATCCTTTATAAATAATTCGAGTAGACATTAGCTGACATCTTGGATATATTAAGACGTAGAATAATAAAATAATATAGCCAATCGTCCCATTTCCTGCCACAGAACACTTATAAACCAAACGTCATATTTCCCGCTTTTTTGCGTCATCGGGCGAATTCGTTGGCCGCTCTGCGCATGCTCCAGCTCAGTATTGAATGAGCTCGCTAGTGGCGACCCTAGTCCAGTCTGCTACGGAATGGCGACTTGATATTATCGATTTTTCCGCTATCAAATTTAATTTTTTCAATACATTATTTCCGTCGCTCTGTGTTGTGTCTTTAATGTTAATATATACAGTGCCTTTGCGAGTGTAGATTAACGGTCGCCATCGATTACCGGTAAGTAGGTCATACGATTCGTAAATGAATAGTTCATTTATATGTGATAAAAGATTTATAGACTGTTTGGATTTGTTTTTAGTTCGTATATTTAGGCGGTAAATATAATATAGATTATAAATCATTTGGAGGTTGACTGTTCGATTGTTATTTTGTTTACGGGGAACGTTATTGATCCGGGCTGCGTTCCGGTTGGCACGGAGGCGGCGTTAGATAATATTGACACTTTGTTTACCGCTCATTAATACATCTTTATGTCTTATATTATATATAACGACTATTTATTGTCTATGTATATAAATAAAGCTAAAAAAACCACATTATAAATTACGGTTTTGGACGTAAATTTCTAAAGGAAACAATTTGAAGAGTAGTTGAATACATTTTTAATTAAGAATTAATTAACATGCCGAGAGTTCGTTCATTTAAATAAATCCTTGTATTTCTAAAATACATAATTATCTTTAACCTTGTCTTGACGTTATTGATATTATAATTGGTAAATATTTATTGCGTGCGAGTAAATTAAACAAGAAATTTTGCTTCCGTATTCTTTGTTTAAACTGACGTTCTATATTTTAGTTCTAGTTCTGTCTGTATTTATATTAGTCTCTAGTTTATTTAGTTTTAAAACAATAAATGTCACGACCCTATTAATTTTCAGAATTTATGGTCGACTTAAATTATTTTAATCGGTATGCTAGGGATGTACCTTGTAGCGATTAAATCCTTATGTTCGTCCGTATCGATTACGATCACTCATTAACAAATGAATGTTCGCTCGATGGAATAATGTTACCTACAAGGAATCTACAGTAGTATGGCTTCTAAAGGAAATTAATAGATATCGAAGACCTCGCTGTGAGGCCGAGTTGTAAAGTAGTGTAGACATTTTACCTGTAGAACATATATACAAATAATATTGTGTTCATGTGATATTAGAATATGATAGTGTATTTAAAACTGTACGTAAACAAACGTATTGTCACCGGCAGAAAAGTGACTAGGCATTATTTACTTGCGTCAATACAATGAAAAATTACATTTAAATCAAGAAATGAAACTTCGATCTCGTTTCTCTGCTGGGTAAATAAAATATATATAAGTAAAATACCGTTAGGAAAAGAGTTTAGTAGCTCTTCTTCCTTGATCCCCTCTCCCCCATCTCCCCCTATTTCAATCATAGATGTCGGCACCGCAATAGCAGCTTCTTATATTATGAATATTTACGATCGTTTGCCACTTGAGTATAAAAGAAATGCGGTCACGCCCGTAACCCAGAGGGGTAGGCAGAGATCATGGATTTCTTTTGGCGCGATCCTGGCACACCTCTCTCGCTTCTTCAACGTTTATACATCTACGCATACATGCTCGTCGGTTATGGGTGTTCCTTATATCGGCCTTTCTTAGTAAGTCACTAATCTGATCGATATAAGTTTTCCTAGGACGCCCCATAAATACTATAAAAAATATATAAAATAAAACCTGGAGATAAAAATACCTTTTTAAATTTAATATTAATAAACAAACCAAATTTCGTCAACAGGAGTAATAATAGTAGATATTAAACATCGTAAAACAAATACGAGGTCATCCTCGTTACCAGGATGGGAGTGCCCACCATGAAAACATACAACTAATGGTTTTCCGGATATTACGTACAGCAATACATAAGTCCACATTGTTGCTCGTACACTGAATAGTTTTTTTAAATGAAATGGTAAACGAACTCGTTACAATTTTATCCATAGAAATTAGAGGCAACATCTTATCAGGACCACTAGTATATAAAGTGATATCAACAGATATAATAAAAGTTATATGAAAGCCAAACCTATAAATGCAAAAGTTTGTATGTATGGATGTCTGTTACACTTTCACGCAAAAACGGCTGGACGGACCTGGTTGAAATTTAGCACACAGATAGATTATAGTTAGGAATAATACACAGGCTATTTTGTATCTCGGAAAAATGTACGGTTCCCGTGGGATCCACTGTTTTTACAGGTGCATATAAAAGGCGATGTGTGTTTCCTATAGATACCGAAACGGCTACCCGGCCGAAGCCTAGTGACCCACTACTATTACATATTTACGAATTAAATCCAGGGCCAATAGAAAACTGGAAATACTTACCATAATTAAAATAAATAAACACAGTCTACATACTATAGAATTAGGCGTACTCGTAAAACTCGTAATCGGTTACGGATCTTTTTAGTATGCAAATTTAGTCGATATAAGCTCGTTTAACACGTCCCCTATTAGCTCTGCCACTCATCTTTGCGGGCTACGAAACGTTAGGCAAGTTGGTGACAAGACTCGCCTCTCCACTATAAAGCGCATATTAACATGTTCGCTATTTATTAATAGGCCCTTTCCCGTTTTATTTGGGGTCGGCATAACATGATCATTTCAGTCGTCAATCCCCGTCTTAATCATGACACCATGTGATGGGATATATCACCGACATATCCCTTCGCATTTTTATCTAAATCTCTCCTTGTTGTAACAAGACAGTCTTTTCACTATTTGCAATCCTATATGCCTTGTTCTTTTGGGAAAAAATGTGGGATACTTAACATGCACCCTAAATAAATAAAATTATGAGAGAAAAGTGTGGCTTAAAAATGGATGTTGTCACTAGAATTGAGAAAGGTATGCTTTGGGCATGTTGAAAGGATGAATGAAGGCAGAATAACGGAACAAATTTATGCTGAAAAAGTGAATGGCAGTGTTCGCAGGGGACATCCAAGGAGAACTTATATCGATCAGATTAGTGACATACATTCCATTATCCATAACCTCTGCCTACCCCTTCGGGTTACGAGCGTAGCGCATATTTACTGCTTTGTATTATCTAATTTAAATATGATATTTCTCGTCTTGATCAAATTCATGTAAATAATTATAAATGTAGCCTAAAAAGGGTGATGGAATTGGGCAAAGAGAACTTTTTTCATTCTATCGTCTCGTAAAACTACGAAGCTCTGTTCCTGAAACAAGCGACCCTGCGCCAAATTCTAAAAGAGTTTTATTGACATCAGTTTGGGAGCGCACCGCCGACGCCTACGAAAACATTTTAGTGCATTTATTAATATCTGAAGCTGCGGTAGCACGGGAACTGTGCGTCAGGACGAATTGTTCAGGACTTGAGACAGTCATTATTCGACGGGCCGGTTGGCGTGGTTATTAAGATACTTGCTTTTCACGCCACAGGTCGTGGGTTAGATTCACACCCAGGACAGACATTTGTGTGTATGAACATGACTGTTTGTCTTGAGTCTGGGTGTAATTATGTATTTACAAAAGAAAAGTAGTATATGTAGTATATCAGTTATCTGGTCGCCATAGCACAAGCTCTGCTTAGTTTGGGATCAGATGGCCGTGTGTGAGTATGTCCTGGGATATTATATTATTATTAATATCCTCATCAATTTAAGTACTCTCTTGCGTTTATCTGTGGAGCTATCTCCAGTCCTCCCTTCATTGCGCTCGTGACTCCTGATACAATGTGTCTTCTTTTTTATTCTTTATTTGGTACATGAACGATCTTCTCGGTCTTCCTCTCTTTCTTTCCTCTATCTTGCGTTCTATAATTATGTTCATTAAATAATCACGTGGCATCAGGTGTCTCAACAATTATCTCCTTTCTTCGTCCAATCAAAATGAATGATGTTTTCAGTAGAACTAATCACATAGACGTCGTTACGTGAAAGACTGCTGTCATATCTGGATTAGACTAAATAATTTGTATTGTGGTAGAGCCCGCAATAACAACATCTTTTGCACGAATGGGCCGGCTCGATCGGTGAAATACCACGACGTCACAGAAGACAGGCGTGAAGTAGAAGTATTCTGCGTTTCGTCTGATGAGTGACGTGCCGAAGGCCTAATTGTAGCCCTCTTCCCCCTCCTACCCTTTTCTAATAAGGAAAGGATGGGAAGAGGAAGAGGATTTGACGGATGAGGAGGGGATGGACAAAAATGGAATTATCCTTTTTTCTGTTTGTCCCCTCCTTCGTCAATGAAGGTAGGCGGATGCCTATGGGTAGCGGTACTTATTTCCAGGAGCCGCTTGCTCGTTTGCCACCTTGTAATATAAAAAAAAATGTAACGTATGAATAACGGTACAAGAATAAATAAAAATAGATTCTACTCGTTACATTCTTATATGCAACTCGTTCGTTTCACTTCATCCCTATCACTTCATCTAAATCATCAGTTAGGGATGTATGTACTACATTTCACTGATCAGATCGATATACGATGACAAAGAGGGTGTCTGCACTACAACTATTTGTTTCTCTTACATTAAGGATTTGTAATCGTCAAATACTTGTAAATGACAGGATCCCAGTTGATCTTGTCACCTTACGCAAGAATCAAAGTGCTTAACACATTTGTAGCACTTAAAATACTCCAGTAAAATGTACGCGAAAATTATATTTTCAAATATCTCTCATATCATGAATGAGAGTTGACACATGGCGAACGCCGCCCACGGCCGCCATTTTGATTTTGATACAGTCTAATATCACTCCACATCCACACGGAGCTTGTCCCGCACTAATGGGATTTCTTAAATAACTGTGTTTCCAACATTGACATTGTATGATGACCGCGTGTATTGTATTGCATCATACATAAATCCTACAAGTTGTGATCTCTCGTGGCAATCATTATGTGTTTAAATAGTTTTTAACTACAAATTATTCCCGAATAAATAAATTTCAGAATATTACAAATCGAATTCGGACTTTTGCACGTCAAATACAGATATTTAACTAAAATTGATTTAAAAACAAAAAACCCCTACTTAAATGTATTTTTTATCTCTGGTACCACCAATTCCTTTTCGATTCGTGTACTTTACATCGCCCATGCTCAAGAGCTGTTTACAAAGTTACATATTGTTCTACGTCATCAAGGAATTACATTTTTTACTCCGTGTAAGAATACATGTTGTGTACGAAATTAACAAATCTCTGAAAACTAGTAATGCTTCGTCGCCAATTTAACAATTGTGGGGAACACAAGAATGAAAGACGGTACTGTGACGATGACTCATTTATTTGGTAACGGTAACATTACACAAAAGACAAGTACCCAAATCTCTTCTTTTTTCTTTTTGTTTATAATTCATAATAAACAACAATCTATTTATATTAAAAAATCGAATCCGTTTAGGTGTTAATAATCTGTGTTTAGAATAAGTACAAGTGTTTTAATCCAATTTTAAAACGCCATCAACTTAACGTGTAGTAGTGGAACATTCCTTCAAAATATTACATTAAATCCCATTTAACTTCAGTATTCACAGCAGTTTAGCTATTGTTAGTGTTTTGAGTTTTAATATTCTGTCAATAGCTGTCACCTTGGTTAAGAACAAATCCACTAAGAAATATCAGTCTGCTCCACGAGGCGTGATAACAACACGCAAAAAGTTGCAGATGCGTTGCCTATATTTAATGGACAAAGGAACAAAAAAAAGGATTTTTACTTTTTCTATACATCTCCTCACCCGTCAAATCCTCTTCCACTATCCATCCATTCCGTATTAAGCAGGGACATATTAAACAGGGATAGGACGGCAAAACTAGGATTAGGCCTCCGGAACCTCACTCATCAGACGCAACGCAGGCTACTTCTTCACGTCTGTCTTCTGTGAGGTCGTGGTATTTCGCCGGTCGAGCCGATTCATTCGTGTAACAGATGCTGTGGCCTCGATCACTGTTACTGAATACCTATGAAAACACTAAATACATATAATATACATCATATTACTATATTTAAATATTTATTAAAGTCCTCCAAAGTACCTTGGATTCCTATTTCAGCAAATATCTTGACGATTTACAAACTTAATGATTGGCAACGGAGAATCGGCGATCGATTTTCAATTATGTCATAGCCCCGCGCCACTCTTGCAGCCACACCTCCCAGCCCCCGGCCCCCCAGCCCCCGGGCATTCGAAGTACAAATAGTTACAACAAAGAACAGTTTCCTTGAAAACTGAAGCCATCACGATAATTACGAAACGAAAGAATTGTTTCCGCTCATACTCACAAAGTATTTCTAACTCCACAACAACTTTGATAGAGACATCAACAATCATCTATTTATTGAAGGAAAAAGTTATAAAATATACGCTCCTCAAACTAGAAATAATAAAATAGGTAAAATTATTGATAATGATGACATTTCTATTAGTGTGGTGGCTTTTAGAAATAAAAAGGTCACTAGTGAAGATCCCTTCATTTCCAATATACCTGTTAAATTAGCTAGTCAGCCAGTTTTTTTTTAACTGAAACAAAGAGTTTAAATAGTTACATTGAAAACCGATAAAGATAAATCGATTTCCATGACATGTCCATGTCCCCTCACTAGTAACTTAGTAGTAGTACTTTGACATTCTCTTGATAGTCAAAACTTGTTTTTGCCGCCATTTTGCTACGTTGGCGCCAAGCCAGAAAAAATGCTAAATCATTTACAATAATTGTTAAGATGTTTTCTATCCAGTACAAAATTTTATAGGAATGAGTAGTCATTGGAGCGATAAAATTATCTGGGTTCTAGATTAAACTTGAACGTAATATATGAATTCAGTTTTCTTTTTGAAATCGCTGTTGCCGATTTAAATATATCATTTTGTCCGACTACTTTTAAAAAAATCACTACCAATTAAGATTGAATACTTCTGATTTTTTAAATGAATTTAATTTACACTATTATATTTTGTAAATATAAATTTGAAAGAGCCTTATTCCGGTTGAATGTTGCCAGTAAATAAATTAGAAACTGCACTATTCCTTTTTTAAATGCTATGTTTGATTTAATTAAACCAATTAATGGGACTGCTCGCTGCGAACTTGTACAAAGTAAATTACAACAATTCGAGCTACAGGCGCGACCTCGTCCGCGCGGGTCGTAAACGAACAAAACATCTGCTAATACCTGCTTAACCTGTGTTCACGCCGCTTCAAATGAAATTAATAACTGGTTCCATCAGGTTATGTTTCTATTAATTTTATTTTTTAAAGGTTCCTTCTCATAGTTATTTCGTTTTGCTTTTTTACACGTTCGATAGAACTTTGTATGAAAATGTATGTATATTTTTTATGTTAAATTTGTACCGCAAGCTATCTAGAACTAATAAATATATATATCAAAAAGTTCAAATTCGAAATAAATAGATCTATAATTTCCACATTTGTCGCAGTAACGTAGCATCAGAAAGATATCTGTTATTCGCTATAAGCAAAAAAAAAACTTTATTCTGAGGAATAAAATAGATCAAACAGACCATTTCGTGTGAGCAAATAAATCATATAAAGAGCAAACTAAACGCAGATATGCGGTTTTAAAGTTGCCGAGCTTGTAATAACATCTGTTGCACGAATGGACCGGCTCGACCGCTGAAATACCACGACCTCACAGAAGACAGGTGTCAAAGTGTCTTTTACCAGTAAGGAAAGGATGTGAGGAGGAAGAGGATTTGACGGTGTCATGTGTCCCTTAAATTAGATATAAAGCTTGGTACATTAAATACCACTATACACAAAGGTATATGTTTGGATGAGGTGGTTGAGAATTGATGCGGTAAAGTTTGCGAAGTGTAGGGACCGCAGCATCCGCGGCCAACATATTATGTCACTGGCTGGTCGCCAAAAATGTGGCCCTGGTCTGATGTATACGGCACGGAATTAATCATAAATTTTTAAAAATTCTACTCATCAAGTTTGTTTGAAAACTCAAAGCTTTGACTTTATAGACCGTATATTAAATACCATCTGTACGCTCCGACCATAGAGCAGTTTTCTTACATATAATTGCTGATACGATACGAATCAAAACAATCGTCACGTGTACATTGTAAGCACTCAACGTAACGCGGTGGTGTGAACTATTGGCCTACGACGTTACCCCGGTATTAGTTATACCGGGGTAACGTCAATGGCGGAAGCTCCAACACCATCTTTAAGATGAACTGTATATCATTATTTTTTGTGTTATGCGGTATAAACGCGCAATGAAAATATGTAAATTGCTTTACGTATGCCGGTGTTGCCAGCGTTGTTTATGATGCCAACAATAATTTTTTTTACTTTATTTATTAGTTGGCAGTATCTTCACAGTTAAGAAAAGGGAAGCGAGGGAAGGGAAGATTTGTAAGATTGCGGTTCCCTTTTAACAAATCTAACCGTGCAACTGTCAAACCCTACTCTACTCTAATCTTTATAATAATTCTTGATATTTAATAAATTTATAGTAAGTTTTAATAAAAAAAGTCTCTTATGTTACAAATCTCAAAATAATGACAGTAGATAGAATAGTGGTTAGCGTGCCTCCGTGTGCTTTGTGAAGGTAATCATGTAAATTGTTCACTCCAAATTGGAAACTATCAAACGACAATTCGATTCAAGTTAACGATCTACCCTTTCGCCGGTAAATCAAACAGCGACTCGTTTGTAAAAAGACAAAGAAAACCAAATGACAATCCTAAAGAGAATCAATCTAAGTTACCTTGTAACGTCGTAAAAGATTGTGGGGCGGCTGCCGTGCATCGAACATTTGGCGAATTTTATGCGCATCTTTTATTTTGGGCAACCGCTCCGACAGAATCGATTGCCTCCGACACGCCACCACGATAAATTACTTTTTCCGCTCAGTCTATACAATTCACGAATGAAGTACGCGGTGCATGGATCAGTCAGTCATTCGAGACCGCAGCCGCTTGGCGCCCGTGCCCGCCTCGTGCCGCACCGACCTCCGCAAAGCTGGCTGACGCGCCCGAGCACCACCGACCGGACGTACCTCTGAGGGCTAAAAGCGTCAACCTAGCTCAAAGACCTCGCTGCCAATATGTCCGGTCTGTCCGAAGCGCTGACTCGAATCGCTCGCGGTTCCCCGATAAACAATTCGCCCAACGTCACCGCCCCCCCGATAAGAAACGTGTCACAAAACCGTGCGACATCGTCGTTAAACCGCAAAAAAGGAAAAAGATAGAAAAAATTCCGTTAGCACTTTCCATTCAAAACATTACTATACCGATGCGTTACGACCGAAATCTTTCAACCTCCAAACGTTCTCACGAATTCAACGATACTAAAACGAAATCTTTTAATCCCAAACAGGTCGGCGACAAACACAGACTGTGTCACACAGTCAGCGGGAAAGAGACGGAGAACAAACTGCTGGTGCAGATAAGTGAAGCCGAGCAAGTGACGGACTTTGAAAGGATTCTCAATACTAATGCAGTGCTGTGGGAACGAGCGCGTGGCCACGTGTGGCGCGGCAGCGTAGCCGTCGACACACCCTCCGCCTCGCTGCTACCGCGCCCGCGCTCCACCTACTCTCTCCACGCGGTCAGTGAGGCTTACCACCAACTGTTCGGCCAGCACGAGGAGTCGGTACGACCGCTAGTCGAACACTACCGACAAGAATCCGTCGCTGATCTGAAACAACGTCCAACGCCAAGTGTATTGCAGAACAACTGGTATGATAACCTTCACGAGTTGTCCGAATTTTACGAGGACGATCAGGTGTTGCAGAAGGAAATCGATACTATCACCGACAGTCTAATAGACGAAGAGGTAAAGGCGACGGAAATTGCCACGCGAAATAAAAACTTTAACGTTAATTTGGCCGATCTCATTGGGCTGCACATTAACGCAGGAGTTTCCCCGACCGGCCGCGACGATCGAGGCTCGTCTCCGGAGGTGGAGTGCGGCGCCAACGAAGATAAGGAATGGGTCGCACCGAGCATGAGCTCGAATCTCGATGACCAGCCAACGAGCGAGCGCACTGCGAACGTCGATCGTCTAGCTGAAAACTTGGACTCTATCCAACTGGGTTATGATGCTAAAGTTCCCACGATAACCTTTAGCAACTGTTGCGAGGGGCGTGTCAAGACCGATACGCCGGACAACACGGATGCTGTCATCCACCTCTCCGTGCCATCTATTAAGAGCGTTGACGAGACCCGCCCACCAATGTGAACCGCTGCCCGTGTAATAACCATTTTTAAAAATCTTTGCACAAGTGTAGGTATAAAAAATTAAAATGATTGCAATAGAAACGGAACAGACGATGCCTAAGGAGGAGCGAATGCCGAAAATCGAAGCGACGACATCGCAAAGAATTTTGACTCGATCGAGCGCAGTCAGTCAGAAGTCGGTCGATATAGTGGTGCAACCGGACAGCTCCAACAACCCACTGCACCGCTCTAAACTAGCTCCCACTCGCTCCGCATCGGAGACGCAGTCCTCGAGTAAGAAAATATTAAATTTGAGAAAAACGAAAAACTCATCGATAGAGTCAACAATGAGTTTACCGAATCAGAAATCGTTGGAAAAGAAGCATGGCGGACTGAGGCATCAGAAAGCGATCGGTGCGCATTCCGACATCACTTTAAGTACGCAGCCGTCCATAACGGACGACAGGAAGGCGCTCAGGGAAGCACTATATCAGGGTATATTTCATAGGCACAGGAGAACAATATTCGCCGTCGGTTCGTTCCTAAGAATGCTTAGAAGCAAAACGTCGAATTACGATTCGATACGGTCCGACTCTGACGAAATATAGCAGCCACTGGAGCCGAGTGGTTGTAGACATTAGTGGCGGAGGGCCGTAACCTGAGTGTTATGTGTTTTGTGCTTTTGTAACGTAAATAGAACAAAGTTACCGTGGGTAAGGTTAGTTGATAGGTTGAAATAAGACTTGCATTGTATAATAATGTTCCTAAATGATTTGTTTTGACGTATCGTTTCATATTAATGTATACATTGCTTACCCGGTTCCAAACACTTTTGAAAGTAACCGTATTCACACATATATAAAGTTGCCATATAATTAAAATGTTACCATTTGGTAGAATTGAGACAACACAACGAGAACAATGTAATGTTATATTCAATAAAATGTTGAACTTGCGAAGTTATTAGGTTAAAGCGTGAAAGTTGTGATTTAGGAGTGCTTTTTTATTATCACTAAACATGGCAACAATAATAACTGTCAGTTTACAATACGCATTAACATCGCGTGACATTGGACGGTGTCAAGGGCGTTAGCTGACTCGCCCTCTACCAGCTTGTCCCTGATCTGTTTTTAATTAAATAGAATCATTTATTGCAAGTGTTAATTAGGCACTTTTAAATTACTGTTCATCTAATTAAATAACTGAAATTTAATGATTTTTAATGGTACTAAAGATGTCTGGTATTGAAAGTCTATAATTCGTACATTATTGTAACTAAATCTTGAAAATACCAAATAACAGAACAAGTAATAAATATTTTGTTTCGTGTTACAAGTACTAAAATTCGTTGATATTAGTATTCTTTGGGAGACGTATGCAAGAGTCTACATTGAGATATTGTGTACAAAATTTGTTGAATCTAAACAATGAAATTTTACTTTACGCAGATTTCATTAAGTAATAATCTGTGTTGCGCTCTATTAAGTTTCCTTGATTGCACACATGTCTATGACACATAGTAACACATAGTAACATAAATTAGTGAAAATAGAGCTTGATTTATTGCTTATTCATGCAAGATTTCGATGTGTATGTGTTCACAGACCGGTTGTGAACTTACGTCAATTTATAATCGGAATAGGCAGATTATAAACTGTCAGCAAATTGTAAATAATTGACAATTTGACTTATCATGTCAAGCGCAAGAAACGTACATTTTTTTAACAGTGCCCGCAACCGACCGGTGCAATACCACGACCTCACAGAAACCAGACGTGAAGTAGAAGTGTCATGCGTTTCGTCTAATGAGTCAGATGCCGGAGGCCCAAATCTCTCTCTTATTAGGAGAGGATGGGAAGCGGAAGGGGATTTGGAGGGCCAGGGTGTGGATAGAAAAAGGGTTTTTTTCCTGTCTACTCCTCTGTCAAGATTTAAGCCAAGCAGTGTATTTGCAACTCATTATAATGTTGCAGTTGTCACTCGTAATGTCAGCTGATCTGCATAAAAATAAATATAATTCCCAACGTAATGAACGTAAACCACATTTATATTTCATTCTAACATAACTTTAACGTTATAACGGAAGCAAAACATAAGTTCACGATTTAGCGATTGGACTCTGACGGTTTATAAGCTGTCGAGAAACAATGTAATGTAGGCAGTGTATAATATGCCTTGTCGGATTATAAATTGACGAAGTTCACAATTGATCGGTTACACGTATAAACAATACAAAAAATATTTTGTTGACTCCTATATTTGTTGCGAGGCTTTTGGAAATCACCATTATGGGACCGACCAATTTCTATTTTGCTACTGCATAAAATGTTTTTTTTTTCTTTTTTTTAGGGACTTTTGTCTTAGAAGACATGTCAGTCCCATCGTTCCCCATACACCACAACTCATGCATTAACATTATACAATTATAAAATTGAAATCAGCCCGAGAACCATACTGCGCACTGCTTCTGATCTTTCAGTCAAAGGCTGAGATAAGATGGATATAAAAATGTTAGAAAGAAACTTGTCATTAATTTGCGATTTTATTAATGAAATATATAAACATATAGTATGTAGGTATTAGCGAACGGAGCAATGGATTGTGGATACACATTTTTGGAACATTTTATGCACTTTTTATATATTTGTACATCAAAAATGTTGTATGACGTGCTGTTGAGACATGTAGTATTTTGTTAAGGATGTTGTAATTTGGATGGTAATATTTACATGTATGCGGTTTAGGAAATGTTTCGTTCGTAAATGTATTAAAATGCCAATAAAAAAGAGCTTATAATATTACAGTTGTTTTCCGCTTTCTTTTATTTATGTCGTACATATTTTCCCGATTGATCGCTTTGTTTTCTATCTCAAAAATTGCATTGACATTAATTTTAAGAGATTACAGGAGCTTGGTATTTTAATTAAGATTTACCATAGAGAAGTAGAGGTCAACTGACGCTTTTAATACTACGTCATCAATGTTTTTTTTGTCAAAACGAACTGTTATAGGGAACATAAAATTATTTCAATGTACACATATAAATACGTAATATGTTAGTGTACTTGTATAATTTATAATTAAAAAATTGTTAAATGTGTAAGAAAGCACACGAAATGTTATTACTAATATAAATGTTAATTTTTCTATTATATTGTATTATACGGTAGAAATTGGTAAGTTTTGTTGGTCTTTTAAATGTGTTAACGGCAACATTCCTTAGTAACATGTCAATGTCATTGTCTTCTGTAAAATACTCTGTATGGATGTGGCTAAAAATTAAGACTGCGTAAAGTTTAAAAAAGGAATGAAGACAAAACGGTGTAGTTTTCTTTTTATGTTACAGTTAAGTTAACCCGTTATTAAAGTTGTTTTCACAGCGAATTCTTTCATTTTGGTTGTTTCTAAGATTTATATCAATAACTAAGTCTTATTAAGAGAGGCAGAATGTTTTCCTGATGTGGTGGATTGAAATGGTGTTTTACCTGTACCTAAGGGTGCGTCCATATCAGGTGAATGCGCTACGAAAGCACTGCTCGCGAGATGCGCGCTCCCATTTCATGTTCGTGCGCCGCTCTTGCGATGCCCGCGCGCTGGTCGCTTGTAAGCTACGGTACAGTTTTTAAATTTTTTGAGCGTGCCCAGTTCGCGATCGGCTCGCGTGCTGCAGAAAGGCGACCGTGCTTCTGGTACATTCCTGTAAAAACTTCATACAAACTGACATTAATAGATTTACTCCCAAAGTAACAAATTGTTGTAAATCTTTTTTATCTGCATCTGATATGAAGTGACCGCTACCCATAGAAGTTCGCAACCAGCCAATGATTCGCAGATGTGTTGCTCGTTAACAGACGATGAGGGGATAGACATGAAAAAGGCTATTTCCTTGTCCCCATCCAAACCTCTTCTATCGTTATTAGGAAAGGATGGGGAAGGAATGGATCAGAAACGCATGAGCATAAATCTACTTCACGCTGGTTTTCTATGAGGCCGAGGAATTTCACCGGTCGAGCCGGCACATTCGTAAAACAGATGTTGTTGCGGGCTCTTATTGTGTAGCATCCACACATGGTTTTCTGTTTGTTACCCTCCTCTGACCATTAAAGGTAGGCAACACATCAGCAACGAATTAGGACCGCTGGTTGACCACCTTAATTATAAGAAACAGAAGGTGCTTTCCAACGTATGCAAATAGGGCTTGTTACAATGAAAATATTAATTAAATTAATATTTAGCGGTCCGATATTTAGTCAGGGTCAGGAAATGTAAATGGATAAACATAGTCATATAGTGTGTAAATATTGAAACATTGGCTTGTTTGAATTAACTAATTGGTCAGACGAAGCAACTGGTATACAGTGGGAAGCGCGCCACTTAAGGATATTAAACGAAATTAGTTGACGTCAACTTCTGAAGGAAAATAGCGCCGCGAGCTCTGTTTGCTCACATAAACAAACGGCCAGTAAGTAATCCCATTAAAGTTTCATGCGACAAGGATCAGGCAAGCTAATGGAACTACAAAATTAGTAATGAAGGTTCATCATTAGAACGTGTTCACACTGCCGAAAAAATTCAGATATAAATAATACAATAATTTTGTTATCTAACCGTGGGTTTCCACAGTCGTGGTATCGCGTCGCGAATAAAAACTTCCCCTCTCTCACTGAAAAGACAATATCTCTTATGTAAATGCTTAGGATTACACTATCCTTTCCAGAATAAACAATGACTTCATTAGAAGGGATTACTCATTAGTATCCGGCTGATTATGACGTAGATACCTTCAAGAGAAGTAAACAGGCTAACTAAACTAGTGCGTGCCATATTTCGACCACATACCGAATAACATCAGGTGGTATTGTTATCAAGCGGTAGTTTATTCATTATTAAAATAAAAGAAAGTTACCTAGTCGGGTATGCTTGAACACGATAAACTCGGAAACTCCAAAACTTTTATATTCCTCTCCCCTCCACGCCTCACAATCCTTCCTTCGCCAACTCAACTCTCCGCCGCGTACTTCGCTCCCAATTCCACTTTTCACCAATCCTTTCCGTATAAAACAATGCATTAATGTTTTGTGTAAATTGACATATGAAAATTATTGAAAGAATGCTGGTACAATGTTGTGACAGAAGAAAATGTTGCCATTCATAAAATAAGATCATGTTTAGTAATAAAGTTATTTGAGATGGATTTATTCGTGAAATAAATACAAAGTTATATTGAATAAGTGATTTTAATTTTATGTAACTTCGTTTTCTATTTCCAAGCATTATTTGCGTTAAAATAATAATATACTGAAGTAACTACACAACAAATTATATTTATATATAGAAATTAAATCTATATCAGCCGAAGATACAAAACTTTGGTTCCTAGCTCGTCGAAGTCACAAACCGATGGTGCCACAATCCACATACGTCATATAAATATACAATACGATTAACAAAATGGCGCGCGGGAAAAGCACTTGTCGAGGACAGATTAAAACAATCAGTTCTTAAACGTCAAAAACTTAATTTGTGTAAAAAGTTAAATTAACCAATTGACTATAGTTTCAAAAATTAACAAAAAATTACATAAATAATTATAATAACATTGGAGACTGTGCTGACAAGTCCGGTTGCATAGTCTGCCGCGCGCCATTTTAACTCGACCGCTTGTTAAACAATATTCCGTCTTAAACTGTTGATAATAAAGTCCATTTTATAAAGATAAGGACTAGACCGTCACTTGCATGCATTTTTATTACAAAAAAAAAAAGAAATATAAACAAACCTCCAACACACGTCACATTACCTCATATCACATAAACCGATTTATCATCTATGATGAATATTTACAAAATCATGTATTTATATTAAGGCACGTAATAAGCCGGCTTTGAGCCTGAATAGGACACTTCTATGTACAACGTTGGCCCCGGAGAACAATGCTGTTGAGGAAACTAGCATCTAGCGTGGCGGATGTATACCAACTAACAGAAATCTACAATTATACCATAACAATAAGTCCAGAGCCCCCCGCAGTCCTCCCGTGGACTATACCGACCGATCACAACACCAATTTATCAACAAAATTCTCGACAATGTTACTCGCCTCTATGTTCAACGATCACACACATTTTAAGAGTTCAACCCCCTAAGTAAGATATTGTAAACTGACTCGAAGCTTTAGAAATGTCAAGTGCTCTATGGTTAGCGAATCGATAAACGCTAGACAATTTACATCTAAGTCTATTAAATCAAACGAATTGATCATTTGGCAAATGGTAATCCATAAAAATACGTTGACAAGAGACACATTTTCGACGATATCCCTACCTATCGATTGTTGTGTTAGGAATAACACGCCTCACGCAAATGCCACTGATTTATTTTATCTTACAAGAAGGTGACGTAAAAATTTCATGACCAAAAATATAAAGGCAACATCACACTGTTACATAATTATTTAGTAAGACGGAGCTAAAACTAGCATCGTATTATAACCTCAAAACAAAAGATTCTATCGAACCTCTACAGGTTATATATTATCTGTATTAAGAAATGCTAGAATGTTACTCAAGCGCAGAGATCATAGTTTACAAACACCCACCCAATACAACTTCACACTTTTCCCATTCATATCACAATATTTTCTACAAGAAACATAAAAACTTAGTTAACATTGATGTACTGTAAGATAATCGATTCTAAACTAAGATTTATACCGTGCGTCAGCGACTTATTACAACAAAAAAAAACAAAGAAATCTTGACAGTATTTTTGGCGCCAATTACTACGCACAAATGTCAAACTTGTTTATCGTTTAGTTCTGATTTATGATTCACAAAATAGTTCATGTCTACTTAATTTCTTACCAAGATTTTTCAATTGGTAATGATTTTTTAACAATTATATCAATATTTTTTATAAAGTGAAAATAAAGCAAAGTCGCTAACCCATTCCAAACAACGCATTCCCATTTAAAAATTCAATTAAATGTTACGATAATAATAAAGGTGAAATTTCAACTGAGTCTAATCTAGAATTTTTGGATGTCTAGTGATGTACCATATCATTGCATAAAATCGATAAAACAATATCGATTTTTAGTAGAAATATGAGCACCTATTTTTAATCAATTAAATTGTATTTTTTATTACAGTTTATCCATCCAATACCAAGACTCAGTTGAAAGCCGCCAGACTAAATATAATTTATATTACCTTTTTACAGCAACGAAACTTTAAAATCTAAGTATACGATATACCACGAGATAAATTCTAAATGTCATTGTTAAACTTAAATAAACCAGCCATACATTAAAGTAATACAACAAATCAGCTGTCCTGTATTTTGTTATAGACATTCAAAGACACCAATCAATCGATAATCATACAAATTATACAGAAAAAAAAAAAGAGTTTGGTGTCTTTGGAAATAAGTGTTTTTACGTCACGAAAAAGGCAAATGTTTTGATTAAATTCAGCCAGAGCTATAAGAAAAATGTATTTTGGTAATTATACATTTAAATTTCCACTTAAAGACGATAATAACTCTCATGCTAATATAATAAAATAGTTTAAAAATAAATCTTAGGTTACGAAAGATTGGATAGTCCAAAAGTTTTGAGGCCTATAACAAGCCCTCGTAAATATAAATACGGTCTATATTAATAGCTTGTGTTGTTACTTTTAAGGATTGAATTGTGTAGGTCAGTACAGAATCTAGCTGGTGTATCCTGGTGTATGCTGGTGTATCGTGTTGTGTGTACCGCAGTCACGCCTTCCTCCTGTCGAAGATGTCGTGGTAGTCGTTGAGGAGGGTGTCGACGACGTTGTTCTGCTGGATGCAGTCGATGGCGATGTTGTGCGCCTGCTCGGCCGGCGCCCAAAGTAGCGTCGGCCCGAACACTATCGCTAAGTTGGCGGTGTGCATTCTGTTGCGCTCGCTGTATTGTGTTACCCTACGGAAAATAATATTTATTTAATTTAGTCTCATTTCTGGTAACATCATTATGTAGTAATGGCCCAATGTGGAACTTTGGAGGTTTTTCACTAGACATTATGATTTAAAAATAAAAAAAAACATAATTGAAACAAAAGTTTGTTCTCTGTTGTATTCTCTTAACTTAAGTAGTACTTATTATTATTTTAAAGTTTGTATACTATTTATAAATAATACATGGACAGTTGTACGCACTTGAGGAGGTGTTCCAGCAGGAACCTGAGCGTGTCCCGGTTGCACTCGGGCAGCGAGTGCATGATCTCCCTGAACTCCTTTATCCTCGCCTCCCTCGGTTTGATCGCTGCAAGAAATATAAAAAGTCATTAATGAACGTTTTAAAGAACCTACATATATCCTAAGTTTACCATTAATTGTAATATCAAAAATTAATCTTTGAATGATATTTAAGGGTGGCGTGAGTTGTGTCCATCTACAATACGCGCGTGCACGTAACATTGAGTGCGTATGTCTCGCTCTCTCGCTCCGCCAAGTTTTATCTTTCTTCTTCCTCGTGTAACGAGATGGGAAACACATCAATTCTCAAGCTGGTAATTGCATATTTTTATTAATTATTATTATTACTTATTACATACTTATTATATATTTAAAATTTAATTAGATTAATTAATCTAGAAGTTTTGTTCTACGCAAACGTCTGAGCAACCATCTTGTGTAACATAAGATATTATGTAAATGGATATTTTTAAATGTTGTAGGGTGACATAAGAGTCATGAACTCACAGCACGCGGCGAGGACCCTGTCGAACATGCTGCAGGGTATGAGTGGCTCCTTCAGCTCACGGAAGAACAGCTTGAGCGCGCCCGTCAGCACGTGGATGTCCGTGTTGTTGCTGATCACCGACTGGTTCTTCTGATCGATCTGGACGAGATAAAAATGAGGAACTAATTAAAAAAGTCAAATAATATTCTTCGAAACATTTCCGGGCCAACGAGAATCGTGCTGATTTACCAGTAACATTAGACCGTTTAAAATATTATGTCAGTTTAACGTATGGCCAGCCCAAACTGAACCCCGAAGTCAACTTGGATTTGTTTTTGATTGGAGAAAATATTTGTAATTTTATCTCACACAAACTTTCATCCCCTATTTAGGGGATGGCTTTAGAAATATCCTTTCTTTGTGCTCTCCTACTTAATAACAGAAAAGTCTGTGCACAATTGTCAATTTCTAGGCCGTAGGTTAAATGGTAAAATCAGGTAAACCGAACACGTACGTATAGTTTTTTTTATAGAAGTCGGTGGCAAACGAGCAAGCGGGAGGACGAGTCGACAGAAGGTGACAGGAAAAATAATGTTTCCTTTTCCTATCCATCCCCTGCCCAACCAATACTGTTATCCCCTTCCCAGGATGGGAAGATCCTCATTAGGAAAGGATAGGAAAGGGGCGAAGACTGAAATTGGGCCTCCGCCACCTCACTCATCAGATGAATTGCGGAAGTATACTTCTACTTAACGCCTGTCTTCTGTGAGGTCGTTGTATTTCAGCGGCTGAGCCGGCCCATTCGTGCAAACTGATGGTATTGTTACGGGCTCTTCCACTGTTAGGTGTTTCTCTAGTTTCAATAAAGCAAGAAATATTAATGGTGGTTGAATAGTTTAATAATTGTATCTAGTCCCTACCTCCAGCCGTATCTTCTGCACTTGGCTGAGGTTGCCGCTGGCGCGGTAGAGCCCGTCCGTGGACATGTTCTCCTCGCTGCTCTCGATCTCCCGCACGCAGGCGCGCACGAACTCCGGCACGCGCGGGCTGGCCTCCGCGCACACCTCCTCCAGCTTACGCCCGAACACTGGCTCATCTGTGCGGAAATAAACTTATATTATAGTCCATAACAGCTAAATTAAAGGTGGGAATGCGTAATACTATGATGCATGATAGATCTGGCACAAAACTCAAAACTGTGAACACACATAACGCCGAGCGCCATCTATCTTATCAAACTTGAACTATCTATAAAAACTCCATTTTTCTTTTATGCAAGACGGCGAGCGGGCAAGCGGTTCACATGATTAGTAGCGACCGCTACCAATTGACTGATTGATTAGTTGATTGATTTATATTGCTTGTTTGAATAACACAGTATAGCTTAAATTTGTAAGCAAATAGAACAACTGGTTGTTGATCGTGTTTAAGTTTTAAAATTTAAAATGTTAGGAAAGTGTATTTAAGATTGCCTTCATAATAAATACATTTAATCATGAATGTTTATAAGTCTTCAAGCTGTACACATGTAACAATGCACCGGAAGTGAGCTTTTTATCACCATAGATACACGAGTTTTGTCAATGTTTAGTCCTTCCTTCTGCCAGTATTTACTAGGCCACTGACGCACACCACAATGCGTCCATTTTGAACCTGATCGTACTAGATCGAAGCTTGTGCGGTTTTCAGTAGGGGAATTCCTTTGTTTAATGGCGTATTCTTCCATTCTACAATAATAAATTCTGTAATAATAAAACTGTCGCGCGCCGTCTGTAAATAAAGGTTGCATACGGTGAACGTACAAATCTATTATATACTAGCTGACCCTGCAAACTCCGCTGCGCGTCCGACGTATAAACGTGTCGCGATACAATCTTTCTCCCTAAAAAAACTGAGACGACAATATGTTTTGTGTAAATATTTTCGGCAGTGTGAACACACGGTTACAATTAATTTATGTTCTGTTACTTTATTAGCTGTATTAATTGCAGGATGGGTTATACCCGGGTCGATTACAAGGACTAACTACACCAATGAAGGTGGAATTAAAAAATAAACTATCATGTACATTTAAGATGGCTATCGTAGTAAAGGGATTCTGAAAACCATTAACAAAATAACGTAGAAAAAAATATGCACAAATGTTACACAACTCATCTACGTCTATCGCCAACTAAATAGGTAAAGGGTATCGGGTAAAAAAATAAAACAAGCCAAATATTATTGCATAAATTCGTTTTTGTATATTAAACTTATTGAAGCATCTGAAATAGATAAAAAAAATACGAAATAAATATTACAATTGTATAAAATCGTTGAACGTTTAAGTTTGTCTGTTCGTAAAATATTGTTAAAAGTAGTTTACTCATTCTAAATGACTAACAATGTAAGTAATGTTTTTAAATATAAGGACAACAAAACGATAAATCTATAAACAGCTTTAAAAAGAAATAAGCAAGAGAAATCTTCTGAATTGATTCCATACATCAAACTTACCGTTTAAAAATAACAAAATAATAAGCCAACTAAATACTGTGAAAAATATTCAGTTCAAATTAAAAGTGCAGTCTGATTCCTTTAAACTATTATCCTGTAAACCTTTATTTTAGATTATTTAACCAAAACCGGGTTATGTTATTGTTTTTTAACCTTTTGTGTCAAGCAAACCATCACCCAAAAGCATAAAAAAGCGAAAAAGAAGCTGTGAAACACGCGCTTGTAACGGTTTCTACAAGCGTTATAAATATTATATAAATAACTATACCTGCTAATAGCACTGCTATTTAAATCACTACAGAATTTAACGCTTGTAACCTAAGTGCGAGCCGTTTCCGTGTAAGCTGTACACAATTTGTATTTTCGAACCTTTGTATATTCCCTTCTTGACGAGATCTTCCATCGTCGGCCGCTTCGGGAAGAATTTTCTCAGGACTTTTGTCACTTGAGATTTCTGTGTTGAAACCTCAGTGGAGTCACTGAGGTCCTCGTTGCTACTCCCACCGGCTGAAAGAGTCAAGGAAATAGTACAGAGTGTTAGGACAAAAATACAAGATTAGTTTGAAAAGCGAGAGACAAAGCTGGACAGAGTGAGAATGACAGATGGCCAAAGTATGCCCCAGCAACCAAATAACTTATTCAATATATCATGGCTTAAACTAAGCGTCATCTATATGTTAAGAGATGAATCAGTAGATATATTAATATAGGTTAATAACAAAAAACAAATAAAACTAAAATTGTAGATTTAAAAGTAGCAGTTACAATGAAAAATAACATAGTTACAACACAAGAGATGTTACATGGACTAAATGGAACCAGGTCGGCCCTTGCCAATCACGAATACAAAGAGACAGATCAGATTTGAACAGATTTTAAACTATTTACCTTAATGTCGACGAATTCTTCCTATTAGAGGCACTATTTTAATCCAATGGTTTCTTTTTTAAATCGACAATTTAACAATCGTCGATTATTATGTGGTAATTTGGAAAAAAAAATTACGCGACATCGGAAATGTCCGGTTGTTATTTTGTGTTTTCGATTTGTTTGTGATTAACATGCTACACCAAACATACATATGTCCTATATATCAATAATTTAAATTTTAAATAAAAACATGAAATTAATTAATGGCTGCTATCTTATTAATACTATAAAGAGGAAAGTTTTGTTAGTTTGTTTGCATTGAAAAGGCTCTGAAACTAATGGACTGCTTTGACAATTCTTTTACTATTAGAATTCTAAATTATTCCTGATGAACAAAGGCGATAGAACGTGTTATTTGTAAATTTTGTTAAATACCTTTGCAAAGCCGTGGCGGTATTCAATATCAGTAGTAGGAAAACATAATTATATTATAATAAAGCCATATTTAAGTATAATTTAATGAAATATTTAAATTATTATGGAAAACTAGTGACTCGCCTCGGTTTCGCCCGGGTACCACTAATTATGTTGATCCGATCGCTACTAAACACAGGAACACCCGCTGTGCCAATCAGGACAATCCCTGTAAATTTCATCGAAATCGGTCCAGCCGTTTCGGAGTCTATAGGTCTATAGGGAACATACATACTTCGCTTTTTATATATTATTTTTTTCATAAAAAGTATCCTTTGTTACTTCTAATATCTCCATATGTGTACAAAGTTTCATGATGATCGGTTGAGTAGTTTTCGCGTGAAAGCGTAACAAACAAACATACATTCACATTTATAATATTATAGATAGATAGATAAAAACCTATTCCCAGACCTACCGAATACAAAATTTCATTGAAATCGGTTAAGCTGTTTCGGAGGAGTATGGCAACTAACACTGTGGCAGGAGAATTTTATATATATAGACAAGAGGAAACATAATATGTTTTCTAATTTATACACATCAATATAGATATATACGGTTAAAAATCAAAACAAACTATTCTGAAGCCCGCCTTCTGTAGTTTTTATCATATGTTAACAAAACGAAGTACTTTACATTTGGTCAAGTTGCGTACATAACTACAGATTACGTCTATCTCTTCCAAAGATAACATTATAAATGATGAATGCTTGAAAATGTTCCCTTATAACGTTGACGAAGATTGTCTATTCGAATTCATTGACGTAATTCGTTCGTTCTAATAACATAAGCAAGAACTTCCGGTATCCTTGACCAACCGCGTTCTGATGCTAACGGCGCAGTGATTTTGTTAAGCAATCCATTCATTACAAAAGATAGAAGAGTCAAAAAGATAACAACGCGTTACCAAGTAGATATTCATAATTCTTAATATGATTGTATATTTATTAAAGCCATAAGTATATTTTTTTCTGTATATTGGTATCGGTTGGTGACACCCCGTCACTTCATAAAACCATGTGATTCATGTGTAGTTCGTAAACAAACACAATTACTCATAGTGACGATTTACACATATTAATGAACAGTAGTTATTATTAACACTTTGAGATCCTTAATTCTCTAGCAAAAAAACCTAGAATACAAGTTAAAAGGTCAAACGAATATTCACGAAATACATTTCCTTTGTAATAGAGATTAAACATTAATAGCAACTTAATCAAGTTGATGCTTGATATTAAAAAAATAACGTGTAAATATAACGAAGGAAAACGTTATTAACGCTATATTTATAACAATAGCGTGTAATCCTTAAATTAAATCATATTAGCGATAAGTAGTTTATAAGTTGTATATCCGTCGAGTATAACAGTTGAATAATTCAAAATAATATAAATAAATAAATGTATGTACGCTTTAAAGAGCCGCTAAAATGTTGCGATCCGAAAAACTGTTTGATTTTCGAATGATGCTTTTCCGTTGGACTCTTCTTAGGTTTATCCATAACTCGTTCCGACTTGACATGCCAGAATTCCGACACCACATGCACTAATTCGTGATCCATTTTGAATAGGTTATAACCGAAAACATTGCATCGTATTTAGAAATATCGACATTTTACACTGGTACAACACTAACACGTGCGATGTCGTCGGAATGTCAATAAGCACTGGGACATAATCTTAGATAGGGATATGATTGCGCTATCGAGATAAGGCACTTTAATATCGCTCGGTAATGACCAAATCGCGATTGTATTGTATTTTGTAATAAGCAATTATCATTTGAAGCTACATAGTACACGTTTTCATCGATGTGTTATTGCAATGAAAAACAAATTTACATTGAAAATAGGTTATATATTCAATAGACAAATTAGAAGAAAATAACTGTCACATTAACTGCTATAATATAACATAGCGGATATAATAACGGATTTTAAAAAAATAATGAATTTTCATTAATAGAAAGAGTGACTGACGGAATGTTAATATGTATAACACACGCATATTACATTAAAGAAAAGCGGAGAATATTGTCCTAAAACATTTTTTTATGCGCTTACATTGTAAACACTGGCTAAACCTTACGAGATACATATATATACATATATACAAAATAATGTACTACGGAATTGGAAAAAGGAATCTTAAGAAGATGTACAAAAAAGTCCGCGATGGCACATATCTATCTATTAAAGACAGCTATACCCATTCTAACTTGAAAAAAAAATGAACTTGACATTGCGCTATTTGAAAGGTCATTCAGACATTATTAATCCTTATCCAAGTAAATACGTTAGTTGTCTTAAGCAATTCATGCATATCATGATAATCCTTCACATCTTTAACATAAATGTTTATGAGTTATAGCATAATAAAAACTAATGCGCGCGAAAATAAAATCAAGCGCGGGTCTCACACCGATATCGGGGCTGTTCGCTTGATGCGACCTCCGCGTCGCGGCCCTACCTGTCGCTCAATGTGCTTTCAATAAAGATGAAAAAAGAAAAACAAAATGAATACAGATAAGGTAACAGAACGTAAAATAATTTTAATGCGGAAGCAAGTTTGCCGGGTCAGCTAGTTATGTTATAAATAATCAATTTCTTTTGAAAGTGAATAAAATGATACTTGTATGAGCATGCCGTAAAAACTAGCAAGGAGAAATATACGCCCTACTAATTCCTTAGTTGCAAAATTACTCGAGAAAAGATAAAATAAATATGTAATGTTTATCGCAATTTTGCGTAATTTGCTTTCTTGTTCCCGTAAAACAATTATTTCAAAATAATCCCACATTGCAGATGCATAAACGGAACGAGTTTAACAATAAACAATGGCCTCGATTCATGAAACATTTAATCATTGATAAAACGATTAAGATTGGTTTACTCCCGACTAAAAGTCAGTAAAATAATAAGCTTCATAATTTCTAATATTTCTCTCCGCTGATAATTTTAATGAACAAAAAAACCAATCAACCAGTTTAATACTGACCGTTTAATTGATAAAAATTAAACAGTAACCATCTTACACGGTCGTTTTATCCGGAAACCATTGACACAACCACAAGTCATAATTTATTTAGGCACATCACTATTGTTTATATATGTCAAATCAAACCATAGACAAGTTAATGAGAATAAAAAATACACGCGACACTTCGTTAAGACGATAGTAACAGTTGAAATAGATTCTACATTACACCATTTTGACGTAATTTATCGACAGAATGATATATAAAATACGAATATGTCGCACAGACGATCAATAGCGACTGAATAAGGAAAACCGAACGCCATTAATTCCGTCAAATCATTCAAATTCCTGGAGAAGATAGTACGTCATCAGCAACCTAATAAGGGCGAAGTATAGAATACTTTTTGTTCTAATGTTTAATTAAATTTAATGACTCATCAAGCAATAAAGAACACATTCATTCATATTTTATTTTGACATTTAGCTGTCAGTGAACGTGGACAAGGTGAAGCGTTGACACATTGAAAAAAAATACTGGCAACACAGAGTGCGTGACCATAGACAGTATTTATTTATTTAAATATTAGTACATTACCGTATTATCAAATGTTTAGTTTTTGCTGTATTTCAATGTTAAAATATTATAGCAGTCACCTTCTGATTAAAAAAATGCTGCTCTGCCAGTATTGTTAACAAATCAAATTTGAAATATTATTGCACATACAAGTGTATTTATTTATTTAATATTATCACGAAACATGTTACGGGTATTTTAATGTGTTTGAACTACTACGGAAGTGAAACTTGAGTATGAGGAACGTCCACAGCATGTTTATAACCAAAAAGTTTACGTCAAAAACGATGGAGAGCGGACTTATGCGTTAAGTTATATAACCATTGGAATTATTAATTAATTCACAATATAATAACTCACGTATAAAATATAATAAAACACTAGAACAGTTACCAATTTGTTTCAGTTGTTTCTTCCTTGCCTAAATTTGACGATTTTTAGTATTTCCGAGTATCGTTGAGTTTGACCATAAAGCACTTTCATTGTAGAGACTTGAAGTAGTATCATGTTATACGGCACAATGACATCAAGACCCACCTTTCTTAGCTCTGGTGTAGTGCCGTGCGACGGGCGGAGTGCGGCCGAGGCTCTCCAGGTCCGTGTTGCTGCTCTGGTACTGCGGCCCAGGGTACTCGTCGAGGGTTGGGGGGCCCTGGTAGATCAAAGGTAGTTTCTAAGTATAGTAAGAAAACATAGAATAGCACGTATACTATGTAAGCAGCTAAGTTTCGTATTTCTGGCTCTCATTTGGGCGTCTCTCTCAGTGAGCGCCGGCTACAAAATTTCAGTCCTCTTCCCTTTCCCATTTCCTGATAAGGTCAAGATGGAATGGGGAATAGGAATGGATGGGGTGGAGATGGATAGATAAAGGAAACTGCCTTTTCCCTGTCTATCCCCTCCTCTGTCCATTAAAGGTAGGCAATATCTGTAATACATTCGCTTGTTGCGGAGGTCAATGGGTAGCGGTCACTTAACATCCCGTCTCCCAATACTGTGGAGGAGAACTTGCCATTTCCTAAGCAGGCCTTACTTAGCAGTTCCTTTGCCAGTATTATTGGTTCTAACTTACCAGCTTGTATATGATGTTCTGTATGAGCTTGAGTAGGTGCTTGGCCTTGTCGTCCGTCTCGTCCTGCAGCAGGTACGTGTCGTAGCCTACCGTCAGCATGAAAGACCGCGTGTATCTGCAATTAATATTGCTACGTTGCAAGATCCGGCGATGGTTACGGTGCAATAAGAATATTCTAGAAGATCTACAAAGCCTGAATCTATATATCAGAGACTCGTTCTCATCACGATCGCTCATTGTGGGCCTCAGCAGGGATCCGGGGAGAAATAAATTCTTCATATGTCCAAAAGACAGATTAGGTAAATAGCAGTAAGATTTCCTCCAATCACGTCAATATACACAGTACAGTTGCTAGGCTAGTGTGCTGTCGCACCGCTAGTACCCTAATGATAATTGAATACAGAGTGCAAGTTCTTTTGTAAACGTTTCCTTCTACAATCTAGACTCTGTAAACGTCACTTTGACGTTTGTGTATCGTTGACATTCCGGACTATTGACCCGGATGCGAAATATATATTAAATAAGAAAATAGGTAGCTGATATATCAAAGCACAACAAAACTACTAGGCCAAGATACTTGAAGGTTTACAGATGTTGCAATAAGCAAGATTTTTTTATAAATTCATGCCCCAAAGGTCTGAAGTAGGGGATTAAAGTTTAGAGAAATAATATAAATAAGTTGACCTCACAGCTAAGATCAATCATATTAAATGGGGTTAGCTTGGACTGGAGAATCGTCGGTTCAATAGTACAGCGGGGTCAGCTTTAGATGCAGAGGTACAGATAGTGGATACTACCTTCTGGTGTGTGTCTGTATGCAGGGTAGCACGTGCGCGTTGCGAAGCGGCAGAATGAGCTCCGCTCGTGGCGCGGTGGGGCTCGGCGGTGTACCAGGTTTGCGATTCTTCTGCATACAAATTCACACTTCAAAATCTGACGGAGACCTTACTTGAATCAACAATGTTCACTGTCCTTGCCAGTGAATAGATACTGCCTTCAGAAATTAATTAGTTTAGGCTATAAGGGCGTCAGGCAGGTGTTTTTTGTTAGGTTTAACAGTGGTCGAAGAGAACGAACGAAGAAGATAGTACAACATCGAGTGGATGAATTGGCCGGTGAAATACCACGACCTCACAGAAGACAGGCGTGAAGTAGAAGTGTTAATTGTTTGCGTGGTGAATGGGTTTGTTTACTTACGGTCGCATTGTATGTCCTCTGGTCCTTGTAGAAGTACAGCGCGGTGTGCGTCAGTATCATGTAGCATTCGCTCCAGTTCTTCTTGCTCTTCTTTCCGCTCTCCGAGTACTTCGTCCTCTTGACCAGCCGCTCGTCCACAACTGAGCTCGCAGACTGGGCTGGTTCCACACCACCGTACACCTGCCAATTGACGGGCCAGTTGGCGTGGTTAGTAAGATACTTGCTTTCCACGCCCCCAGGAGAGACATTTGGGCGCATGAACATGTCTCTCCTGAGTCTGGATGTAGTATCTATTTAAGTATGCATTGACGAAAGAAATATAGTACATGTAGCATTTCAGTTATCTGGTTTCCATAGTACAAGCTCTGCTTAGTTTGGGATCAGATGTCCGGGTAAAATCAAGAGTTAATATTGAAATTAATTGAAGTTGGGGTGCGGCGCTATGTCACACACCAAGAACAACCACTTCCTGTCTCACACGACCTTGTGGAATGATATATCTAGCGATATTTCCAAACCAACACAATTTAAAGTAGCTCATGAAAACGTTTTTCGTAATTGAAGAGGTAAAGCATTTCCGCTCCTGTAGATACAGGACGAGCCATCAAACAAACCTCAGAAGGCGGCAGGGCTCGTCTGGGAGCTGGCACCGGAGATCTCTTGTGCGCTACCATGGAACGGGACTTCCTGCTCCTGGCGTACGCAGGTTCTTTCTCTCGCACCTCCACGTCCAGGCTGTCACCAGAGGATGATGCTGGGAGGTGCAGGTGGTTCGGCCGCAAGTTTGGAACGATCAAGTTTTCTGTTGAACCACCTGAAATAAAAACATATTTATCAATTATCCGTGATTAAAAGATGTGTTTGCTTATTCTACACGCACTCTAAGCTTCACTGGAAAAGGCATGCGATCCTTCTCTCCCCTCCACTGTTCTAGATAAAGACAACTGTCAACGCATCCATCATCACTACCCATAGACATTATAGAAGTCTATGGGGAAGGGTGGTCATTCAAAATCAGGTCAACTATTTACCTTATGCCGTTTATCATAATTTATAGTTACCTAATTTCTTGTTGATCCTGACAAAGGGCGGACTCTCGGCGCTTAGCTTGGCGTATCCCAGCGGCCCGCGCTCCGACGCAGGGCTCCATTCCTTCGCCGATTCCTGGAATAAATTGACAAAACGTACATTAGATTGTTTAAACCTCAAATACATTATAAAACATGTCTGTCATTTAAAGAGATAAGAATAAATTATAAATACGGTACAGGGATTATATTTGGTATACTGATATAATAGTTTTGAAGTTATGCAGTATGGATTACGGTCATACTCTACCGACCCTACATACACGAGTAAGCCAATCACCTGATGTTAAGTGAACGCTACCCATAGGCTTTCCGCAACATGCCAAAGTTCCAGATGTGTGTAGACACATGCGACCTAATACAAAATCAATGTAATTAGTGCTAAATATTTGATTAATTAGAAATACATCATGTTGTTGTCTATTAGAGTAAGCAGATACGGTACCGAAGTCCGGTCCCCTCAGATGTACTCGAATTGGAATGGTAAATGCGCAATAAGGAACAGCCCAAGTCTTCTCTTCTGTTCCCTTGAGACAGGTTACTCAAAAAAGGTAGCTTTAGTGTACATAGGAAGAGATAAATAGAGAAAAAAGTAAACTCTCCTTTTCATACTGTATTAGATTCGCCAAAAAGACATAACCTAACCTCATTTCCTCTGCACCAATAAACTTATTCAGAATATGCCATTATCAAGCTAAACAGTTCTATATATTCATTAAAACTAAAGAAACATTTAAAGAAACTAAAAAGTTATCGTTAATCGTTAATAAATTTAAACATGCCAGTGTTAACGATCGTAAGAGGTAATTCCTTGAAACGCGCGCACTCTAATTGAGCCAAGCTCAGCTCATCAGGCGAGCGAGCTTCAGAATACGGCCGTGCCAATTTGATCTTATCGCTCTAATGAATCCATCACGCCCTCTACAGTACACCGTAAAGTAAAATAAAACCATCCCAGATTTCCGATCGCCCCTGATAGCACGTTGTTGTTGCCATGCTTTTATTATAAAAATACGGTTAATTTTTCCGAGGATATTATATCCTCGGAAAAATTAATTAATTAATATAGTACGGATTATTAATAGATTAGATTAATTAATATAGTACGGACAATTAACAATGTCTGAAGAATCTGGAATCCATTGAATTGTTAGCCGAAAGTTGTAACTAACTAGTTGTCAGTTGTACTTATATTTACAAGTCCTAATCTTACCTCAAACTAACTTAAACTGACGCAGATAATGATATACCTATCAATGCACAGCCCTAACCCAAACTACTCGGCATAAGGACTAGAAATTTTACACAGATTTTCCTAAATTCATCTCCTGAATGACTTCTAAATGGCGTCTAGGAATGACCCCTACTTTAGACCTTTTTAGAGTTTGTATTGGGAAACCGGAGCGGGTCACTAGTAAACTATTATTACTCAAAAACTACAAACCAGCTGGTTACCACAGATTCAAAAACCATGACTATAAAGTTCTAACATAAAATTCGGCGAAAATGAATGTAAGTTTATTATAATATATAATCCATTATACTTAAATCTCTTAAAATATGGTCAAACTACGTCACCAAAGGAGGACTTGTAGATAAGTTCCCGATTAACTAACGAGCTAATGGTCGAGGAATTTAATCCTACTAATATTATAAATGCGAAAGTTTGTATGTATGGGATTGTCTGGATGTATGGATGTTTGTTACTCTTTCACGCAAAAACTACTGAATGGATTTTAATGAAACTTTACAATATTATAGCTTATACATCAGAATAACATAAAGGCTATAATTTATAAAGATATTGTGTGAATTGACCAAAATATAACGATAAGTGTCAAATAAGTAGGAAAAAAATCAGCCATATGCGAGCTATTTATGTCAATCATAATAGGGTTCAGTTTAGGCTGGAAATCGTCGGTAAACCACTTTCTCTTAACCTCTTTTTTATTATACATGGGGAATATCAAAACTTTTTATATTTTTAATAATAACCTAAGTTTTGCTACTGCACATGTAATGATATGTTGACCCATCAGCCATCAATGAAATAAAAATAAATCCGAGCTACGTCATGTCCGCCGCGATATTCGCGTGCCACAGACCCGTGGGCGAGTCCGGAGTCGTTATATAATCTATGCCATTTTACATTTACTATCTGTGCTGCAAAAATCCGAAGTCCGTCCATCGTCAGAGTTCCGGACGCAATTATCTAATCAGTTAGTTATAATGAGTGTGATTTAAAGAATTATGCCGGTTTTAAATTAAAAGGCAGTTTATTTTGCCATTAAATCATATTTGACCTTGAAGAGAGACCTCAAAAATTAATTACATCATAACACAGATTAATTTGTATAAGATTGCAGTGGTAAATATTTTAATTCATCTGATGCGTGAGATGCCGCACTCGCTCTCCTCTTCGTATCCACCCCTCCTCCTTTTTCTTACCCTCCTTTCGACAGTGTCTGACAACGCATTCGTAACTCTTCTTTGGATAAAGACGCTGTGGATGATGATGGTATCATCAGATCAGCTAGTTCGTTAGTCGCTTGGCGCTTTCTACTATATCAAAAATTAGTTAAAGTACGTATTAGGAGACAGTTTTCGATAAATAGAAATACGTATAATTATATCAGATATGGCGACGTAGCCAGCGACTTAATCCTGGCAACCTCTGGTGTCCGAAAGTTGCCATGCAGAGTAACCATGGCGTGTCGTCAGTTGTTTACGTTACAAGATAACCCTGGCGGTTGATGACTGAGTGAGGCAAGCTGCAAGTTGCAATGTACGCGTACATTTTATCAAGTCGCCTCGTAGGAAGCCTTCGTGTACACGTTTCCAAATTGCCGGCCAAGTAACATATTATAGGTTATTTATATTAACACAGCCGGCGATGCAGCCATGGCGTCCAAGTGAGGCAGAACTATAAGTTTGGTAAACCGTAACTAAATCCATTACGGTATTGACAGGATCGCATCGAAACGAATGTACGCTAGATTTCAGACGATGCATGATTGAATAATTCAACTATGAATTGAATGATGTTTGCTGAGTATAATACCACTGACATTTGACCGCAAGCGCGGGACGTCCGTTCAGTGCTGCCAACATTACGGACAGAGCTGCCAATATAGCCATGCCATACCAATATAATATAGAAAACTGTCAACACTGCATAACATATTTTTCCTCGTTTCAAAACAATATGAAATCATCCGAAGCTGTTTAGGTAATTGTGAATAAGGAAATTGTTCTACTTTATTAATGGATCGAAAATAACAAACCGATGGTACCATTTCAATCTTCAATCTGAAACTTAATTACTTCCGAATGAGATTTTTGACACATCTCTGGCAGGGTTTGAGGATAGGGAGATGCGTTTCTAATCTATAAGAAAAGGAGGTTTGAACCTCAGTTTATCTAATTCAAAGTCTGAATCGCGAGAAGCCACTATAAGAGTCCTATTTATGACGCCCCAGTTAACCCAAAGTTATAAATAAATCACAAGACAAAATTCAGAGAAACTAAGTGGTTTATTAATAACAAATTGCAGTTCCGAATTTGTTTCAGTAATAAAACGACGGCGTCTCTGGAATTCCTCTATCTTAGGGAAATTTCGAATGACTGGCAACACCCACTGATAACGTCAAAGGTCAGCTCGTGGCGCTAGGGTGCGACAGATATGTCCCTCTCTTAATTAATCACCGTTGAATTCTGAACTTTTGAGGAAAAAATTCCCTTTCAAGTTATTCCAAACAAAATATTAACTAGTAATTCAGGGGCGTAGGTAACTTTTCTATTCCAGATTTTACTCACTCACACCACCGTCTCACCATAGCCAAGGCTAGCGCTATTTCCTGTATGCACAAAACCGGTCTAGGAGGATCTCTTAAATGACTTAACCTAATTTTTTAAAGTAAGCTGTCGCTACCACATAAAAGAGACAGTTTAAGTTTGAGATCTCACTCCATTCGGGGTTTAGTATTTCGCGTGAAGACTTAAGGAGGATTTTTATCTTTTAACTAATCTGATTTCCGCGGTATTAAATAGTAAAAATGGAAAAATTATTAAAGTACCTTCATGGACAAGATTTCTGTAGGGTTTACTAGTTATTTTTTGCATAGAAAGTATCTGAAAAGCTCATGATCGTTAAGTATACCTTGTTTCATTGCAAGATATGATTATTGTAAACAAACAAACATCATTCACTATATATGGCGGCCATTACACTCTTTATACTTTCATCATACTATGAAGTCAAATTATGTGATTTGTTCATCTAAAATATTTTGGAATTTACGAATTTTAACGTTAAAACCTTTGTTTACAAAAATCAAATCTTGCTGTGAAACAACACATTACACCACATCCACATACACACAAACACAAGTCCACGATATTTATGAATTACAGATAAAAACAAAAGCTCAGGACGCACGTCCGCACACGTTGTTCAATATGTTGTATTCATAGTTACTAGCTATTACCCGCGCCTTGGCACGTGATCCCCGTACTTTACTTTTTTACCTATAATCAGGCAAAAATCTCAAAAAGTTGTTTCTGACAACACATCAATCATATAACAATACATGGCTAACGAAACCAAGGAATATTTTTGTATATCCCCTGACAACGCACGTACAAAAGTTCATGATGATCAGATGAGTTGTTGAGACGTTAAATCCTAAAAAACAAACAATCTAACATTTGCATTAAGACACACATTACAAGGTAGAATTAAACAAAAGCAGTATTCGCAGAGCTCTCTCTCTCTCTTTATTGTGCGTATAACAACTACTTTTAGTTGTTATACGCACAATAAAGGCGGAACCAAATAATTCCCTTCTTTATTTACCGGGATAAAGTTTCGAGGCTAATCCTCCGGTAGTCGCGAACATTTTAACAGTGACAGAGCCAACAACAAAATCTGTTGCACGAATGGGCCGGCTCGACCGGTGAAATACCACGACCTTTCAGAAGACAGGCGTCAGGTAGAAATATGCTTCTTTCGGAGGTGCCCGAGGCCCAGTTTCAGTCCTCCTCCCTTTCCCATCCTTTCCTAATAAGGATAGGATGGCAAGGGGAAGAGGATTGGAAGGGGATGGGGATAGATATGTAAGGGTCTTTTATCAGTCTATCCTCTGTCTATTATAGAAAGACTACGCATCTACGACTCTTTTGCGTAATGGTATCTAATCTCTCTCTGGCGGTATCTCACTTAACAACAGGTGACCTGTTTGCTCATTTGTCACCTTCTACCATAAAAAAACATTTACTGCTCCTGTTGTGTACTTGTCGCTTAACAGGTTAATTTTGTTTAACCTGTTATTAACCCAATCAATTATCAAAGCACACATATTTGACAAACAAACCCACAAATCTTCACGACAACGACCATCTTCAATGTATCACGAATCAAGTTGATATTTATTTAGATAGATGAAACATTTAATTACTTACAAGTGATTAGATATATTTAACAGCGATAAGACCCCGTAGCTTCCAGTTAAAGAAGGTTTTACGACGCGGTCTCGGGTTTGATGTTCAATAAAGAAAACATTAGTTGATATTTATAAACAGTGTTGCTATCGGAATGGACCGGATGCAATTTTTTTGCAAATGATTTTATCTGTATGCAAATCCGAAATTAGAAACTCAATAGTATTCTAAGATGGTTGTTCAATCGCTATTATAGTAACATACATCCTTAAAAACAAATGTAGTAGGATGCAATGTTGCTAGTTGTAATATTTCGAACGATTTGACGGAATATTTTGACAAGTTCACATTATGATCTGTGATTTGAGTTGGACTTTGTGATTTGTGTTGTATTCCTAGAGTGTTGGTAACGAATACACATATTATAATACGTTTTTTACTACTGTCTTTTGATGTAAGTTTGAAACAATTTGACTTTATGAAGGATAAATAAAAGGGGGAAATAATAAAACAATAGTAACTAGTTTTATGACAAAATAATGACAATCGCGCAATTTAAGTGTGATCGTAGCTTGTCAATTACTAATTCTGATAATAAATTTAAAAACACTCTTACAAACAACATCTTATCTTATAAATATACGCCACTCTAGTGTCTCAACCTTATTTTAAGGTTCTAAAGCCTCGAGGCGGAACTTAACCTAACGCGCACTTTTGAAGGAACGCCTGTTCTTATTTGCGGCCATATATGGATCGTTGCAAATTTTATACGTTAAACTAAGACGTAAACTGTCACTCACAAGAAAAAATGTTGCCAGTTAAAAATTATAATTACCCTTCCGAACCACGTCCGCTCTCTTTTCACTTTGAACATTTTAACACTTCCTATATAGCACTAGGATACGTCACATGTTTTTTCATGTCTCGAACACAGAATAAATTACAACACTACATGTCCCGAGTGCCGGTCACCGCAAACTGCGGTTATAAATAAATTAAAGGAGGTAATTGTTGTTCAGAGGGAAAAACTCTTTAGTAAATCATACAGGACACATTGGCACTGTGACACACCGACAATTGCGGCGGAGTAAGCGAGTAACATAATGATACGTATTGTTGTAGGGATGCGCCGTATGGGTGGCCGGCACTTGTCGATGTAATCGGACCAAATATGGCGGCATAATGACGTGTGTAGAATGCTAATGACCTCTAATAGAGAAAATCAGAGAGCTATTAGATGATAACAAATATAATTTAGACTTTTAATTTAGAAACAATTTAATGAAGAACCATTTCATTGCATTCATTTGTGACATCATTTTTCGTGTTTGACACTGGTATTTTCTGATGTTAGTTTTCCCACACTTTTACAAGAAATAACCTCGCGAATGAGAATACATACATACTGTTATAATTCTTTATTTATTTAAAATTAGCTACTGCCTGTACCATTAGATTTACTTTAAATTCATCCTTGTCACAGCGTATCAGTTATGTATTGTGATATGATAAAATTGATAGTACATTTTGTTTTGTTGGGCTGCACATGTACATTAATTGGTAAATAACTACATCGATAGAATATGAACGCAACACTATCCACTTCGTTATCAACGCTCGGTCGTCGATTCGACGTTAGGAAACGTTCGCCTGCGTTATCTTACGCTTTATTACGAGCCCGCTGATTGCACTCGACGGGCTTGATTCAATGAGCTGCACACATCACATCACAGCAAGTCCTTGCCACGTACACAGAGTAGACTGTCTGTCTTATCCAGGGCGGAGCCCGGATTGTTATTTAGGATTATGACTTAATAGATTTTTGCGTCTGTAATGAATCTACAAAATCTGCTTTTGAAGTATATTTTTTCTATCTGCAACATTTTCTCGAAACATTATTATGGAAACGGCAAACAAAATACTATTCATAACGGTCAAAGCGCTCCAGTTTTTCGTTAATGGTTGACTGTACGTGTTATGGCCCCTGTTGAAAGAATGAATTAATACCAATTAAAGCTTCCGGATGAGATATGGAGATGAGAAATGAACGCCAAAGAACGCAAGTGTACATTTATCCTGAATTTACGCCTCAATTATCCAAAATTTAAATTTCCAGGGCAACCTCGAAAATAATATTTACATTTTTGGAAAATTCTGCTATGCAATTAAAGCTTTTTAAAATTTGGTTTTCACTTTTAATGAGAGATGTAAGCTGACAAGTTAGAGGTTAAATTGTTGCGTCATTAACTGATTAACATTTGACGTGAGATTACTTGGAATATACATATTTTTAAAGTGTATTGGTTCCGTTTAGGAACCGCTATTAACATATCATTAAAGCTACAATATAAATAGATAATCCAAGATACACACTACTTGTGACTTATGGCAGTGGGATTTATGTGTTAGTTATCAGTCAGTGTTGCCATGTTGAAACATGTCCACGGAAACTCGACAGTAGACCGCTTGGCGGCGAAATTGTAGATATACGACAGCTTTAAGGATTTCAACTGATCGTTATGAGATATTATTATTACCCTTACGCAAATGAAGCGGTTTTGAGTTAGTTGTTTATTACAACTTAAGGTTGTCGATTTTCACTTGCTTGCTTGAAATGCTTGATGTGATAATCTGCATTTATTCTAGCAGAAATCATAAGGTCCTTCTTTACGGTAATCACTTCAAAGTCCGACACATTTATGATGTTGGTAATGTCGTGACCCAGCAATGTATTATTGCTTGAACGGCCATTAATTATTTATTGCTGAAGAAACATTATAAATATTAAACAATAGAGTAAGACACCCACAGAAAGAAGACACTTTTCAGAGCAAACGTAAGTTCAAATCAATTAAATATCTGAGTACTCCCAGAAAATAAATCACAGACTGTCCAGTGTAAAAGACTTTACATATTATAAGCGATTCAAATTCGATTCATTCAATCGTTGACAGCCGGACGCGGCGTTGGCGCGAACCGCGACCGCCGCCATTTTGTTTCGGGCTCGGGTGAACAACACGCGCGCATAGCTAATGACGCGACATCGACATCGGTAATCGGACAAATTAGCAAGTGGCTACGGCGCGCTCGTCCGGGACCTTTGACTCACCCCGCTTTATGTCTGTTTGCAAATTTGTCTTCCGTCTCTTTCTTGTCATAGTGCAGCTCCACAATATTGTTACTTATATTGTCTATGGACCATATAAAATTTCATAGATACTGTATTTGTGACTTCGTCTATTTGTAGAATACGGTATAAATCGCTGGGAATAGAGAACATTGGTGGACTTTAGAAGATCCCAAGTTTTCTAGTTTGAAAACAGCTGCCATTGACAGAAAATAAGTGTCAGTTTCCGACATGAAATATCTCTTCAGTTCAGCCGTTGTTTGGCTATCATAGTTGTTTAAGGAATTTGTTTTGAACATATTGTTTTATAAATTCTTCTTAAGATCTGCAACGTC
Organism: Papilio elwesi; assembly: GCA_029849275.1. Classification (NCBI taxonomy): domain Eukaryota; kingdom Metazoa; phylum Arthropoda; class Insecta; order Lepidoptera; family Papilionidae; genus Papilio; species Papilio elwesi. The sequence goes on along the minus strand of CM056707.1, from coordinate 6,208,987 downwards.
AAAACATAACGATGTCAGAACACTCACCTCGTATCCATGTCCGCCAAAGTTTTGCTGCCTGATGTCACGTCGCGGGGCGCGGTACTGCGTGATGCGGGGGATGACCAGCGGCGGCCTGCGATCGCGACTGTACACCGCGCATTCTTCCGGGGTGATCCACTGTAAGGAGACAAACCAATTAAATTATTAAAAAAGTAAAATGGTTTTGCTATGAATGGGGGGTAAAAAGGAATATACCCATATTTAGAGGGTCGAGTCCAGTCCATGTTCAGTTAAAGCTCGATTCATTATAATGATCTCTTCGGTTGATAAAGCCTTCTTATAAAATTGGCTTTTATAATTTAAGCTAACTCACGACATACATTTTTAAACACTGTTACATGTGTTATTCATAAAAAAAATATCTAAAATACCATATCGCGTGTTCACATTAGTTTGAGTTGATAACATCTTAAGGCAAATTTATTTATGCATACGCCTTAATTAACAACGGAGTTGAAATATTAACATACAAAAGGGTCTTGTTTATCTGACAAAGATCCATTTATGTGGAAGCTGTATTGTATCTTATATTATAATTGCATGAAATTATAACAAACAAAGCTCTCTTTGATCTGGGATCGTATCTGTGCGGTTGTGGTAAGACAACGACATCTATGTCCGCGCCGCGCAACCAGACCGCCGACCAATCAGGAAGTGCATTTGCAGAACCGACGCGTGTAATGTAAGATGGCGCCAATTGTCTGTCTGCTTTTATTTTGTGGCAGAACGCAATTGAGACAATTGACTTTCAGTGTTATCAATTTAAATTTTAAACGTTTTATGGTAAATGTAGTTTTTGTGTGTTTATACATTTTTTTATATATAATCTCAAAACTACGATAAACTGTATATTGGTAGAATGATAGTCGGTAAATTGGTAATCTCTGCCTACTTTTCTGGGTAAAAGTTATTTATTTGACATTAATAATACATCAATATCGAAGTCTTATCCTCCGCACATAATCTTTTTCTGAATGATTAGGTAGAAACATCTATATACAAATGCCACGCAGACAAACGAATTGCCAGCTCTGGCGGGGGCCCGCTTGTACCGGACGCGGACGAACGCGCCTCGCTTGCTAACGCGTGGTTCCGGGTTCGATCCCACGAGATAATGTCGCGCGGATGTCGATGTTATGAATAATGTCCGCACAATTATTTTTATTAGTACACATGCTGTTTAAATGTCTTGGCTTCAATTTTTTTGTGAGCCGTTATGTAATGAGTTGTATAATACATAGAGTGCCCCATATGTATTTTGATATTTGGATTTAAGTTTACGACAGGAAAAATGAGAGTGAGCTTAAAACGCATTGCATTATTAATTCATTATCGGTAGCGAAGATAAGAGCGGTACAGACAGTCAGCGGATCATCGGAATATCATCTACTAACTATATAACTTATTAAAAATGTTAATTAAAAATTCAGTTAACTCTCAACGGTATTCCGGATATTGTGAATGAACGAACGATTGGATTGCTGTGTGATTTATTTCCTAGTGCGCTTCAAGGTTAAACCTGTACCTCAAGACGTTTGTAAACAATAGACCGGTTCGCTGATTCATGATAATCTGATGAATGAAAGGCCGTGGGTACGTGGAGACCGGTTCCCAGTCTCCTTGACCCACGCCTACCATGTGACTAATGCCCGCCCCCGGAATCTCTCGGATTACGTCTGCTAGTAATTAAGATGATTCAGATATCCTTGAATCTTGTACTAAGGCTACGATTATTAATTTTAAAATAGTTTAAGATATCTAATTAGGATCCTATATTTCCACAAAAAGCGGTTAGTTATTGATTAGTCGTTTTTCTATTATCTCCTACGAACACTTGGGACAACTTCCCCAGTCACAGTTCATTAAGTTTTTCAGAATTCTCTTATATGGAATGTTTCTGTTATAAAGTTATTAATAATATATTAATCGTCCTATTAATAATAACATAACATGTCCTATCTTCGGCAAATATTAAATTTAACTTGTTAATGAAACAAATATGGCGTGATAAGTAATGTGCGGCACATCTACATCCATATATCTAAACATATATGGTATTCTAGTGGCCCACGGGAACCGTACATTTTCCGTCTATATGCTATGATTGTAATCTACCCCTGTGCCAAATTTCATCCAGATTCGTTCAGCCAATTGTGCGTGAAGGAGTAACAAACATCCATACTTACAAAATATCGCGTTTATGATATTAGTACATTCCTAATGACGTCATATATTCAATATATCATATAAATTGGTCGATTAAAATCGTTTTAGATACTACCAACCAATCACTCCTGTACCATGAATTTATCTTTTTTTGTTTGGGTTCTTCCTCAAGCCACGCGATTTCTAATAATGACATTCAGAATGACGCCCAGCATAATACTCGAACATTATCTGTCATCGTCGATTTCACCAAAAAACTGTGTCAGTCAATCAATGAAAGTCATTGTAAGACGTTGTGTGAAGCGTTACGAAACTATCAAAGGTCACCATTTTAAAGTGAACATGAATATAGCAATATGATTGGTATTTGTAATATTACTAGTGATCTGCCCGGGTAGCCGCGTCCGAATCCATACGGAACATCATCTTTTATACATGTAAATATGCATCCGTAAAAAAACAAAATGTATCCCACGGGAGCCGTACATTTATCCGGGATAAAAAATAGCCTATGTGCAAAAAATAATACTTATCATAAATTGGTATAAGAGATATGGGTTAAAATGCAGTCAGCTGTAGTCATTCTTGCAAACATGAGTAGGCACAATCGGGGAAATACCACGATCTCACAGAATCCATCCGTGATTCTGAGGGTTCCGCAGGAAATAAAAAATCGATTTATTTATATAAATAAAAAACTACAAGTTAATGAGGGAACTATGAGTTTTTATTTATACAATAAAACTTTTGACAATATGGCCGAACAATACCAGTTATTAAGGTGTTTCTTTTACCAAAAAAATCATCTAATTACCGAGTTTTATATAAATAAAATAAAAAAGAGGCTAATATTTTGATAAGACGCGTTTTAAACCCACAGTGTAACCAAAAACACTTCCGCTTTTTCATTTGGCATAACGCAAACTTCCCGCCATTTAACCTGTCACTGTCAATTCACTCCGCAATTTTTATCTGTCGGAATAATGAAAAGTTCATTTTAAATGTACTTTTTATAATTATATCTAACCTCTATGCACATTTCCGCAATTGCATAACAGTGTAATGTACAATAAGGTAGTCTAGAGAGGTCGTAAAGTATCAATTTGCCCGGCACTTGGCCTTAATTTATCGTCTGTGCGGGTTGAATCAACTCCTTGACCTTCTGTCAACGCACACGGTCCATTCATGCATTTATTTGTTGTCTTTGTCTGACGTTAACAACGTTGTGTGAGTGCGAGCGAGCAAGGACACACCGGATGTGAACTCGATAATACCTAATTAGTTGGACAGGCGAGTTTTAAATGAAGATCGTTAAAATATACTTATAAGTACATAGAAAGCTCGTGCGTTTTATCTTTAGACAATTTACATTTCAATAATTCCATTACCACGAAACTTTACACTTATTTAACATAATTAAAAGAGTATGATGAATTACAAATATACACTTTAATTTGATTTAATTACACATATTCCGTATTTATAATACCAAGCAATGTAGACAACGAGGTCTACTCACAATATACGTCTATCAAATCCTTCGGTTACCCAGTATTTAGAAAATATAACCAATATCATTTGTGACCTAATTCATATGTTGAAACGTAGAAGTTTTTAAATATAAAGGTTCCGTAAACACTCTTCGTTTAATGTTCACTCAACCAAATTCTAATTAATCGCGTATCGAGCGATAGCCATAGACTAAACGATAAAAGCACTCAAAAACAATTTAGAAAAGTGTAAACCGATCAAACAGCACGGGACACGTCAAAACATTGGAAGGCGGATACGATCCTTATGATTAAAGTGAGTGCTTGTTTAATCTGTGCTCCTCTATATTGTTTATAGGCCGTTGATCGTCGATGAGACTAAGTGGATACTACGACGCTTCGGTCGAAAGTATAAAGTGGACCTACTTTATTGAATAGCTACTGTTTCTGCTTATCCATGACATTGTAAGCTGGCAGACTCATGACAATATTCTGTTCCTATATCCATAGACACGTAATCATCGACGAGAAATATTCGCTCGATCGGAGCGTAAAGTAATATGCAAAACAAGCGCCGTTTCCCACCGAATACTGCATCTCGTCTTAAATCAACTGAGATTGTTGTAATAAGTGATAGCTTTGTTGGTAATAACTTTGGTAGTTTTGTAAAATGATGGGGACGGGTACACAGGCTCTTTAACAACCTAATTGGAGGAGGTGAGGTAAAGAATGATTAAAATAAATGAGGTATATAGCTATAAATATGTAAATGTTTAAATACTGTATATGTACTATAACTATGATATTAATATGTCATAGATTATAGTGTAGCGAGTCCGCGACACACTGGCGCCACGCTGACCTCGCCGAATGACATCTGTGCGTTGATAAGTCGCGCTATGGAGACATCTTGCCTCTGCTATGATTCATTAATTAACATAATTATTTTATTTACATACGCATATAGTTTTGTTTAATTGATTTAATGGATAATTGGGGATAGTTAGTCTTCAAATCTATACAAAGTAAAATACCGAACGATTAGTGTTCAATACATTGTCAGTATCAAGATTTTCATTAATACATATATAGGTTTTCAAACGGACGTTTATACGATAGTACCTACCAGAGATTTGAGTTATTACGTAGACGAGTCTTTTTATCTAAATTAATCCCCTAATGGTTATTCAATGTAAGTAGACCTCCCATCTATACTATCAATCATATTAAATAGACTTCAAGTTAGGCTGGACAATTGTCAGTTAAATAAGTCACGGCAGGTGGAACAGTGAGGTTCAGCTTGTATTAACTCAACAAATGGACAAACGGACAGTTTTACTGTCTTTGTTCACCTAGAAAACGATTAGTGACATTCTACTATCTTCTATATGAATGACTAGCGATACTTTCATTCATAACAACGTTCCATTCATTTCATTCATTCACTCAATCACTGTCACTGATATGGCGTTTAGAAAGTTTATATTAATCTTTCTTTTATAATGTATTTTGGGTCATTTTCAATGCTTTTAGATGCGTTTTATCGTTCCGGGCACAGAAGTCCACAATCCGATTGACAAAATGAGATGAGATCATGAGATGACATATAATATATAAAGTGGTAGTATGATAGCTGCACAAAAAGGTGTTGCACATTTGACCTCCGTCTACGCATGCCTCTTCCAGGTGAACAAAATAAATCAGATACCAAGATTTAAACTAATATAGGCTTGAAAATTCAAAAAACATTCGTTTCAAGTTCTCATATTAGCAAAGATCCATCGAATTGTATAGATTCATACACTTACATACAAACACATAACCTCTGCAACACACCCGAGGGCAATGACCCACATGCGGTGACCTTATACCGTACTAACTAAACTCGATTGATTCGAACTACAACTTAAAATAATGAGATTTGAAATACGAGGTTTTACCTAACATATTTTTTTTACAACAACCAATAAAATTATAATAAAAAAAGTAGCATATCCCATAGCAGTCGAAAGTGAAGACTCGAAAGTGTCCCAATTAGGACGATTATTCTATAGCTTATGCCATGACATTTACGCGACGGTGTCAATAGCTGTCCTCTTTTCTCTTATTGTTTTAATTAGGCTATCCTTTTCACACCATTTGACAAGTTAATGTTGCTGTCACTGTCTTTGGAACACTTTGTGATTTTGTATGAGTATAACATATCTATATAATAGATTATCATTGTCCTTCAAAGTCTTGAAAGACGCCTTTACAACATTCGATTAACATATGCATCAGAAATTAAGTTAGAAAAGTGTATACGGACACTGCGTTGGGGAAGCTGATGTATACGGCTTATAATGTATTAAAAACTTGTATCACACATCCAAATAACTCTTATAAATCTTCATAACGCAGGCATTAGACAGTATCGTAGTCAAACAAAAACCCGATGACGCGCTCCCCGTGTTTACGCGCTAGTAAACAATAGTACCAACCGGACAAAGAGTAACAACTCGCAGAGGATCCGTACCACTGGAATATTATCAAAACATTACATCACGTCTAGCCCTAACTCTAGAACTTACTTTTATTCTTTCAATCCGCATATAAATGCAATTTTTCCACCTGATTTTACGTGACTGCTACCAATAAACATCCGCAACAAGCAAATGTGTTGCAGATGCGTTGCCTACCTTAATAGACAGAGAATGGCATAGACAGGAAAAAGGGTATTTCCTTTTCTCCAACAGACCCATCTCCGTCCAATCCTCTTCCCATTCCCATCCTATCCGTATGAGGATAGGGCGGGAAGAGGATTGAAATTAGTCCTCCGGCACCTCACTAATCAGTCGAAACGCAGAGAACTTCTACTTCACGCCTGTTTTCTGTGAGGTTGTGGTATTTCACAGGTCGACCCGGACCATTAGTGCAACAGATGTTGTTGTGGACTCCACTGTTAACTCCCAAGTGTTTCTGTGATATCTAAAGTTTTTGACGACTGTCAAGAATGTACATTTGACAGATGTCAAAAATTAGTATATCTTCACCTGGCTCTGACTATCGATAGTACGCCACATTAGAGCCGTTTGCTTGATAATTTACTTTTTGTTTAAAAATTAATTACGTTGCTACATAAAATATAGATTTGTTGTCACACTTGTATATCTAATTTATTGAGATGTCATCATAGCTTGCCTCGGCCCTTGTCCAAAGATTCTTATCGATCCAAAGCAATACTAAGATAATGACTTTAATTATCTAGTTTTTAAACTCGCTTGACTTTGAGAAGAGTAATAAAAAACAATTGTTTGACCTGTCAAAAGCACCATCTAAATCGTTGACTTGGAACGGATTGTTTTTGTAATATAAAATAAAGCTTCTGAATTAAAACTCTATGACCGGTTCGCTTGTATAGTTTCACGGGGCAGGAAGTTAACGATGTTTTTAAAACGGGCGCACGGGATGACGCTGTTGGAAGATAAAATTTAGTTGGAAGCGATAAAAATACGATAGTATTGTTCATTCACAAGACGTATCTACCGTCTTACCGTGTAATTATCAGTTTCCTAGATAAAACAATGGAATTGTAACAACCTAATGGAGTTAAACATAGATATACTACTAAATAATTTGGCTTGGTATGAATTTAATTTCCAACAGACCTTATTTAGAGCAGGCAATATTTGGTGAGTTAATACAACCAACCAATCATCATCACATTGATTTGTTATATTTGACAAATTGATGTGACCACCATCTTGCGTAAAAAAACCGACCAAGTGCAGCCACGCGCACGAAGGGGTAAAAAAAAATATGTCTGTTGTCTAGGGCTCCCCTTAAATATTTATTTTATTTTTTAGTATTTATTGTTATAGCGGCAACGGGAATACTTCATCTGTGAAAATCTCAACTGTCTAACACTATCACGGCTCATGAGATACAGCCTGGTGACAGACGTACCCCTTGCGTACGGAACCCTAAAAAGACGTCGGTATAATTGATGAAATGTAAAAATGCGACGATAGAGGGCGCTAGCTAAAAACTAGTAATATGTTACTTTCTCTGTTAAATAAATATATTTATTATTATATTATTTTCTAGGGCCCTCTTTTTGTATGTTTTAAAAGTACTTATGTCACGATTGTTTCGACTCATCTCAAGATAATACATTCGTAATAAATGACCTGTTGTATTTTTCATAGTTTCAACTCAAACAATTCCTATTAAAATAACGTATTCACTTAATAAAGTGCTTAATCTTATCTTATACTTAATTTTGATAACATTTCCTTATTCTGTTTATATGTTCGCAGTAAATAAATCACTTTACAAAAACTTAAACTCGATGTTCTCTGCCTACTCTATAAAACTGCCCTAAATTCGCTGCACGTACTAACCACTAAGAAAACATAATTATCGCTTACACATGCACACAATAATAGCCTTTATTGCATTACATTTAAGAGTTAAAATCGACTTCAGGTTAGATTTATGTACATACGAACCTGCGGTAGCCTACTCGTGTAGTAAAAGTGCAATGGAGTTTATTGTTACGACTCCTTAAGCGATGTCTATTTTGAGAATTATAGCCCGAGTCCATTAAATATCCAAGCTTCGAAATATCCTCACAGAGATTACAAAATACGTCTGTTGGTTTGTTTCTTTCTTTTATGGGAGAAGGTGGCAAACCACCGATCTTGTCACCTGATGTCGCGTGACCGCTACCCATAGACACCCGCCACAAATCAGTTTACCATTAATGGACAGACGGGAAAATGATATTTCCTTTTCCAATCTTCTTCCAGAAAGGGAAGAGGACTGTAATTGCATCTCACTCATCAGACGAAATACAGAATACTCTACTTCACGCCTGTCTTCTGTGAGGTCGTGGTATTTCACCGGTCGAGCCGGCCAATGTGTGCGACAGATGTTGTTGCGGGCTCTACCACTGTTAATATAATATGCTGTATAAAGATAGCTCCGTGCGAAGCCGGGGCGGGTAGCTAGTATTTTCATAAACTCGCTTGTATTCCTAAATCAATCGGAACTGGCAGAGATAAACAGTAATATTGGAAAGTAATAAAAAAACAAACATACTTGGTTCTTAAATTTAACTTTTAAATTAAACCTTATTAACTGGAGAGCTGAGAGACGGCGCGCGACCGCGTATTCATTCAACTCACCCTGCTTCTACTAGTTTAGGAACTGGGTCCTCCTACAGGTCCTAAACTAGTAGAACTGATTGTACACTAATTGAATGTGAAATTAAGTGAAACGCAATTTGTAAATATATTAAGCAGGAAAATTGTAATCTCCTATCTCTGTCTACCACTCTAAAGCACGGGCTTGAAGCTGCGATGAGTAAAACAACTATAAAGAACATACGCAATAAAACTCTACCTAAGTAAGCACTTAAAAGGTTTTCTGTTTACTAATTAACTTAACACTAACTTAACAGTGACTTAGTCAGAACCTAACAATGCACTCTACGCGTTTAGCTTACACTGGGCAACTTAGTATGCAAGTGATGGCTAGGCGTGCGCCGTAGAGTCTGTTACTTACGAATGCGCGGCGAAGTCTCCCCGCGACGTATATAGCCCTAATGTTCCTTTAGTTGCAACTTGGCAAGGCGTCTTCTAGTCTGTCCGTCTGTTTGTCTGCGTACGTGACTGATGCCAGCTATGATATTGTATATTCAACGTCGGTTTATTTATAGAATTTTAAACAAAACATTTACACGAATATACAAAACATCTACACAAATATGTACACAAATGCACTACACAAAAACCTAAGCGGTTTTTGTCACGTAGCCAATATCGAGTCAACATCACTTTTTCGAGCTATATTCAAATATGGCGAGGAGTTGGGGGAGAGGGGGGGGGGTTGGGGGAGGGGGGAAGGGGGAGGGGGAGGGTTGGTAGGGGGAGGCGATGTTTCATACTAAGAATATTCATTTTTTTTCAAGCATACGATACATAAAATGCCTTCTTATTAAGATTATGTCTACGAAAAAACATTTCTATTACTATAAACGCGGACGAAGCAACAAAAATAATTTACCAAACAGCCTTTTTAATAATTTCAATAAAACTAGAACTTTTGCGGCGATTGGAACCCCCGGCCATGCATCAAGGCACTCTAAACCTAAGCTATTAAGCTATTGGCGTTTCATTTCGTATGTAACAGTGAAATTTTCTATACAATATGCGAATACAGATCAAACCAGCGATTTCGATGAATGGCTGAGCCCTACCAAGCGACTGATACGAATTAAATATTATTTTAACTCCAACAACAACGCTGCTGCCTAAACTAGTTTTGTACAACGCAGATCAGGGGTGTCCAAGCCGCGGCACGCAGTCCTATGTCATTAACATTTTTTTTTAATCTAAAGAAGACTAAATGAAATGACTACACAGTTCATAATACATGCTCGTTGGACGAATATTGCCTTCCGTGAGATTAATCTGATCTTAAACTAAGCAGAGCTTGTGCTATGGAAACCAGATGACTGATATTCTACATATACTAGTTTTATTTCGTCAATACATACTTAAATAGACACTACATCAAACTCAGGAGAGACATGTTCATGCACACAAATCTCTCCTGGGTCCGTCAAAATGTCTATTTTGTACGTACACATTCTTATTGCTTATAAGATATTTTAAAATTGCCTCAAAAAATATTGTATTTTTTTTAACAAACATAAATGAAGCAAATCTTTATTGCAAAAGTGAGTGGCAGCGTTGGCAGGGGACGCCCTTGGATAACTTATATCGAGCAGATTAGTGGCTTACTAAATCAGGGCGATATAAGGAGCACCCATAACCGACGAGCATGCATGCGTAGATGTTGAATAAAGAAGCGAGAGAGGTGTGCCAGGATCGCGCCAAATGGAAATCCATGATTTCTGCCTACCCCTCAGAATTACGGGCGTGATTTCTTAATTCATTTTTCAAATTTATATCAGGTTAAGTTTTAAGATAAAACAAGTAAATATATCAAAGCGGCCCCTTTAGTTAATAGCTCTGGTAAAATCTGCTCGCGAGCTATGTAGCATTGCAAAATAATCAAAAATCAATGTCTTACAGCTGCGAGGCGTTTACTTTACATGCACAATGAATAATGCACTACCTACGCCCCAGATCTGACACAGTAACTCGCCACGGTATACCGCTCGTGACAGAGATTAAAGAATTCGTGATGTACGAATACGTAAGGCTTTCAGAAGCTAATGAATTAGTTGGAGTAAGTAACCAATGAGGAAGTCTTAAGCAGAGTGAAAGAAAAAAACCAGCCAAGTGCGACTCGGATTTGGGACGAACGGTTCCGTACTATCTATGAAAACAACATAAAATATCACGTTTGTTGTACGCGAGCCACCTTACATATTTATTTTATTCTATTTTTTTATTTGTTGGTATAGCGGCAACAGAAATACATAATCTGTGAAAATTTTACCTGTCTAACTATCACGATTCATGAGGTACGGCCTACACACGGCCAGACAGACAGATGGACAGAGGTGCACCGTCTTACGCTTTGGGTACGGAACCCTAAAAAGAAAATTAGTAGAAACCATAGAGGGGGAAATGTTAGTACACGGCGATCTTACACACAAATATACAAGGATAAATAGAAGAGGACAGGAAGACAGGAAGACATGAAGGCCGAGAAGTTCTTTTTTGGAACATATAAAACAGAAATCAGAAGTGGTATCGTTTCAGGAAGTTAAAAAGAAGGCAAAATGCCGGGAGTAATAGAGATTGCACTAGCGACAAGAGTAGAACAGCTCTTAGATTGATGTCGATGAAGGTAGAGGAACATTGAACAAACAAGCGGCCGACGGTATAGTGTGAGGTCAAAAACGTGACAGGGGTCGCCCTTAACAATTCAAAAGTCAAATAACATTGCAAACATCTTGTTTATTGATGTAACAACATACATTGCGCGGACATATAGTGAAGTATAGTCATGCTCCAGTACAAAAGAGGTAAGCAACATTGATACACCATTGAAGTTACCACAATCGTAATGTATCAAGGTAGCGGGCGGGTGCGAGGTCACCATACAACAGATAAGAGTTTGTTCACTCGGAACGTTTTAGCAAATAAATCGAAGTAAACACGACGAGGAAAATGCAGTTCAATCCCACAACAAACCAACTGCAAAACTTCAAAAGTATTTTTAATAAATATCAAGCAACAATCAAATATAATTACCTATTTTTTTCTATAATTGTGGTAAACCGTTACAAGACTTATGATGTCTAAATTTACTTGAAAATTTGTACGCATGATAAATTCATGGCAATACATTTATGTACATCCTACTAATATTACAAATGCGAAAGTTTTTAAGTAAGTATGTTTGTTACTCTCTCACGCAAAAACTACTGAATGGATTTTAAGGAAACTACACAATAATATAGCTTATACATCAGAATAACACATAGGCTATAATTTATAAAGATATTGTGTGAATTGTACAAAATATAACGATAAATGTCAAGTAAGGAGGACAAAATTCCGCCATATGCGAGCTATTCTAGTGTGCGCTACAAAAACCGTTAGAGTTACACGTATATAATGTGTAATGGAAATGTTTACTTTAAATAGTCCTACAAACAAGCCCGCGACAGCGACATCTATCTTGCAATTATCGCTTAAATAGGGAACCATCTATTAATTATAGGCGTAGCGAAGTTCACTGTGCTAGTTTTCCATAAATTTGTTCAAATACGATATCAAATCTGAACATTACAGACGAGCAAGCGGTTTATCTGATATCAAGTGATTGCTACCCATAGGCATCTGCAACAAGCTAATGGGTTGTGGATGCATTGACTACGTGTTATAGAGAGGAGGACAAACAGAAAAAAATATATTTCCTTTTCCTATTTACCCCCTCCTCAGTTGAAACCTCCTACCCTTACCCATTAAGACTGGATGAGAAGGGGAAAAGGAGTAGAATTGGGCCTCCGCCTCACTCAACAGACGAAACACAATACTTTAAGCGTTCTGTGAGGTCGCGGTATTTCACCAGTCGAGTTGGACCATTCGTGCAACAGATGTTGTTTTCGACAGTTGGAACACATGTTGATCTGAATGAGTCACCATTTTAAGAACCACGCCACCTATTAATTGAAATTGAAAAACTATTAAACTATTTTTTGGATTAGCCCAAACTAATTAATATTAAATTGTATTACTAAAACTGAATACCAAACATATATTTTATCATCAAAGCATTACGTCTGCATGACAGATATGAAACGTCGGATCATTTGGTAGTTGGCGCATGTGCAAATGAACGATGATGGGCGTGATTTATTACATAGCTAATAATTAATTTAATAATTTTATCTCGTGGGAACTTAATTGATGTGATTTACTTGGTGGTGTCGACAACTGGTAGTCAATATAACTAAAATAAAATTTGAAATTGCTCTCGCAGACAGACAGACAATGTAAACCTCAAAAAAACCCATAATAACTTCGGTAAAAGCAAAATATTCAGAGCGGTAGAGCCTGTAACAACATGTGTTGAACGAATGCGCCGACTTGGCCGGTGAAATACCACAGCCTCACAGACAATAGTCGTGAAGTAGAAATATTATACGAGTCGTCTGGCGACTGAGGTGCTGGAGGCCAAATCCTGGCCCTCTTCCGTCTTCTCTCTTTTCTAATAAATAAATGATGGGAAAGAATCGCAGAATACTTCTTCTTCTTTAGGATGTTGTAAAAAGTAGGTGAAGGTTGCTGAATTATTATTAGATACTCTGCCAGGTCGGCTATTCCATCAACATACACTAAAAATGCGTAGCTCAATCATTATTATGTTAATTTAATAACTTCCAAGTATATACGTTTCACACTATAAATATATTTACTAGAAAAAATATGTAATAAATCATCATGAAGCCTTTTGTTTTGTAAGAAGGCGGCAAACGAGCAAGCGGATCACCCGATCATTTTCCTGGCACCATCCTATCCTTATGAGGAAAGAGCGGGAAGGGGGGAAGCCTCCTCGGGAATGAATATAAAATAATGAATTAATTAAATTAGAGAGCAATACAGTTTGTCTATGGATCACAATTACGGCATCAAAGTCATTACCAACATAACAAACAGAAATAAACGATAAAACCGTTCTCTGAATTGATTCGCTATTAAATGCAAAGTGACCGCAGAGTGGACACGTCATTTGCGACACGAGAGGCTTATGGTGAAACGATAACATCCGGACTACTGTGACTCAAGTTTAATTAATTGTAATAAAACAATGTAAACATTATGTTGAGGTCACTTAAACGCACTTATGTTCAATCATAATGCATTCAAAAGAGACATCACTATATATATATATATATATATATATATATATAACAAAGTCGTTTACACCATTTATAAATCAAGAACAAACGTCTTAACTCGTTTTGGGAAGTCAGAGAGGTATTCACGAATCAATCAAAAAATCTACATGACCTTTTACATTTCAATCCGGCCCTGCTTTCGGTCCTAGTTAATAATCGGCCACGTGCTCTTCAATATAAAAGATAACGATTGTTAGAAAACAGATGTTGCGCAAACTGTTTAACTTACAAAATGTTTATACGTTAAATGTAAATATTGTGATAAAAAATTATATGTTGGATGGCTCTATGAACTTTGGAAACTGAAAATCAAATAATTACGTCATCATGATAACGAAATAATAAAATTGTGTAGTTAAAGCTCCGATGGACTTGTGACTAAAATAAAGACATTTTTTAGTCACTTTCGGACACAGCCCGTGGGTTCGAGTCCCACATTCGGCTATTGCTGTGAAGCAAACAGCCTTAAGATTGGATACATAAATGTTTATAAAAATGTAAGTTAATCATAAACACAATTTAGTAATATATTATTTAAAAACAAAAAATGTACCATTCTTCCTGAGGAAGTTCAAATCGCAAAGAATAAACTAAATCTTTAAATCAAGAACTTTTCAAAGGGCCTTTGATTCTTTACAATGTCATAATTAATGTGTTACCATATCAAAGTCGTTGGTATAACGAGAAATGCTTCGGAAAGCTTTGATTTATCTTATCTGTAACACGTCCTCACTACCGCCATCTGCCAGCGAGAAGTGGCAATATTATAACCACTTGACTTTGGTACGAGTGGACATTACTGGGAAACGTTCAAACGCTATTATAAAGTGACCATAAACAAACGTGTCAATCAACGAACTATCAATTCCAAAGAGTTTCGATAGCTTTTAGTAATAAATGTTACTAGCGAATTACAAATTAAATAAATATTAAGGACGAAAAATGAAAAATTAAAGAATAATCTATTACTTCTTATAATAACTAAATCTAATTAGCAAAATATGGTGCTATCTAAATGGAAAGTCATTATAATTATTATATAAATAACGATGTCTTATTAATACTGTCACTATAAATGTTGATAGGTAGATTACATTAGTTTGACATGAGATCACACAACTTGAGAGGCACGAGACTTGGATTTTTTTTTACATTTCATGTTTCTGATCGGATGGATACATTTGCTTCTTAGGGCAAAATACAGATGACGCGATAAAATTATTCTTCCATGAATAAAATCGAAATTCGACAGAAGTCGGCATTTAACAAAACAATAACGAAGACAAAAGACATCTTATTGTTATTAGCACTATTGTTCTAACGCTATAGAAACCTAGAAATAAATACATCCTACCGATAACCTCGAATCTGAGCCAAGGCAAAAATATCTGTGGAGTTTAGCAACAATTAATAATATGCAGATATGATTTGTTATTCCTATATGACTGTAGAATCACCACTTAACCTTATAGATTTATAAACGTGAAGACACAATTTCCTTTAAAAAAATCCACTACTACCAATACTACTAAAACGTAGTCATAACTGACAAAAACAAATTATTCAGTTTTTGTAGCTGGCAACACTTTATTCCACTTTATGAGTGAAAACGCGTGTATTTGAACAGAACAGCCTGGCACGCGGAATCAACAAATTGCTTACGTTACATTGCGTAAGATCCAGGGTTGACACGTTCGTGAATTATTTTTCCTCATTACAAGAAATTTAGACATGAAATTGAATAAGAAGTTTTAAGAGTATGCATGTATGTAACGGACTCTTAACGTTTCTAAACGAAAAATTAAATTGACTTTGTCATAAAAGACCGATTAAAATACATTTTTCTTAGCTTAATTCTGAACTGAAAAACTGAGATGACAATATGCTTTTTGTGAATTTTCGCCAGTATAAGCGTTAAGTATTACATGTACTAAGGATGTAAACTAGTAGATCTACGTATAAAATGCCTCTAAAATTGAAAAATTAAGGATAGCATAGAAAGTATGATGTATAAAAACATTTTCGAAAAAAATCAAATTATAAATATTGGAGTTTACCAACCCTGTATTATAATTATTTGCATTTCTTAATCGAGTTTGTTCACTCGAGTGCTGCATAACATTATTTTCTATCTAATCTGCATTTCAAATCAATTCAAACGTGTGTCGTGTATACTCTGTGCCGGTATAATTTGAGGCGGGAACGACCACTTTTTTGTATAACAAGTCAGTTTTTGTTTGGTCAAATGATAAAGACAAGAATAAGTATCTCGCCTTGAAATATGTTGTTTAATGTTATTATTGTTTTTTTTTCTTTGTTATTTCTTAAAAATAGACTTAAAAGTTAACAGTTTTATCATAATCGCATTACATT
This sequence comes from Papilio elwesi, assembly GCA_029849275.1. Classification (NCBI taxonomy): domain Eukaryota; kingdom Metazoa; phylum Arthropoda; class Insecta; order Lepidoptera; family Papilionidae; genus Papilio; species Papilio elwesi. The sequence continues at coordinate 6,192,550 of CM056707.1, read as the reverse complement.
CAACAAAACGGTACATTAGAGGAATGTGGGTTACCGAGTTACGCCAATGCGTTTGGCCAACATAACATTGACTAATCGACAGGCCGACAAACAACCTATGCAATCGCTTGTACTTGTACCTAATACAAGTTAAATCAGGCAAGAACTACCTTTAAGAAGATAATGTATAAAAGACTGAATACTCAACAAACAGGCGTGTTGCCAGTCCTACACACGGCTATTGCGGAACCAATTATGGTCATATTTTAGTCAATTTACAGCGAAACCTTAAGGTTCCTCAGGAATTATTATTGGCTCTTGTTGCAAACCATATAAAATCAGTTAAGTAGTTTATCGCGCTCAGGCGACGCGGTACCTAGCTGAGCACCGCGGTACCTAGCTGAGCACCGCGGTACCTACCTGAGCTCCGCGGTACCTGGCTGAGCTCCATGGTTCCACCCGGAGTGCAATTTGATTTGACAATTTGCAGCCAAAGGTGAACCCTATTTAATAAGATTGATCATATATATCCAAGGTCAACTCACATTGGATCATGATCCTCCATACCAACGTTCATCCCCTACTTTAGGGCTCTCTCTAGTCCTTAGTGGGATGGGAGGTGAATTCAGAAAAATCGTTTCTTACTCGCTAACGTAATAACTCTGTGCAATTCAAGTCTCTAGGGCTAGTAGTTTGGGTTGTGTGTGTTATATCAGTCAGTCAGTTTGTTTATTTATATATATAGATAGATAGATGTGAAATGTTTAGATGTTTTAGGAATCCATTGTAAAAGGATTGCTGCATTGAATAAAAATTCTGTCTTTTTACTTTGCGTCTTTCTTTTTCACAAATTCTTTTTGGTATCGTCACAATGAAATTACGAAACAACAAAAGAATTTTAGTAAGGTAATTCCAAAACAACTATTCATTATTGCAAATGTGCACTTATGTTGTTTTCTACATACATCAGATATTGATCATTTTTGTCGCTTATTCCGTACTCTAATGTTTTTTTAAATTTATTAATTACTAGTGATCCCTCCCGGCTTCGCCCGGGTAGCCGCTTCGGAATCTTTACGGAACATCGTCTTTTATATATGTAGATATGCACCCGTAAAATCCCACGGGAACCGTACATTTATCCAGGATAAAAATAGCCTATGTGCTATTACAGATTATAATCTATCCCTGTACCAAATTTCATTCAGAACCGGTCAGCCGTTTTTGAGTGAGAGAGTGACAAACATCCATACATTCACACATATAAACATTCCCAATTATAATATTATAGCGTTGGAGTAGCTAGACTTTTAGATTTTTCGATCAACATTTTTTTTATTTTTCGTATTTTTTTTTAATAAAAAGTATCCTATGTTACTTCTAATACCTCGAAGAACATGTGTACAAAGTTTAATGATGATCGATGGTAATATTAGTAGGGATTTATTTGCATTATTTGATAAATTTTATTCCATTTTGGATATACACACTCAGAGTTTACACATAGGTAACAAAGTGTAAATATCCAAGATGGCGCCATCCAAAACCATCCTCCCAAATTAGGAAAGCCTTTTTAGAGGGGATATTATTATTCGTTTTGCAAAGCAATATCTTAGAAACGCACTTATTTTGTCCAATTCCCCGTAATGTATGACCGAGTAAATATTTACATGGGTGTGCTAGGCCTTATCTACACCTTTACAGTTCAATGCAGTTCAACGTAACTGGAATATGTATGTATTTATCCAAGCCCGTTCATTAGACTTTATTTTATTTGCGCGATAATAAGATTATTTGCTTAAGAAGTTTTCAGAAATGGGATACGTATTTCTGAAAAATATTAAGTAAATATGTGCTTTAACTATCACGTTTGCTTAAGTTTTAACTTATTTGTTTATTTTGGATTCAATCTTTCAATCTTCCTTTTCTCTGTTGCTGATTTAGCTCCTTCCATAAATAAATAAGCCTTCGTAACTCTATTATTGCGGTAGAGAATCAGTTATCTTTGTTATTTATTACTCTGTCATTTTTTTAAAGCATTAGTCCCAATTGTTGCTCTTTCCAATATTAATTTATGAATGAATAATAAATAAAGTATCTATTTGCAAAAACTCATTTATTAACACCATATTTAACAATAATTACACGAATTAAATAATGTGATTCTTAGAATTAACAAAACATAATAAGTACTGGCCACAAATGATCATTAAACAAAAGAAACTCGTTTTAATGAGTATAAAAAAAATGATACACAATAAACAAACAAACAAATATTTCAAAACATCTTGTATAAGGGTGGTAAGAGACGGGATTCTTACCACGATTAGCCTTTTTGAGCTCCCGATATTTCGGCACAGTTGAATGCGCCTTGGTCACGGGCAGACTGGAGTTATGCGGTAGATTGTAGCTTTGTTGGAGTTGTAGACACATGTTTAGCTTAAAACCCTCCTAACGCTATCAATAACTTATAATTTCTGTTTTATGAACAAATGTCCATTGGATTATTTCGAGACATTCATAATGAGAAGCTAAATAACTACAGAAGGTTATTTAATGTATTATTTACTTAAGAAATGTTAACGTATGAAAATAAATTTGTATAACTGTCAAATACTTTTGCCCATGAGTGTACTAGTCAATGACATAAAAAACTAAATCTCAATTGGTACAGTCGTGAGCATTTGATAATTACCTTCCTAAGTACGTACGATAGAAACATCGATCATCTGTAATCACGAATGCAGAAGCACCTCATAAATATTAAAATGGCGGCCTGTGCACGAAGGAGGTTGCATGCCGAGTCATCGATTGAAGAATTTATTTACGTAATCGCCGCTTTGCTCGTTGCAAGCAATTAAAATCCAATGAACCGTCAACTTTTCATTAACGAAAAAGTCTTGTTCCAATTAAAAAAAAACTTTGATTTAAAAAAATATTTTTACTCTATGCCTTGTTGGTAATTAACATAAAAGAAAAACACTAATGCAAACAGGAGTGTGTTTCAACTTAAAAAAAAAAGGTTTAATATAAAATGAAATCACATTTTGGCCAGTTTAAAACGGGTCAATCAAAAACACGACAATACGGTAAAAGTTAACGGTTGTATGTTTACACAATTTACTGGAGTCTACATATTAATAGGTACATAAACGATAATTTTTTAAAAAACAAATCACAAAGTTCACAAAATCTATTCGTGGACAATTTTATTTATAAAACTGAAGCCAAAAATAGATTTGTATGGAATCCGTCCCTGGTATATTTCACTGGTCACGTAAAAGAAAACTGCGTAGTTACTCGCTTTTAGCTGGAATTAAGCCGAGGAATCGCTTTTGGATAATCCTTTTTGTTCCTAAGTCACCATGTGTAAGAACTTATATATAATGTTATCTTAGATGACTATTTAAGATACAATGTATATTTATTTACATTCCCTGGCACCAGAAGGATTATCGAATAGATTCCAGGCCCGTCATTCCTTCCGTTAACTGTGGTTTGTTCTCAAACTGACAACTGCATCAGAGCCCACGTAAATCGAGATTCCGCATATGTAAATAAAAAAGTGTTTCGTCGTAAAAAGGTCGAACTACAGTAGCGTATTGTATTTACAGTTTGTTACAAATCGAAATGTAAAGTTAGTAAACAAACGTCAAATACCATACATAGCGGCCATTACACGTTATATACTTTCATTGGTAATGTAATTTTTTGGCAATCGTCACATAAAGTGATGTGAAATTGTGTAATATAAATAGTTTTATGTGAGAAAACTTTAATTTTTTTATAGGTACTTGAAAAAAGTTGATTATTGTAGAAATGTCATCTACGGTGCGTTCTTAAAAATACCGACTGACGAATGGAGTTAAATAATATGTTGAGGTAATTTTTTGGAGTTCCTCTGCTTTAATAAGGCAAAAAATACACCGGGTCCCGTGGGAGCCGGCTGGCTCTTGAATATCGTAAGCATAATTGCTCTTGATCATGTGTTTACAAGGACTGTTGACATTTCGAAATGACGCCATACGCGCTCTTACATTTTGGTTTAAAATAATTCAAATAACATAACGAGAAGGAAGATGGAAACATTTCTATCAGATTAATTTTCTGTTAATTTAATATATTAAATGGTCGGATCGTTTCATAAATAAAATACCGCTGGTCAAAATAAAAAGTTAAAAAAATTAAAGTTGTTAGATGACGTAAATTTATGACGTCATTGTTATAGGGCCGTGTAAAACCATAGAGTGAACAATAGTATACGAAACCACTCCACAACTGAGTTTGACTAAAATTGTGTTTAACACAAAATACACATTTCAAACAACAAAAGACTAAGAAATTTCCCACCAAAAGTAATTGTGAATCTTTCTTTCTAGAATTTAAATACAATGTATCTTTTTTATAAACTTTCCCTATTTTAAAGAGCAATTTCAAGCGAATTTGAATAGTCCTAACGCAGGTACATTTTTTGTAGCTATAATATACTTTGGGAAACGATGACGGATGTGTATTTCGAACTTTGAGTTGAGTTGAGTCTTCACCAAATTTGCCGATGCGTTACTCAACTTTAAATCCATTCGAGTTTAAATTAAATCTTTAATCAAAGATAAATTAACCATAGATAAACAAATAGCTATTTTAATCTGTGTCCCCATTTCTGGCGCGTAAGCAATTCAGCGTTTCAAATTAAAAATGTAAATTACGTAACCAAAAGAAAATGTACGTATAACAAGATGACACAGTATTTATACTTATAACATTTATATTTGGTTGCGTAATATTTTGCGAAACCTAATTTAAAAGTAATTGTTTATTGTTCTTTTTGCTTGTACAGCGTTCTATATGTCATTACTGACGTTTGCTTTATGCCAGTGTCTATTTCTACACATGGTGTCAGTAGTCAGTAGTCCTTAGTAAACGTTATAACTTTTTAATATTATAAATGGTTGTTTGTTTGTTACGCTATAACGCCTTAACGACTCACCGATCATCGTGTGCACACATTGTCGTACAGAAAATAACAAAACTTCCAGTGGGATAAGGGGAACTAAAGGTTCCGTAACAATACCTACAAAATATCACGTTTGTTGTATGGAAGCCCCCTAAATTTGTTTTTTTTGTATTTGTTGTTATAGTGGCAACTACATTATCTTTAAAAATGTCAACTGTCTAACTATTAGAGTTCATGAGATACAGTCTGGTGTATTTTATTCTATTGAGTATTAGTAATTATCCCCTTTGGGTCCGGAACCTTAAAAATAGAATTTAATATCGGTTGCCATGATAAATTTATGTGATAATGTTTTGAGAAAACACCGTTTAGACATATCTACCGAATGAATTTATAAAAACTTTCAGCAAGAAAAACAAGAAACGAATGCATGTAAAGCCGCGAGCAGAAGTTAGTTAAATGTAAATAAGGTAATGCGAAGCAAATTCTTTTGCAAAATGTTCAGTCGTCAAGTATGCCCAGATATTGACGCATGCACGCGTACAATTCCTACTAAATCGTTAGCAGGCGGTTAACAAAAGTTCTGACGTAAACCGGTATTTATAAACTATAAAAGGCTTCAGTTATTTTCACAGCTGGTTAAGAATCCAACGTAATCCAATGGTCAACTGATAAGAATTCTTTGATAACCGCATTCATTTAACTTCATACCGTTTGTTTGACTTTGGATGACGTAAATCTCAATGTGTAGGTCATGTGGTATAAGGAATTCTTTTGTATGTAACTTTGTACATAAAGATATAATAACAGATTAAACAAAATAAGAAACGAAATAAAGATTTTGTTTCGAAGAAATAAAAAGTAGAATTATATACTATCTATATATTAAAAATGTCAAATCTAAAAAAATATAAGTTTTAGGTTATGTTGTAAAACTGTTCGGATAATAATATTAAAATTTCATCAAAACAAACATTTCCATGGGGCACGCATACCCGAACGGTGTATGCCATACGACAAACGATTTACGTACAGCCGTCACATTGTTGGCGGCAAGTCGCGATCGCATTGACAGCGTCTACTTAACAGGAAATCCTGCGCAATTTGACATCATCGGCCGTCCGTGGCCCCGTAAGGAGCCCATTTGCAACTCATAAATGGCCCTGCCTAATTAATATGCCATTCGATACAATGTCTACCAATAAAAAAGAATAGTTCCATTTAAAAGGTGACACGGCAATCAACATTTAATTTTAAATTCTATTGAAAAATCAACTTTTAATGAATATAATTACATTTAAGAATATTTATTTATTAATTAATTTTCGTTAATTAACACACGTGTGGATTACGGGGATTATACGTTGACAATTTTTAAATACGTTATCATTTTTATTGCTTTGAATCTGTCTGGTATTTAAATTAACACACATGTAACACCACAAACTCGCTCTATTCAGAATAATTAGTTTTGTTATATCATGCGAATGATATTCACGCAGTTTATTCTTTGAATTTAATTAATTCCAAAACCTACTGGTTCGTGTTCATACGAGAAATGTTATAAACATATTTACGTGTGACTGTTATAAATAAACATATAATGATAGTAAGTAAGCGCCGCTAATGGTACAATGTTTCCTACATTGTCAACAAATGAGCTGTAACAATTAACTTACCTCATCCTCCTCGTCCTCGTTGTAAAAGGGGTCGGAGAGCAAGTTCTTCCAGAAAATGACGTCAGGAGGGACCGCGTAAGCGTCGTGGTCCCTCAGGTTGGCGTAGAGCGGGCTCTCGCGGCCGACACCCTCCGAGCTGGCGCTGACGGAGCAGCTCTCGACCTCCACGCTGCCGCCGCACGAGCAGCCCTCGTCCGTGTAGCTGTACCCGTACTCGATCTCTTCGTAGATATTCTCGTCTGTGGTGAGCGCGTCGCGCACTGGCTCGTAACCGTCGTCCGGCCGGTCGGGCGTCATGGCGCCGACTGAGCGCGCATCGCCGTCGCACCTGTCGCCCTCGCCGCCGCCGTCACCTTCGCCGTCGCCCTCGCGCACCTCCTGCAGCGAGTACACCGAGTACGGCGAAGGCGTGAACTCGCCCGCCTCGTCGAAAGCAATGCGGGAGATGGTGGCGTGATGCTGCGACAACACCCGTCGCAAGATCTCGTCCGAGTTGTGGAAGCCGCTCGAGTGCGACCATACCGCGGCGTACGTCTTGGCCGGCTCCGCGGTCGAGCTGCACTCCTTGTAGCTCCAGCAGGTGCTCTCCGAGTCGCTATCCGAATCCAACCTGTTCAAATAGCTCGGAGCCGATTGCACCTCCCCCGCACACGTAGTCCTCGGCAACGGTATGGGGGCACTGCGTTTCACGTCACTGTCCGGCATTTCGTCACTTCTGGCCGGAGTACTCGTCACGAACGACACATCCGAGAAACTCGATTCACAGTCACTGTCCGCACCGTTTGTTACACAATCCCCGGGCTCCGTTTCTATGTCTCGCTTCGCCTCCATCGACTGCAAGCACTCGTCGAATATGTTGAGTATGCTGAGGGAGACTTCCTCCTCCACCGGGACGAGTTTTCTGTGATATTCGTCCAGTTTGAAGATTTCCGTTCCAAGTTGTGAGAGGATCGCATCGAACGCGTCCTCCGTCTCGGCAGAGTCCTCCTCTAGCGGGCTCACCGCTACCAGGGGGTCGTATTCTTCTATAGAGGCACGTATCAAGGTTAGCCATTCGATAACCGGCGTGGCGGAGCGGTCGGTGCGCAGTGTCGACGCCACGGCGCTCGGCATCCAACTTGTGACTTCGCACGCCATGCTGCTCACCGCAAACGCGATAACCGGTGTATGAATCAACGCGTGGATTTCCGAGAAGAGTCGCTTAACGCGTCCATTGTACGTTCAGTACTTGATGATTTCCAAACGACCACAGTGTTCGAACTTCGCTTATCGAAAACATTATTCTTAATAACTCCTATAACGGAAGCAAAAACATTGTCCCGTCGGTGATACGTTGTTTTCTTTCAGTTAATCAACAACAAATACTGGCTGGCTGTAAGCCAAAAGCACGATGTTATTGAATAAAAAAAAATATCGTCACTTTGACATTGACGTTTGTTCGCGCGCTTTTCCTTCTCGATTAAAAGAGGTGGGAGGACGGAAACGTCCGCGCGCGGCGCGTGCACCGCGATAGTGGTGTGCCCGGCAATTAATTGGATGCGTTCATTCTCGCCGGAGTCTGTGACCGATATTCGACGTTATTTCTGTGGCGGTGCGCGGGCCCATGGCGTAACCGCACTAAAAACTAAAAGCAAATGCAATGTGCATTAGATAAATGAAACAGTACGAGCACCAGGGAGGCCTACATAATACAATCTACCGGGTGCACGTGTTACGAACACCCGGGTCGCAGATTTGCCGCGACGAAAGCCCCAACTACAATTATTTTTCGATATTCTGCAACTTTATTATGACACCACTATTTTCGAATAATATATATATATATCCCGGCTGGCTAGTTGAAGGAAAACATAAAATCTTTTCCGCGAAACGGCTTCCTCTTTCGACCGAACGCACACGTGCAATGTTGGAAATGAAAACAATGCGGATCGACGCAGCTGTGACTCGGAATATAATAGAATTCCGTATCGCGATATTCGTTAGATGACTGCATTATCATTTGATTTATGACACACTTAAATAAATCTGCCTAACATCTCACATAAATATATTTCATGTGCACAAAATTCTATAACATCACGTGGCTAACTGGCTATCAACATCGAGATGACAGACTTTAGGTCTGATGATGTGCAGCAGATAGATAAATCTAGGGTGTCCAAGTGTTATGTGGCGAGTAATATAGTCCTGGAGGATTGTCGACGTCCAGGAAGACGAAAAGTCCGTTGGTTGGCCGATGTAAGTCGAGACACTAAGTAAGTTGAGATAGTAAAATGGAGTTCCGACGTGGAAGCTGCTTGTCAAAGAGTAAAAAGGGCTGTAGAACCGAAAATCATGTGAATCAATTGCATCCATAGACTATCCGGGAACACGCCGTGATTTTTAGATTCAGTTTTAGTTAGTGTAGTTATTTTGTATATGTAGCTATTTATAAATAAGTATACGCTCACGCCCGCAACCCAGAGGAGCATGCAGAGATTATGGATTCGCATTTGGCGCGATAGTGGCACACCTATCTCGCTTCCACGATCATACATCTACGCATACATTCTCGTCGGTTACGGGTACTCCTTATATCGCCAGTCTTAAGTATATCACTACTCTGATCGATATAAGTTCTCCTTGGACGTCCCCTACCAACGCTGCCACTCATTTTTGCAACATAAGTTAGTTTCGTTACTCTCTCTTCATTCATCCTTTCAACGTGCCCGTACCACCGAAGCATACCTCTCTCAATTCTAGTCACAACATCCACTTTTAAACCACACTTTTCTCTTATAACGGTATTTATATTATGTTTAATTTTATAATAATATATAGTAAAAAATAATACAACGGCGTGAAAAATGAGCTTTAAATTGATATTTGATTCGTTAATTTTGACCAAGAGTTAGTAGTGATTTCATTTGTAGCGGTTGTAAACTATTGCATCTGATAATGGTAAGAGATGCAACCTTCACGCAGTCTCTTGACGTCTATAAATTATGATTCTAAGTTGAATGTGACCCCATAACGTCGTATGTGCATACCATTAGCACGAGAAAGTTGCGTAAAACGAAAGCTTCTTAACGGTAGAGATTATTACGGAATTTTATTAGAAGAAAAAAGCTTGATGTTAACCGAAGATCCAATAAGGTTGCAAATGCACTTGCAACTTTATTAGATGACTATGTACGAAAAATGTCACAAGACATACGTTGTTTACGCACAATTAAGAAACCAAATTTAACATGATTTAGTAAAAATCTGCTGGTTAGTTTGTACGTACCTAAGAGTGATGTACTAGACATGGCACAGCCTAATCATTTATTCACGGTGACAATCTTCTAAAACGAAAATGGGGTCCTAGTGTTTTTTGTACTTCAGTTCTTTTAACTGTTAGTAACCGAGGGTTGGGGTTAGGCCAGTAGCCAAAAACTATAACCGAAACCAGTATGCAGTACCGTCATACTGTGCTGACAAGGTGGAAAAGTGCAGGGATGTAATGATGAAAGTAAGTTATACAAAGTTGTAAACTTCATATAGCCATGTGCTTGTTAGAACTTTTTCGTTTAACGTTTTTCTTTATTTTGCCTTCTTTATCGAGTGTGTTCAGTTCCTTGTTATGAATTAAATCTATTGTGCTAACTAAAGAAAACAATTCTCTACATAAAGCTAGGAAATGAGAATTGTCTTCAAATGAAAAGAGTTCATCTGGTAAATTACTACCATTATACCAATTAACATCGTCTTAAGGGCTTCTAGAAACTTTCTATCAATTTGTGGTGCGGGCCGCGATTGGGAACCTCTAATCAACGTACAAGGAGTGCCTTCAGAGGGCAAGTCGTAAGGCGTATTCATTCACTGGCGAAACTAATTTCGATTCAACGCCACGTCATAATCGCCTGCAGCGCACAAGGTTACAAGTGTTATTATGCTGGGAAATTTTTAAGCGCTTACGACCTTTTGTTATTGACTTTAGCTGTCAATGAACATTGTTTTAGCGCGTATACTGTATTATGTGTTATGAAGCGAAACATATTATACGATAGATATATGTGAAACGAAAATAACAAGAATGTTTAAGCGAAAAGGGCATTTTTTGTGTCTTTTCATGAACCTAATCTGGTGGAAAGAAAGGATTGTGTGGGATTTAACCCACTAAAACCCCCTCTGTGCCCTTCGGGTGTAAGAGAAGGGGCTCCGGGATCTCGAACGGAACGCACCGGTGCAAAGGGTCCTCTGCACTATGCTTTGGCATAAGCCGGGGAAGCGAAAAGGCCCTACGATTACATTGAAATAAACAAGGCACTCAGATCCTTTGTTTGTCTGCAGACTATATTCAAAACTCTATATATTTTTTTCTATTAAAACAATTTCCATGTGTTTTAAAGCGTCACAACATAGATCGCGATCAGTGTACTCCGGCCGGACGAATTGAGACCCATTTAGCGTAATTAGCTGGAGCCGGGTTTAAATTGAATGAATTGACGGTGGTGGGCGCAGCTGACACTCATTTAAGTCGTGTTGGAGTTCGCTCTAATAAAGTCTCATCGCATTCCAGAGACATCCCGAGGGAAGAAATTACAGGAAGTTATTTTTTAAGCTGGAATTGGAACGTAATCCCAAACGCAATGAGTTGTAGTTTAGATAGTGATGGTAAGACCAGATTGATTTAGAAAAAACCGATACAATTTCCTCTACCATCCATCACCCATTTACTCCTCTAGCAGTGTTTAGAAGTATTTAGGGGTATTAAGCAGAGAGCAATTCCGTAGTTCTGGAAAAAAATGGCGTGATTTCTAGTGGCAAATATCTTTTAAAAATATAAACTTTCTTTTTTTTTTTTTTTTTTTTTTTTTTTTTTATAAGAGAAGGGGGCAAACGAGCGGCGGGAACACCCAGGTGATCAACGACGCCCATGGACACCCGCAACACCAGAGGAACTGCAGATGCGTTGCCGGCCTTTTAGAAAAAGAAAGGCTCGCTTCTTGAAGGACCCCAAGTCGTACTGGTTTGGAAATACCGCCGAGGATAGACCATTCCACAACGCGGCTGTGCGTGGCAGGAAATGTCGAGAGAACCGCACTGTTGAGGAATGCCAGCCATCCAGATGGTGTTGATGGTACCTGGCGGTCTGTCGTGTCGTACGATGACGAAACTCGGCGGCAGGAATCGTTCCAAACAGTTCTTCGGAACACTCCCCGTGGTATATACGGTAAAAAATGCAGAGGGAGCTGACGTCCCTCCGCAAGGCCAGAGTATCAAGCTGATCGGTAAGAGCTCGGTCGTTGACGATTCGAGTCGCTCTCCGTTGTATGCGGTCAAATGGAAGAAGCTGGTATTGGGGTGCTCCCGCCCAGAGATGCGAGCAGTATTCCATGTGGGGCCGAACTTGCGCCTTGTATAGCTGAAGGCGGTGGCCCGGCTGGAAATACTGCTTCGCTCTACTGAGTACACCCAGCTTTTTAGAGGCCAATTTGGCCTTGTCTTCCAAGTGACCACGAAACTGAACGTCACTCGATATGTCAACGCCGAGAATACCGATGCTGGCTGTGGCAACCAGAGGAGTGCCCTCAAAACATACATTCGCGACAAAGGGTTCTTTTCTTCTTGTAAGCATTCACACCCGTAATCCACAGAAGGGGTGGGCAGGGAGAGGGAAGCGAGATTATGTATTTCCATGTAGCACGGTTCTAGGGTTCTACGACATATCTCTCTCGCTTCTGAATCATTCACAAGCGTATAAGGCGCTAACTATGAAAATCGACATTCTTTAGAGGGCATAGACATGAAAAGGATGTTTCCTTTTCCCCGCCAACTCCCTCCCCTTCCAATCCTTTTCCCGGTTCCATCCTATCCGTATGAGGAAGGGTTGGGAAGGGAAAAAGGAGTGAAATTTGGTCTTCGGCATTTCACTTATCGGACGAAACGCAGAGTACTTCTACTTCATGCCTGTTTCCTGTGACGTCGTGGTATTTCACTAGTCAAGCCGGCTCATTTGCGCAGCAATGCTCTACCACTGTTGAATGAATGAATGTTATTATCTAAATAACTAATCCATCAGGATATCACAGTTGATCCTTTTTACGACATCGCAAGGAGCATGAAAGTGTTAATCTTATTGGAGTTACACTATTTTCCTAGTACTCTGGGACACGACGCGATTGGACATGTTACTCGTCTGTTATTCCAGATGGCGCTGTACTACTACTGGCAGAAGAACATTATCTTATATCGAAAATGTTACAGGTTAGCCATTGCACTAGTTCGATAACGAGGCCCAGGTCACTCCAAAAAGGTTAGTTGCGATAAACTGTTTTATCATTAAAATATAAACTAAATTTGCATTGATAACATATGTTTGTCAGAACACAAATATATGTCTTCATACAACAATTTACTAAAACATATGTATGTATCTCTTTTATATTCTAAATAATTAATGCTTATCGTATGTGCCATGGACATCATTAGACGAAAAACTTAAAGTAAGCTTATAAAAACGTTACGATTGAATAAAAAAAGCATTCTACCTAACCCTTTGCAGATATGCGGGTTGAATCATCAATGGGGCACTGTATGTGCATTAATTTAAAGGTCACGCTCAGTGACCGCGGGCCCGCATACGAATCGAAATGATAACGCGAGCCCTCATTCCTGGCGAGGACTAATTTAGTTAACAAAATTATATTTAATATGTTTTAATAGTGTGGTAGGGAGCTACTTGCATTATAGTTTATGAGGTACAAGTCAAAACGGTGACTTGGATGATGAACACGAGTAAATTTGCATTATATCATTTAGGTATTTGCACATAATAATAAAAAAAAACAAAGGTAGAGCCTGGAACCAGTAAACTACTTTTTTTCCTGTCTATTCTCTATCTATTTAAGATAGGCAACACATCCGCCATTCAATTGCTTGTTGCGGATGCCTATGGGTAGCGGTCACTTAACATCAGGTGAACTGATTGCACGTTAAACACCTTCCATAAAAAAAACATGTTTTATTAATCTACATGTAATGCCAACAAAAAAATATTTAAAAGATAAAAGCATAGTTCTATTATTTACGGCCAATGAAAGTACAAATTTTCGAAAAAAAAATCGTTGACGTACATTTCGAATATGGCGTATAAAATATATCAGCAATGACATTAAACAATGTCGCGTATAAAATCCAACAATAAAACGAAACGAACGCAACAGGCGTCTGACGTTACAAATACGCGGCATCCGGCGGAGACTCGCGCCGCCATTACTGGCAACCAAAGCAAGACATGGCGGGAAAATTAACAACTAATGGATTCCATTTCGCTGTAAAGACCTTTATTTTATTTATAACAAAATCTCATTTTTTTTTCTAGTTAAAAACGTTTAATACGCTCTAACTTTTCTATTTAATTATTCTCGTCCAAGTTAATTTGATAGTTGACAGCCATTTTGTATAATTTGTACTAAATATTTATCCGTAAAAGACAGGTATGCTTCGGTGGTTCGGGCATGTTGAAAGGATGAATGAAGTAACAAAATATCTTCGGATGCTAAGCTTAGTTTATTTATTTATATTTCCAATACCAAACTAAAAAAAGTATTGTGTCAAAATATATCAGAATTTTGAACCGTTTCGAAATTAGTTTCAGTCCAGTTGGTTATTTATCAAGCACAGTTATAATTCATCGAAGCGATCACACAACGAGCGAAACCCGTACATCATTATACATTTACATAAAAGAAAAAACAAACAGAGTTGTAAGTAGGATAGCGGTTCGATTCTCGGCCGATACATAAACATGGGCCCACGCGTCAACACGCGTCATGTTCTAGTTGCCACAATAGGGCTAGTGAATGCATAATTAATTCACTCCAACTTGTAACAAACATCTATTCGTAAAATAATATGGAAACACATATAGAACAAGATATGGCAAGAAATTTGCTAGACAGCTGCACACGGTTCTCCGGTCTTCACGAAGTCGTCCATCCATCTGCAAGTAGAACGTACACTCCTTCCAGTAAAAGGCCTACATTCATACATTCACATACACATCGAGCAAAGCTTTATCCATCGCTCGCTGTGCGACATATGTATACGTTGTAAGATATTCTTGAAGAATGGTTTTTTGACTTAAACGATTTGTTGCCATGTACATCGGCGTACCGTCAGACATGTTGGCCGCGATTAAGGCGGGAAAGTTGATTGACACGATGTGGCAATTGCAATTTCACAATGATTTATTTAAAGGCACTAAAGATAATATTATTTATGTTGGTACCGTATAATAAAACAAATGCGATAAATTCCGTAAAATCAGTTTTATTCCGATCTTAATTCTATTTAGGGAATATTACAACTAGGGATGGGTCGAAATTCGTTTCACATTCGGTACAAAGAAATATTGAAATAATTCACTTATATAAGTGAATTTATATTTCTTTGTTGTTTGTAAATGCGACTTATTACGAACGGGCAATCGTACTTCAGCCATTTTGATTTTTTGTCGAATGTTCAGCCGAAATTAGTATTCGTTCAAATCACATTCGGCCCATATAATAACTGTAATTTTATGTTCAAAACTAACCTCGTCTTTCTTAGCAGTAACTGTTGTCAGACTTTTAGCGGTAACTCTTTACTTCTGTCATAGAATTAATAAGAACAGATTAGATTAGCATTTATGTTGTTTTTTTTAAATTGACTTGTATCAAAAACGCCATAGTGAGGCCACTGCCACGTTAACTAAGCAACAAATACAATATAACTAGGTTATTATGAATTTAAAATAACTTTTCATGATATTTTGGTGTATTACGTTATGACGTTGTTTATCCGAGCAAACAATTTTTACTAAATCGATAATTATAAAATCATTTCAATGAATTCATATTCAACGTTGGAATTAGTTAAATGAATTCTAAACATAAAGCTTTTTTCAACAACAACACAATTTGTTCTGTTTTGACAACAATTGATTCTGCTCAATTATCTAATGCATTAATAAGACCGCCATCTATATTTATTGTTAAGAACTAAGTGCAATGTTTAATGTTTTGTTTAAATTGCATTTTTAGGTCAAGAACCAAGAGGTTCGAGCAGAGATATCGAATTTATCTTTATATAGTGTAGTCAACCACTCTTACTTATTTCATTTTCATGAATATATAAAAAGAATCATATGTCTAAATGTGTGCTAAGATTGTACAAGATGAATAGCTGCAATCTACCCCCCCTTTCCACTCCATTTGTTCCGTAAAGATACACATGTAACCTTAACCCGTATAAAACCATATTAAGAATACCAACCGTAACGGTCGAATGTTTACAACGTTCTTCGAGGGTACCATGGCGCGTGTGTTGCCATAACAAATATTTATAAATAGCCAGCGTCCGCTTCGGCCACGTGCTGATATAATTTATGGTCCTCCCACCGGCACGTGACGGTGAGAATTCCTGTTACCATGCTATACAAATATTCCAGTATCCAAAATTCTTCATTTATATCGAAGTTTTTCTTTATTTGAACAAAGTGGCAAACGAGCAAGATGTTCAACTTAAATTTAGTAACCTCTACCCATAGACAACTGCAACAGGCTAATGAGTTGTAGATGCGTTATCTCCTTTAATCCAGGCTACACTAGGTCACAATTGAACAGACATACAAGAATGCGAAAAACGTTAATCTTCTTCTGTGTCAGTCGGATTTTTTTTAAAAGTAAAACGAACACCTTTTACTTAATCAAATAGTGTCCAGGCAGAGGTTTAAGATTATAGTTTTTGTGTCCCAGAATTTTTTATGTTTATGTGGCGACCCTAATCATGAAGTTATTAGGATGTGGTTATACTGCGCGAGGCTCCGCAGTCCTGTGGGTGGTCGGGATAATTATTAATGATTTCATTTATGTAATGGCCCCATTAGAAAATCGATATTTCACGCGACGGTCTGTGGTAATCGATTAAAATTTCCTAATTTATATAAAGATTTTGAAAGTAAGAATCGATTTTAGTTGAATAATGTAACGTGTTTAAGTGACCTTCTTCTGTCAAATCTATATTTCATTCAATTTACAATTATAAATAAGTGAAAATTAAAGTGAAAACTGTTTACAATACCAATCTAATTAATTTAAATTTTAGCGATAGAAGTAAAAACATTTGAGGCAATGCATGCAGCGCCATCTACTACTAAGATTTAAGACTACGCAGAGTCGCTGGCGTTTTATTCCACCCGCATTAGATTTTGATTGTATCGCTGTAGTGTGTAAGTAGACCACTAGATGGCGCGGCACTCAAATTGTTATTTATCTCTCAAAATTCATGTTTAAATAACTTAACACACATTGTAATTTCAATTATACAAATAAAAAAATACTTAAGAACAAGGATAAAGCTTCGGTACGGGTTTCTAATTAAATAAATTAATGATTATTGATATGATTAGTAGTTGCATTTAACAACCGATGAAAAATGTGACCCACGTGACTACGTATTCTAAAGAATTGTTATCAATTCAGTAAAGTCGATCGTAAATGAACATTTTTCTCTGGCATTTACTGTGCTTTGCCATTTGTAAGCCTTATGTGACTTCATACAGAAAGTAGGTAAAGACATAATGCCTATATCATATATTTTTATATAATATAGATTTTTATAGAAAATAGTTAATGCTTCCTTCCTTATCAGTATTAATTAATGTTAACCGGTTAGTTCAGTCAGTCACACAATTAAACTACAAATTAGTATTAATTATAGGCAATGATTCATAATATGTAAAAATGTTGACTTAATATATGAATTGATTGTATATTTTCATTTAGTAAGGGCGGAGTTCTGAATTCGATACCCATGATCAAAATTCACAGTCATAAAAGAGTCCGAATAAAATTAAGTTTTGGTGACCAAAGAGCAAGCGGATCACTTGATGTCAAGTGAAAGCTACCCATAGACATCCGCAAAAAGCAAATGTGTTGCAGATGCGCTGCCTACCTTTAATGGACAGAGGAGAGCATAGACAGGAAAAAGGATATTTCCTTTTCCCCATTAACCAATCCTCTTCCTTTTCCCATTCTATTCTTATGAGGAAAGGGTGGGAAGAGGACTCAAATTAGGACTCAGGCACCTCACTCGTAAGACGAAACGCAAAGTACTTCTACGTCACGCCTGTTTGCTGTGAGGTCGTGGTATTTCACGGGTCGAGCCGGCCCATTCGTGCAACAGATGTTGTTGCGGACTCTACCAATGTTGAGTAATACAAGAGTTTATTTACTGGTAACACTCGACAATAAGTGTCTATGTCAATATCTCTGGTTTACTCCTGTCTTGCGTATCAAACGAAACAAAAGCCAAATATAAACGTTCTGTATGCTTTTGGTATGTTAAGTGTATAATAAACTTTTATGCACGTCCGCTGATGACATGTTCAGCGGAATATCACATATTCTTTTAGGGAAAATATGATGTAGTTATATTTGTTATAAACAATATTTGTGCTGTTATTTTTCAAACAGAGATTGCTTCGACAGAAAGTTGCAGTTGTACACACGTGTTGCTAAAAAATTAAATAAATATTTTATATAATTTAGCTCCCAAACCAAACATTACATATTTACGGACATCAGAACATCATAGCAGTGTTTCCGAACTCTGTTCCGCGCCACATAAAGTACTCTGACATTTGATACAGTTCGCACAAGATGGCGCCTTTTTAAATTTAAACAAATCAAGGTCAACCGCACTGAGTATGCATTTGACACAATCCAATGCTTTCTTTGACCTGGATACGAAACAAAAATAAGGAGTGCACAAATATGTTGACCTCGGCGCGCCGAAACCAACATGGTTTATCTGTGGGATTACCGCTAGGCGCTGTTTGCGGTTACGGTTATTTGTTTTACAACTTGTGTTATTTTTGTGCAGAAATCAAATGGATGTTGTGTATTATTATGACATCAATGTGAACATTACACAAAACCGTCAAATATAGTTGTGTATTTTTTATGTACAATATAATGTTATCATAAATTACTTGGCAATCAAGTCTCTCATGTATTCATACAAGTTACAAAAAGGGATAAAATATAAAACACACTGACACACACACCAACTACTTATCGCCCACATTGGTCACAAATTTTGACTACTGTTCGTAAATAAAAACCTGTAAAAAGAAACCTACCTAACCTAAAAACAAGAAAAGAGCTCAGCCTTAGCGTGGTAGACCGCTAGTACATATATAAAAAAAATTAATTTGTTTTTTGACTGACTTATTTCAATCAATCGTAAAAATTAAGATAAAAAAAAAACTAATTAATTGTGGTAACACCGGTTTTATCGCTAGTCCTTGGAAAGTTGTTGACCTGGTCCTGAAGTGCAAGGCCTGATACGTGGGAACCGGCCCACTTAGCGCCCACTCCTCGATGCTGATTGAAAACCAGTTGTCCGTGAGTGCACAAGTGTTTGTATAATCTGTGACCAGCTTGAGAGGGACAGTGTTGCTCACTTTTTATCTAAGACTGCACCCGGTATGCGTTGTAATACCGCATAAGGTACACATTTAAACATGTGCCACCAGAAGTCTTAACAGTGGTAGAGTCCGCAACAACATCTGTTACACGAATGTGCCGGCTCGACCGGTGAACCACGGCGTTAAAGAAGACAGGCGTGAGGTATAATATACTTCTGCGTCTCATTCCGAAGAGTGAGATTCCGGAGGTCCAATTTCAGTGGTAATTGGGAAGGGGAAGAGGACTAGACGGGGAATGGATAGGAATTCCATTTCCAGCCGCATGAAGGGATTAAACCCAAGATCTCATGTTGCACCTCTCCACTTCCCACGGGTACTATTAGGATGATATCCTAGGCCGGACGGTGGGCTCCAGCCGTTTTGTAGTCCTTAGCGAACGATAACGAACGATGGCACATATCGATTTTTATTTTTATATATATAGATTAGGGTTTCCGTTAATAATGATATGTTTGTGGTGAACATTTTGTTCGTATGCGAATATTACAAGGACGCGGCAAGGTCAGCTCCCACGCTGGCGATAAAGTCCGGACAGGACGGCCGATTCGTTGGATTACAACTCTGACAGTAAATTACTGATTTATTAATAAAAACCTTAACATTTACAGAGCAAAGAAGTTAAACATTACATATAGCTTAGATTTAAACTGTATAATATGTCTATTTGATTTCCAAAGTGGTTTTAAAATAATATTTAAATAAAAGTTTGAACTAGATTTGTTGCCGTTTACAGAGGTAATACTGTCGTCTGCGCATAGCCCGGTGTATAACGAGTTCATCCCGAGTCTGCACACATATCTTGGTGCGGCGCCAATCCGTCTGTCCCACATACCTCGCGCTATATTTATCGTATAGCACTTCGAAAATGAAATCTATTGTCAGTTCAAAGTTATAATCATAAAATTATAAATACTAACAATAGGTGGGTTGCTATTATCTTGTGACTGGAGGATCCTGTTAATATCTAAGGGTCCCGGGGAGAATACATCGCGGTGGTGTGGAAGGTAGGTAGCGTCTCAACATCGATGTGTATGTACATCGATTTTTTATAACATCGATGTTTGCATCCGTAAGTAGAACAATCGTCCAATGAACGATGGTCTTTAATTCGGCGGGGACTTGGCCGCAGGGTGACAAATCCGAGCCATTTTTAAGTCCAAAGTTGGACACCAAGTGGGCGGCGTGTGGGTATGGGTACCGCTAATGTTCTTATAAACGGTTGTCTGTAACGTTTGCAGCAATTTGTAACGCCTTAATTTTTGAATCCGCTTTATTCGCAATTGGTGATATTTTATGAGGCATGAGAAATTTGATTCCTGGTATCAAGCAACAATTGTAACGACTTTAATAAAGTTAAAGAAAAGTGCGGCTTAATAATTATCCAATTCAGCAACATTAAGTAGAGGTTTAATAGTAGTATTCATAATTTCATCAAGCCAGGTGTATAATTTAAATTAAACCCAGGATGTCCTATCAGAACTATAACCTGATGAACAACGCTGTTTAGTTTGGGATCAGATGGCCGTGTGTGAATATGTACTGGGATATATTTTTTTCCCGTGTCATAATATATAGAGTTCAACAGTGGTAGAGCCCGCAATAACAACATCTTTTGCACGAATGGGCCGGTTCAACCGGTGAAATACCACGACCTCACAGAAGACAAGCGTGAAGTAGAGTATTCTGCGTTTCGTCTGATGAGTGAGGTGCCGGTGGCCTAATTCTAGTTTTCTTCTCCTTCCCACCCTTTTCTTATAAGTAAAGAATGGGAAGGGGAAGAAAACTTTACGGTGGAGGGGATGTATAGGAATTGGAAATAACCATTTTCTATTGGTCCCCTCCTCTGTACATTAAAGGTGGGCAACGCATCTGCAACTCATTAGTTAGTTGCAGATGTCTATGGGTAGCGATCACTTGACATCGGGTAAGCCGCTTGCTCGTTTGCCGCCTAGTACTATAAAAAAACAGGTATGGTCGATGTCGAGTGAAAGTGCAAGCAAGCGTCCGATCCAATACGTCTACATTCCCAACAGTGCGACGCAACGGTACCCGCGCCGGGGTCCGACCTGTTCTCTGCGGACACGGGTCAGCGAAGATAAACCATTCACTTTGATCATTATAAATTTAGTATAGTATGCAGATATAGTAACTCGCTTTAGCTAGTAAGTTGCTTCGGCTTCGCTTGCATTTGTCATTATCCACGCTGAAAATTTTTGTAACTTAATTCTACGTAATAACTTCGAATTATAGATGAAATGTATCAAAAAGTTTGTTAAAACATGTAATATTACCATGGCAACCGATATTGTAATAAACAGTTTTATGTTCCTCGGGAAAAGTTTTATTTTCGGTATGAAAGGTAAGTACCCCATATCATTTTCTGTACCCCTGACAATGTGTGTGCAAAATTTCGTAAAGATCAGTTGAGTCGTTAATTAATTAAAGAGTAAACCCAATATTCCATTGGGTTTTCACCGACAGCAATTATTACTAGTTAATGCAAAGTTAATTGGCCCAATTAAAAAAAATCCCAGGTGTCTGGGCGCGAGGCGCTCGGACGTTAAATTCGTGACAACGTTTCCTAAGACAAAGAGCACACTCGTGCGTTTTCTATCTCTCTCTTATGCCGCATCGTGCACGATCGGCAACTCTCGGCTCGAGCGTAACGGGACATTTTGCGCGAATGCTATCCAGTAATCAATTTATAAGATGTTGTTACGTCAAAATACACAGGCACAGTCGTAAGGACTATCGACAGAAGCGAAATTTCAAACCAGATGGCAGGGCGCGACAATAGTTCAATAATAAAAAAAACTGTTCTTGTTTTTCACGCTAACCTATAAGATTTTCTCAAACCAAATTTTGTCTATGCAAAGCTAAAAAGGTTTCAATTAAAAAAACAATTATTCTTGCATCGCCTTAGAGTAGAATTCAAGGTTAACTGACCAAGAACTTCTATACACTTATTATTTGCTACAAAACCGAACAGAAATCTATAAATAACAAAAAAACAATGTAAAAAAACGCAAAAATAGATGCGGCATATCCCAGCACCAGACGCATAAAAAGTGTACACAATAAAAAAACATCGGAACAAAATGTCGACGTGGAATAAAACTTGTCTTTAGTAAATCGAAGATGTGAACTAAACGATTAAAGTACAGGCAAAACGTGTAAAACGATATATACTAGTGATCCACCCGGCTTCGCCCGGGTAGCCGTTCCTGAATCCATAGGGAACATCACCTTTTAAATACGTAGACAAAAATCAAAACAATTATCCCACGGGAACCACACACTTTTCCGGGATAAAAAGTGGGCTATATACTATTCCAGATTTTAATCTATCTCTGTGCCAAATTTCATCAAGATCCGTTGAGCCGCTTTTGCGTGAATGAGTAACAAACATGCATACTAACAAACTTTCCCATTTATAATATTAAAATAGACAGATAGAGATAGACGTAAGATTGTCTGTTTGTTATGCCTTCTAGTCTTAACAATTACAATCATCATGTATATTTGCACACATACCCGAGTTACAGGAATGGATAGGTATGAATTATTGAAAAACAAAAATCAACGCGATCGAAGCCGCAGGTAAAAGCTAGCTACTTAACGTCTCAGGATGACATTGTACAATTCTTTGAATGAAAATATTCAAAGGCAATAGTAGACCTACATAGAAATTAATATTAGAAAGACACCAAATAAATGTTGGCTAAGGTATGACTATTACAATTTTATATAAACCTAGCTGCGCCCTTGAAGACGATTGTCCAGCTGAATCCTATGAAGCATGACCATATACATAGATCTGAGGTCAACTTAAATACAAACATTACTTTAGATCTTTAGGGGATGAATTTAGAAAAATACATTCTTTAGTACTCGCCTACGTAATAACAAAAATATCTGTGCAAAATTTCAAGTCTCTAGGTCCAGTAGTTAGGGATCTGCGTTGATAAATCTGGCAGTTTATTATTTTATATATAGACCATACAGTATTCTTGAAATTTATGTAACATTTATAGAATGGCTCGAAATCTAATTGACCTCTGCCTGGACTTGTTAGCGTAATGGGCGCGGTGCTGGGCCAACGCGGTCGGTACCGTGGCCTTATTAGTCCACTTGTGGTTATCATGTGTAACACTCCAATGTCATTGATACAAATGGGACACAGAAAAATTCTTCTTTTCATCTATTGAATACTCTGGACCTGCTACAATAAACCTAGCACCCTATTTTATAAGTACTGCTGATAAACAGTTGAAAAGGCGCGAAAAAGTTCAAAAATTTATCGTCTGTGGTAATTAAAAAGACGTACCGAATATGAACTTTATCACCAAAGTTTAAAGTACAAAATAAATTGCTTGTTTAGACGACATGTGTTCAATGCTTTGAGAATTCGCAATTCAGAAATGATAATTTAAATTTTAATATTTCATAATAGGTTTTGATATATCAACGTCTTGTATTCAATTTTGAATTTTATTGCTGAAACGCGAGGGTTTATTTTTGTTCATTACAATTATACACAAACCCATAAGTTTTTCCCCCAAATATCATTCACATCACGTCAAAAATACGTATTCAATTCATTTATTTATCATATTGCATATGTGACTAAATTGTCTTGATATTAAGCCCGTTCACTCACTAGTGTGACTGTCCCACGGTCTACAATCGGTGTGGTGTGTACTACGTGTAGGTATAGCATACAAAAACTTGCGGCTTGCGGTGAAAGGAAGCGGCCATGTAGGCTATTTTACGAAAAAAAAATAGTATATAAAAAGCGAAGTATGTATGTTCCCTACAGACTCCGAAACGGCTGGACCTTTTTCGATGAAATTTACAGGGATAGTCCAGATAGACACATTCCTGTGTTCGGTAGCGATCGGATCAACATAATTAGTGGTACCCGGGCGAAGCCGGGGGGTTTACTAGTAATGAATAAATAAAAACAAAATATTGTCAATTTGCAACCTAGAATTTCCTTTGTCAGTCAGGCGTTTCCCGCGGTGCGTAATAAGCCTCTGAATTTGTAATTACAAAATTACGGGTTGTGCTGTAAAATCGTGGAAAGCTACCCTCGAGGAAATAAATGTAAATAATTAAAACGTTCTATCGATAAAAATAACCATCGCCAACTTATCCGAAATAGTAATCTTACTGAGAGACTTAACTGGTTTAAAATATTCACACAATATTCGAGAGTGGCTGTCGTCAACAGAGAACCTTTAGCGATCTCCACAAAGGTCGAGGTCGAGTACGCGACCTTGGGACACTGCAGCATCCGAACAGCCCCCACCAGGGAGGTTTTGTAATTAATGAACCACCCTCCCGCTTTAGGGGATGAGGCGTATTGTGCTCTTACAAAGGTCGCGTAACAGTAACGAAGCAACATCTGACGTTTTTTTTAAACCCGTGTAAATGGGACATTGTTAGAATATAAACGGGGGCGTTGAAGCTACAACCACCTACATTAACAACCATTCTGTAATAGTTTGGCTTTTCAATTTTATATAGACAAATCATAAGATTTAGCATTTCGGAATGATATTACGGAACAAGAAAAACGTATGTAAGAATTCACTAAGCAAATAACTTCAATGTCATTTTACACAACCCCATTGCACCCGTAAGTACTGTGACCAATTGTTTTGTATTTCATGTGATTGTCTTGTTTTTTATAGTACTAGGAGGCAAACGAGCAAGCGGTTCACCCGATGTCAAGTGATCGCCACCCATAGACATCTGCAACTAACTAATGAGTTGCAGATGCGTTGCCCACCCAAGAGGGAGAGAACTAGAATTAGCCCTCCGGCACCTCACTGCATCAGACGAATCATCAAATCAGCATAATACTCTACTTTACACCTGTCTTCTGTGAGGTCGTGGTATTTCACGGGTCGAGCTGGCCCTGCAGTGCAACAGATGTTGTTGCGGGCTCTACCACTGTCAAACTGATTTCTAAACGTGTCCTGTTTTCGAGTCGAAAAGAAATGGTTACATTATCAACACATGGATCGGTGTTATAAATAGGGTTGTGCAAAAGCACTGAGTACCTTCGCGGTACAGTTTCTCAATGTGCACTCTCAAACGTTGAAAATGTATCATTACCCTATCATTTTTCGTCATGTATAACATATAATATTGCGCAGTCAGTTTGTGTTGAACGCGGTCAGTTAATGTTATTATAACGTTACAACATAATGCACTGATGCAAGTCAATTACATTATTCTTTTAATTATGTTCGTACACATTTATAATTTAGGATTGTCTATATATAAGGCGATGTATGTTCCTTATAGATTACGAAACGGCTGGACCGATTTCGATGAAAATTTCAGGATACGTTCCGATTGATATAGTGGATGTTCTGAATTTGCTACCGATCGAATCAACATGATTAGTCTTAGATAGTTAGACTACTACCTACCAGAGCGAAGCCGGGGCGTATCACTAGTATAATAAAAAAACCAGAAAGGTTGTAAATTAGTTTAATAGTAATTTTCCGATGAAATCATGTTACATAAAGATTAATTCATTAAATTCTTTAGCGTGTAAGCAGAGCAATCGATCGATCGTCGAACGACATCGACCTAAATTATTATTTAATTTGTACATTATATAAAAAAGATTCATGTATAGAATTCGTACACAAACGAAAAAAATGCCAATTTTCACACAGTACAATAAAGTTAACGCCATCTTTTGGACTGAAATGATTTAACATACATTAACAGTTTGACTAGGCAGACTACAGCTCGATAGGGCGCTTGTACAAATCCGTTGTTTCCACCGGACGACGGACCGGCGAAAAAAACGGACGTCTTAAAATCTTTGTACACTGTTAGTTTATAGTTAAGTATATTTACACAGCTTTTGCAAGGTAGAACAATAAACGCACAAACATTGCGTATCAACTGGGAACATGGCCGCATCGCTTGCATTGCCTGTCACCAAGCAGAGACTATTGTATAGTGAGTGGCGAAACTGAACTCCGACGGTTGCAACGCAAGTGAATGGCAACACCGAGCTACACTGACCTATACCACGTGAATTGTTAAATTCATATATTAATATGTGCTTTTTTAAAATTTTCATACGAGCAAGCGGTATAAAGTGACAGCTACACTAGCAACAAGCTAATGAAAACACGCCACCTACGTTAACGGAGAGAAAGGCATGAACAGAAAGAGATAGGCAGAGAAACGTGACATTATTAAAGTAACAATACAAGCAAAGTTGACTTTGAGAAATTAGTAGCTTATAATTGGTCGGTGACATATGTAAAGGCACCTTTAGGCGCATTCAGATCCCTTATCGGTATTTATATGTAAATTGTCGGTTTTCTACATTAAAGAAACAATCGTATAGAACCTTAACAATTTTTTTAGGTTAGTTTTTACTGAATATCTTCCTTTAAGAAGCGAAAACTCAAAAATAAACCCTTGTGTCTTCACAAGAAAATTCAAAATTGAATAGTAAAATATATGGAAAAAGTCGTTTGTCGAAACTGTTCCAAATTTAAAATACGCATGTAGTTCACGCGAACCTATAAGATTTTCTCCTACCCACATTTTTAATACAAAATACATAATACTAGTTATATTTAACAATAATTAAATTTATAAAAAGAACGATATATCGTTTTATTCCATGCGTAATATTGATATTGTGCGCGGGACACAATCTTATGACGTCCCTGTTTGTGAACTGTGGCGGTATGCTTCATGCCTTTCTTATTGTTGGCGCATTGCTTGTTTGTTTTACACCGGTGAGTAACCCGAGCGTCAGAGGATGCAAGCCAAGTGTACGCTTGCTCCTCACACTTTCTTTAGGGGACAATTACCAATACTACATATATATATATATATACTTTGATAAAAATAATAAAGATTTTCGAAAAGGAACTAACGAATTAAACTAAATTGTACAGACAATTTCATTGAAAAAGTTATTATTAAATTGAAAAAGTGATTGCTCATAACATTGTTTTACTTAACAGTGGTAGAGTCAGCAAAAACACACGAGTGGGCCGGATCGACCGGTGAAATACCACGACCTCACAGAAGACAGGCGTGAAGTAGAAGTATTCTGCTTTCGTCTGATGAGTGAGGTGCCGGAGGCTTAATTTCAGTCTTCCTCTTTCCACCCTTTCCTCATAAGAATAGAATGGGAAAAGGAAGAGGATTGGATGGGGAGGGTGTTAATGAGGAAAAGAAAATATCCTTTTTCCTGTCTATGCCCTCCTCTGTCCTTCGTAGGCAGCGTATCTGCAACACATTTGCCTGTTGCGGATGTCTATGGGTAGCGCTCACTTTATATCAGGTCCGCTTGCTCGTTTGCCAACTTCTAACATTAAAAACACCATTTAACCTATTGCAAAGTTAAACAAAACGCAGACAAGACATTCGGTGATCTATTTCTGCGTCAGCTTTAAAACGAGTCTGTATAATAATGAATAAAAAATGAAAAGTTGTCGGCCTTCGAGAATGGGTTCGCTTGAGACGCGGCCGCCGCGTCGGGCCGCGCTCGTGTGATATATTTTTTGTGATAATCGCCGATTTATGAATTACAAATTATCATACATCTTTTTAATAAAAACCGGAGTGAGCAGAGAGATCGCGATTGATATATATATATATATATATATATATATATATATATGTATGTATATATATATATATACATATATATATATATATATATATATATATATATGTTATTAAGAACCGTTAGGTTAGATAGGCTTTTTTGTATCATAATTTTTGATTTTGTCAAAGCGATGGCATAATTAGTTCCGGATGTTGTTTTTTTCAAAAAAAAACACAACGTACGATTAATTTTCCGACTGACAAGGCGGAACTGAAACAGATCGATTGGAGAGGAAAAAAATGATAAAATACCGTCATTTGTTTTGTCTAGCTTTTTTTTATTCTTTAAAAATCCGTTTTAGTTGAACAGCAGATTAACAAAGATTTCAACCATATAGAGTTTTTAGGTAGGTAAAATATGAAACTAGACAGAGTTCACTTTGCCGGCAAAGTCCGCTGCAGGTTCGTGTTTATAAGAACTGAGTTGAAATACCTTGACACCGGTAACTAAGTTACCGTCTACTTAATTACTGGCCTTCTCTTATCGCACTTTCAATAATTTACTCATTTTTTTAACTTATCTACTTAAGTTATAATAATTAACTTAAGCCCAGTTCTTATTTATGGAGAGATTTATGCTTTTATGGACCGATGATGTTAGAATCCACTGGATGATGGTACGCACTGAAACCAACAGCCTATTGACTCTTCTCTTGAACGTACCCACATTATAATTGGACTGAAATACTGAAGCTGGCTGGAAGGCTCGGTATCTCTATGATAGAATGGAGAACTTCCGTATTTCTAAACGTCCGATGGTAGAATGGAGATTGGGGGAATTACTTCGTGTAATTTCTGCACACAAAAATGCAACGAGCGAGCCAGTTTCCGTGCGTGTCAAGCTTTTTTTTTATAGTACTAGGTGACAAACGAGCAAGCGGTTCACCCGATGTCAAGTGATCGCTACCCATAGACATCTGCAACTAACTAATGAGTTGCAGATGCGTTCCTCACCCTTAATGGACAGAGGAGGGGACAAACAGAAAATGGTTATTTCCAATTCCTATACATCCCCTCCACCGTCAAGTTCTCTTCCCGTTCCCATCCTATCCTTATAAGAAAAGGGTGGGAAGGGAGATAGAACTAAAATTAGGCTTCCGGCACCTCACTCATCACACGAAACGCAGAGTACTTCTACTTCACGCCTGTCTTCTGAGAGGTCGTGGTATTTCACCGATCGAGCCGGCCTATTCGTGCAAGATGTTGCTGTTGCGGACTCTACCACTGTTATGGTTAACTAGCTTCAAGCTAGTTAGTCACCAGCACCGATCTTTGCCATGTCATAAGGTAACATCGGACAACAGAAACAACGGAGGCGCCACAACCAACACAACTGATCAAACACCTCGCCACAATCATTAACTAAATAAATACTAACTAATAAAATGCTTTGTTCACAAATACCTGGCAATTCGTTCAAATTACATTTAAGTTTATGTAGCTGACGTAAGCTAGTTAGTAAGAGTAACTTAAGAACTTAACGATAGACATTGTGTCTAAAAAGATAATTGACAATATTCTAGATTAATCGAAAAGCATATTTATAGGTAGGGAAGATTGACTTTTTCCTACGTATAAAAAGTAACTACTGGTCTTCCCTCCAAGGTTTTACGATGTAGTGCAATGCATCAGACATGTCTGTACACTAAACTAAATAATGAGTGTTTATGCAAACAAAATAAAACACGCTTTATATAATATAAATAAATATCTGTTTACGCCCGTAACCCAGAGGGCGTGATAGGGTACTCCTTATATCACCCTTCTTTAGTATATCACTAATCTGATCGATATAAGTTCTCCTGGGACGTCCCCTACCAACGCTGCCACTCTCTCCAACATAAATTTGTTTTGTTACTCACCCTTCATTCTTCCTTTCAACATGTCCAAACCACCGAAGCATACCTTTCTCAATTCTAGTGACTACATCCACTTTTAAGCCACGCTTTCCCTCATAACTCTATTTTTAATCCTATTATTCAACGTCACGCCTACTTCTTAAGGATCGCATGTCAAATACATATCTTTATATATGTAAAAATCTCGTGTCACTATGTTTGTCCGGGATAAACACGGAAACTACTATCCCTATCATTATAAAATTTGGTCACTATATGTAATTTGGTCCAACTTAAAAATAGGCAGCAGTGGTGGCTCAGCGGTTTAAGCCCCGACTTACGTACTGTAGGATACGGGTTCGAACCCAGGCAGGCGGCTTCACTTTGTGTAATTTATTTCATCACCACTGCTCCAAAAACGTTGAAGGAAAACATCGTGAGGAAACCGGCATGTTCTTAGAACCACAAAATTCGAAGATATGTGACATCCATCAACCCGGACTGGGCCAGCGTGGTGGATTATGGCTCATTCCCTCTCTCGGAGAGGAGGCCTGTGTCCCTGCAGTGGGAAACATTCTAGAAAAAGGCCGATTTATTATAATAAAAAATAGGACAGTTAGCCGCAGAATATACTATACTGTCAACATTTACTCCAATTTCTTTCACTTTCCTATCACTGGAAATCAAACCCCTATATATAGGCCACTACCAGCTAAGTTGTAAAGTTTAAGTACGAGATGTAAGTTATCTTCTAAGTTAGAATCGTACATCGTTAACCTGATTTGTTCAGCAATTTGTTGATGACATTAAGAACAGTGACGAGTAAGTCGAATGTCACGAGGCAAGTATTTGGTTAATGCATTTTATAATACTAATAACTGTTAACTGAATCCATCAACCCCTAGTACACATAGACAGAATTCAGTAAAATTAAACGAACTATATTTAGGAATGTGACAGGAACAAATAAACGGCATAGAAGAAAAGAAAATTATAACATATATATCTAGGCTGGATTGTTATTGTATTTTCAGTATCTGAACGGTTTACTTATTACATGTAGGGTGTAAGTTAGAATCTCAGCAACTTTGAGACATTTACGTTGTTCGGACTACCAATTTTAGGACACCGTAAGACCGGGCAAGAACAATCTTTTTTCCTGCCTAGTCCTGATAGGTTAAACATAAGAGCTATTCCTTAGTGACATATTTTCAGAAGTGGGATGTGCGAAAATGCTGTAAGTGGCGAGATAGAGTTGTATCAAGATGTTTCTCTTTTCTTTCTACTCTAGATAACTTTAAATTAATTACTATAGAAGCGAGCTGCCCACGATTGTCTTTAGGGGAAGTTGTAAAAGTTAATAGGAATACCTAAAACTGACCTCTGAAATAAAATCTGTACTTCAAACTGTGACATTTAAAAAAACCAGACTTAAATCAAAGGTCGTTCAAACCTAAATCTATAAAGGTAATCTTTGTTCCTACAACACTTGAATAAATGCATATATTTTCAATTACAAATTATAACCCAGAATAAAATAAAATCGAATGGTACATATTTACCGCGTTATGAATCGATGGAATCCCATATTATTTACATTATAGCTGTCAACAAGGCACATTGTGTACACATTAAATATCTCCGATCTCTAACTCCTCCTCAACGAATAGAAAGTGATATATTGATCATAATATTGAATGCTGTACGAAGAAGTTCGACAAAACATCCGCACAATGCGCCCGCGCCGCTCTCCCCGGCCCGATTGTTTCGCACTCCCACGATGTAACTGTCAGCTGAGACTTTAATTAGCCTTAAGTCCGAGACACAGTTAAACAACACAGCTATATAATATACGAGCGATGCTATAATAAACTATTGCACAATGAAAAGGAAGAAAAAACACAGTTTCCTATTATCACTACTTGTGTGAGTTGTGAAGCTACTTTGTCTGTTTTACGGATAGGCAGGGTCGTACCGGAAACCTCCTGAGCTCACATAATAGCAATGGGAGGGGCAATCCCCTCTCCATCCCCTCCTTCTATCAACTTAAAAGTGAACAACGACAGTGGTAGAGCCCGCAACAACATCTGTTGCTCGAATAGACCGGCTCGACCGGTGAAATACCACGACGTTACAGAAGACAGGCGTCAAGTATCTCCGTTTCGTCCGGTGAGGTGCAGGAAGCCTTATTCTAGTCCTTCCTCACCTTCCAATCCTTTGCTAATAAGAAAATAATGGAAAGGGGACGAGGATTTGACAGTGGAGGGGATGAATAGAAAAGGGAAATAAACTTCTGTTTATCCCCTCCTCTGTCCATTAAAGGTAGGCAACGCTTCTGCAACTCATTAACTTGTTGCAGATGTCTATGGGTAGCGCTCACTTTATAGCGACCGCTTGCTCGTTTGCCAACTTCTACTATAACAAAAAAAATGTTACGTTATACATTACCATAAAAATATCGCATATATCTCAGTCTTTTGATGTGCGACTGGCTTTATAACATCAAATATTTAATGCTTTGATTGTTGAGTAACAATTTTCCTTTTTGTTTGACAAGTTTTTTGTTCAATATCTTTATAATTGTTCGTTTCAATTCAACTTTCTGCGATTATTATTTAACTTTGAACAATGTGGGAAATTGTACAATCAACTATGTCTTACATGTACACTGTACGGCGTTTTAATTACAAACAAACTTGTCTTTTACGATTCGTACTCACGTCAAAGAAAATAGCACCCTATTGACACAATTCCAATAGTATTCCAATCCTTCAGAGTCTTCGAAATGGATATTGGGGTATCCGAGACCAAATTCTGCCACTTATTGCACAAGCAAAAATATAAACGTGAAAAATTAAATAATGGTACTGTATTTAATTAATATAAACCCTGCCCATGTATAAGTATCAGTATAAAGGTCTAAAATTCTAGGTTGACGTCATAATTAAACGCTATTTCTATATATTATGACATGGGAAATAATATATAACAGTACATATTCACACACGGCCATCTGATCCCAAACTAAGCAGAGCTTGTGCTATGGCAACCAGATAACTGATATACTACGTATACTACTTTTGTTTAAAATACATACTTAAATAGATAATTACAACCAGACTCCGGACAAACACACATATTCATACACACAAATGTCTATCCTGGTGGGAATCGAACCCACGGCCTGCGGCGTGAAAAGCAAGTATCTTACAAACCACGCCAACCGGCCCGTCACGGGAAATGCTCTTAGTTTTAACTCAAATCATATGAATTAAGGTGTTATGCTGTAAAGGCAATCATATTATAATTAATCATACACACCTTATTTCAAAAGGCATGAAATTCACAAGAATAATTGACAGAGAGAATAATTTTAATAAATTGACAAACAATTAAAAATGAACTAAACACGAAAAACGTGCGATACGATTCAATAGTGGCCAGTTGTAATCTAATCAAATTTCACGACGGATGTAAGAAACGCGTTAAAAAAAAGCAAAATGTCTGAAGGAAAGCGCGGGTAATTGACGCGTCGCATGCGATCAGTTTCCCGCCAAGAAATGTGACAGCTAATGCTTGGCGGATGTCTTCACGTGTGTATAACGCAGACTGGAACCGTTTCAGAAACCCTATAAGGTGCGAACTGAGATTATTTACCAAGCGTATTAAATTCAATTGGGACCTGCTTGATTCTTGGTTTTATAATCTTATAATATCATTAATATTAAAATTAAATAATTTTGGATGATGTCAAATATTAAACCTAACCTATAAACATTTTATTACATGTTCAAGAGGTCAGTACCATCTTATAAGACACAAAATACATTTGCTGATAGCATAATTAAAATATCGAATTGTATTAGAATCGAGGAAATGTTTCAATGCATGATATTATCGATTCTTATACAATCGCGAACAACTCGATTTAAACAAGAGTAATCGATTATATAACACTAAATTAAAAATGAAAGTAATGACAATGTGGCAGCACCATAAGTTATCATTGTCATCCGGATATTAAAAAAATGCATTTATTGTCTGTGCATCTCCGTAATGGCGGATGGTGCGCTCAGCTAAAACACTTTCGCCGAAACATAAAACGAGAACATTGTTACATGCGAACAGTTTTAAACAACCGTGCAATCGTTAAACTAGAGATAATAACGTAATAAATAACTTTCTCAGTTCCATGCGGACATAGATTGAGAATACTTCAAGTGGACTTTTGTGAAGACGATGGCAAACATATTACGCCGTACTTTTTGTTCGCACAGAAGTTTCCCTAATTTGTTTAGTTTACTAACCTCACCTCAACTCACAAGATGTACATAAGGCAAGCAGAGAAATAGAAATATTTATGCAAGATAAATCGAATACCGAACGTGGAATTGCAAATCGGATACTTCACCACTGAGCTGTAACGGTTCCGTATCGTTTATTACCATAATAAATGTATATTAAATACAATCAATGGTTTGCGACGGAGCATGTTTTGCAATTTACAGTTGAACGCCATCTTGTATTTCAAATGCTGATAACATTTCTTTATAGACGTTTTTACAGTCGCATCGGCGCGCTATCTTTGTATGTCTGTCTGTAGTAAACCGTTATAGACAGTTATGTAAGAACAAGATTTCTCGCAGATCGAAGATTTGCATTAAAAATATCTACCCAGCGCCGGCACGCCGCGTTAAATCTTTAATAATACTTCGAAGAACTAGCGAATATCTTTCTGTAAGTTAATAACTAATGGTAGTATTCCTAAGCTAGCCCGTAACCCAGAGAGGTAGGCAGAAATTATGGATTTCAATTAAACGTGATCCTAGCACATCTCTCTCGGTTCTTCTACATCCATACGCACATGCTCGTCGGTTGCGGGTACTCCTTATATCGCCTTTCTTTAGTATATCATTAGTATGATTGGTAATTTATTCTGGGAGGTACCAACACTATCATTCACTTTTGGAAAGTTGTTTTGTTACTCTACTAATTAAATAGAATGGAAATTTTTAAAGGAGGTGTTTGTCTCAACAAGACGGTTCCTCAATGAGAGATACCGCCTGACGGTGATCAATAGGAATAGGTTTGGAAATTTATTTTTAAAATTTTCACAGCCTAATTAATGAAAAAAAACTTGATTCAAGATAAGAATTAAAATGTACATCTATTTTTCAACTACACTAATTCGTAACAAAATATTACTAATATTATAAATGCGAAAGTTTGTATGTATGGATGTTTTTTACTCTTTCACGCAAATACTACTGAATGGATTTTAATGAAACTTATACTTATAGGCTTATATAACATATAGGCTATAATTTAGAAAGATATTGTTTGAAGAGTTCTAGTCTAGAGTTACACGTATATAATGTATAATGGAAATGTTTACCTTAAATAGTCCTACAAAAAAGCCCGTCATATATCTATCTTAATGTGTAAGCCATTATCGCCAAAATCGTGAACCATTTATTAATTATAGTGCGGAGCGAAGTTTGCCAGCTAGTAACAAAGGCAAACAAGTATAAACAAACAGTAATAAGGCTTATTTGAATATATATTATTTACGAGAAAACCCACATTAATTTATTAGTGAAGTCAGCAATGGGTGTTACGTGATAACCTGCCACGACCTCACAAAACAGATGCCTCTGATTGCTTACACTTCTAGCTCAACTGACGAGTGAAATGGAACAGGCCGCGTTCGTCCACTCCCTCCCCTTACTAATTCCCCACCTCTTTCATACTGGCCATGCATATTAACTCTTCTAGTTGAATCCACAGACCATCATAAACTAGTATTATTAATGCGACAATAAGTCTGCCAATCTGTTCATTATATAAACATAGTACATAAGTTTAGTATTACATAAAGAGATAACATACATAAGCTGTCACCGCAAGGCCACTAATACAGTTGCGTCGGACCTAACGCCCAACTGCTAACATAACTACGATTGTATAACATATTAACGATAGATTTGTGTGTCCATTTTAACTCATTGATATACATATAACAAAATTCGAATGCATCTACGTAATATCGTTATGTAAAAAAAAAATTTTTACTAGGAGCAGTGGTGGCTCAGCGGTTTAGACCCCGCTTGGTAAAAATGGTACAGGGTTCATTGATTTTTGAAGTGACAACTTCTGTAGCCGCGTTAGACTGTATTTGGTAGGAGAAAATGAAAGAAAAATAAACTTGGAAGACTTTCGACAATTTTTTTATCAATAATTTTTGCTATTTTGAATTGTATTATTAAGATGAAAGGGTTTATTTTTATTGTTCTTTTGAACGACCTGTTTTTGGTTTGCTCTTCTGTCAGCAGTCCGTGTGTGTGTGTTATGGATATATGTACCCCTGGTCGTCCCATAAAAATAGCATGTAGACTTAAAAAATAATCTTTATAGGAATATAAGAGGGTATAACCGAGACGCGGGTTCCTTGATGTAACTATCCGATACGAAAACAAAACAATCGCAAACAAACAATATACTTGAGGGACCTCTGCTAAGCAGGATGGCGCAAGGGCGATCCATTGAGACAATTGCCACCTTCCTGCCTTCAATGTTCCCCCCAACTTCCTTCCAACATTCAATTCACCTACCTTATTCCTTTACACATAAAGTTCAAAATCGTTACGACAAAATCAATTTAGACTGCGTAAATCTCACCACGGAAATGACTTGTACGCATTGATTTGACAGTAGTAGTTTATGGAATCGCTATACGTACGAATTGTATAAATTTTCGAAACACGCCACAACTTTAATGTGATTGAAGAGGAAGGACGGAAGACTAAGATTGGTATTGATTTCTAATAATAAACAAAAAACACAGGCTGTCATAAGGCCTGCCGATATAAGTTAAAACTCAAAACATGTGTTAAGGCGATACCAGCTACGATAGTTCAAAATAAATAAAGAAAATAGTTCGTCGAAACTGTTCCAAAAAAAAGCATGTGAGTCAATAAGATCCCTCCCCCCCCACTAAATATCGTTTAATGTCGAAAGAACTTTCATTCCGAACCACTGACAAACGAACCAAAAGTAAAATAACTTTCTCGTATAAAAATCATCAAGAGCCTGAAATTGTCATGTTTGAAAAAATCAGACAAAATAAATCGATTGTCAAACAAGCCCGACGCTTAGATTCTGGACGCCATGGCGACGCTGCGACCCAAATCTGGCTACCTCTGCCTCCCACATTAGAGTAGCCATGGTGTCTCCTCAGTCAGTTCGTTTAAGGAAACTCTGGCTACCGGTTGGCGTGGCGACTGAGTGAGGCAAGCTGGAAGTTGCATACATTTTAATGGCAACATCGCCAGGCCACCAGAGTAACCAGTCGCCACGTTGGGAGTCGTAGCTAGTGTCCACGCGTTCATAGGCATGGCCTCTTAGAAGCTCCAAAGCTATCAGATAGATCCTCTGTCTACGTCACCATCACAATTAC
This sequence comes from Papilio elwesi, assembly GCA_029849275.1. Taxonomy (NCBI): domain Eukaryota; kingdom Metazoa; phylum Arthropoda; class Insecta; order Lepidoptera; family Papilionidae; genus Papilio; species Papilio elwesi. The sequence continues at coordinate 6,155,481 of CM056707.1, read as the reverse complement.
TTAAGTTACCTCAACTTAAAATATAAAGCATTACTCAAGTCTTTCATAAATGTAATACGAAATCATTTAACAGAATTTATAATCTGCGGTATAACCTTCACGCCGATCTATTGAGGTTAGCCGAAATAAATGTAGCAAAGTAATTCAACAATGGCTTTCATTGTTAAATATAATTACTTCGTATATAATTGTAGACTTTAAGAAGGTAGCGGACACATTGTTCTGTGCGTATATGAATGTCATTGCAACAATACGATTATCATCAACTAGCGACTCCCCTTACAAAGTATGTAAGTATGGATGTTTGTTACTCTTTCACGCAAAAACTACTGAATGGATTTTAATGAAACTTTACAATTATGTAGCTTATACATCAGAATAACACATTGGCTATAATTTATAAAAATATTGTGTGAATTGACCAAAATATAACGAAAAGTGTCAAGTAAGGAGGATAAAAGTCCACCATGTGCGAGCTATTCTGGCGTGCGCTGCAAAAATCTTTAGAGTTACACGTATATAATGTGTAGTGGAAATGTTTACCTCAAATAGTCCTACAAAAAAGCCCACCACAGCATATATGTATCATGTATGTATAACCCATTATCGCCAAAATAGTTAACCATCTATTAATTATAGGGCGGAGCGAAGTTTGCCGGCCAGCTATACATATTTACCTCCGTATTGAATCCCTCTGTCTATTGATGAAAACCGCATTAAAATCCGTTGCTTATTTTGAAAGATCTAAGGGAACAGACAGCGAAAACGACTTCACGATTATTTACGATTTACTTACATTTTGTCATGTTACAAGGGATTGACTTAATACCTTAAGATATACTCTGCAATAATCGATTATTACTTTAATTACTTACTGGACTGAACTCGTATCGATTGAAGGTCATCGGCTATCGAGTTTACCACCACTAAGGTCATTTCTGAAACCTGATACAAATGACTCATTTGCAAGTAAACTATTATATCGAGTTTACAGCGAGGTACTTCGCGATATAACAGTATTCGAAGTCTATGGCTTGCTTTTAAATTATCAGATAAGAGAACCGAGTTCAGATCGTAGGGGAGATGTGAAGTAGGGGCCAATGTTGAGAGAGGACTTAAAACATTTTGAATAGTTGTAGAACCCGCAACTACATCTGTTGCACGAATTTTTCGGCTAGACGGGCGAAATACCACGACCTTACAAAAGACAAGCGTCAAATAGAAATATCGCGTTTAACGACTGAGGTGACGGAAGCTTAATTATGGTTCTCTTCCCCTTATTAGAAAAGGATGGGAAGGGGAAATACCTTTTTTTTGTTCATCCCCTCCTATGTACATTAAAGGTAAACAACGCATCTGCAACTCAGCTTGTTGCAAACGCCTATGGGTAGCGACCACTTAATGTCGGATGAACCGCTTGCTACCTTCTTGTCCTTTAAGGTAAACTATCTTCTTGTTAGATCAAGAACAATGCGCAACAATCGATGAAAATTATTAGTGATTATTAATCAGAAGTGGGATAACAACTTCTGCTGTCGCAACAAAGAGCGCCGTTTGTGTTGTACTATCGTATTCATTTATCACGTAAGGGGCATCAGTGCAATCTGAGATTTGCAAATCCAGATTTGTCATTCATCAGATTCATTCATGTTCACGGTTATTTTATTTTATTTTATTTTACAATTTCGGAAAACTTACAGCTAGAATAATAATAACAAAAAGACAAAACTAAACTAAGGCCAATTACAAGTTTTCACTAATGTATTATAATATATATATATATATATATACATACATATATATATATATATATATATATATATATATATAATTATAACATAATTATACAGATGCGAATTCTAAGTAGCATTACAAACACTAGTTAGATGTAGCCATTCCTAATGGACTCTGGCTCTGGCTTCTAAAAATGTTCGTTTTTAGGGTTCCGTACCCAAAGGGTAAAACGAGATCCTATTACTAAGAATCCGCTGTCTGTCTGTCTGTACGTTTGTGACCAGACTATATCTAATGAACCGTCATAGTTAGACAGTTGAAAATTTTAAAGATGGTGTATTTCTGTTGCCACTATAACAACAAATAGTAAGAAACATAATAAAATAGATATTTAATGGGGGCTCCCATTCAACAAATGGTAGTGTATACAAGGCATAATTTGAGTCCTCTTCCCCTTCCTTCCCTTTCCTTATAAGGAAATGATTCCCATCTTTTTTCCGAGAAAAGTATTGGATGGGGAGGGGGTTAACGGGGAAAGGAAATATCCTTTTTCCTGTCTATACCCTCCTCTGTCCATTAAAGGTAGGCAACGCATCTGCAACACATTTGTTTATGGCGGATGTCTATGGGTAGCGTTCACTTAACATCGGGTGATCCGCTTTATCGTTTGCCACTTTATTCCGTAAAAAAAAGAACAATTGTCTTTTTTTGTTTTAGACACTATAACAGTACAGTTGTATATCTAAAGATATTTACGTAAAAAAAAGCAATATAATCTCCTTTCCATTACGTACAGAGAGCTAAATAAAGCCGTCTGCAATTAATTTTTACATTCGTGCGACGTTTTATTACTTGGTAGCCGGCAATGGAACAATTAAACGGTGTCCAGAAGACGTAGTAAAAGAGAAATCGTGCAAGGTTATGTTTTTCATGGTATAATTTTCTAAAATACATGACAATATTAAATCCGTGACTAAATTCCTCGCGAAGTAAAAAGAAAAATTGCCCCACTATTAAAACTACTTCGGCTTGGAAAAAAAAGTATCTATTCGACATAAAAAAGTGAAAACTTGATAATTTAATTTGTTGATACATCCCTAATAGCCGTAGGTTTCCACTATAATTCGAAACAAGCTCTCTCTATCCTTCTCTTTGTAAAAACTGAGATTACAATATCTTTTGTGTGAATGTTTTCTAAAGTGTAAACACCACGGTAACATTGTAATTAGAGCTGTCAGTGTACGCCTGTTATTTTGACATCTATAGTACACGAGTTTTTACTTAATTTAAACGTAAACGAGCTTCGTATTAACGCTTACAAATGAAAACACTCAATAGCAATGTTCATACAACTATGGGTTTAATTTAAATTAATTATAAGTACAAACCATAGCGTGTCTACTAACAGATAGTGTATTCATACAAAACCACCGGTCAAATGTGTTCCAAAAACAGTGACAGCGACATTCACACATGTCAAATGGTGTGAAAAGGATAGCATAATTAAAATAATAAGATAAAAGAGGACAACTACTGTTTGTCACTCAAGCGTAAACACATGACTTCAACAACGAAAAGAGGTCCCAATTGAGGCGTTTCCGAGTCCTCACTTGACCCGCTAATGACATATCTGCTTCATTTTTGCATTAAATATCATTGGTGTAACTGTAAAACCAATGTTTATCATGTAACACGTGAGTATTTTTAAGGATAAATACTGTCAATAATTATGATTTAATAATATGGTATATTTGCTGTCAGCTACAGTATATCACTAGATTGGCGCCCAAAGAGGATGGGCATTGGTTTCCGAATATACAGCGATACAGCGCCATCTCTCGCCAGTCTTGAACTTAGAGGTCAAGCAATTTAATATTTCAAGCGACACTCGACCGGCCCTATACGACCCAAGTACGTACACTTCACGTTCCCTTCGTGAACCACTCCAGGTGGTCAAGCCACCGGAGCCTGTGGGGTTTTATCTCTCCAATGATGTACAGCTCGGTCACCAGATCCTCAATTTATATGTTCCTTATCCTCCAAGTCTTCATCCCCTCTCCACACTGACCCTAGAATTGTGTCAGCTAGGCTAAATAAAAACATTTTACTATCAGCTGTCGGTGACGTCAAGCAGTTGCACCACATAGCCGTTGGTTAAAACAATTGTGCCACCAACTGTTTTGTCACAGCTGTCGGCGTACAACGTATTCTAGGTTTTTAGTTTAGTTCTTCAAATTCAAAATCTTTTTGTTTCCAGGTTTGGCTGCTTCTCGAAGTATGGTGAAAGGTCTACCCCAGTTTTACCTTTCCTGTTCACCTTAACTTTGCAAAGCAGATTCGTTTTGTAATAGGCCTAGTCGTTTCAAGTTACAACTGTTTCTACGTTTCGGCCGCGACATATTCATCGTATTACGCCACGGCGCACAACTTTGTCACCTCTCAGAATTACAAATTTTTATGCGCTCCAGTTAGATAATGGTTGTATGGTTACATAACATTGTCGTGTTCTTACGGTACTATTGTTTAGTGAAAATAACATCAGTGTTTTGGGTGGGTATTTTCTTTGCCTCATCCACTTTCCTGAAAACATTGTGATTTTTTAAAACATTGTTTTTTCTTTCACTGTACACTTGTGTACATTACCATGACTCATGAGAAATTATAGTATGAATTCGTCTCAATGAAACTGCATTTTGAAATAAAAATGGCCGCCACATTTTCATGAATAAAAGTACCAGAGACTTCTCGAAGTCTGTGGCTAAGTCTCTCTACTAACAAACTGTGAGGGTCATACAGAGAAAATCCAGATTTAATATGAAATTCACTACATGACATTCTGTACTTAGTTATCTAAGAACTTTGAGCAAATTTCAATTCTATTTTGAGGCATTAGAGTTGATTTTTTGATGTCTTGTTACTGTGGTTAAAGTATATATTCGTAGGAATACTTTCAACTTGGTTACATAATAAACTCGTCTTAGATATTTTCTTGTAATGTTTTATGTACTGATGCTGTACTTTTTCATTTATTTTCAGTAAGGAGTTTGATCCGTGAAGGTTGTACGCATTACAATATCTACATTCTTAGGTTATGATGTAGAAATCTCTAACTGAAGCAATATCAATAATAAGTAAAAACTGATAAACTAAATAACTAAGTAGTATAAAAGTTTGTGTTTTTAAGTGTTATCGTTATGTAAAATGAACAATGGGCATTTGGTGAAAGCGGTGAAAAATTATATAATTACTAGTGACCCGCCCCGACTTCGCCCACTAATTATGTTGATCCGATCGCTACCAAACACAGAAACACCCGCTGTGCCAATCTGGCCAATTCCTGTAAATTTCATCGAAATCGGTTCAGCCGTTTCAGAGCCTATAGGGAACATACATACTTCGCTTTTTATAGATTTTTTTTATAAAAACTATCCCATGTTACTTCTAATACCTCCAAGATTATGTGTACAAAGTTTCATGATGATCGGTTAAGTAGTTTTCGCGTGAAAACGTAACAAACAAACTTACATTCACATTTATAATATTATAGATAGATAGATAAAAACCTATTCCCAGACCTACCGAATACAAAATTTCATTGAAATCGGTTAAGCCGTTTCGGAGGAGTATGGCGACTAACACTGTGGCAGGAGAATTTTATATATATAGATTATCTACCTACTTAATTTTAAGTACAATATTATTCTAGCTTGTGAATCGAATCGTTTATAATAAATTGATTTTGTTTTCTTTTGGATGGCCTATTGAAGGCCTTTGTCTTCCAATGGTAAGATCAAAATAGAATTCGAGGACTACATCTGATGTTATTTCGCTAATCGACGCCATTATGATAACCAGAAACAATTTATTTTCAAAGCTGGCAACATATTGTAAAACACAAAATTTAGCTGTTGTTATTAATAACAAAAAACATTGCATAGCAAAAAACTATACAGGCCAGTTGCAACAAAAAGAGTTAAAAAAATAATATCTAATTAACTTTCCCGCAATCCGTCTCACTTGCCGTGAATAAAAAGCAAAACGCAAAGCAAAAGTACGCTATAATATTCTGCCGAACGGTCAATGCAACATAAATATACCAAAAACGTAACTCATTCAACTCATCTTTTAACAGAGCGAGGTCTCGGCTCAGTGTAGCGTGACTCTTTGCTGTCGGTGTAGGTATCCAAAAGGTTTGTGCTCTGAATTGTGCTAATATATTCTTGACTTGTGACTTTCTATAACCTAACCTATAAGTATTGTATTCCTTATTTAAGTCCCAAGTTATACCAAATTACTCATAAATTAACATCAAACAATACATAAATAATGTTTTACCGTTAATTTAATCATATATACAATATTAATATTTTTTCCTTTCGAATTAAGTAACTTATTCGTTTTATCAAACGTGTGAATGAAGAATGACATTTGACACAATGACAATTGAATGGCTGTTGAACTTATGATTCTAATAATGGCTCTCTTCATTTACTTTATATTTAAACACACAGCCGGTTGTCCTAGGGATAAACAGGGATTATTCCATCAGTCGGTTCATGTATATTGACACACAAATATTATTATCTTTTCTTTCGGTCTCTTGCCTCAATCTCTGTTCTCGGGTAGACCGACAAGAGACTTTAAGAGGTTTAGGTTGCGGAAGACTGGATGAAGACGGCGAGAGAAAGAAGTATCGTATGTCTTACAGAGCACCTGATGATGAAATCCCCCTGAGTTGTGGGGTATTTCCAGAAGTGTTAGTAAGACTACTGTTCGCGCCGTGGTGATGAGCTGGGCTGGTTATGATGCAGTTCGGGCTGATTCGGGTAACTCATTAATTTTGTAGAATTAAACGCAGGGATGTTCTTCAACCATTTTATTTTCAGAGAGAGGGAGTAGATAATAGTGTTGCCATGCCATCCTACTATTAATTAATTATTTATAGACTATATATTTATGTTGTGAACATATTAGATGGATAATGTGATGTACAGTCGAGGTAAAAAAGGTATGTCACCTTAAATTCGACATTTGCATTCACAAGTGACACTGACACTTGTACACGATTAAATAGAACATTTGAAACCAACTGCGTATGATTAGTATTGTTAATTATTTTAAACCTTGTTGCCATATCAAGTAAGTATAATTTTATGTATAATTGTACTAAGTACACACACATTCCGATATGACTTTCGCCGACGTGTCAGGCAACTACGTATCAATATAACTGCGCCACAAGACGTCGTTTAGTCGACGTATATTGGAATATCTCAATTAACGTGTCAATAATCTAAATCTTGATACTTGGGACTGAGAAACGTAGGCAGAAATGAAGTCACACTATCTTAAAAAGGCATTTCGCTTAATACTAACAAATTTTATTGTGGCGCAATCGGGATCCATTTTGCGCATAATTCATTATGACTCAACGGTCAGATTCCATGAACTGGTATCAAAACTCCAACACAGATTCAGAAGTCAGAGACTTCATCACATCAATTTTTTTATAGTGTAACTAGTGACCCGCCCCGGCTTCACATACTATCTATAGCCTGGAAAACACGCGACATGTGCGACGAAAGCCTAGATGACAAAAGATTTAGTAGTGTTATGTCAATAAACTAACACTTCAACAGTGGTAGAGTCCGCAACAACAACACCTGTTGCACGAATGGGCCGGCTCGTCCGGTGAAATACCACGACCTCACAGAAGACAGGCGCGAAGTAGAAGTACTCTGCGTTTCGACTGATGGTGCCGGAGGCCTAATTTCATTCCCCTTTCCTTTCCCACCCTTTCCTCATAAGGATAGGATGGGAAAAGTAAGAACGAGAAAGGGGTTAGCGGGGAAAAAGAAATATCCCTTTTCCTGTATATGCAATTGACATCTTACAACTTTAAATAAGTCACATTGAGAATAAAAAGTTCCGTGTATTTCTTGCATTTTTTTATTCACCTAATGAAATAACCAAAGATAAATCGAACAGACTAGAGCAGACAAAAAAACCTAAAAAAGAGGTTAACGACATTGAACCCAACTTATTTTGAAACATTTCCAAGTGACCGTAATTTGCTATGAAGGCTTTATGCGTACTCTAGTCATAGGCAGACAGAAAAGTCATTAATGGACACAACACAAATTCGATTGCAAATTTCTGTTCACCCTATAATTACACAATTTTTTTTACTCGATTGTAACGTATGCAAACCGCTAACAATACTTACGCTAATGAGTTGCAGATGACCTACCTTAATGGATAGGGAGTGAACAATAAAAAAGATATTTCCTTCTTCACAGCCCCTGCCCATTGTTTTTTTTTCCCAGATGGTGGCAACCGAGCAAGCGGATCACTTGATGTTGAATGAGCGCTGCTCATCGACATTCGCATCAAGCAAACGTGTTGCAAATGCGTTGCCCACCTTTAATAAACAGAGGAGGGCCCAGGGCATAGACAGGAAAAAGGATATTTCCCGTTCCCATCCTGTCCTTATGAGGACAGGGTGGGAAGGGGAAGGACTGAATTTAGGCCTCCGGCACCTCACTCATCGGACATAACGCAGAGTACTTCTACTTTAGGGCTGTTTTCTGTGAGGTCGTGGTATTTCACAAAGTGAGTGCCACTATTAACAGGGAACGTTTAAGGAGAACTTATATCGATCAGATATGTGACATACTAATTACGGACGATATAACGAGTACCTGTGACCGAAGAACATGTACGCGTAGTATGGATGTAGAAAAAGCGAGACAGGTGTACTAGGATCACGCCAAATGGAAATCCATGATCTCTACCTACCTGTGTTACGGGCATGATTGCATTTTTAATACTAAGTAAAGTAACAGACATAATAAATTCTTGGTCATGGAGTTAGTTCAGCGGATGACCATTGCGGATTTTACAAGCAACGCTTGTTCAGTCAGGGAGACAAAACAATGACTAAAAAGGTCGTATACCTTCGACCTCCTATTGTCTTTGCGTTTAAATCATTTCACAGTTTTCTTTAACACGTCATTTCAGTCTGACAGAGTTAAATATAAAATCAAAATTCATTGTGAAAAAAAATATGTGCGTACACAACTTACCGGAGAGAACCTGTCTTCATCTGCATTAAGAAGATCGCCGACGGATGATGCCTTGGCTTGCGAGGCCAGATGCCTCCTGCTGTTCAGCACATACGACAATTCATCCAGGTACCTTAGCGTTAGATTCGCCATTTCGCACACACAAACACAGAAAGCACTAATCCGTATCGGGCATTTATCGTCACACACCAACCAACAATGCAACAATAGAAGAGGAAATCGTTCACGTAAACAATTCCTTCGCGGGCTTATCGTATACCGAACGTGCTCTCACTTCCATTGCTGGAGCGCGACTGACGCCGCGACGTAATGCTGCAGCTGCCGAGGTCATAGATTATTAATACGAACGGAGATAGATAGGTATTGGCTTTAATTATAATGAAATTACACAGCAGTGGTTGGTCCTAATTGGTATTGACCGGTGAATTTTCGAAACAGTAATATCACGCTATTTTTACCGTTATAACATCCCGATTGATTTATGTCTGGTGGTAAGCGGTTCAACCGATATTATTTGTCTACCTAATAAAATCCGCAAAACAATTATTTGAAGACTTATGGATATTATACCAGCCTTTATGGAGAAGAAAAGTGATGGAGCCTGTGGCATCTTACTTAGCAGACGAACCGCAGTATAAATATTAGTACTACATGCCTCTGTTTTGTAAGTCGTAACTGCAACCATTTGTGCTACTGTTACTACAGATACACAGTTCCATTAATCCGATCAGAACCACTGTTCTTCTTATTGGATTTTTTTCTTTTTTTCTTTTTCATAAAATCCAATTCAAACCGACCTTATTGTATCTATATACTATGACAGTATATCTATAGAAAAACCTGTGTACAATTTCGTTCAAAAATCCTTGCATAGTCTTTGGCGCAATTGCGAAGCGCAGTGTATGGCGCGATTTCTTGCCGCCGTCCATTTCGTGGCTCCGGAGACGTTTGAACGTTTCTGCCTCGTTTCCTGGCCGTTACGCAAACAATGGAGAAATGAGAGCAGTTCCACTTTTACTAGTCGCTCGGAGTTAGTACAATGGTCCGTTCCGAGTGTTCGCCGATCGTACTAAGGGCCCTCGGGTGTGCTACGAGTTGAGAAGTTGGTGTAGTTGTTGAGGACAGGCGACCAAACAAGTTAAGTAGTTATTCGCTTTTATAAAAAGTTCCTACACTTTATGGTATACTTTAAACTTCCGTAATTTAAAATTAAGATTTTTTTACATGATATTGGCTAGTCGTATTACGGTAATGCGATGCAAATGGTGTGAAAGAACAATAGAGATATACCGAGACTTTGCCTAATGAAAATCTTCGTCAATGGTTGTGTACTCTGTTTATATATATCTTTAAATATGTCAAAATAATACTATGCCATTGTGCAAAGGGTTTTATTAAAAAAAATAACAATTTAGAGTGCTAATTTTATTTTGTTTTACGTATTTCCAAAATGTCAAAATTATTTCAAATAAGTTAAAGCATTTATACAAAAAATATATATGCATTTTTTTGGACCAGCCAGCATTTGCCGGGATCCTCGAAAGTAATATCACAATCTAATCAATGGTTAAGAAACGCATAGAGGACAAACATACGAAAATAGTTTATTATTTATATAGATTGAGATTTTTACAATTTATAGGTTAGTGTTTGACCATCCCAAATCTTGTCAAATAGCGATGAGGGATAAATATAGACAATTATTCCTTTTAAAAAATCTCAAAATTCATCATACCGTTTAAGTTAAAGGAGGTCACAAGGAATAGACAAACATGCATACGAAAACCATTACCATCCTTGTGGGTCAGTCGGGTAATTCGCATTAACCCATTTACTCTTAACGTTACATTGGACTGAAAAACAAAAGCTGGCAATTTGTACCATTATAATGTGTATAGTTATTGGTGGTAATGTGAACCGGAGGGCAAAATATATACACGGCCCTAACCCAGTGGTGTAGGCAGAGATTTTAACAATAGAGCCAGAAACATCTGTTGCTCGGCCGTTGAAATACCACGACCTCACTGAAGACAGGCGTCAAGTAGACTTATTCTGCGCTTCGCCAGATGAGTGTGGTACCGGAGGCATAATTCTTACCCTTCACTGTCCCATCCCTTACTAATAAGGAAAGGATTGGAAGAGGGAGAGGGTTCTAAGAAGGGTTGTTTTTTGTGTAATATATGAACAGAAATATTTACATATTATAGCGTAGCAACGAAAAGTGGCGCAAAGTTTATTACATTTGGGAAGTAACTGCCCCTAAATATAATAATTTCAGATTGTTTTTTTATGTTATAAGGTGGCAAACGAGCAAGCAGTTCACCCGATGTTAAGTGAACTCTACCCATAGACATCCGCAACAAGCAAGTGTGTTGCAGATGCGTTGCGTACCTTTAATGGAGAGAGGAGGGCATAGACATTGACAGGGTGGGAAGGGAAAGAGGACAAGAATCAGGCCCACGCCTGTTTTCTGTGTGGTCGTGGTATTTGACGGTCGAGCCAGCCCATTCATGCAGCAGATGTTGCAGACTCTACCACACGCCACCTGATCCCTCGTAGCAAGGGTAATATATTTTCATATTGACTTTTAATACGTAGTCTGTTCTCGTTGGTAATGTTTTGGTGGCTATGTATGTATGTTCTATTGTGTCACTGGGGTGGAAATGGTACAGGTCGGGTTCATTGTTTATTTTTAAATCAACTAATGGTTGCGTAATTTATTTTCTTTGTCGAGTAATTTATGATCTTATAACACTAATTTCTCGTAGTCAAATATAGTAATTAAGAAAACGGGTCAGTTGATGTTATCCTTTATTCCAAATTCAATCGTAAAATCGACAATAGGATCCACCGACAGGACTTAAATCACTCGAAATAAATGTTATCAATTCAGCTTGATCTTTGACCTACAACGCTTCCTTCGGACGCTCATTCCCTTGTCGGATGAAGGTAAGGGTAGTCCGATCAGATAAATATATGATTCTGCTGGGACTATAAAAATTCCTCTAACTTGCTAGTATTTAAGCATGTTAGTTGAGTAAATGCCGTTGAGATGCTATCCTTAAGAAGTATGTTAGGCGTGACGTTGAATAATAGGATCAAAAATAGCGTTATAAGGGAAAAGTGTGGCTTAAAAGTGGGTGTTGTGACTAGGATTGAGAAAGGTATGCTTCGGTTCGGACACGTTGAAAGTGAGTGGTAGTGTTGCCAAGGGACGTCCAAGGAGAACTTATATCGACCAGATTAGTGACATACTAAAGAAGGGCGATATAAGGAGTACCCGTAACCGACGAGCATGTATGCGTGGATGTATGAATGTAGAAGAAGCGACAGAGGTGTGCCAGGATCGCGCCGAATGGAAATCCATGATATCTGCCTACCCCTCTGGGTTACGGGAGCGCATATTTATTTATTCTATTTATTTGCTAGTATTTCTTGAGGCAGATGTAGTGAACATACAGGTTAATTCGTTTCTAAGTTACATGACCAAAGATATCCGTAAGGCGATATGCGAAGCGTTAAGTAAAGAATCTTTGCGAACATAATTCTTAATAATGTTATTAGTGTTGGACATTTGATACTTCCACGTTGCAAGACGCACGCTCTGCTACTCTTTTCTATGTGTCAGTACCTAAGCTGGTTTCATAATTAACCTGAGAGTTGATATAGCTATAACAAGTAAATCTTGTTTTACACCAAGATGTGATTTCATTTTTTTTGTAAAATTCCTAAACTCCCAAAACATTTTCGATAAGCAACTTTGTCTAATATTGCCTTATAACATTATCTATCCATATTACACAATTTCACTTGACTTTATCTTACGATTTCCACAAAATTAAAATACATTCCTATGAAAGTATAAAAGTAAGTGAAGTTTGTTTGTCAGTTATATAAATAAAATAAATAAATAAATATGCATAGGTAAGTAGGCAGATATCACGGATTTCCATTTAACACGATCCTGGCACACCTCTGTCGCTTATTCTAGATTCACACATCTACGCATACATGCTCGTCGGCTATGGGTGCTCCTTATATCACCCTTTTTTAGTAAACCACTAATCTGATTGATATAAGTTTTCCTAGGGCGTCCCCTACCAACACTGCCAATCACTTTTGCAACATACATTTATTTCGTTATTCTCTCTTCACGCATCCTTTACATGCCCGAACCACCGAAGCATACCTTTCTTAATTCTAGTCACAACATCCACTTTTAGGCCACACTTTTCTCTCATAATGCTATTTTTAATTCTATCATTCAATATCCCGCCTAAAATACTTCTTAAGGATCCCACCTCAACGGCATTAACTCTACCAGCATGCTTTTCCTGCCTAACTCAGCTCTTACTTCCATACAGTAAAGTTGGGACTAGCAATTCTATCTTACAATGAAACAAGATATAAAATAATATATATACAAAATGTTGAATTTGAACATTATGTTGATAAAACACGTAGGAAATTAGATATATTTTATATTATTAACGAGTAATATCCAAAGGATTATCCCCAATTAAATACATTTTTCTGCCCTTATGCGGTCAGCACAGTAGTAGAAGGCACGCCATCATCTTTAACGCAAACCATCCTTCCTTTGGTCTTCCTCTACCCTTGTCACCGTCCGCGTTCATTCTCGTTACTGCCTTCATTATATCTCCTTCATCCCTCCGCATAACAAGGCCATTCCACTCCACCTCACGCGCCTCAACATCTCTGTCACTGGTACAACTTTCAAACTTCCACCACCAATAATCCCGATAAATATCGTAGGTACAATTCTGGTCTCCGACAGCTATAACAACGTACTATGTATAGCGGATTTACCGGCACTTTTGGTACTAGCTCCGTCTCTGTATATTATTATAATCTAGTTTTGTATTAAATAACATGAAACTTAGTCAGCGTGAAGCATTAAAAAAAGAAAATTTTGCTGACATTTAAAAATAAAATGTCACATTTTGTTTTGCCGCGATGATTTGTAAGAAGCGCTAACCGCTTTTCTAATGCCGTTACACAAAGTTTTGAACAAAAACACTGAGCAAGCAAAAACTCAAGCACCTCATAAAGTTATAACAATATAATGAAAACTGTATAACATTTTTGATATACCCTAACAGATTTAAGTCTGCCTGCCCATTGGAGAGGAGCCGCGCCAATATTAACCAATCAAATCCAAGCTAAGAATTTGCTAACTAAATCAAAAGTTCATACGTTTCGGGGAAGCGGAGCGGAGAAACGGAGAAACAAAACTGTACTCGTATCGAATGAATCATAAAATGCTCACGACTTAAAGCCGCCTCATTGGACTGACAGTCCGCAACTCCGCTTCGCATTACCCCCTTCACCACTATATCATTTACCATTTGGTAATATATGTATCTCACAACTTATTGGAGTTTAGTAGACGAAGATTGAACGTGTTTATGAGATCTCCTGCCATTTCAAGGTCAGGCTGAGGTCTTATGAAGCTTGAAGGAATATAAAGTAATCTATAAATTATCTATTCACGCTTACGATTTAATTACGCTTTCCCTTTCAATACAAACAATAGGAGCTAATAAACAACGCCATATAAAATTAATGTCATTGTTATTCAACGCCATCTCGTGACGTTTCCGGTCGCTTTCACCGTGAGGGTAATTAGACGTGTGCTCGACCCAACGAACATTGCATCACACTAATGTTACGCCAACATTTTAACTATAAAATTATTATAATATTAATATAATTTGTGAAAAGTTATACGACTACGCTGCATTATAATTAAAATCTTCGAATTAAACAGTGCCCTCTTACATAATATGTCACCTATTTCGATAACACTTTATAAAGCATTGCGAGTGTTTTGTGCCTGGGATCAGAAGTTGCATTCCTGTGATACCCTATCTTTCTCTATTCTATATACCATAATGGTCTAAGATCTAACGTCAAATTGAATTCAATCTCAAATCAAACATTCCGTTGTTCGTGCACATAAACTTGACCCCTAGAATGGTCAACAACGAGTTACGAGTTACGCGTTACATATTTCACTTGCAATTATAATTGTGGATGCTTCCCCATGTTTCACTATAGTGGATGAATGTGGTTAGTTGTAGGGGTGTTAAAGATATGGGGGTTGAGTTGTACTTTTTACTGTTTAACGAGATGATTTTTTTTATTAAATAAGTGCTTGCCAATAAACCAACAAGGCTTGAATTGAAGTTTTTTTTTTCATGTGAGAAGGTGGCAAACGAGCAAACGGATCACCTGATGTCAAGTAAGCGTCACCCATGAACATTCGCAACAGACAAATGCGTTGCCTACCTTTAAAGGACAAAGGAAGGCATAGACAGGAAAAAGGATATTTCCTTTTCCCCATTAACCCCCTTCCCGTCCTATCCTTATGAGGAGAGAGTGGGAAGGGGAAGAGGACTAAAATAAGGCCACCGGCACCTCACTCATCAGACGAAACGCAGAGTACTCACGCCTGTCTTCTGTGAGGTCGTGGTATTTCACCGGTCGAGCCGGCCACTTCGTGCAACAGATGTTGTTGCGGGCTCTACCACTGTTAGTTGCTGAATATATCATAAAGAATAAATATTCCTCTGTAATGGGTCAACTAATATATACTGTACTGATTTTAATATCCTTTTCATCATCAGCATTATTGAATTAATAATTACTTATAATAAAAATAGAAAGTATATAACATAAATAGAAAGTCTTTGGCCATAAGGACACTATGATCAGTAAACGTAAATAATAATTGCGTAAGTTCAGACAGGGTGTAATGGTTACGTGGCAGTGTTGCGACGTTACTGGAATGCGCTAATACGTTTATGATTGCCTGGTACTCGATCGGAGTCGAGAAATGGCGGGAAGCGGCCGCCATGTTGGACGCGCTGTCACCGTCATTATTAACTCGTCAAAGATGAATCCGTACTTCCTACTTTTATGCTTTGATATTTTTAACGTTAGTATTTTCTGTCTTAATGAGATACCTTTAAATATTTTTTACCAGCGACCCGCCCTTTACGGGTAACAAAGCATTTACGCCATAATTGTTATATTAGGCTGTTATTGTCTTCAATAATAATAGTCGTATTTCAACCCTTATAATTAAACATTCTTCATCAATCACTCAGTGTAATGGTGTAAGCAGTGAAAGAATACGTTCAGTAATGTTTTAGAATTCGTGTTCAGATATTATAGACATAGTCGTGACGATCGAATTTGTTTTGTGATATACTAGCGACCCGCCTTGATTTCTCACGGGTAGTTTATTCGTACTAACTTTACATCATAAGGTAGGCTTAGACATTTAGGGGATGAATTTAGGAAAATCCTTTCTGATAATAACACAAATCAATCTTTTTTTATAGAATAAAGTGGCGAACGAGCAAGCGACAATAACCTGACAATAAGTAACAGTGGTAGAGCCCGCAATAACAACATCTTTTGCACGAATGGGCCGGCTCGACCGGTGAAATACCACGACGTCACAGAAGACAGGCGTGAAGTAGAAGTATTCTGCGTTTCGTCTGATGAGTGACGTGCCGGAGGCCTAATTGTAGTCCTCTTCCCCCTCTACCCTTTTCTGATAAGGAAAGGATGGGAAGAGGAAGAGGATTTGACGGATGAGGTGGGGATGGACAGGGAATGGAATTATCCTTTTTTCTGTTTGTCCCCTCCTTCGTCCATGAAGGTAGGCAACGCATCTGCAACTCATTAGCTTGTTGCGGATGCCTATGGGTAGCGGTACTTATTTCCAGGGGCCGCTTGCTCGTTTGCCACTTTGTAATATATAAAAAAAGTATCGCTAACCATAGACATCTGCAACAAGCAAAGTTTCAAGTCTCCTGGCCCAGTAGTTTGGCTGTGCGTTAGTATATCAATCAGTCAATTTCTTTCATACATATTATAGATATAAATAGTGAAATATTTGCTTAACGTCCGTTGACCAAATTTTAAATGAATTAAATTACTTAAAACTAGAAATGCGATACTTCCGCTCAGCTAGTAGCTCATTTATCAGACTATATCGTCAAACAAAAACAACCCTAAACTGTACAACGATGAAAATAAAGTTGACAATTCCCATTAGAATTTTTCCGATTGGTTGGACAGGGAATAAGCAACCCAAACGTCATAGAGTAGGTATTGTATAAACGTCAATTTAGCTTGCAGGGTGTTAAGATGGCGGCAAAAAGTGGCGGATGCTGGGTATGAGGTATCCCATTACCTGACATGCTGGTACAGAGTCTCAGGGCGTCGGATTACGGGTTAGGGATCCGTCAGATGTTTAAGTTACTTTCGTTCGTTGATCATTTTTTGTTAATTAGTTATGTTGTCTTTTAACTATATTTTTGTACGATACGACATGCAAGTCATTCCTCCACATACGCATATTCTTGCAAGTGATAGAATAGCATTAAGTATTTTTATTGACACTAAAAATTAAAATAGCAACATGGCGATAGTTAGTGTGTATGTTAATAACATAATAATGTTAATAAATTTGATTTAAAATCGACATCAGTTTCAATTGGTTGTAAATCTTAAGGGAGAGGAAAAATAATTATTAAAATCACTTTTATATTTATTTTAATAGGTACATACATACTCACACATCGCCTTTTTATACGTATACATGCACCTGTAAAAGACAAAAAAATGTATCCCACGGGAGCCGTACATTTTTCCGGGATAAAAAGTAGCTTATGCGCTATTCCAGACTGTAATCTATGTGTCTGCTAAATTTCATCCAGATCCGTTCAGAAGATTTTGTGTGAAAGAATAACAAACATCCATACATACAAACCTTTGTATTTATAACATTAGTATAGATTACGTACAATATTTATACGGAACCCTTGTTTGTATATCTACTCGATCATCACCTATACTTTTTTACTTATTCCCAAGGATCTGCAATTTATACATGCCATCGTAGATTTAGTTTTTGCTCAACTGCGCATTCACGTTCTGCTATGACCTTCACATGTCAATGCAATCTTCTGTTACGTTCAAATGCGACCACGAACTTTTATTCTATCATCTGAACGAGATTTATAGCTATAATCTTTCCTTCCTTAGCTATCCTTTTTACACTTTTGGCAAGTGAATGTTGCTGTCACTGTCTTTGGAACACTTTTATCCGGTGATTTTGTATGGGTATAGGTGTTGGGTTCACACTCCTGTCCCTTCTCTTTTTTTTCACTAGTCCGTCTGTCCACAAAAAAGGCTGGACATACAACAAACTCTTGTAGTTGTTGAAGGAAGAGGATCTTGACGGGTAGAGATCGTCACATCGCACTCGCTATAAAAATAGCGCTTTAGAGATACAATAGGGCCACGAACCCGTGCGTTTTTTCGCTGCGTGGCAAAAGTATTTAAGATTTGTAACAAAAGATGGAAAACCTTAAGTCTTCATCCATACATTTGGAATTCACTCATTCATTCATTCGATTGGGACTTATCGACGATTCGCCGTCTTGTGGCAGTTTGCGGTGCATCATTCGCTCTTTCGCCGCATGGCGAAAATCTCTAGTGGGCGCCTGGCCTAATATTAGTTATGTGTCAACAATTGAGATATAACAGCGATGGCGCAATGCCGTCTGGTCGATGTCCAGCCGTGACGTTTTGTCCTGTTACGAATAATACCAATTAAAGAAACCGTAGAAACATTATTCACTTGAAGTGCTTCGTTTGAACGAGTCGTGTTATAATGAGACTTGAAAGCCCGTGAGCCATCGACTTCTAGAATAAATGAGCGCTCGTAACCCGAATGGGTAGGCAGACATAACGGCACGATCCTGGTCTATATATATTTTTATCTACACAATAAAACGCTTACACACTTGTCAGTTACGGTTACTTTTAATATATAACATAACTAGTCTTACGACCTCACCAGAAATTCGCAAAATAAATTCGCACTGTCAAATTCTGAATAATTTATCAATATACATATTATCCGATATATAGTCTAGGTCCTGATCAAATAACATATGAGGGATTCCTTATGACGGATCTTAGACTATAATTCTTCATTCGCCATTTTGACATGCCCTTACCACTGAAGACGTAGCAAACACGTAAGCTTTCTTGTGCGCGCGTTGAAAGCAATTTAGACGCAGCGAACGCAGAACCGTCGGCGCGTTGTTCTTGTGACTTGGACCGTTCCACACGATCCTCGCTGTTGTATTTCTACTAACGCGCAGATAACGCCAGCGCCGACCAGCGTGTCACACCACACCCCTCCTCAACGCGCGTTGTCATCACGTTAAACTTCGTGTGCAATGTCCCTGAATGTGTCAGACGGTCTAACATTATCAGTTTCAAATGTCGATAATATCTAGATTAAGAAACGAATAGGCGAATAACCTGTGATATAAAACTGACTGGCGTGCAAATGAAAATAGATACTTCCAAAATAATCTACTTTAAAGGACAAATTCGTGAAAGTTTTATACATGTATGTACGTATGTGTGTCTGTTCGTACTAATGTGACGTGTGAAACTCAAGGTCTCTGAAGGCCTACAAGTGTCTTCATCGCCAAAATAGAAAACAAGCTACTTGTGGTAGGGTATACACAGTCTAAAGAATTATAGGTAATGTGTGTCAAAAATGTGTTCAAGTCATTATAATAAATGCAGAAATAAAGATGTTTATTATAGAGTCACTATAAATGTTGATAGGTAACAATTTATAACAAAGTTGTTGGATTGCAGCTGCCATAGATACAAACAAAAATAACTAAATTGGTTTTTTGGGTTCCGTACCCAAAGTGTACAACGGGAACCCTATTACTAAGCCTCCGCTGTCCGTATGAATGTCTGTCTGTCCGTCTGTCACCAAGTTGTGTCTCATGAATATCCCGTGATAGTTAAACAGTTGACATTTTCACAGATTATGTATTTATTTTCCGCTATTGCAAGAAATACTAAAAAACAGAATGTCTGTCTGTCCGTCTGTCACCAGGCTGTGTCTCATGAATTGGTTAAATTAAAGCGATTATTCCTACCACAGCATAGCAATACAGTAGTTTATTATTTTTTGCACTAATGGACCGGCTCGACCGGTGAAATACCACGACGTCACAGAAGACAGGCGTGAAGTAGAAGTACTCTGTGTTTCGTCTGACGATTGACGTGCCGGAGGCCTAATTGTAGTCCTCTCCCCCTTCACACCCTTTTCTAATAAGGAAAGGTTGGGAAGGGGAAGAGAATTTGACGGGGAGGGGGTTAACGGGGAAAAGGAAATATCCTTTTTCCTGTCTATAATCCTCTGTCCAATAAAGGCACGCATCTGCAACACATTTACTTGTTGCGGATGTCTATGGGTAGCGTTCACTTAACATCAGGTGATCCGCTTGCTCGTTCCACCTTCTCACATAAAAAAAATACACATGGCAACGGTAAAAATACAAAAGAACACGTGAGAGTTCGTGAGCTTATTAAAACATTCTTTGTCATATCGGCCATGTTTACAGCCAAACGATCCGCTATATTGACATTTAAAGGAATGCAACATCTGCCTACGTTTTTATACGGCTCATTAAAAAAAACTTTTTTTTATTTATAGAGTTTGCGTTGTTAGGCTCAACTGCATTTACGAACTGGCATATCTTATTGACGTATACTTTAGAAACATTTTAATTGGTCTATTTAGTGGTGGATCGACAAGCGCGTATCTTTCAGGTCATCTAGGTACATGGTAGATTTGGTGACCTCTAATAACCCTAACGATACCTATACTACGACTTCACAAAATACTAGCGTGAAAGCGTGCGTATAGATGTAATTTATGGTGACACGTTTCGTCTGGTAGTGCGGTGAAAGACCAGGACACTATCTGTTCCCTTTCCCACCCTACATATCCTAACCATCTATCACATATATAGCATATAACTTCAACAGTGGTAGAGTCCGCAACAACAACATCTGTTGCACGAATGGGTCGGCTCGACCGGTGAAATACCACAACCTCACAGAAAACATGCGTGAAGTAGAAGTACTCTGCATTTCGTCTGACGAGTGTGGTGCCGGAGGTCTAATTGCAGTCCTCTTCCTCTTCCCACCGTTTCCTCATAAGGATAGGATGGGAAAAGGAAGAGGATTGGACGGAGAGGGGGAGGTTAATGGGGAAAAGGAAATATCCTTTTTCTTGCCTATCCGTCCAGTAAAGGTGGGTAACGCATCTGCAACACATTTGCTTGTTGCGGATGTCTATGGGCAGCGTTCACTTGACATCGGGTTATCCACATGCTCGTTTGCCACCTTATAACATAAAAAAAACTGTTCTGATTGTTGTGTGAAGTGGGCAGTGATCAGATAACCCTCTTCCCTATTCAAAAATCTTTAGAATTTCGTGACAAATTTTAAAGTTAACTGTTAAATTAGTGATTATAAATATTCTAACTACATTTCATGCTCGCCTTGTGTGCGTAAAATTATATAAAACTACTGACCCACCCTGGCTGCGCCCGGGCGCCTCTAATTATGTTGATCCGATCGCTACCGAACACAGGAATGTGCCAATATGGACAATCATGTAAATTTCATCGAAATCGATCCAGACGTTTCGAAGTCTATAGGTCTATAAGGAACATACATACTTCGCTTTTTATATACTATGTTTTCATAAAAAGTATCCTATGTTACTTCCAATAACTCCAAGAATGTGTGTACAAAGTTTCATGATAATCGGTGAGTAGTTGAGAAAGTGAAAGCGTAACAAACAAACTTACATTCACATTTATAATATTAGTAGGGATAGGTATGTGTGTTTTTGAGTTACTTTGTTTCAACATGCCCTCAGGGGCTCAAGCCTCAGACGACCTTGATCCTCCACTGTCTCATAATATTCAGGTGATCTGGTTTTTATATATGTGACCCTGAGTGATATATATGACATACTACTTCAGTATCGATATGTCATAAATAAATTCATTAATTGTTCATTGAGGTGTGCCATCACGATCGACGCGGTAGCGTTTACCTGTCGGTTACATAGACGCCACGCTGACAGACTGAAGCGATAAATAATAAGCATTAAAGAAATCGATTATTTATTTTATATTAAGTGATTTAAGTTAACAATCGAATAACATAAGATATATTTACGTACACATTGGATGTATGTGTACAGATTAACGCAGATACTTCGTGATACAGAGGCTGTTCGTCAGGCAAATATTCTTTACTTAGGACAGGGGAAGTACATAAACAAAGAAAGAGGACGGGTGAGAAGGAGAATTGATTGAGGAAAGGAAAAGAGTTTGCGTCTCTGCCATTTCATAAGTTTGACGGAACGCAGTACTATAAAAAAATCTTACTAAATTCTAAAACGTCGTGTTATATCGCTGATTGAATTTGTCCACATATGTCTGTGAGATATCCGCATATAAAATGTTTTTTTATGCCAGTTCATGGTCTTTATACATACATATGTATATCTGCTCACTGTATGTCAGGTCGTCAAATAAACGTATTATATATTAATCACTTTCTTATATTTTAAGTGGTACAAATTATTGATAAACACCTTTGGAGTGTTACTGGGACTTTAAGACGGACAACACAAGAGTTCTAGCTCCTAGTATGAGAAGATCATATACGTATCTTATATTTAGATATTATACATTGTACATAGGTACATATGTATAGTAGAACAATGTATAGTTTTCATTTTATATAAATACCGGCAAAGATACACTTGTACACTGTATTGGGTTTATTCCACTTTGATCACCTGAAATTTATCACCTGTATCGTGTGAACTGGGTGAACAAAGTGGATTAGTTTCATGTCAATTTTATTTAATGGAATGAAATCACTCGAGTGCACAGGGGTGCCTTCAGTTGTTAATTTATGTCTCTTTGTCACCCAGATTTTAATATAACATCGAGGTGATATCACCCTGGTGATCAAAGTGGAATAAGCCATTATATTGCGAAGCGAATACCAACGCCTATCGTCGTAGGAAGCGAGTAGCTACCCACTTAAGTATTGTTCCGCTCCCGCTTCCCCGTGTAATGTATGCGGAGTGTTATAATGCACGTGCACCTCGTGCGCCGCATCCCGGACACACGTGCACCCGTCAATAAAGGTACGTTTACATTTGGACGTCGCTCAAACTTTCTACGAGTTTCATTCATCATGTCATGTTGAATGTTATAGTTGGCGAGATGTTATGAATGAACTTTCCGGTTCGTGGATCGAAACATCTAAGGTTCTTTACGTCTAGTAAACCACAGTAATTTTGTCTCGAACTCGCACATCCGTAATTACAAAACAAAACCTATATAATTTATTTATTTTTTTATATTTATATTACCTATATAAAAATCTTATCGGATGACTTGTATAGCTTAATGAGCATGCGGTGCACCTGATGTCAAGTGATCGCTACCCATAGACATCTGCAACAAACTAATGAGTTGCAGATGCATTGCCCATCTTTAATCGACAGAGGACTTGTTAATGCTTATTTCCAATTTCTATACATTCCCTCCACCGTCAAGTTTTCTTCCCCTTACCATCGTTTCCTTACAAGAAAAGGTTGGGAAGGGGGAGAGAACTAGAATTAGACCTGCGGCACCTCACTCATGAGAGGAAACGCAGAATACTCTACTTCACGCTTGTTTTCTGTGAGGTCGTGGTATTTCACCGGTCGAGCCGGTCCATTCGTGCAACAAACAACGGACATACATATGTTGTTGTTGCGGTCTCTAACAGTGGTAGAGCCCGCAACAACAACATCTGTCCGTTCTTATAGACCGAAAAAGCATCCACTAATATGTGGGTGTTCATGGGTGGTGGTGATCACTTAGCTTTAGGCGTCCGGTAGCTCGTTTGCTCCCTACTCCTTTAAAAAAAAGTAATCCATCCAAAGTGGAATCCTGGAGAAGAACCATAAAGATGAAGTTATCTTTATGCTTCAGGGTAAAGAGTAACCAGTTTTGGTATTTTAGTGACCGTATTGGGTCTTATAAATATACTGGGGAAATCTTCGCCCCTTCCCTTGGGGAAACATATATATGTACATAGAAGACTGAAGCAGGATGGTAATGTAGGGTATGAATTATTGACACACACGTAGGGTATTATGTTACCGTGGGTTTCCACTGGTCTATAGATCGCGTATCTCTCTATCTTTCTCCCTGAAAAAACTGAGACGACAATATGTTTTGTGTGAATGTTTTCGGCAGTAAACCCATGATTACAACATATTTTGGACAATTTTCAGAGGAAACTATAAATGTACTCTAGTCTGAAACGTGAATTCTCACTATGCAGGTAGATATAATACATCTAGGTCTTCATAAAGACCAATTCTACTAGCCCTATCTCGTGACTGAGGCACACGATTCCGTGCGAGTGTTCACTTTCACGCGCCGCGTCGCTAGCGTGCCGAATGCCAATATACAGATGTTGCCAGCGTGCAGTCAGTGTTGCTAGCTGCCGGAGTTAATTTAGCGACACGATTACCCTTGGTAGTGGTAGTAAACAAATTAATATAAGCGATTTATTAATTTAAATTGAAGCAGACAGAGATAGGAGTTGCTAACGTATGTATTCAAAGTTTTGTTTTTATTAAAAGCGCAAACAATGGAATTTTGAACTAGATTTTCTCATTACATTATTTTTACGTGATTATAACACAGTGAGAAAAGCTTTCTAGCTTCCATGGACAGGTTTTTTCAGAGTCCATATTAAATACCGTCGTTGATCTAAATATAACATCCCAATAACGGGGTATACCTAAAGACGCACTAACGCAACGGTGGGTCTACTGGGTCAATTAACAAGGGCGGACAACGGCTCTACAATTCAACACGTACTTGACTATGGAGCTCGCTTTCTATCCCGCGCGGCACGGCTCCAGTGGCCCGCTACTAACTCACACCTAATTGCTGAATAATCAATGCTTTGCAAATTATCACAGGCACCTATTTGTTACAAGTGCGTGTCAAGTGTCACACAACACAAGCATGCAGGTAGTGTTACATATTTCTACCGTTCACACCTAATAGCATCGGCGCTAGTGTCGCGTGGGCTTGTTAATGCTAAATAAATTACCGTTTGCATTAGTAACCGAGTAGGTAGATCATGGATTTTAATTTGGCGCGATCCTAGCACACCTTTCTCGCTTCTTCTACATGCATACATCTATGCATGCATGCTGAACGGTTAGGGTTACTCCTTGTACTGCCTTTCTTTAGTATATCACTAATCGGATTGATATAATTTCTCCTGGATGACCACTGGCAACTCTGTCTCTCACTTTTGCAACATGAAATTATAAAATTTGTGTTATTCCTCTTCTCATTCATCCTTACAACATGCGCGAACCACCGATGCATAAGGTATGCTTTTCAATAATTCTGACTTCAATAAGACTGTTACAAATAAAGAGCCAATGTTCTAAGTACGTGACGCGGGCGTGTGCACTGTCTCAGCTTAGATAGCGATGTGGTTTATCAGGTGAGGTACAAGTTACAACATCATGTTACGTTAAGTGATTACCATGATCATGTTAACCCTCGTACACACTATATTCTTTAAATTATAGCATAGCATTTCATTGAAAGAATGAATGAAAAAGGCACATTGTGACACAAGTCAAAGACAGATAGCAGCGTCGCGACTCGTATGTACACGTGAACTTTTAATCCAAAAATTAAAAAGATTGAACCACATCAGTTGTTACCAATAAACTTTGTTATCTTAACGTAACGATCTCTAGGTACACCTTGAACATAGCGTTCAGCCACGTTCAGCCATGCGTCGCCCACTCGCTTTATCATAGTGGCTGATAAGACGCGAGATATTACCCGTATATGTAGCTATGTAGACATACATAAACTAGAAACGGTTATCTGACACCTATGAGCACTGCCACACGGGCGATGCGTCGTCACACCACTATGATTTACACATATTCTGCGACGATGCAGCGTTGCTTAGGATGAATCCTTGAATTACAATAGAGATAGATAGATAGACACTTTATTGCTCACATTAAACTAAATACAAATTTACTAAAACTAAACTTATAACCTAAGTTAATGTTTGATATTAAAAATACAGCTGCCAAGTCGCACCATGTAGCAGTTCTGGCATATGCGTTGCTCGCGCACCGTGTGGCATGACCTTTAACAGGCGCCACAATCACAAGAGTTGCACCTGCGTTGCAAGAAATGGGATCTTTTCAAAAATGCATTTATTTCGATTGTTCACCATCAGAGAAAAGACTCCAAGATGATGACGGACGCCTCCTCCAAAGTGTTGCTACCGGTCCCTTGTCGCCCTAATCTAGTGGACTCAAGAAATCGTAGGTTCATAGTAGCGAGCCCTATACAGCCCTGCCTCACTAGGACGCCATGTCAACTTTGCCGTGTACGTATACTGATCTGTCAATATCGAAATCTATGGCAAGTAAGTCCTCTGGACTCGGTGAGGCAACGTCGCCAATTTGGAAGCGTGGCCAAGAGCTACAGCACCGTGACTACTGGATAATCTGGTGGCTTGGCGACGGTGCCAGGCCGCCAAAGCAAAACATACGCGGGCAATGCAGCTTTCAGGTTGCCTCAATCACTCGGTCATCAAGCCGACATAGTTTTCTTGATATTGACCTACCTGGCTACGTTGCCATTGCGTCCTTCTGAAGTTGAACTCGTACGTGACCGTGCTAGAAATTTCCACTGCAGCAATGTATCGTACTCATTGTCACCTAAATTTAGTAATTCCTGATATAAAATCTCGGTTTGTATTTAGATTACATAAGCGGAAATGTCTATGACCGATTTTAATGCCTCGTCACATAAGCTAAGTCCTTCACAAACATGTGATATCTCATCAGAGTGGTCAGTGTGCATTCGCTTTACACGGACTGCCTGGCCTTTATCTTGTCACTTTAGTCTTTGTGCTTTAAAGATCCCACAAAAAAAATCATGTGAATTTATAAGCTACTAGCTGCTGCCCGCGACTTCGTCCGCGTAGAATCAAATAAAACATATCAAGCACTTAGCAGAATAAAACCTTATAATCTTACATTTTGAATTAATTATTTTTCATCGAGCGATCAGTCGAGTGATCAGTTGTTAAGAATATAGAACGCCTAACGTTTTGTGGGAGCAATTGAACATACTTTAGCAATTGCTCGTCTACACTCTTTTTCTCTCTCTCGCGTCTATAACAAACTGTCATTTTGTACTGTGCACTAATTAATGTAAAATAAATCAATTTAAAAGTGATTTGGCGCGTTATTCATTCCAACATCAGTCGAGCGATCAGTTGAGCGACCTATCGAGAGAACAGTCGAGCGATTAGTCGAGGACCAGTCCAGCGATCAGTCGAATAAATAATGCAATGGTAAAATGTGAGGCTGCTGATGTTTTTAGGCTCCAAGCAGTGTTGTTTTTCAGACTTTACGTTAAATAATAACTACTTGAGCTACGGATGGACGAAAATAATACAACAAACATACGTAAACTTCGTAATGTTTCGTATAATTTAAGGTGCTGTTTTTTCTTTTAGTATTTCAGCGACTTTATTGTTAGCAGCGTATTGTCGCTATATTTTCTTTTGAATTTCTTTTTGGGTTGTTGCCCACCGGCACGTCGACGCCGAGAACCATAGATTCATAATTAGCCGAGTTTCTTCAGCTTTTTACGCTTTTTCGACTGAATATTTGGCGAAATTTGCGACCGGTACCAGCTTAACTCGGGGCGAGATTTTCGTAATGAGTTGTCACAACAACGCGTTCTTCTTTTATGTATCACATCTGTTAATTAACATAGTTGAGTCGACACAGTATGCCCGTAGCTGAGTTTAACAATCATATATAATTGTTTAAACTAGCCTGCCTAACGCCAA
Source organism: Papilio elwesi (assembly GCA_029849275.1). Classification (NCBI taxonomy): domain Eukaryota; kingdom Metazoa; phylum Arthropoda; class Insecta; order Lepidoptera; family Papilionidae; genus Papilio; species Papilio elwesi. The sequence goes on along the minus strand of CM056707.1, from coordinate 6,127,789 downwards.
CTTCTCGGGAATAATAAACTACTAACCTAACCTAACAAAACATATTACAAAATAATTCATGAATGATTTCTAAAATCGTCTACATACGTGTTAATACTACGCTACCGATATATTTGGCTGCTACCATTACCAAGGACAACATACAGACAGACAAAAATTCTAATTTCCATTGTTTTGGATTTTATTGCGTTTATAAAGGCTCGCAATAATAGTTTTTTTTCAATATCTTCCATGTACAGACAGTGATCAGTTACAGTTTTATTATATGTATAAATGACTCATTGACAAATGACAAGTAATGTAGTAACGGAACGTAAACTTTAAAAAAATACATAAACGTCAAGTTTGACAACTCTCTCCCTCTCTCTCGGGCATTCTAAGAAACCGGTGTACTGTCAAATAAAAAATAAGATTACATTGTAAAATAGTAAAGTTTGTAACGCAAAACAAAATATTAATAAATTAAACCGTCGAAGACTTCACACAAGCCGTTGTAAACCACAACAATAACAGATAAATGTGTATATTGATAGAGGACGTGTTAAATATGGGACCAACACGGTTAAACCGTAAAAAAAACGTATTAACTTGAACTAATGAGGCGTCAAATTTATGTTTATGGAGAATTGACTTAAGTTTTATTTGACATCCACATAAACATGAGATCTAGACTCGTCAATGCCTGCAGCCGGCTCAACAATTCGCTCTGGTTTATCAATGTCCATATTATCTATAATATCTAGTTGTCGATCAAATAACAGATTAGGATATACATTTCTTATGTCGTATCTTAGACCATTACGGAATTTAATGTTCAACGAATATTAAATATTAAATTTGACTAACGCCACTAAGCAAAGACTGTTTACTAAAGCAACCAATATCTCGCATAGAATCTTATACTAACACTGAAGAAATTTATACTAATACTGGTATTTTCAAGTTGTTTGGGATTATTTCACAGATAAGTAAAGTCTCTTTGTAATTCAATAATAGAATATATAAAACACTAAATATATCCATTCGGAACAATTGTATAATTAATAATAAATTGGCAAACGAGCGGCGGAAACACCGAGGTTATCAACGACGGCCATGGACACCAACACCAAAGGAACTGCAGATGCGTTGCTGGCCTTTAAGAAAAAGATAAACTCGCTGCTTCAAGGACCCTAAGTCGTACTGGTTTGGAAATACCGCCGAGGACAGACCGTTCCACAACGCGGCTGTGCGTAACAGGAAATTTCGCAAGAACCGCACTAGTGAGGAATGCCAGCCGTCCAGGTGGTGTGGATGGTACTTGGCGGTCTGTCGTGTCGTCCAAATCGATCGTCGAATCGTTCCAAAGAGAAGTAATGAGAATTGATGTGAATAGGTAGAGGAAGACCGAAAAAAGTGTGGATGGATTGGATTAAAGATGACAATAAGAAGGGTGTGAAGTAAGATATGAGGGTTCATAGTGGGATATCGAAGGTAAGTACCTACTGTGCTGACCCCAGATAGATGGTTTCCCGGGGCAGGAAGATGATGAGTTGTACACGGATTACACGTTGATTTTGATGTTCGGAAACGCACGTGGCTGTTCACACGTGATTCGAGACTAGTATGATTTTTATTACGCGTCTGATAACCCAATTTACCTTCAACCTAGATATTACGATACGATTGCTTATTACCAAAATATATAACACTATCAAGTGATAAACAAAGAACTTACGTATTTTGTGGAGCTGATTCTTCTGACTCTCTGCGTCGGCTTCTTTTGCGCTCTCCTGTACTTGTTCTGCTCGCTAGAAGAGGAATTTTTATCTTCTAGAACGAACCAATCGGTGACGGAACCCCGTCTCACACTCTTTGCGCCACTCACACGTTTCACAATCAACAATTTTGTAAGCTCCGCTTTAAAGTCCTCACTGATCTGATTCACTTTGGTCACTTGCATTACTTTCGGCGAAGGGAGATTGCTCAAAGATGAACTCAATCTCTTCTCTTTCGATGTCAACTCCTTGTTCGTCTTCGTGTACGGTTCACAGTCACTCATGTAGTTCTCGCTGAACATGTCCACGGTCTTCTCGAACTCGTCGAGTAGATCTTGCATTGACTTGCCTTTCATAATGTTGACCACGAGTCCGCTAGACGCCGAAGTTGCGTTTGATATGCTGGAATTGTTATTAGAAGACTCTGATGGGAATTCTTTGATACTTTTTAAGAATACAGAATCGTCGTTGTTGTAATACACATTTGACAGATATTCCAAGCTTTCGGTAGACGACCAGGGATCTACCATAGAGTCGCTGCTGCCGAATGTATAAGATTGGTTTTTACTCAGCGAGTTCTTAACATTTTCCTCTTCCTCTTCTTCTATCGCCCGAGGAAGGAATTCGAAACTCTTACTTCTTTTGTAAATAGGTTTGTGCTGTTTTTTCTTCTCCATTAGCTCTTTATTTCGAAAGAACCAGAAACGTTTGCTCGACTTGTATTCCTGTTCTTTTTCCTTCTGTTGATACGGTTGCGACGTTTCATCTTCATCGTTGCTTTTCCATTTGGCTTTTTCTTTATCTTTATTGAAGAAATTCATTCGAGAGAATTTATCTCTGAAACTGAATGTCTTCTTTAGTGGCGAGACGTCATCGTCTGATTGTGGTTCGAGTTTCGGCGAATCGGGGACAGGTAGGCAGGATGATAGAAGACCTGAAGGTTTGGCGACTGCTAGCTCTGTGGATTGCCCCCTGACCGGCACTAAGGGGGGAGGCTTGAGTTTGTCTGGTAGGTCCCCGAGTAGACCGCGCTCAATCAGCTGTAGACTTTCCGCGTTAAGTTTCCTCAGGACGTCGGTTCTTTTTGCGATGTACTTCCTGTCTTTGTCCATGTCGGGGCGGGTGGCGTGGTCGTGGGCCCGCGGCGGGGTATCAACTGGCCTATCGCGGCTGTATTATCTCTCAGATAACAACTGATAACAATTTCTTGCGCCATCTTGTTTTCGAACGAGGTTTTATTTACCAACACTGCGCAAATTTACTAATAGTTAGGTTTTGTTTTTGATTTAATAAATACTTATTTCGTAACAGAACAAGCCATACATTTGCATATTGTATTGTAAAGTAGTAAAATAACAAACCTAATTAAACTAAAATTATTGTCATACCAAAAAGATGTACAGCACGTATTACTCATTTGAATTAGTGAATGAAAGATAGACAGTGGAACTAACAAAAGCGATGTCATTGATGTTTGCCTTTAAGTGCTGGTTATTTCTATATTATTTTGTTTATTTCTCCTAATAGAATCTAGATTTTTCTCGATTTAACTTTACGGTTACCCGTTGCCTGGTCCCTTTTCATTCATCGCCATGTATCAGGAATTTATCTAGCTAAAAAACTATTTAGTCGAAATCCGCAGTCGATGTTCGCAAAGAACCAGGCTAGACAGATACAGATAAAATTCAAAAATATTTGTATCTATATACAAAATTTCATCCAGATCGTTAGAGCCGTTGCCGAAACAGCTGAAATAACAATTTATAATAATACTAGTGCTTCGCCCGGATACCGCTAATTATATTGATCCGATCGCTACCAAACACAGGAATATGCCAATCTGGACATTCCCTATAAATTTCATCGAAATAGGTCCAGCCGTTTCGGATTCTATAGGTCTGGTCTATAGGGAACATACATACTTCGCTTTTTATATACTATTTTTCCACAAAAAGTATCCTATATTACTTCTAATACCTCCAAGAATATGTGTACAAAATTTCATGATGATCGGTTGAGTAGTTTTCGTGTGAAAGCGTAACAAACAAACTTACATTTACATTTATAATATTAGTAGGGATTAACTCCCGGTGTTATATAATAAAACAACATAGACAAATCTTACAATAGTGTAGACTTTCCCAAATGAAAAAATGTATAAAGATTATGGTCAAGGGTTGGTTTAATCGCTTTTATTACGGCCGGCTACCGATCGCCAACCCTCATCGGGAGTTCTGAAATATCAATAGATTTTCGGACTAATATTTCTTTTAAATATTCCACGGTTCACAATAGTAGTAGTGCGGATTAGAACCCACGACACGAATATTGTTCTTGTTTCACAGTCCGTACCATTAAGCTATTGGCGCTGGCCGCTGGTTTATTCGTTATAAAAAAATAGTTTGTTGTCACGGGATAGACTAAAAAGGTTTAATCAATATACTCTTGTCAACAGAGTTTGTGGTTTAACATTGGGAATATGTCTCGTTAAGAAACGTGTTTAATAAGTGTTGTATGTAAGGCAAATAAAATTGAATAAACCAGTAATGGTTTTCTGTTATAATTTAGTGATGAAATCGCCACGGAGATCCGCCTCGGTGTCACCAAGAAAGAAATCCGGTAGACCGATTTATCGTAAGTGTAATTTTTATTTTACTCATTTTTTAAATATTACATTTGACAGAGACTGTCAGAGGTAAATATGGAATGCACTAAGGTGCCTGTACCGATAAAAAATTCCCAAGACAGAAAATATAACCTAATAGGTTGTCATGGTACAGTTGTGAGTGATTACGATTGGACGATAACAAATTTTTGACATTGCTACATTAGAGGAAAATAAAAAACGAATGCGTGTGAGGCCGAGCGCAATAACTAGTCTACCTGTTCATCTGTTGACAGCCTATAGACATAAATGTAAATTTTACATTTATTTTTAATTTGTAACGCCTGGTAAAAAAGAATAGCAAACTTATCTTAGTGTTATTTATCGATATAATTTAAACATGAGATTGTTATGAAATAAAAAAAAATATAAATTACTTATTACATTTATCTTAGAAATTAAAGCATTATGTATTTAAAAATTAGAGATTTATGTGATTTCTAAAACCAAATTCACCAGTTAATGGGTGGGACACGCGCTGCATCGTTCTATAAGGAAATACAGCGTTTTTCACCATCTAAAATAGGTATTCGTTGTAAGCGCCATCTGTATTCGCTTTAGGAACCTTTCTAACCTTACTTTTAGAATCCACATAGGTACATTTATTGCATTTGATTTTATTTATGTATTCAAACACGGACTTTAATAAATCATATTTTGCAAAGGTGTTACTTGCGTCAACGAAATGGTACGTTAATTAAATAATGGAAGGCGTTTTTGATCAGATTTAATTGTACTTTTGTTCGAAATATAAAAAATACCAATTGGTCTATTTAAAAAAAAAATGACTTTTTTCGACGCTTCATTTCTAATAAGACATAAATTTCTTAAATTACTTCAGACCCAAGTGCACTATCAGATCTGATCACAGCTGTGGACTATGGGGATAGCGGTGATGTTTTGGGTTCGATCCCCGAGAGGGACTGGCGCCTGCTGACGGCTTTAGCGCGAAAGAGAGACGAGAACGAAGAGAGAGACAGACTGGCAGATCAGTTCCATAAGATGTGGCGCAAAGAGAAACAGGAAAGGGAAATGGTTTGGACTTTTACTTAATAATTACAATATACAATGATATGTATAAAAATATACTAATTACTCAGTTGGTGGGCAAAGGTCTCGGGTCATTTCAGGTTTCCGAGAGTCAACACTATGGGCACCAATTTTATTTTGATTCAGTTATCGAAAGAATTGACCTTAGACTTAAAAATTAAAAACCTAAACATAAAGCTTCATTAAAAAAAATTTATAAAACATTGGTGTGTCAGTTTGTATAACATTTTCTATGTGTGTCTATTTTTTATTTATTTCCTACTTAAAGGCAACATTAATTAATAATTAAATTGTTCCAAGTGGTGAAGATGGTTGCGTAACTTCTAGTGAGCCGTGTTACTCATAACAAAATACCGGCCAAGTGCGAGTAGGACTCGCGCACAAAGAGTTCCGTACCATTATCAATAAAAAAAATAACATAGGGACAGTAGAAATATATTATCTGTGAAAATTCCAACTATCACGGTTCATGAGATATAGCCTGGTGAGACGAACGGACAGCGGAGTCTTAGTAATTGGGTCCCATTTTACCATTTGAGTACGGAACCCTAAACAGCTAATTTAATCTCACATGAGAATATTATTCAGGTTGAAGCTGAAACATCAGAGCAATTCAAACGGTACTTAAATGAGAAGCGATCCCGGGAGCGGTCGTGTCAGGAGCTGATGCAGTACCAGAGGAGTCTCCGGCAGCAGGTACAGCGAGGTCAGCTGGTGGACTGCATCCGGTACAAGGAACAACGCTCCGCAGACTTGCTGGCGTTCAATGACGATAGAAAGGTACGAAATAATAAATAATAATAACAAATGCTTTATTGTACACTCTTACAATCAATTCCAATAGAACCTTGACTCCCAGATTAGGTTGCCAGGTTTCAGGAGCTAATCCCGTCCCATGTTTAGTACATTTTAGTGCCAATAAACATAATTAAGTAACTAATGAAACATTAAATAAAGAATTAACTAACGAATAGACTAAGAAATTAATTAACAAGCCTAAATAATGACAATAGAAAGGTATTTGTGTGTATGAATGTATGTTTTATGATATACTAGCTGTTTCCTACGACTTCGTTCACGTGGAAATAAATTCGAGAAAACAATTTCGAGGGTTTTTCAATTTTTGCGATGAACTCTAAATATTTTGCTTAAATTAAATTAGCCTATTTGAATCTCGACAATATTAGCTATCTTCCAGTAAAGTCCCATCCGAATTGGTTCAGTCGTTTGGGAGATTACCCGGAATAAACAGACAGACAGATAGACAACATTTTTAAAAAATGTATATTCGTTATAAGTACCGTATACATCATGTGTATTGAGTAAGGAAATGTTATTTAGATATTACATACAGACACTTCAATTTTATTTATCAGTATAGATAGATAGAGATAAGTAGATAGTCAGTTTGAATTGTTTGTAGCATAATGTAAAGAAATGTTTGATACATGACGCGACCACAAACACATCGCAGATGTACAGACAGAAGATTTAACAGGGTTTGAATTAGCAACATGCGTTGCAACAACAAAGAACCACTCAACAAGATAAGTAGATGTATTTGTTTCTCTGCGTTACACTCTACCTTCAACCGAGGTAGTCACGTGCAATCTATTTCCGTTACTACGGCGTATCAAGCGGCGGCTAGTTTTGTAAGTTTCATGTGAGAACAGTTCCTTAGACCGGTATCCGGCACATGCGTTTTCATCTAATACATTTAAACGAGCAATTCTTGTATATATGTAATCTGAAACTCGGTAACTGCTCAAACGATTTTCATGAAATCTTGTATTTAACCCTTAGTAGCCTGATTTACGAAAGTGATTTTTTTTTATATTACTGTGTTTGCTTGAAGGTCTAGATGGAGGGAAAAATAGCTAAAAAAACACAATATTTATTTTACATATTTACTTAGAAAAAAAAACAAGTATATTTATAGTCTTCAGAAAAAGAATATATATTAAATTTGTATTCAACAACACTTTCAGTAAAATGTGTTTACTGGTTCACTTTGCCGCGCAAGTAATATGTCATAGATAAAATAAAACAAAAATGACATTTGTTTTTTTTTTTAATTGAGTTGTCAAGAATATTATGCAACAGTAAAATACGTACAGCCAACCTATAAAAAAACTAATAGTAATGTGAACATTCGGCTTAAAAGATTGGTATCAAAATTGAAACTCTAGGTTATTAAGGGTTAAATGAGGTTATTATATATTAACTTGCAAACATATGTAAATAATTAATATAAAAAGATGGCGCCATCTTTTGATAGGTTTCTGCATTATTGGAGCGTTGCCAAGGGCTTACTTATTGATTAGGTAGGCGGTTAGGCGCTAAATTTAAAAAATATTATATTACATATGAAACACAACAAAGCGAAGCTCGGCCCACAACTAGTTTCATTATAAAACATACAGCACAAACGACGGTTTGTATTGTGGTGTTTGTGAGATATGAAAGCCTCGCTTTACGGGATTCCACCTCGACGTAATAAAAATGCACGAACTTTTCAGAAGTAAATATTCAATTATCTGACGTGTGTTATGAACTTTATTTTTTAACGACTTTGTACCAATGTAAAGTAATCATAGGTGAGCCGACTGATAGACAATGCGCTAGCGGAGGAATCCCGGGCGTATCTCGCAGCGGACCGGCGCTCGCGGCAGACTGTGGCGGAGCAGCGCAGGCGCAGCATGGAGCTACTCTACGCACTGACGCGGGAAGACGACGCGAACAAGCGAAGGACTGCTATACTGAGAGATGCGTCTCAGGTATTGCTATATTGATTTTGAAATGGCAAAGCCAGCAGCTGTTGTAAGAATCCGCCGGAGACATATCACAAACAACATAGAATACGGTCATAAAGTAATGAAGAACTACTCTTTCTCCCGTCTACTTCTCTTTCCTGCTAAAAGTTTGTCAACACATCCGTTACATTTCTGCCAGATTGTTGGCGTTGTTACAGGCTGCTCGCGTTGCATCTTTGCTCTTAACCGTTTGCCACCTTGTACCCTTTTAAATTGAACCTTTAACTGTGATTTCTAGAATTTTCTGTATTTGTTATAGTACGTTTAAAAAGGAGTAACACCAGTAGAGCACGGCTTAGAATTACTCACGTTTAAGGCTGAAGGCACAGGCACATTAACAGTGGTAGAGTCCGCAACAACATCTGTTTGCACGAATGGGCTGGCTCGACCGGTGAAATACCACGACTTCACAGAAGACAGGCGTGAAGTAGAAGTATTTTTCGTTTCGTCTGAAGAGTGAGGTGCCGGAGGCCTAATTTGCCTCTTCCCCTTTCCATCCTATCCTTATAAGGAACGGGAAAAGGATTGGACGGGGAAAAGGAAATATCCTTTTCCCTGTCTATGCCCTCCTCTCTCCATAAAAGGTAGGCAACGCATCTGCAACACATTTGCTTGTTGCAGATGTCTATGGGCGAGAGTTCACTTAACAGGTATTGTGTGGGACGTCTTAATCCAAGAAACATTTGTCTTATGGCCCCATATGGTTAACTCCCACCTATGATCAACCCAAAAGATGATGATGATCTGGTGAAGGTTTCGAACCACTTAGTGATTGGACTGGGGGTGGAAAGGGTAATTTTTGTGATGCTCCTTGGGACCTACGTTCGATTAAACTTTATTTGTTACTATACTGTTGCATGAATGGGCCGGCTTAAGCGGTTAAATACCACGACTTCACGTCACGCGTACAAGTATTTCTGCGTTTCGCCTGATGAGTGCGTTGCCGGTAAGGAACATCATAACTAGATTGTTATTTTCCAGCGGGTAGCGATATCCAACGCTCTCGGCAGTTGGGAGTCGTCGATACTACGGCAGGAGGTCGCCGCAGAGGACGCGTACCGACGTGCGCACGCGGCGGCGCGTGCAGCGTACACAGATGCGCGCGCCGCGCAGCTGTCACGTGACCGTGACGTCAGAGCGCGGCGCGCGCGCCGATTGGCCGCGTTCACCGAGCGCCTCCGAGACGCTGTCAAACTTGGACAGTTGTAGATTGTTGCTATTGTAATAAGATTTTCAATGTGAAAAATGCGCCACTAAAATATTTGTTTGTTTGCCATTGATAATTAATATCTAAACAGCAGGTTTACTGACTTATCAAGAGGACAAACCGACTGTCCGTTTTAAAATAACAACAGTAGTGTATTTACAACATTACATCATTCATTAAAATAATAACAAGACTATTGAAGTTATTTGGTTTATTACGATATATGGAAGTTGACCCAGTGAATTACTCTACTAAAGTTAAGTTCCATTTCATTTAAGGGGCTTGATGATTAATTAAACTATATCGGGTCTGATTTCTACTAATAACCGTACCCGTAGTCAGGATAGTACATCTTGACCAGGATACAGCGTTCAAACCACCAGAGGAAGGGTAGCAGCGTTCCTTTTAGTATGGCGGAACCCGCCTGCCAATCGTGGCGATTACCACACAACCCCCCAATGATGGCGATTAAAGACGGGCGAGGGACCGAACTTTGTGATGATTAATGAGGGAGGCCTACGTCCAGGGCGAATATCAGCTTAAGGTATCAGCATCGTGAAAGTAACCAATGAAGTGTGCGCGGACTGACACATGGCTCATAGATGTTTTTATTCAACGCGTTCATCATACACTGACTAGGACACAAAAGATATAGTAAAGTTCCATGAAAGTACACACATTCCTAACCATGACCACCTTCAAGATGTTTGGTGGCCGCTGCTAGTTTCGCACGGGCATGGCTGTACTCCCGCAGAACTGCTTCAGCACCCTGGAGCAGAGCTGATGTCGAGCTGCTTGGCACACTTGCAGGTTGTACGCCTGGCGTGTGCGCTTGTTTGATTATCCCCCATCGGATGTGTATATTTCCTGTAGCAATGTATGTAAAATTTGCATTCTGAAATTGATAATTTTTAATTATTTTACCTAATATTGGTAATCAACTTAAAACAAGCACTATATCCAAAATCTCTCAATATTTTTGGCCAGCCATAGACCTGGCCCAATTAGTTTAACAACATTTAACAGTGGTAGAGTCCGCAACAACATCTGTTGCACGAATGGGCCGGCTCGACCGGTGAAATACCACGACCTCACAGAAGACAGACGTGAAGTAGAAGTACTCTGCGTGTCGTCTGACGAGTGTCGTGCCGAGTTGATGGCCGGCCACCTGCTGAACGCAACACTCGGGAATAGGTAGGAATTGATATATGTACAATAAGAATGAGCTAAGAAGACAAAAAAACTGCAGATTAGATAGACTAATATGGGGTTAGTCTGGTATGGTCAACATAAACAATAAAAATTAAACAAGGTTCATACAGATATACAAACAGTTGTTTTTGCAGAATATATATTTAAATATCTCACCTGTAGTTGAGGCTTCGATAAAACTTCCAAGTCCTTTATCAGGTGACATCCTCCAACGAAAAATCTCCTGGTATCCGCTTCCACCTTGTTCCTCTCTTCTGGTCTTGCGCAAGACAATACCTCGTTGAAATAGCCGGGCGTTAGAGGTAGTGGCAGATAGCAGTACCCCTCAGTACGGTGCCTACCCCACCAATCAGTAGAGATCGCTTCAAGGTATAGTCTTAGGGGTGAAGTTTCTGAAATTAGTGTTAGTTGTGAGGAAAACAATTTAGTGTATCCGGTGAAGATTGACATCTGCCAGGTGATGGCATTTTACAATTGGGAGCGTACCCATACCATGTGACCCTTCAGGGGGGAGGGTTTCGAATACCACTCTTGGTGACTGGGATTGGGAAATCTCGAGCTTTTTAGAGCTATATGTACATATGACGATCGGCGTTTAGCATTTTGTATTAATACATAATATAACCCCAAGTGTTTTTTTTACTTTTGATTTCAATTTTAAAGTCAACTAAATAAAATTACATTTTTAAACATCACACTAATTTGTTATATATAAGCATATAAAATGTGGGCCACCCTCAAGGAGCTTAAACCACCCCCTCCCCCAAACAACATTACTGTATCCACCCCTGCTCCAGGTCGTACATACAGAGGTTATATAACCAATGATTACATCCAATACGGTTAGAATGTATGTACATGTTATAATATATTACCCATTTCCTTGTCTATTTCTAGATCCAGTTCAATGATATGTCCGTATGTCCAAAGAGTATTGCCATCTACATTTACTGGTCTACTGACGTGACTCCTGCCACGGAGTGCACCTTCGCACTTGATGTCTTCTGGAATCTGGGATAATTGAAGAGTTGTTACCATGGATCAGTGGCGGATTATATGATAATACCAAAAAAGATAAATGATGTTAAAATATATGTAGAAACTCAAATCTAAGGACCATATAGGAAAGTCATTAATTAAATAAGTTTGTACCTTAATTTCATACTCTATGTAAATATTGCCCATATCAAAGTCTGTCGCTGACAAAATTTCAATGTTGACGTAGACTTTGTCCCTCCCCGAGGGTGCCAGGGTGAATTGTATCAATTGTTCGTGTTTCTTCTCCCATTTTGTGTACAGTCTGTTAAGCTGGAGAGACACGTTTAAGTTATTATTATTAACTACAATTGAATTCGTATTTGAATTGGACGAAGAAATATCGAATGATATGTTTCTATTAATGTTTCTTTAAGTCTTTGTCTAAATTCTAAATGAAGCTGAATAGTGGCACAGGCACACTTGCACAAAGGGACAGCTTTAAGTATTTTAACACGCTTTTTTATGGAAGGAGGAGGCATATAAGTAAACGCACACTCAAGACCAAGCAACAAGCAAATGAAATGTAGATGTGTTGCCTACCTTTAATGGACAAAGTAGGAAATACATAAAAAACGGACATTTCCTATTCGACATTCATCCCCTCCCCGTCCAATACTCTTACAGTTCCCATCCTTTCTTAATAAGGATAAAGTGAAAAGAACTGAAATTGGACCTCTGGTCGAGTCAGTACATTCGCACAAATGTTGCTGCGAGTTCTACCACTGTTATAAGGACTACAATGATAAGAAAAGAAAATAATTTCATTTTAAGCTTGGGAATAACGCCATCTAGTGGTAGGAAATAAAATAACAATAAGCAGCCTATGTAACAAAAACTTTTTGAATGCATTTTAATCGATTATTGGGTCATCTGAAGTGTTACTTTTATGTGTTCATTAAAGTAAGTTAAACTTACCAGGTACACAAGCTCTTGATCATTCTCCAACTCTTCAAAGACAATGTCAACACCATATTGAAAGTTGGATGAGAATGTCTCCGTCAAAACGTTGTATGGGTTTTCTGTTAAATCATTTGAATCTGGCGATATTATCAGATACTTATCTCTTGTATTGTAATACAAGGACAAGAGGACATAATCTTGCTTGAGAATGAGCTCGGCATCGCTGGAAAATGTAAAAATACACTACTATGAAATTTTACAGTTTTTCCTATTATACTTTAAAATACCTTGATTGTACATAGACGCTATAATTATAGACCCTCAGAGGTTGAAATAAAGAAAATTGACAGCTTTAGTAAAAATTTTAGTCAACAATGTAAATATATGTATACCTTGTTTCACTTCAAGATGTGATTTTTGTAAACAAAGGTTTTTAAAATATGTGAATTCCACAATATTTTTGAAATACAACTTTTTCTTATATTTTAGCAAATATATATATATATATGGAAATAGTGTAATATCGATAGCTCTATATTACACTATTTCCACTGGATTATAACATTTCCAATGAAACTATAAAAAGCGTAATGGCCACCATGTATGTTAAATGACATTTGTATGTTTGCAACAATCATAACTTACATTGTATCAAGGTATAAATGAGGCAAAACAAAATAAAACTATATATGTTGTCTACTGCATATATGTCCATGGCAATTTTACAGACATTTTTTCCTGGCAGAAGGGGGAAATAAGCAGTGGGTCACCTTATATATAAGTAATGTGATCATTAATGCACATAACCATCCACAACACCAGAGGTACTGCAGATGGGTTGCCGGCCATTGAAGGAGTATGCTCACTGTTATATTGTATGTAGTATAAATATTAGAAGTCTACATTATATAAATAATTTAGTCTAAATAGTAGTCTGGCAACAAAACTTACTCTGAATATTTAGAATCATCCAATACAACATGCATAGCAATCCAACTCTGTTTTTCTGTGATACTCTCCTCACTGCAGAACAAATGATGCATGGAACTTGAACCTCCAAACGACCCACCACTTCTACCTTCTAAGCTTAAGTTCTCTAAGCATGAAAACAGATTAAAAATATCTTTTGGGTACGGAGTCTTTTTTGTATCTATTGGTAATGAAAAATGTTGCTCTTCATGTATATAAGTAAATACTTTTTGTGGCTTACATTCTGTAGAATTTAATGTATTGTGATGATCCAATTCATATTCAGTGACACAATTATGTATATCTGTGTAATAATTAATTTCCCAGGTACTGAAGACTTTCTCTTGCCATTTGAATGTATATTCATTTACTGTATTAGTTTCAATTTTGTCCAAATCGACCCTCTTTGATATATTCATGAATTCTTCATATTTTGGTAAATTTATCGCACTAGCTTTAGGTTTAATTGTTATTCTGTAAGGTTCAAAAGAATTCTTTTTAAATTATGTTCATACAATCTATGCTTTTAACAAAAAAAGTTTAAAATATAAATAACTAACTAACCCATGATTTCTACCTACCCCTCTGAGTTACGGGCGAGTGTATTTATTTATTTATATTTAAATTTCAAACAGAAGGCATATCATATTTAAATTGCTTAAATAACAGCGTACTGCAAAACTTTTCAAATAAATCTTGAATAGTTACACACATACAATACGAATATGCGTATTGTATGTGCCTGTATTAACGAATATATCAATTTATTTGAAATAAAATAGCTATTTCATGCAATAAAAATACGCCACATACTTTATCTTTAAATCATCGACCGGTTGCTTTAGCCAATAAACTCCAGGAATTTTATTGTTACTATTAAAATTATACATATTATATTCAGATTTATATTATAATGTAGTATTTATAATCCCTCTTTATCTCTTTTTTTAAATGGAAAATATTAGTTGACTTTGTATTGTTGTGGTTGCCATAGTTACGTTCCGATTTTGCATTTCAATCAAAATTTCAATTTCTACATAGAAATTATATTGAATATTCATTAAATTAATTTAAAATTGTGTATATTACCTCAGTTAAAACTACGTCGATTTTTACATTATTAATTTAAGAAATGGAATTAGTGTTTCATTGACACAAAAAAATATATTATATTTTTGTACGCCATAGTTGTATGCAAGTAATGGTAAAACAAGGTTGCGTTCCACTAAGCATTCACAACGCTTACAATACAGCTTTGGCCGTTCCACGATCCACTTAACGACTTAATCGTCATGGCCGCGGCAAAGACGTCACTAATTACGTCATCATTTTCACTCGCACCCAGTTCACAACGACCCATTTCAAACGTGGATCTTTGCGATTTTTTAAAACTTAAAGTAACTGTACGTAACATAACAAAAACCAAATTTCCTACTATCACCGTATAAAAAAATATTATAACATTATATCTTAAATTAACTAAGCATTCCACTAAAATTAAATATAAAATTATATTTTCAATTTAAATCGAGTTAACTAATGAATATTAAAGTTTATTATTTAAACTTACAAACCGCAACCTATCCTCTTTAAACTCTTTCTTTAGTTTTTCTAACTCGCCGTTTGTATTATTTACAAGGTTATTTGTATTACGTCAAGGTGGACACTCAAAATGCTACATAATCCATTCCACTTTAGTTTAACGATCTGAATCACGTGAAAAAAATATTGCACGTGAGTGTAAGTTTCGTGAACAGCTAGTGGAACGTAGCCTAAGTAGTACAACTGTAACTCAAGATACGTCAATTTACAAAGAGTATATAAAAATGTCAGTGTGTCAGGCTCACCTCAGATGTCAAGCTCAGGCCAGTTTATAACGGTATCTTGGACGTAGTAGTTAATCGTTGCTTTGTTATCAATGATATAAACACGAACACAATATAACTTTATCCGAATATTACAAGGTCTTCACTATCTTATCGCTGCTATGAATCGATTGTGAATAATCGAAGATTGTTTGAAAAAGCCACAAGATGATGTGATATTCAGTCAACATTTAAAGTAGTGAATTTTTTTATTGTTTGATCAGTTCGCAACGGATAGTTTTTAGTGAAAATGCCTTCGCAGCAGAGAGAAACTACAGTTTCCGTGCCACTCACTCCAACCAGATCCGATTTATACTGGCGAAGAATATTTAACAAAGTAAGTCAAGCTGCCTTTTAGTCATAATATTGAACTTTCGCTTCGATATGTCTGCGACCGTTGTCACTATTCCTTCACTTTTTTATTATTTATTCTTACGTTTATTTGTACAATTAGGATCATGTTTTTGCATACATCATTTTCTATTACCATGATCATCTAAAAAATATTTGTTTAGTGCAACAGTAACAATATAAATAAAATTGTGTCAGAGCTCAGAGCCTTAGTCTTAGACATATAGTCTCTTGTTGATTTCTAGTTCTCTGTTGCAAATAAATTATATTTAAAACCTTTTACTTGGCTTATTTCTTGTATTTTTATAAGGAGATAAGATTAACCTCTACATATGAACTTATCAGGCTAAAATGTACAATGTCGCCCGCTAATATGGTTGTTTAAGGGGCTGAAGGGAGGGGAGGAAGAGTGGAGAAACACACCCCTTGAAGGGAGAATTACGCAACCGCCCCCCGTGTTATTTTAAAGATTTTTTTTTAAATTCCGGAATTTCGTCAGTCCAAAAGGAATTTTTATTGCATAGAATTAGTTGGCAAACGAGCAAGCGGATCACCTGATGTTAAGTGATCGCTACCCATAGACATCTGCAACTAACTAATGAGTTGCAGATGCGTTGCCTACCCTTAATGGACATAGGTGGGGACATAGAGAAAATGGCTGGCCCATTATCACTTCTTTAGAATAGAACAGCTTCTTCTTTGCAACCAACAATCGGAACTTCTGAATTTGGGGAAGCCTAACGTTGTCGCCCTCATCCAGTCGGTTACCAGATTGGCCCATGTGGGAGGCTCCTATGCTGCGTCAACCTGTACATATGAATATATTAATTTACCTTGATAAAGGGCTTTATTTCGGTGTTTAGCCAATGTTCCATTTACTTACGAGATCTATCAGTTTAAAAAAGAAACTAAAATGATTAAAATTGATTAATTTCTTGGCGATAACGGCAGATATAAACCGGTTGTTTGAGAAATATTACGTTTTATATTACGTAAGAAAAAAAACACTTACTCCTATACAGCGAAATATTTTCCAATGACTCATATCTCGGCCTCGCTTGTGAATACTCTCAGATACTATTTCCAAATACTTTATCTCGGATGGATTGAAAAACTACACATGACATTAAAAAATATTTTTTATTCTCTTTGCGATTGAAAGAGATAGCCTAGTTTCACTTATGTCGGCAGACCTTATGTTGTGTTTCAAATATTTGTTTACATTTTGTGGCAAGTAAAGTTTTCGAAAGCTTTTTCATTCATTCATAAATTTGTACTAAAATTCTGAATTCAAACTCTTCCATGAGTCTTTATGTTGAACGATAATAGATGGGAAATAATCAGACAGAGCGTCGGCATTCGCTCAATTGTTTTCTTTCATAATGCCATTTTTACAAGCGACACACTGCGCTAATACAGTAAGGTGACACGTTCAGTAAACTGTATCCAGGTCAGAGTCCTGTGGCCTGTTTTTGTAAACTACGCAAACTACATAATATACAATACGAAAAGTAGAACAGTCCGTACTTGCCGACAGTTGCATTAAAATCTCAGAATATGTCGTCTAAACCGCAGCCGAAACTTTATGGAATATTTTAAAGTAACGTGACAATACAATGGATCCCAATTTAACACAAATGGAATAAACTTCGTTGTTCTCGCTGGAGAGGACTTGATATAATAACGCACCGCAGATTTTTCATATATATATATATATTGTTGGAAGGTGGCACACGAGCAAGCGTATCCCGATCAAGTGAACGCTGCCCATAGACATTCGCAACAGGCAAATGTGTTGAAGATGCGTTGCCTACTTTTAATAGACGGAGGTGGGCATAGATAGGAAAAAGGATATTCCCTTTTCCCCATTAACTCCTTCCCCGTCCAACCTTCCACCAACCGCGCCTCAATATTTTATCTCTTCATGAGTGTTGAAGCAAACTATACAATATTATATATATATATATATATATATATATATATATATATATATATATATATATATTAAAATGATTCGTCCGTGTCAGTGAACTTAACCTACAAAACGCATGCAAATTGTCCTCATGCGACCGATGTAACACACTTGTATATGCATATAAAAGTCCAACTGAATTGTTAATATAACTTGTACTATTTTCGTTTGTACGCAATCCACATCTGGCGGCGTTCCAGGGCACGTATAGTTTGTTTAACTGGTATCAAATGTAAAGCGGTGTGCAACCAACATCCGACTATTGTAACATTTGCAGATATAATACATAAAATAACTGGATATTTTATCATTATATAAGCTCGTCGGTTCCGGGTGCTCCTTATATCGCCCTTCTTTTGTATATCACTAATCTGGTCGATATAAGTTCTCCTAGGGCGTCCTGCCAGCGCTGCCACTCACTGCCGCAACATGAATTTGTTTTGTTATTCTCTCTTCATTCATCCTTTCAGCATGCCCGAATCACCGAAGCATACCTTTCTGAATTCTAGTCACAACCACTTTCAAGCCATACTTATTACGTTATTAGGCCTATTATTCAGCCACCAAACGCTGGTTAGTTTAAACTAACCAGCCTTTAGTGGTTACTGAAGTTTTAATAACTTCATTTTCTAAAGCGTTCCAATTCTCATTATTTATACAGTCTACCAGTATTGTACATTTTTATGTCTTGATTCTAGGTTTAACATAATATATAAACAATGTTATATTAACACAAGTGTAAATATATCACATAAGATTGCCGTAACAGTGGTTTCATATTCTAATACTTATTAAGGTTTTTGACTTGCTATTGCAACATTTATAATCGTACGGGCCGCGTTCAAGATGTATGATAATATATATATATATATATATATATATATATATATATATATGTATGTATGTATGTATATATATGATATGTTCGCGTCTTTATGCTGTTGTATTGGGAAAACATTGTATCCGGCTCGAAGGACCAAATGGTACAAAGAAAGGGCGTATTTATAATGTCATTTTTAAAACAATGTCAAACGTGATATTTTCGTAAATTACGCTCGACGTTAACAACCTACAGACGAATTGATAACCTCACCGTTTTTGAAGTCGGTTAAAAAAACGACAGAGCTCAATCTTCAGTCAGTATTGTGTCGCCGTATGTCTAACAGATATATTTTCTCATTGCGAATTCCTACAATCAGATTTCTACACAGATGTTATTAATTGAACTATAGGTAAAGGTGTGCCAAAGACGGGGAAGGAAAATGAATTGCAATATGTATTTGCATTGGCTTAATAAGTGAAGCTAATTAAAATGATTTTAGGCATGACTACACGGTACAGCTATAGCTTTAATCAATGCACAAGGGCACCGAGATTGTCGCTCTGAGTCATTATGATATCAAAACAATCCGCATTCACTCACGAGACGGTAGCGCGAGCAAAAGAACACATGTCTCAATGCGCCAACATATACGCTATTTGTCGCTGAATAGAGTGACGTTGCGTTCAATTTCCACGATAATTTACTTGTTGTGTACTACGCTAACAAGTCGTACCCGTCTTTCAAAAATTGTTTTGCGAGTTCGATCTTGCGTAATGCTATTGTATTTCTAAAATCTAAGGTACTGTCTATGTATGGGTGGGCTTTACATTTACTATTTACATTTAAATGAATGTCAAAAGCATGTCGTATGAAAAAAAACATTAAAATATTTTTTTTTATGGAAGAATGTGTGCCAAACGAACAGATCTGCAGAATTGAGAGAGGTATGCTTCGGTTCGGGCATGTTGAAAGGATGAATGAAGAGAGAATAGCTAAACAAATTTATATGGTAAAAGTGAGTGGCAGTGGTAGGGGACGGGGAGAACTTATATCGATCAGATAGATGGCTTATTAAAAAAGGGCGATATAAGGAGTACCCATAACCGACAAGCATGTATGCGTAGATTTATGAATGTAGAAGAAGCGAGAGAGGTGTGCCAGGATCGTGCCAAATGGAAATCCATTATCTCTGCCTAACCCCCTGGGTTGCGGGCGTGAGCACGTATGTGATGCCGTACCCTAAACCATTGTGATCTTGGCGCTTTAAGCCTTATTCATATCAAAATTGTTCTTTAGATTGGAAGATTTACAGTTATTACTCAGTTGGTCACGTATGACTCATTGAAATTGTTAGGAAATAGTGAATTGTCAACTGGATGTCACCAATTACGCTATGCGTCAACGATTGTTATGTTTCGCGAAATGTATGTGTGATGTTTCACATTTATTAAGACTTTTATATAATACTTTCACTCTTTCGTCTTTTCTCCTAACCATACTCATAGGTCTTCTTTCTCTTCCTCACTCATTATATCCGTCTTGCTCTTTCACTTACGTTTTGTTCGTTTTTGCGAGAGTTGTAGCATTCACACGCGTGTAACAAGAGAAGTTAACAGTAACAACAACAATATCTGTTGCACGAATTGGCGGGTTCGACCGGTGAAATACCACGACCTCACCAAGGCAGGCGTGAAGTAGAAGTATTCTGCGTTTCGCCTGATGAGTGAGGTGCCGGAGGCTTAATTTCAGTCCTCTTCCCCTTTCCACCCTTTTCGTATAAAGATAGGATGGCAAATGGAAGAGGATTGGTCGGGGAGAGGGAAGTATCTTTTTCCCGTCTGTGCCTTCCTCTGGCCATTATAGGTAGGTAATCTGCAACATATTTGCTTGTTGCGGATGTCTATGGGTAGCGCTCACTTAACATCAGGTGACCCGCTTGCTCGTTTGCCACCTTCTCACATAAAAAAAGTTATAAATCCCGAATATAGAAGAAATATACTTCTACTTTAAGAAAAACTATACCATAAGAATATTTAGTGTTGTAAAATGTTTTGTGAAAAAAAACAGACAATCTTTAGATATGCCACTTCGTTTAAGGGACGAAATTGAAATATGGTAATTAATTTGTTATCAAGTAATTAAAAATGTAAAAATAATATAACGTAGTGTATAATAGTAATTATTAATTAATTATTTTTTAATGAATATATAGTTCAGTTGCAAAGTTTTTGTAGGTTTGTGGTCAGCTATTATTTATTCAAGTTATAACACTGTTTTTCTGACCTCTTATCCAGCACTCGGTTTTGCGGTCGAGTTTGTTTCTCAATGAATCACGATATTGAGTTTACGGATCATTGGAAATGATTTTTATAATGACTGTTTACACTTCGTCCGCGTTAATTATTACTAAAACGCAGACAGATGGTTTCGGTTCAATTGGGATTAATTTATAATAATTTGTCTTCTGGTCTGTATGAAACTAACTGACAGATATACCAACGCACACCAACTACTAGACTGGCGACTTGAAATTTTACACAGGTTCTGTTCTTACGTAGGCGAGCGCCCAGGATTTTTCTAAATTCATCCCCTAAAGGTCTAAAGTTGGGGATGGAAGTTTTTATATAGAAATTAATCCAATGTAAGTGGACTACAGTTATATTTTTATATTGTATATCGTCTAATGGTATAAATTTTGGACAAAAACTAAAATTATTGGGCGTTGTACCGTTTATAGCTTTACCCCACTTACGGGGTAACAGTAATCCATTAGGGCGTGAATGCACTGCTGTTTTATCTTGAGTCATCAATAAGCACGTGGAACATTTTTAGTGTACACTGCAACGATCAAATATATTTTAGTTTAGTTTTTAATGCTTATAAAATTGCGAATATTTGTAAAAAAGGAAATGTAAAAGATGTTCCGAAGACGCAGCAAATGTTAAACTTTTTTTGGACATAAATTTGTCCATTGAAACTTCTAAGCTGATTTATGTATGATTATTCTTTTTATTTTGCCTAAAATAATACAATTTAAATAATAGAAAAATCGCATTTTACAGCGTGTTCCAAAGTCATTATCGTGATTACTTAATAATGCTATCATATACGCTAGTGCATGTCTAAGCATTTTTTCCGGCTTACGTAGCAAACGTGAATGGGCGGCGTTACTCAGGCCAGTTGATAACAGGTTGTTTGCTCGACACTGATTAGATTACCTCGAAGTAGAGCCAGCGCGGAAAACAGATCGATACACTCTTTATAGAATACTGATATGTAGTACTGTAATTTCTTAACGTGGATTTCCACTGGCGAAAAATCGTGTCTGAAATCGCTTTCTCTCTGAAACAACTGACATGACAATATCTTTTACCTATACAATTTTCTCCTACCAAATATCGTCTAACGCGCCTAAACAAGTTCCCAGCTCAATCATCAACAGTTTGGTTCCAACTTAACATAAATGTAAACACGATAAAAATACAGCGATGTGACATAAAACACTGGCCAAAAAATGTGTAATCGTTTATTAATGTCAACAAAAAACCCAACAGAAAAAAAGCGTATGAATGTTTGTGGATCGCGTACCAACCGCTGTGTTTGTACGTGACCTAATGTTTAGAATAGACAATGAGAGCGATGATAAACTGTCATTTTTATATTGTTTATGGATATTACGTAGTTGATAGAGGATGTAATTATGTGTACGCAGCTCTATTGTTTGACAAAGAATATAATGCATCGATAACAAACTGAAACAAAGACAAAAAATGCCACTTGTGCACGAGCACGGGACCCATTGAACTTGTATTAACTTAGTTGGTGTGGCTGAGGAAAACATAAATGTTCTGCAGACCATAAGCCACAGTAAATATGTCCCAATCTATAAATATCACGGTTGTTCGACCAACATCACAAGTTACAGAACTAAAAGAGTTTGTTCCAGAACATAATGTAAATCCATAATCTCAGCCTACCCTGCCTGGGTTACGGGCGTTAATTTTTATACATATTATTTACAGTACGACAAAGATAATGACGGGCGGATATCGTATGTCGAGTTGAAGAACATCATAGAGTCCCGGGAGTACGACCACGACCTGCCCGACAATGTGGTGGAGAAGATCATGTCGTTAGTAGACCGGGACAACTCGGGCTACCTCGACTTCGCCGAGTTCGTGGCTATGATGCACAACCCCGACCTTAAAGCCGTCTTCGGCCACTTTGTCGCCAGATACGTGCATTCTATTATACCGCACAGAGACCCAGTGGATACTACCGGTGAGTGCTTTACAAAAAATTGTATTTTTTTTTATTATTTAAATGGAAGTGTTGTGTTTCTAGTCAAAAGATATTTAAATGAAGCATACACACAAGGATACTGTATTAATTTTTACTATGTATTTGTATCAAATGTAAAAAAATCCATATATATTGACTTACTGTTCGCAACCAGCAATATTGTTTGCACGTAACACAATGCTCGTAATTTAATTTATACGCTATTATGCAACTGTATTATATTATCTATGGTCTTAACTTTTTAATGTCTATGCGCATGCAATTAATAGCTTGTTATAATACATATATAGTCTATATTTGTTTGATAGGAACGTGGCCAGGATTCCAAGCGGTGTCGACGCGTGACGGCGGTATTTTTTAAATTTTTTCTGTTGGTGTCATCGTCATTATTTTTCCGGCCATTATTTTTTTTTGGTACATTCATTGTTCATTCAAAACTTTGGCTGTTCGTGTTTACTGGTTCAATCTGGATTTTGTTTTGACATCGTATTTTATATCTTTCGATGACATTAGAGCAACTTAAAAATAGAAATGTGTCAAGTTTGTGGGACTTTAACAATCATAGCCAATTTAAATGCTGGCGCTACAGATAATAAATTTAAATGTATGACTCAAGTGTCATATTTTCAATTTATACTAAATTAAAGCAATTTTACCTTTAAATATATATATATTCGATTCATTCAGTACACGCGGCCTTTTCATCGGCTAATCCCGTTCATGATTTCATTGAAAGCTAATTTAATTTTGCTTTCTTTTCACTTGTTGTTGTGTCGAAAGTATCCCACGATACGGATACGCGAGTCGCTTTGACAATCATTGTTTTTGTTGTGTTTTTCTTTATACCATTGTCTATGGTTTTGTGTTTTTCCCATTTGTCAGTGTTGCTTTTTATGTGTATAAAAGATAGGAAGGTTGTGGGTTTGTGTGTGAATATCTACTGAGTAACGATATGACTTGATCAGTAAATTTAAATTTGTTTTTTTTTTTAGTTAGGAGCGTGTAATATGTTCATAAATAAAACTCGGAGGGGGTTCACTTATTTAATGCCGAAGACGAGAGTGGCGCACTTTAAATCGTGTTTTAATGTGTAGATCACCATAATATCTAATACATTTAAACGAGCGGTTCTTGTATATATATAATCTGGATCTCGGAAACGGCTCCAACGATTTTCATGAAATTCTGAATTTAGATTCGGTTTCTATTTTAAATTCATCTATTTGGTTGTATTTTCCATAAAACGTCAAAAAATATGTAAATCATTATGTGCGCCATCTTTTGATAGGTATTTGCATTATCTGTTGTTGGATCGTTGTCAGGGGCTAACTAACCGATATCTCATGTTTTTGTTAGGTGGCGCTTTATCTTAAAAGAAACACGAACTTACATCTAAAAGACAACAGACAAAGGCTCGGTCCGCAGCAAGTCCTACTGAAATTGAGTGATTATCATCAAATCTTAGATTAATATAGTGAAACGACAATCTAATGAAACTCTTCAAGCTGTTCAAACCTAAACGGCATTTTTTACCAATGTTTTTTTAACAATACATACAAACAGTAACTCCAAAGTTTTGCCAAAAGATTCTCTCTTATATATGTACACTACCAGAACAACATGCAAAAACTTTTCCACCCCAGCTCACCGTTTTGGGTTAAGAGCGTGATTATATCTTAAATGAATTTAAATACATAGTTTTATTATATTAAAAAATTTAAAGGTAAAAAAAATATTTCTGATTCATACGTGTCAGTTTTACTGTGCGTTTCCACTGGAGTAAAATCGTGTGATATATCTTTCTCTATGAAAAAAGAGAGAGAGGTGAATGACAACATGTTTTATGTTGTTTTCAGCAGTGGAACTCACTGTTATTTAGAAATTAAATATAGTGTGCTCGAATCCGCAAACCTATGTCAACCGTACAGGTTTAGCGTATGTATGCGTGTATGGTAATTTTTTTCAGTTAAATATTGTATAATTTGTATACATTTTAACTAAAATAATGAATATATTAATAATAAATCGTTTATTTCCCACAATCAATCACAATTACACAATTTATGAAGAGTCACTAATGAGCAGGGGTCTGGTGTCCGAACTAGGGGACCCTGTGTGATGGATCACGAGGCCTTCGCCCCTTATAATTAGCTTCATGAACAACTTAACTTTATCCCTAGTTAGTATTAATTGTTTTTCCTTGAACAAATACTTATGTGATGATTTAATTTTAGATAAATCACGTCCCAGAGTTACCTTAACATAAAGACCTTTGACATTTATCATTTTGATCCGAAGATCTCAATCTACCTACATTTTTTCTAGCGCTTAATATCAAAACAGGTAAAACGCGCGGATTTCAACGTTGACGGTATCCGGCACCCATCTTGAACGTGGAAGGTAGCGAGCTATTGTGTTTTGAAGTATAGATATTTTACCTCGTACGCTGAAAATTAATTGTTTTTTTTACTATGAAATTACTAGCATCCAATGAAAAAGCGCCAGTAGACTAATTGTTAAAGATACGGACTGCGAAACATGCACAGCATGGTCGTGAGTTCGAATCCGATTTTCGACTATTGTCGTGAACCCTTCCAAGCATCTACTAATATTTCATAGACATACCCAAGTAGTGTTGGCGTCAGGCAGGCGTCCGTAAAAAGAACTATAGCCAAAATGAATACGTCGTGTGTCGACCCCACATAAGAAAGTGGGAAAAGGATAGGCAGATTAGAGGAAATCACCAAGTAGATCGGAGAACAGTAACATCCAGAAATAAAGCCTATTTCTGTTGTATTAACATCCATGCTAACATCGATGCTCAGTTTAGAACAGGTAAACAATGCACTGAAATAAACCCTAATGGTGCAATAATCGTGTAACGTGTTCACCGTGGCAGTAACTAGGTCGAATCTTTTAGCAATACCAATTTCGTATATGTAGTTTTTTTAGAGATGTTATATCACCCTGATCACGTAGCCTGTAGCCTAGCGAATATAGAATCGCGAGTTTTAACAGGTTTTAGTAATCGGATAATAGCTACCGATCGAGCCGAGGCTCGGCTATCTCGGGCACCCTCGAATCGGAATGCTGAACGAAAGTTCGAAAACCGAGGTTCCCTCTCGGTGGCCCTTGAGCCCGGTCACATGGAGCGTCCGTCGAAGCGACCTAAGAGCTGCGCGGACTATTAATCCTGTTATAATAATAAAGTAACGGCCCGAGCAGAGGCTTCCTCTTCCAAAGGAGCCCTCGATCTTAGTTACTCTTAAAGAGGCTTAGGCTAGGCGCCTACTGCGGCCTGATCAGGAAAATCTGATAGACGAAATGATCTGTCTCTAGCGGTATTTCTAAACCAAAACGTCTTAGAGTCCTTCCTCTGATACTGCGGATGTTCAGGGGCGGCGGTGGTCACTTAACTTTAGGTAACCCTATTAAAACTTTCGTGATAACTTATTAACTTTTTATAAAAACGGCTATACCCACTTTCGCGTTTTTAATATTGCACTTAATTTCCCCTTCATTATCATTTAACAATGGGTTAGACAGAATCCCTTTCGGCTTAGCTTATTTCTTAGTAATGATATTTTATACTCCTGCTTTTAGTTAGGTGCCTCAATCCCGTATATTCCTCTTGTTCCTTGTTAAATGTATGTTCAAAATTCAATTTCATCTGAGCGACGCCAGGCGCGAAGGCTATGCTGGAACAATTACGAGCGCAAACGTAACAGTTTCTACCTTATCTCTTTTATATTAAAGTCAAGGTTAAGTAAACGGGTACGTGACTAACTTTGTTTATTATTGTGCTTAACGTTGATAAATCTTCTACAATTTGGTGAATACAAAAAACATATCTAATTTCTTTGTTTGATAATAAACAATAAAGTTTTTTTTTTAAATCGCCCAGTCTTTGTCACTGGCCATTAATAGTGAATGGCTTTTGACGTGATAAACAATGAAAGCTATTTATATTGAATAGATCTTCACGTCTTTATTATCTTTATAAAGGCCAACATAGATACAAATTAGATCTTCACTATATAGCATAACAACCAAGTGCCGGCCAACAACATCGCGTTAATCATAGAAAATGGAGGAACAAAAGGCTATGAATGAAATGAAGTGATCCCTCCCAGGGACGGAGCGGCCTTGGCGGCTGGTGTAAACATGGCCGCGGATGGATGCGAAAGCGTTCACGTAGCACCGCTGACTTACGCGGTAGGAACATTGTGGGGTTTTAGTCGGTACGAGTCCTACGCATTTGCTACCGCAAGGGCGCATTGCATGGGCATTTCTTGGCATCAAAAAATAAGATAACTTATGACCTCTCCAGTGACCTCTGTTCTCTTTTCTTCTTAGTACATTTAAACATCAACGTATCAATGCTTATTTATTACGGTTAAAGTTAGTAATTTCTCTCATCTGGCCGTACCTTACTGACTCGCTTCGGCATTGTAAATTAGCCTTTCCCATTCTTTAAAGATGCCCGAACTCGCTCATCCTTTAACCCACAATACTTTCACGAAGATTCAGATAATTAAATAATGTTATTCCTGCAGGGCACAAGACCGGTAGAACAAGAGTTCAGAAAAGTTACGTTGCGTTCCCAATGGATGTGGCATGTCAAGTGTCTGCCACATCTGACAAGTCCGCCAAATCTGCCACGTCTGCCACACTGAGGATCAATGACTTTTCACCCTCCCCCTCCCGCTCCACACGATCGGATGATGAATCATGTGCGTAAAGGAATAAAATTAATTGATGTAGTACAAACACGTAGTCTTAGTACTTATAATGATTTCTTTCTTTCTTGCTCCTTGTACCACCGGCGCAGCATCGTTTTAGAGAGGAATGATACATGTCTATGCTCTTCTCTGTCCATGGTAGGCAACGCATCTGCAACACATTTTCTTGTTCCGGATGTCTATGGGTAGCGGTCACTTCAAATCAAGTGATCCGCTCAGGTGATCCGCTTGCCCGTTTGCCACCTGCGTCCATAGAAAAAAGAAATAAAAGTCATGAAGGGATCCGCTTAGACAATTTCTACTAGCGGTAGAAGAAACTGATACATCACATAGGCACCTATCTATATCTTCTAGGGAAATCCCGCGTTTTTTCGAGCTATATTTAAACATGGCGCAAACTTACTTTCTGTTTGCAATTTATGAATTACTACGTGAAAGCTACAGTTACGGAGACGTAGTTGTACGTAGCCCATCAAAAATTACATTGCAAGCCTTTGGTGCTGGTGGACCTGACTCTCCGACAAATCACAGAAGCATAAATGTCACCGAGCTTTTGTAAACTTCATCTGTTTATAATCGGACTAGGAATTACAAACTGACGGAGTTTACAATATTTCGGTGAAAAATGCTATCTACCTCTACTTCCTCCTCGTATCCTGTGAGGTCGAGATACTTTTCCGGTCGTACCCAGTCCAACATATATCGTTGTTGGGTCTTCCAATGCTGTATACGTGGCTGTAAGACTTATCCGAATCGTCACGTAACAACGAATCTCACGACGTCACCAGCAACTAACATTGTCTCGTGTTTTCTCTCTCTTTCTACCAAATTTATCTATTTATAGGCATTGAGCAACAAAGGTCCATAACACCGTTATTCAATTACGTATGTAAGCCGAGCGACGTCAGGGCTCAATTTGACCTCTATTAAAACGTTAACCGGACGAATCTCTTCATGCGACCCACGATTGCGCTTTACCTAGAGCCAAACGACGCGTCGTTAATGTATTTTGTAATAATAAAAATTTTCCTTTTACATTAGTTTTAATTGATGTTAAAATATCGGAACTTGGTCAATTATTCTTAGTTAAATGAAACAAGAAAAAAAAATCGTCGCTTTTAAATTCAATATTAACACAAAAAAATATTTTCCAGGTTGCATTGTTAGTAATCTTTTTTACTAATACTCTTTGTCAAACCAACTAAGCTTGTTTTTTAAATCAATCGAATGTCAAAGATTCGAACCTATGACCTTTTGTTTCGCAAGCCCTCTGATCTGTTAGTCTATGGCCGCTTGTAACAATACAATGACATCGTTCTTACGGACACCAATTAACCCAGACTGTTGCAGTACGTCGCCTTGCAACCTTTGCGGTAGTATTTTGCAATAAGCGCGGCAAAACGGACGCCACTGCTCGGCGTCTAATCCCTTTCGACTGTATTAAAAAAAAGAAACGCGCGGGAAAACGAAGCTGTCAAGTATTGTGACAGAACGTTTTCTTTATCTGTAATAACATACCCAAAAATGTGTCAAGTAATTAGACGTTTCGTTAATTGTATTTTAAATAGGGTTTTTGAACGATACATTAGTTCGTACGGCGTAGAGTGACCGGTGCAGTAAAAGATGTGGTTCAAAGCGTGCAAGAGTAATATAAATTCATACAATACTAAGATACAGACTCATAATTTTTACGTAAACAGTTTGAACAAAATACTGAAATGTGTCAAGAATATTGTGAATTATTTTGGTAGGCCTCTACGTATTTATTTTTATTTAAAAAAAATTGGCTTAAATGATTCACATCAGCTGCATGAAGATTTTAAATCTTGAAAAAATAAATTATACTTGACTGTCCATTACCAAAAAGCATGATATTCCAACATCCATTTTCTGTACCAATGAAATTTTCAAAGGAGAATCAGTATAATCCCCACTTCCGTGTGTGGTATAGTCAGTGGCTGATCCGTGGGGGGAGTAGGGGTTTGACCCTTCTGAGGGTATGTTCTACCAAACAACGCATACATTGTATGTAGCTTAACATATAACAAGGTTTGTTAAAAAACCATTATAATAATAATTATCAAGATATCACTTAAATAGTTGTCATGGCCCTAGGGTTGTCAAAATATACGGTACGTTCTGAAAAACAATACATTCTTTTGTCCCCAATGGGAAATGTAGTCCGCTGCGTATCTAAGGGCTGATACGAATGTGAATAATATTGTCGTAGTAACCTATCCAGTGATATCGGATTATGCGGTCGTCCTTGCCCATCACACGAGGAAAACATCAACGCCGATACATCTGAGAAGCGAGTTGAAGCGGTTACAACCCGCACACGATTACCTATTATCTAATATTTCTCAACTTGATGGTATTGAAATCAACGTTAGTAGATACGATCCCGGATATTGACAAATACGTTCCTATGTAGTATTATCTAATACAAAATCCTATCCTCATATATCCTATTATCAAGCAAGTTTATTAGCTGTCTTTGTGCCAGACAGCGCCAATGTGTTTATATTACTGCTGAGTACGAATAGACTTATCCACTTAAATAATTTCCCCACAAATACTTTGCCGTGTTTCACAACTATGCCCAATATCTGACTACGTGGATACGACATCCAATTTTTATGTATACGGGCTGTACGGAAACTACTTGTCTGATATTAAAGATCTGAGTATAGTTCCTTCTTTTCCTGATGGTATCCATTATGATCAAAATAAATCTTGTGCTAAGATAGCCTTATAGGGAGCGAGATTAAGATCAGATAAACAATGGCAATCAGGCATAAAATCTTGCAAACAAAACAACCGATGTATTGAACAGATTAGTATAGAACTGGCAATAGATAAAAAATTATAAACCACCGTAGGTTCGTTTTCTTTTTTTAAATTAGCAGTGTTATTAAAAAACAATCCTTGGTATTACATTTTGACAACAGACCCATCATAATCATTGAAATCTTTAATATTGGGTATTGCAGCTTTTAACCTTTTTAAAGCTTGCTCCAATATTTGATGCTAATTTAACATCATATTGCAACTAACTAACCTATTACTAAAAACTGCATGAAACTTACTAATCAGATATTTTGTTTTCTCTTCCTCCCTATTGTTGCTTATGTTTAACCCCGCTGTCTGTTTAATCCTTCCATTACCTTGGTTATATTATTTTGATCAAATGTTTGATCCAATTTCTTCCAACCTTTTGTAAAGCCAATTCCTTTTAATTGAATATCTTCTATATCTAACTAATTGACTTATTGCATCCTGCATAACGCCTGCCATGCGGATCTCGCGTGGACTATTTCTCCGCTATTCACAACGGAATATAACTGGCAACGTCCAACCATTGCTTGTTGGTCAAAATTATTCCGGATGATTCTTTGCCAATCCACAAAACTATTCCAAATTGTCTTCTGGTCTACTCCCTTTGCTTTTGCTTCCTTTTCCACTTGATCCCTCTCTCGTGTTCTTCCTATTGTGTTGCGTGCAGTCCCGACCCGTAGCAAAGCGTACTTCACATACACAGACGGCACCTACGAGGAGGAGTACAGCTGCTGGCCCCCCGCCGTGTGCATGATCATCATATCCCTGGTGGAGATCGTGCTGTTCTGCTATGACGCCGCGCAGGGCAAGACCGACGCCACCGGCCCCATCGCGCAGATCTTCATCTACAATCCGCACAAGAGACAAGAGGCTTGGAGGTTCCTCACGTACATGTTGGTGCATGTCGGGTGAGCTTACTCACAAAATAAAGTAAAATTATATGGATAAGATTTACGTTGTAGTGAGGTGTAGAGTGCAGCTTGATTCGCAGGTCATCTGGAATTATTAGATTATACAAAAAGTGAGTTGTTTTTCTTCAATTCATTTCTAAAACACATGGTCCTTCTGCCAACTCTATCTGCATTCTTGAATACGTAAGGTTCTGATATCTGCAATGCCGGTGCGCGTTACTAGTTTTCTTACAAAGTTACTGGCGAGGTAGCTAGAGGCCAAGATAAAAGAAAATGGTGTACGTAATTAATCTCGTGCTATAATTATACACTTTAACAGGGTAATTGCATATGATGACGCTTTTAAAACAATTTTATAATCAACTTGGGTCTTTTTTCCGTGGGAATAGGTTTAATTTACTTCGTTACGTTTAATACGACTAGCCGAGAAAAATCTTCCGTACCACATTGTTCACATTACGTGAAATCAGTTTGAATGAGTCCATCACATCAATTAAAAATTCACTTAAAAGCATATTTCTTATTGAAGATGCATAGATTTGGCCTCTCGATGTTTTGCTGATTGCATTTTTATGAGTTTGCGCAGGCGCATCTCTATTCTACCATCGGACGTTTTGACGTACGGCAGGTTTCCATCCTTTCATAGTAGAGATACCGAGCGTTCGGCAAAGGATTGGAACAAGTTACCGGTGTCAATGTTTTCGTCCGAATCAGACGTGGGTACCTTCATGAAAAGAGTGAATAGACTAGTGCGTACCATCTTGCGACCACGTCACTACTTAAAATAGGGTGGGATTGTAGTCAAGCGGTAGTTTAATTCTTTAAAAAAAAATAGATTTCTTGTTAGAATCTTATTCCATTCCTTTCAGTGTCGTTCACTTGCTGGTGAACCTCTTGGTGCAGTTATTCTTGGGAGTGCCACTCGAAATGGTGCACCGGTGGTGGCGCGTGGTGCTGGTGTACCTGGCGGGAGTGGCGGCCGGCTCCCTGGCCACCAGTCTCACCGACCCCAAGGTCTATCTTGCTGGCGCGTCCGGCGGGGTCTACGCGCTCATCGCAGCACATGTCGCCACTATTATTATGGTAAATAGTAATAAATTTTATTACAATTCTGTTCTATTTAGAAAATTTTCGGAAAAAAACTGTTTTAGACACCGGATTGCTTGGAAATTGACCACGCTTCAATTTAATCAAGTGAAGTACTTATAGAGCATGTATATTATGTGATTACTTATATACAGCGTGCTCGAATTTGTACTTGTATTGTACAAAGGTAAACGATCTATGTATTCACCTAAGCGACTAGTATGACCATTCAAAACTTTGTAAGATTACTACGAGAATATAGTGGAAAGTGGTAAAAGACTATGTCTACCTCGGACAGGCCCATCAGCTTGACCTGAGTAACTTCAGTAAAGAAATCGATAGACGCATTCCACTCGCTGCGCAAATACTTCAATGACCTATGGCGCAGAGACTTGGACTCTGGGCCCACCAGTAAAAAGACACACAGCGAGAGCTGAACTATTCTTGGTGTTTCTCTATAGATACTGGAACGAAGATATTCGACGGGGAACTAAAGTTTACGACCATAGTTCTAAAGTCAGTAAACTGAAGAGTCGCGACTTTTTTGGATTTAGGACTAGAGGCCACGGATGGGGACCAGAACTGTTGGGCGTACGTTTTCCAGATAGACCAATGATCTCGTGAGTCGCCGAAGTGGTTGTTCGTACAGCAGTGACCTAGGTAGGCTGTTGGTGGTGATGAAAATGCATTAGTTACTTCAGCTAATTATTTGTTTGTTCCAGAACTGGGCTGAAATGGAGTTCGCGATAGTTCAGCTGCTGGTATTTCTTTTGCTGGCCAGTGTGGACGTGGGCACGGCGGTGTACGACCGCTACTGGCGCCATATGCAGCAGAACATTGGTTATGTTGCGCACCTGGCTGGCGCGGTTGCTGGTAAGTCAGATAAACAACTGATCGTATGTAAAGAAGATAGTGGATGTATTGTTGCTTGACCATACAGCAAATGTCTCCACTCATCTGTCCATT
This sequence comes from Papilio elwesi, assembly GCA_029849275.1. Classification (NCBI taxonomy): domain Eukaryota; kingdom Metazoa; phylum Arthropoda; class Insecta; order Lepidoptera; family Papilionidae; genus Papilio; species Papilio elwesi. The sequence continues at coordinate 6,094,322 of CM056707.1, read as the reverse complement.
AAAGGTAGGCAACGCATCTGTGCGCTTCGAGGAGTCTATGAGTTCCTGAACATCGGGTGAATTATTTGCTCGTTTGCCACCTTCTTACGTCAAAAATGTGTTAGGTCAGATTCTGAATTAGAAAGTGATCTGACTGACCCTTAACGTATTTGTTCAGATTAAGTAGTTAGCACGTTTGTGGAAGAAGGATTGCAACGAGCAAGAGGTCAACCAGGTGTTAAGTGATTTGGTTATAAATATCCAAAACATGAAATTTTATTTGCATTGCTAGTCTATCGAACAGCGGTACGAAAATAAAGGGAGGGAAGGGTAATTTGCGAACTTCTCGCCATCAGCGACACGTGTAAAGTCACGCATTATATTAAAATAAATATGTACCTCTACTACTAATCAGTAGAATGATTTTTGCTACAAAGGCTACTTGGCGTAACCACTTTTATTTTTAAATTTAAGTGTCATATTCTTTTATTCCATAGATTAAGTTGGTTATCATTGAAGAGAGAATAGTCAAATTTATGTAGCGAAAGTGAGTGGCAATGTTGGTAGGGGACGTCTTATATCGATCAGATTAGTGGCTTACTAAAAAAGGGCGATATAAGGAGCACCCATAATCGACGAGCATGCGTAGATGTATGAATGTAGAAGATGCCAGAGAGGTGTGCCAGGATCGCGCCAAATAGAAATACATTATCTCTGCCCCTCTACCCCTCGGGGCTACGGGCGTGAGCGCATATTCATTTATATTTTATCAATAAGTAACAGATAGATCTCATGAAAATGTATTCTTTTCAGGTCTTCTAGTAGGTATAGGAGTTCTGCGGAATCTAGAGAAGAGAAAATGGGAGAAGCGGTTGTGGTGGGCGGCTGTCGTTCTTTATTTTTCCCTCATGATAGCTGGTGTTCTGGCTAATGTCTTTTGGACCTCGCATTTCCAGTGAAAAAGATTACAATCGAAACCAAAGTATTGTAAGAACCATGTGTTATTGAAAATACTATGAAACGAAAGAATGAATGCCTAAAAACCTTATTAATAATTACTACCAAATATCTGCCAATAGACCAAAATACTGTTTTTTTTTACGCTTAATAATTTCAAATGTTGTTTCTGAGAATATTTTACATATGGCAACATTTTAAAGTTGGGTGGGCGATTGGCGGGAAAACAATATTTGTCCAATGTACCTTTTTATGCAGCTAAATAATCTTAAGATAATAATGTAATTTCAATTGGAGTGAGCGATTTTTAATCTACAAAGTAAAATGGTGTTCAGAATTGTATTATCTATGCCTTGACATTAATAATCAAAGTGCCTTTTTGTATACACAATTATGTTTGTGTGCGTGTGTGTGTTTGTGCGCTATATTTAATGAACAATTACGGTGTTTTTTAAATGTAATTTAAAGTGTGTTTGTAAGTTATACACGTATACATGCTTGAAAATTAATATTAGTAAATCTTATCACATTTTTATGGGATCAATTCGAAGTAAATTGTCAATTATTTATAAAAAAAATTATATTATTATGGTTGTAGGATTTTATTTCACAAAACGCACAAAAACTAAAACGCAACGTTTTATTCAGGCTGCTATTTTTTTAAATAATATACATTAAGTAGAAGTAATTTTTCAGTATACACATTATGGTAATGTTATTATGTTATTATCATTGATTAGTTAATGTGGCAGAATACTTTTGGTGTCTTTGTCTCTTATGCAAATTTCTTCAAAAACCCTAAAGATGTATAAATGCACAAAATTGTCTTAAGTAATGAAAAAAATACGAAACTATTTTTTATTATTGTGTTTATTAATTAAAAGTATTTGCACAAATTTTGTATTAGGCAAACCGTCCCTAAATAGATTATGTTTTTAATATATTACTGTATTTATAAAATATTAAAATGTCAATAATGTAACCTTAAAAATATCTAAATATTCTGTTTAGTTAATTTTTTCTTTTATAATTTTGGCGCGAATTGTAAAAGGTTATGTTTAAATGACATATGTCAATGTAAAATTTATTACAAATAGTTTTAAACAATGCAACCGATAACATTTTTATATTACATAGACCTCACATGCACAAGTGTTGTAATCGTAAACGAAGTCCTGTGATAAAAAGTGTTTAATTCTGTTGTTTATTTGTGCTTTAAGGGAATCAGTATTTCGTTTCATTATTTATTCCATTAGACGGGATTATGCGATGCGGATTTATATAGTTTGTTCCACATAAAGATGGAATTTTCGTAAACAAAAGCTACATCTTACCCTTTACGTAGTAAATTCTAAAATATTTTCAAAAAAATTTTTTTTCTTACAGTAACATTAGCTATCCGTATTTTATAATTTCATATTTTTACATTTATCATATAATTTCACTTGACTATGTCAAGATTTCCACAAAATTACAATATTTCCAGTCCATGTATGGTAAGTGACGTTTGTTTGTTTACAAAAATCATATCTTGAGGTGGAAAAAACTTTAAATGTACAATTACCCTCAAGTAATTTTAATTAACGTTGTGTTAAATCTTCCATGTACCTTTTTCTGTTCTGTAAAAATGAAAAAAAAGCAAGCTATAAAATCGTTGTTTTTACGATTAGGTAAAATTTTACATTAATCCTACGGCATCACTATTTAAGATAAATTAAAAAAATATAAACAATTTTCTTCCCTTCTCCGACTGAAGATACTGCCTATACTGACCTTTCCCCCCTCTTAGCTCTATCCCTCAAAAATATATGCTACACACCTCCAGATACCTAATCGGTGTGTCAAAACTGAAGCCACTTAAGTCGCCAATTGGCGACTTGTAAAAATTACGCTGTAAGAAGTTTCCCGCGCTACGAGGTCAAAGGTCCAGTCCTATTGTTTCCAATTTAAAATATGTAATATACGGTTTGTGTTGTGAATTAGGCTCGGAATTATTTTTGCACAACTAAATAAAACAATCAAAATTAATTTTTGAACGTTGAATTTGTATGGAGCATCACGGTATCTGGAAGTCTTAGATATATCAATCGCTTTATGTCAAAACTTCACTCATATAAAAGACAATTTCAAACCCACTGATAGTATAATTTAACTGCCGTGAGAATTTTTTTTTATGAAGAGAGTTTATTGTATGACTTAAGCTTAAGAAATACAAATCGCTTAGTCAGTCTTTGTAGTTTGCTATCCATTGCTATCCATAGCCTTAGGCGTATCGAAATATATAACATCAAGTGTGTTCATATTTAAATTAATTAATTTATGGCGTCAATTATATTGTATTATATGTGAAAAGTATAAAATTGCACAGAATACCGCCAGAAGAATGGGCAACAGACTTGTGTAGTATATTTTTAAGGATAATGTAGATTTAATAATATTGAATATTGCAAAAAACTAAATAATACTTAATGTTTTTACACATCAATTTGTTTTAGAAGTCTTTAAAATGTAACCTTTAAATTTAACTAGCGATCCGCCCCGGCTTCGCTCGAGTAAGGTTAATTATTGATCCGATCGCTACCAAACTACCACAGAAACACCCTCTACGCCAATCTGAACGTTTCCTGAAAATTTCATCGAAATCCGTCCAGCCGTTTCGTAATCTATAGGGAACATACATATGTACACACACATCGACTTTTATACATATTAAATAAACAATATAATGCAATATAATTGACTGTGCATATTTATTGACAATTTCGTCCCAGGGTCTCTGGTAAACGCATGATTTTTATTTTAAGTGTTATTTAATTGTGCATAATGTAAGTTCCTTTTAATTGAATATAATGTTTTGTCGATGTATAAAATATATGTTAATTTTTTTATGTGAAAAAACCGTTGTTTTTTTTTCCTTTTTTTTTAAAACAAGAACTACGTATACGTGTTTCTAATCGGTCCCTAATTTATTATATCCGGGACTAAGAGTCCTTTTCCCTTAAGTGCTGTTAAAAAAATCCCTTATGCGTATTATATTATTTGTTTTACATCATTTTAAAGTGCAAAATTGGAACTCTTAAAATACAAAAAAGTATTTACTATAAAAGTACTACTTTGCATAGATGTGGCATCGCCGTGGGATACCCTTTCTATATGTATGTATACCAGATTTGTTCACTTTGCGTAATATCATTAATTGTACAGTAGATATTAAATTGACAAATATGCCATGAACGGATCTGTGATTGAAGAGCGAAGCGAAGCGCTGGAGTTTGTATCTATATTTTTTTTTACCAATTTAATGGGTCACCCTAACCGTATATAGAAATGCCCCTTCGGATCCCGTACCATAAGGAAGCCTCCTATTATGCATATGAGACAATTGGACACTTGTTACGCGTGCACTGCTACGTTTTCGGGTGTGTAGGTAGATATAGATAGATTGCCCTAGTCCGTAGAAAGGTAGTAGGTAGAATGTGTGTTTTTAGAAAATGTGATATATGCACACACATGCTTTTTTGTCCTTATAATAACACAGCCTTATTGCGTAATACGGTTGGTAGTCGCTGCCAAGTCCAAAGCTGAGTTGAGACGAGACTCATGAAGCATTTTTTTTAATTTGTTTCATTTTCTACCTATATCGTATTTTTATACATTCTATTCTTTGATTACAGCTCGGCTGTCGTCAAAGTCAAAGTGAAGTGTCACTGTCATTTATGTCCGAGAGTTGGCCACTGAACAAGTAATCGCTACGTTTTACTGGGCGAGGGTGGGCGATCAATTCGTATTTCGTTTTCATCGTCTTAGTGCTTTATTACAATATATATATGAATAACGTCCCTGGACAATGTTTATATTGATAAGATTACATTTTATTTACGTCCATGTTTAAATTGCATATTGCGATTGTCGTGTTGTGATCGTAGTCATAAAGTTACAGTTAAAATGACGCGATTCCTTTACACTTTTTTTCTATTATTTACCGTATTTATTAAGGATACTTTGCTACGATCGATTGACGAAGAACCTTTCTTAAAGACTCCACAATATTCTAACTACGATGATCTAGTTAAACTATTCGACGAGTTAGAAACAAGTTATCCGGAACTGGCGAAAGTATACTCGATCGGGAAGTCAGTTGAAGGACGGCGTTTGTTAGTATTACAGATTAGTGAAGGTGTTAAAACTACGCACCCTGAACGACCGGCTTTTAAGTATGTCGCAAATATGCACGGCGACGAATCCGTTGGACGTCAGCTAATGGTTTATTTGTCGCAGTATCTTTTGGTCAATTACGGCAAAGATGATCGAGTGACACGGCTGGTGAACACCACGGATATACATTTGATGCCTTCGTTGAATCCTGATGGATTTGAACAGAGTAAGGTGAGTGAAATCTAGTATTTTGTATAATTATTGCTTAATTGCATTGTATTGATAATATGTTTAAAAAATATACCAGCGTTTTTTGTCTTTGCCCACTTGAAAAGGTTGTATATTTTGATAGCAGTCATTCTTTTTGATTTAGTTTTTTAGTGGGCTACAATGAGATGGCCGACCAGATGTTAATGCATCACCAATGAGTAACCACCAGAAATGTTCTACTTCAGCAATGTGTCACTTAAAGAATTTCTCAATTCTTGTATTAAATATGTGGCTTACATAATCAGAAATTGGTGTTATTTAGAATGAAAGCATAATAATTTCAACCTTTTGTTATATCTTCATACTAAATATCTTTTTTTATTTTCATCATGCTTATAATCCAAAATGTACTTTGATGTTCCTTTTGTTGCAACATTGGGGCCTTTTTACGATAAACAAACAACTCGCTTCGTCCTAAATCAATGAATTGTTGTTATTTAAACTTTATCACACTCATTAAAAGGGTTACAAAGGCCAGCCTTAATGCCTTTTTGCAATCTCTGGCAGTCAATTATCTGTATGAAGAGAAATATGTCAGGTTAGCTACTAATTATTTATTATTGTAAATGCATAAATATATTTAAAATATAAATAGTAATCATAAACAAATGACTTCAAAGAAAACATTGAAGTAGATTTTAAAAGTCCAAGAAGGTGACAACAAAGAAGGAATTTTAGTTAAACATTCTTATAAAGCAGAGGGTTGCAAATGAGCAAGCAAGACATCAGATATTAAGTGACTGCTGCCTGTAGGCATCTACGACAAGTTTTTGCCTACCTTTAATGGGCAGAGGAAAGGATGAACAAAAACAGTATTATCTTTTTTAACTCATGATGACTCACTTGTCAAATATTTTTTCCCTTTCCCACTTTATTTATATAAGAAAAGAGGTGGAAAATCTAAGATCTGGCCTTTCATCTGACTGATCAGAGAAAATACAAAAAACTTTATGCCTGTCTTCACCAAGTTTGTGGTCTTCACTAGTTGAGCGGGCCCATTAGTACAACAGATGTTGCGTTCTACCGCTGTTAAAGATTTGTAGGGATCGTATTATATATTGGACGGATAATAAGTTTGTTATTCTGATAAATACTTTATGCAACGTTATAGACCTTAGCACCAATATGCAGTACATATCGGCAAAGGCATAGGTCATTGTATTGATAAAGATATGCGTAGGTTTCTATGATAACAGGTTTATTCCCTGTTGTATTTCGATTTAAATAATTATGTGTTCAAAGGAGAAATATTTGTAAAATCAAAATATTAGAATATTTTTTGTGAATGAAGGAATGAAATAATATGTAACCTTTTACTAATGTAATCTGATTTTGTATGTTAGGCGTGACTTCGAATAATAGGGTTAAAGCGTTTCCAGGGAAAAGTGTGGCTTAAAAGTGGATGTTGTGACTAGAATTGGGAAAGGTATGCTTCGGTGGTTTGGAAGTTGAAAGGCTGAATGAAGAGAGAATAACAAAACAAATTTATGTTGAAAAAGTGAGTGGCAGTGTTGGTAGTGGTTAGGGGGGGTAAGATTAATGACTTACTAAAAGAGGGCTATATAAGGAGCACCCATAACCGACGAGCATGCATGCGTAAATGTATGAATGTGGAAGAAGCGAGACAGGTGTGCCAGGATCGCGCCAAATGGGCGTGAGCTCATTTTTTTTGTTTCTCATGATTTTTTACACATTTTTAGGAAGGGGAGTGTGAATCATTACAAGAGGGGGATGGTCGCAACAACGCTAAAGGCGTGGACTTGAATCGGGACTTTCCCGACCAGTTTGACCGCAACCGGTCCAGCGATGATGCATACCTCTTCGGAGGCAGGCAACCGGAGACCGCAGCCCTCATACGCTGGGTCCTCAGCAAGCAGTTCGTACTCTCTGGCAACCTGCACGGCGGCGCCCTAGTCGCTAGCTACCCTTACGATGATTCAAGGTAAGAAAGACAATATTGCAAAACTAGAGTGACACGGAAACTTGATCTTGTGTCAGCATTCGATGACTCACCTTCTTTTTACCGTAATATTATGAAATTAATTCTGTTGGGGCAGTCTTTGGGTAGTATGCTAGGCGTGATCCTTAAGGATGAGCTCAGAAGTATCGTTTTAAAGAAAGAGTATGGCTTAAGAGGATGTGAATAGAATTGAAAAAGGTATGCTTTAGTGGTTTGGCCATGAATGAAAGTGGCAAGGCATTATATTGCAAAAGAGAATGGCAGGAGTGTAGGGGTCGTCACAAATGAACTCATACCGACCAGATTGTTGGAATACTAATGAAAGTTGAATTAAGACTACCCATCTCTGATAACAAGAGATAGTGTAGATATATAAGCTGGGAGACAAGTGCCTCACAACCTTGCCTGATGTAAATACGTAATTAAGCGGTCCTTACACCTAACGATACTAACAATATTTAAGTACAATTAACATTACTTATTGAATAAATAAATATGTAAGCACACAACTACAAGGGATAAAAATAAAGCTAATAATAATAATATAGATATAACAAGCTCATTATTCATTTAATCTCTTTTATAAACATCCCTGCAGAATAACAAACACTAGCGTAAACTCATCCTCTCGTGCTCTATTCTTTATACAGCGAGTGACAAAGCTTGTCTATGTTCCTGAGCCTGATTATATTATAGGTACTGACAGACGTCTCATAACAGAGCATACTTATAAGCATCCTTAAAACTAGCATGCTCTGCGGCTGTTCACATTTGCTAGCAATAAGAGTAGTAGTTTTAAGCATGCTAAGCAAATCATTTTACAGGCATGCTTTTTAAGGTCAGGCTCTCGGTCCATGTTGAAGATTATGGATGAAATACAAGTAACCGCTGTCCCTTAAAAATAAAAAATATTTACGCATGCTTATGCAGAAATTTGATAGCCTACTTTCAAAAATTTAAAGTGTCATAATATAGCTAAAGTAATATTGGAAATTACATTGAGATGTCTAGATGTTATAGATTCTCACTCAGCTCAGCACTTTGGCACACAGGGTTCGAATTTATAACAGCATGCTCATAGGCAAACCTGTTCAGAGGCACTCGGAGCATGACCCCTTCTACCCGAGCCTCAGGTAGCAGACTCAAAAATCAAACGTCTGTTGATTTTGACGCTCGAAATTAGCATGCTCATTACTAGCAATAATGCGACACACGGGCTACTAATGAACACTTACTGAAAAGCATGCTTTCGTGTTACTGATGAACACTTGCTCAAAAGCATGTTTTCATGCTATTGATATTGAGCACGGCTGTCGGTATTTGTCGACGTAAACTGTTTTGTACACTGTATAAGCTGGCCGCATAAGTAGGTCGTGACGTCATTAGACTCAAGACACGAGTCCCCCAATTCGATAGATATAAAAATAAAGTTCAATTTAGAGAAAAAATGTCCTCAATTAAACGTGCAACGTAACAAAAAATGTCTTGTGAGTCACGTGACCGCCGTTTCATAGTTTTATATTACCTCTTAAGGTATTAAGACCGTAAGAGATAGGCTAGTGTTATTAATTTATTTTACTCGACAAATAGACGTCAGTACAAGCTTGCAGGTGTACTTTAATATACAACGTGTCATTGTCAATCGACTTATGGCGCAGCGGTGGGCTGACTTCGTACGTTGACCCGTGCCTCGGTTCAAATCCTACGGCTACAGCTTATCGAAACTGATGATTTATAGTTCTAAATACTGTAATATCTATACTGTTTGACAAGTTTCAGTTTACTTGTTTTTTAGTTATAGTCACTAACTCTGTCAAATTTAATATTTAAGATAAGTTTATACTTGCCAAGATCAAAGTCAAAACAAAGCCGTCTACCAGCTGCCTTAGCAAATCTTTACCTCGTACTACATTTGGTAGGGAAGTGGTTACTGGCAAAGTTGAAGGAAAAAGTCCGAGCGGCCGCAGCTTGAGACGATGGTCTGATCGAATCCGCACCACACTCGACTCTTCTGTCTACTACGCTATTTTATAATAGAAGTGGGTAAACGAGCAAGCGGACTATCCGACTTCAAGCGACCACCACCCATAGGCATGTGCTAAAGAGTTACAGATGCGTTGCCTACCTTTAATGGACAGAGGAGGGGATGAACAGAAAAAAATATAGTTCCTATTCCTATTTATCCTTCCCATCCTTACTCTATGAAAAATGAATGGGAAGGGGAAGAGGGGTAGAATTATCTCCGGCACCTCATTCATCAGACGAAACGCAGAATTCTTTCACTTGACGCGCCTTCTGTGAGGTCGTGGTATTCGAGTCGAGCCGGCCCATTCGTGCAACAGATGTTGTTGGCTCTACCATTGTTAACCCTACCATTGTTAGCCCTTCGAGTACCCGGAGGTAGCGGCCATAGGCGTTATATCATAAGGACGAAGGTCATGGAGGACGATCTTCAAACATGAGGAATAGTCAAGGAGGGGAGTTTTATAAATTCATTGTAACAATGATACCGATAAATGTGTCTGTCAATTGTGATTGGCTAAGATTCAGGTTGTAATGTGCCATACGGAATGTTCATGAGATGAGACTATGCATACTGAATCACTGTCCAATTATGTATTTTCTCATAGTCGCTATATGACTTATATTCTCATCTTCACGTTACACCTGTTGGGTGACAAGCAGGGGCATTGTGTTATTCAATACAACACAGTAATTCGAATCAATCCATTGTTTTAGAGATAAATTTGATTTGATATCTTACGATTGCAATGTGACACGTCACGGTTAAGAATAAACCATAAAAATATAGCTGAGTAACAACGTCATTTTCTTCTGTATACTTAACTAGTGACCCGCCCCGACTTCGCCCGGGTACCACTAATTATGTTGATCCGATCGCTACCAAACACAGGAATGTGCCAATCTGGACAATCCCTGTAAATTTCATCGGAATCGGTCCAGCTGTTTCGGAGTCTATAGGTCTATAGGGAACATACATACTTCGCTTTTTATGTACAATTTTTTTTTCAAAAAGTATCCTATGCTACGACTAATACCTCCAAGAATATGTGTACAAAGTTTCAAGATGATCGGTTGAGTAGTTTTCGCGTGAAAGCGTAACAAACAAATGTAACAAATTGATGTACGATGCCTTGTTCTGTGTACATCTGTTAGCCATTCAGATGTATTATATATAACTATGTATAGCTGTTTAATATTCAATTTTACTGTTTACATTATAAACTGGAAAGTTTTACATATAACATACATTAGGATACCGATTTTGGTTGATAATAATTTGAAATTTAGATTTCTAATATTTTTAATTCTTATTAAAACAAATTTTTAATGTAGACTGTCGCCTGGCCTATAACCTTTCATAAGAATAATACAAAACAGTAGTCGAGACAGCAACAATATCTGTTGCACTGCAGGGCCAGCTTGACCGGTGAAATACAATGACCTTTTTTTATAGTACTAAGTGGCAAACGAGCAAGCGGTTCACCCGATGTCAAATGATCGCTACCCATAGACATCTGCAACTAACTAATGAGTTGCAGATGCGTTGCCCACCTTTAATAGACATAAGTGGGAACAAATAGAAAATAATTATTTCCAATTCCTATACATCCTCACCACCGTCAAGTTCTCTTCCCCTTCTCATCCTTTCCTTAAAAGAAAAGAGTGGGAAGAGGGAGAGAACTAGAATTAGGCCTCCGGCACCTCTCATCAGACGACACGCAGAGTACTTCTACTTCACGCCTGTTTTCTGTGAGGTCGTGGTATTTCACCGGTCGAGCCGGCTCATTCGTGCAACAGATGTTGTTGCGGGCTCTACCACTGTTAAACAGAAGAAACCTCACAGATGATAGGCGTAAAGTAGAAGTATTCTTTGTTGCGTCTGATGAGTGAGGTGCGGAACCTAATCCCACTTTTTTGCTACTTCCTATCCTTTACTAATATGGAAAAGATGGAAGAGGAAGGAGAATTTCGGGGAGGGGATGAATAGGAAAAGAAAATATCCTTTTTTTGTTTATCCTCTATCCAATAAAAGTAGACAACGCATCTGCAACTCAGTAGCTTTTTGCAGATGTCTATGGGTAACGGTCACTTGATATCGGCTGCTCGTTTACCACCTTCTACTATGAAAAATGCCTCTCAATGTAAGAACAATGTACCAGGAAGAATGTACAATACTTTTTAGTGCTAGGCTAGTAAGTACGTAAGTGCTAAGTAAGCTTGGTAGGATACGGGTGACTCAAGGGCTTATATTTCTGACTCTCATAGACTATGAATTCCTCTTTGGAGCGAACCAAGCATTCCTCTCTCTTGTACATCCTTCGTTCGTTCGCCTGGATTTACAGTCCAGCAACTAGACTAATTTGCTAAAAATGTTGGAGACTGGAGTCCATGAGTCCTTAAGGATAACCAGAGGATTGTTATAAAAGTGTTAAAAACTCTTGATTCAGTACTGGCAAAGAATGCTGCGAAGAGAGCCAGTCGCCTGACAATACATTGTTCAAGCACCTCGCCTCGGTATACGCGAGCCGGCACACCGACATGAAGAAGGGCAACGCCTGCAAGCCGGAGACATTCAAAGACGGCATCACGAATGGCGCATTCTGGTATTCCGTGCAAGGTTGGTACAGTCAAGTAGTCTTATAGCGTCTGATAGTTTAGCTAATTATGGATATAAAATTGCCCATTCGCGTCTTTTCACGGAAGTCATGATATTGAGAAGCCTATTCCGCGCTGACTTTCAGTTGTTTATGGTCGACATTTATTAGTTGATGAACCTTTTTCATCAATAGGGCGTCAACATCTTCCAATTCCACCAGATGGCGCATTGATATCCATTGTATGTGTATCTAGTTTTGTTGTAACTAGCTGAAAAATGTAGTTAACTTTAAGCAAAATACTTCGTTTAATGTATTTCCGTCATCAGTCTAACACTGCTAGACATAACAGTCTCCAATCCTTTTTAGTATACGCTCTCCTCTAACTCTTCGCACCCAGAATACATAAATCCAAGAAAAGTATACCGATTTCGTCACCTAGACTAAAACCAGAAGTTCATGTACATTATCACAATCAAAATAGCCATCAGGGAGATTTCCTTGTGTTCTCCGTATGAGCGTAGTCCATACTGTATACAGCCGATGTCTTGACGCTCTCCCTCGGGAATTTTCTAACTTATTCCATACGAAACATCCGAACTATTACCAGGTGGCATGCAAGACTTCAACTACGTCCACTCGAATTGTTTCGAAGTGACATTCGAGTTGTCTTGCTGCAAATATCCGCGAGCCAGCCAGCTGCCGAGGTTCTGGGAGATGAACCGCGACCCGCTGCTGGCGTTTATCGAGCAGGCCCACATCGGAGTCACCGGCTTTGTGCTGGATGAAGACGGAGCGCCTGTCAAGGTACATAACATATTTTATATGATTCACAGATCATCCTAATATTTATTTATTTATATAATTAATGATATATTAATTAACATGTTCACAAAAACCAAGCTATCATCATCGTCATCTCCTTGCCCTTGTCCCACTCATGTGGGGTCGGCACAGTATGATTCTAGTCCATACTGTATAAGTTTTGGCTACAGTTTTTACGGCCGCCGGCCTGACGCCAACCCTCCTTGGGAAAACCAACTTATCAATTAAGTAATAATAAAAAATATATCAATAAAGACGAAGTGATGTAGAAGTATTACACAATTGCATTACATCTGATTGAAGCGTAGAAGCCATCTCTTTGACTTTTTTCTTTGTTCTCTCCACTCCTTTCTCCTTCGAAAGAGATACCATCTTATTTAAATGTGTGCCACAAAAAAGGTCATCGTAGTAGAATAAGAATATAAAAACAATTCCAGGATGCTCAAATAACCGTGGAAGGAATCAAACATTCCCTGCGGACGACGGAGCACGGCGCGTACTGGCGGCTGCTCCTGCCTGGTGATTACAACATCACCACCGCAGCCTCCGGGTAGGTTTACTTACTACTTACTTAAGTTTATTATAAATTACAAGTTATTCTAGGATGTTCTCTTTAGCAATCATTAAAGATGAGAAATATATTACGATATGAATAACCAATCGAATACATAACATCTCGAACGATAAATATATACGACAAAATACAAAGAAAAGAGGGTAGAAATCTTGAATGTGTGTATGTGAATGAATTCCATCTTGTATTCCAGTTATATGTCACCGAAGCCAGTGACGGTGACGGTCACGGACGGTCCCGCGGCGACGGTCAACTTCACCGTCCGCCGCCGGCCGCGCTCGCTCACCGTCGGTAAGTCCGGACCGTTTCGCTACGACGGAAACTCTGGTGTCACTCTAACACATTGCTGGGTCTTGATTGCCAACCTTGTTCTAGTACTTATCGTTAAGTCATAAGGGTTTCTAATAGCAAAAAAATAACATTTATCCGATTCGAAGGACCATCTACTAATTATTTGATATTAAAATAAAATAAGTATCAATTCGTCTAAAATCAAATTAAAAATTGCCCACTTTAACTTAGGAATTTAATTCTTAGAATAATAACAGGTTTTTCCATTAAAATTTAGATAAAATTAATGTATCGCCATTAATTTATCTTCAAATGAGCAATAATTGGCTTCTTGTTTCCTTCCTTCAGTTTGATTTTAGTCGAATGAAAGAAAATGTCTTTAGTAGACGGCTTAAGTAATCATTTTAATATTGAATGCTAGGTGTCACTACAAAAATCATTGCGTTCAATTTAGTTAAACATTCTAACAAAATTAGACTTGCGGTGTTTGGTTTTAATTGTACATAGAACTAATAAATTATTTAAAATTCTGTTTTAATATATATATATATATATATAGGTGTTACTATTTATTTAGCGTAGATTTAAGTAGGAAATAGTATTTGTAAATAGATATGGTAAACATAGTGACAATGACAAATTTATGAAGACTTACATTACAGATAGTATTGAATTTGTAAGTCGTCAAGCTCCGCTAGTCATATGTACAATGTGTACAAAGCATAAGATATATTAGTTTATCAATTATGCCTTTAAATTATATAAACCATTAGCCACTCAATGATATTAAGTGGTCATCACCCATCAGTATCAATTAACACCTGGCTTAGTATTGGTGAGCAGATCTAGTCAATGTTTCGAAGGTCTTTTACATGTTACAAAAAAAACAGATATCTTAAAAATAAAACTGGTTTTATGTATTTTATCGCGCACGTGGGCACTTCGCCTGCAACTTTGTCTTTGGGATGTCACTTCAGTCCCACTCGTGACGCTCGCGCTGTAAAGTACTCGAAACGTCGATATGTGAAATAAACGCGGTAATAAAAGTTTTATTCTAATGTGGATTCGCTTGAATATGTGAAATCAGGTATCTTAGTAATATTTTGAAAGTGCCAATTAAATATAAATAGACAATGGATTAATTATGTAATCTGTGCAGACAAACCATAGCTGTATGATTTTAAAATGCAATCAATTCGAGAATTATTTATAAGTGAGAAACAGTCAGTTGAATTTCTGTGTAAAATATTAATAATTTTTAATCTGTATACTTCCATTTTATGACTAACAACTTCAATTGCACCTTCCTGTATTATTTTTTATTGAAACTATATCTTTGTCCATCTTAGTTAGTTTAAAGTGACATAATGTTTATTTTAAATATATGTGTATAGTATATATAAACTGTGTTTGTCTATGGTTTGGTTATTGACAACGTGATTGGTTTTTTAATCTTGTTTGAGTACAAAATATTTTCTGAATTGTAGTCCTCTTCCCCTTCCCATCTTATTCTAATAAGGTAAAGATGGGAAGGGGAAGAGGATTTGACGGATGAGGAGGGGAAGGACAGGGAATGGAAATATCCTTTTTTTCTGTTTGTCCCCTCCTTTGTCCCATAAAGGTAGGCAACGCATCTGCAACTCATTAGCTTGTGCGGATGCCTATGGGTAGCGGTACTTTTTTCCAGGTGCCGCTTGCTCGTCTGCCACTTTATTTTATATAAAAAAAAATCCTATAAAAGAAAATATAGAATTTTATAGTCGACCAATTTATATTATACTACTTTAAATAAATTTATTATATCACGGGCTTGTTTCAAAATGTCCAAGTAAAGTTCTAAATAAGCTTCTTGCGACTTAACCGACGAATAAACAGTTATCGTTAGCGTGTCACAATCTCCAATAAGTTATTGTGATTTGACGAATTATATATTTACTTTATTTACTCTTTTTACTTTTCTTTTAAAATAAAAATAATTGATTTCTAAAAGAAGTGCTTTTTTGTTTTTTTTTGCTGCTTTTATACGTTTAAAGTATAGTAATACATAACACAAAATAAAGCATAAAAGATGCATTACATAAATGACTTTGAGAGTGATTAAATTAAAAAAATATATACATTCTCATTTATACTCTCACATGTTCCGTAACTCGAAACGTCAAAATGTGACGTCTCGCATATAAACTTCGCTTGTAAAACGGAAAGTTTTAGGTGTCAGTTAATCTATTTGTCAATTAGTTATTCAGAACTTTACTCAGACTTCGTGAAACAGAACTATGTCGCTTACTATTTTTTTTAAATGTGTTGGTGGCACCATATCAATAAATTTTGCATGTTAGCGAACGCCTGAGTAATCTAGCATCAAAGTTACGATTTTAATATATTGCACCGAAAATGCAACAAATTCTTCTACGAGTCATAGTTAAAAAAAAGTCTTTGTTAGTACTTCCCTTTATAGGTTATACATAAATGAATTTATTTCACGAATTCTCTTGTCAATCGCAAAAAACGTAATAAAAATTAATTTAATACGTTAATGTTTTTTATCAATTAAAATTGTCAGTAATTGTTTACTTAATAATTAACCGAACATTGTCTTAGCTAGACTATTTATATATTTGTGGTATTGGAAGCAATAAAAATGTGAGTATCTATCTAATATAACGATTTTTAATTAAACTCCACATTTTAACATCTTGTTTTGTCTAATCATTCAGGATTACATTGCGACCTATTTATACATGGACTAAAATCTCTCTCTCTGCGAAATACAATGCAGTTTGACATGAACGACATAATTGAATTCCTAAACAAACACAATATATTACTTCCATAATTATAAAACACTGGTTTAATTTATCAATTACAATTTTTTAGCAACAGCCTGGATAGTTCCTATTTCTTTTTTTTATTAATTTCTATGGTATCGGTTTTTTTCTGTTACGCCCTGTAGATTTGCCTTTTCTTTATTATTAAAATTCCTTTCCAAATCCCACATCTTTATCTTTTTTCTAACACGCAGCTAAACGAGGGATATCTTGAGGTATGTCAACTATCTCCTTCCAACTCTATCTTATCTATAGAAACTAATTATAGATTATAAATGCATATAAAAGTTAAATAATTTAAAACTAACATCAATTACAGATTTTAATATTTCATAAAAATATTAAAAAACTAATTTTCTTTATGCATATGTACATATATAAGTATAAAATTGGTTGTTATATAACATATTTAGTTGAGAAAATCGTCACATAAATACGACATATAGTACGATAGTGGTGTGATCAGACTTGTCCTACTCGCTTGAGATAATTGTTCACCATTTTAAAACAGAAATAATAACAATGCAATGAGTTATTTGCCAGCTCGACTTTTCCCACAAAATTGACTCTCGGATACCTTTTTAGAAAGATTGAAGTATACATTAGCCCGATGTTATGTGACCAACAAATCAATCTATCTCAATTAGAGATTTAAACTCTTTTAAATTCACCATTACATTATTAATCACACATTAATAAAATCCTAACTAACCTAACCTCATCCAAACTCTCGGGTAAACGTCAAAGTGAACTGTCAAAAAATTGGCGGGCAAATCTGCAGACCGTAACAGGCATCCTCGTCACAACATCGACGGCATTTCTGCAGTTGACTTCGCGCACCACGACTACGAGAAGATGGAGGCGTTCTTGCAGAAGTTGCACGAGGCGTATCCGGACATAACCCGGCTCACGAGCATCGGGAAGTCCGTGGAGAACAGGGAGCTCTACGTACTTGAAGTTACCAGAGATCCTGGCAGACATATTCCAGGTATGTTGTTTTGTTTAATGGCAATCTCTCGTAGACACCAAACGATCATTGACTTTAAATAGCTAGAATACTTTGTCGTCTTCTGGAAAAGGAAAAAAGAGTAGTCAAAACATCTCATGAAATTTCCAAAATGATTGATTACAGTAAAAGATGTGTATACTATACATAGTCTGTGTAAAAAAAACAATACATTATAATTTCGTAATCCAGCTTAAAGATCTGAATTTCTAGAAGATTGATTATTCTTCTTGGCTACTTCCAGCAGATGACTACCGATTGAAAAGAGATTATTCTTTACCTATGATGGATAATTCATTCGTCGCTTAAGGTAAACACTTGTAACCCACAGGCAAGCCGGAATTCAAATACGTGGCCAACATGCACGGCAACGAGGTGGTCGGTCGAGAAATGTTGCTGCTGCTGGCCAAATATCTGTGCCAACAGTACACCAGCGGCGACGAGAGGATCCAAAGGATGTTGAATACTACAAGGATTCATCTTCTGCCCAGCATGAACCCTGATGGTTATGAAAGGAGTAGAGAACGTAAGACATTGTCCTTCATAATGCGTGTTTCATTAGATTGGATAGGTCCTTCAAGAAGTGAGCGTACTCCTTAAAGGCCGGCAACGCATCTGCAGTTCCTCTGGTGTTGCGGATGTTCATAAGTGTCGGTGATCACCTATGAAGAGAGGTCATAATTATAAATGATGATGATTTGTAGAGTGGGGGCAGGGGCTGAAGACCCTTGCCCATTTACCCTGGTTCCACTAAGGACTAGTACCGTGTGTAGACTGTAACTCTTTTAGTGAAGTACTTTAAAGTGTTTTATCTAATGCCATTTGTGAAATTAAACCTGAATCGAATTATGATGATTCCCTACAAAATTAGATAATGCAATGTTATTTATGAAGATTGCCATTTTGATACAAATATATGTTAATTTTTTTATAAGTCTATAATTAATTAAATATTTTATTTGTGGTTCGGTCTCCAGGTGACTTCAACAGTATAATCGGCAGATCTAATGCGCACAATGTGGATCTCAACAGGAACTTCCCGGATCAGTTCGGACCCACTCAGGTATTTAACATATCGTACAAACATTGTCATATGTTTTTGCTCCCCCCCCCCCCTTTGCTTACTGAAGCTTTTATCTGATCAAACAGATCATGTTCACAGCTTAACAGTTTAATTTTAATTATTTAATAGAAAAACTTGGGCTTTCCGCATCTTATTCGCTTGACAAATCGCAGAAGTATGAAATACTTTTACTTCACGCTGGTATTCTGTGAGGTAGAGCCTTCTTGATCCAATCTGAAAATGCAACGGCGATCATTATCGGTATCACTGTCGAAGTTGTCTGGGTCAATATTATTAATAGTGGTAGAGCCAACATCTGTTGCACGAATTGAATCTTGACCGGTGAAATACCACGACCTCACAGAAGACAGGCGTGAAGTAGAAGTACTAATACGTTACGTGTGATGAGTGAGTTGCCGACAGCCTAATTCTTCCTTCCTCTTGACCCTTTTCTGATAACAAAACGATGGATTAGATGGGAAAGCACTAGTTTATTCATTATTGAAAAAAATTGTTTTCTAGTAGTGAGGACGTATAGTTTGATTCAAAAAAAGATGGAAATTACGTAAACATTATTAAATATTTTCTAAAAACAACTTTTTCTCACATCACCGCATTACAAATTACACAATTTCACTTCACTTTAACTAACGATAATTACAAAATTACATTTCCGATGAAAGTATAAAAAGTGTAATGGCCGCCGTGTACGTCAAGTGACGTTTGTTTACAAAGTTAACATCTGGATTTGTAACAAAGTATAACCCAAAATTGTTTATTTCATATTCCAGGACAACTCGTCACCTGAGTTGGAGACGAGCGCGGTGATGCGGTGGTCGCTGTCGCTGCCATTCGTGCTGTCCGCCAACCTGCACGGCGGCGCGCTGGTGGCTAACTACCCGTACGATGGCAACCCGGATATGGTCAGCGGTGGTGAATACCTCACTCCTGACAATGGAGTTTTCGTGCATCTAGCACATGTTTACTCTAATGTAAGTATAGTTAAATAATGTTCTCCCTTTTTACCCTGTAGAGATAGCTATTGCTATCGTGCAAGTCATAAATGTCTTTTTTATTATTATCAAAATTTGTCTGGAATTCTAAACGAAATAATTAGCTTCAGAACTTTAAATGTATCTGATTTATCAACTGCAATATTGTGTTGGGCAATATTTTTTTTGGTGGTAGAAGCTAGTAAATGAATCATGTTAAGTGACCGCTATAGACATAACGACAAAATCGCAGATGCGTGGCCTACTTTTAATGGACAGAGAAGGGGATAGGCAGGAAAAAAGATGTTTCCTTTGCCTATCCACCCCCACGCCGTCCAATCCTCTTCCCCTTCCCATTAGGAAATGATGTGAAAGGGAGGAGGACTGAAGGATTGAGGGACTCTAGTACTCATCAAACGAAACGCATAAGCATACTTCATACTTCTACTTGATGCCTGTCTTCTGTGAGGTCGTGGTATTTAACCAGTCAAGCACATTCGTGCAACAGATTTTACCGTGGGGTCTATCACTGTTTTTCCTTCAGAATAAGATATTATCAATGAGATTATTTATATTATAACTAGTAACCCGGCCCGACTTCGCCCGGGTACCACTAATTATGTTGGACAATCCCTGTAAATTTGATCGAAATCGGTCCAGTCGTTTCGAAGTCTATAGGGAACATACATACTTCGCTTTTTATACATTTTTTTTCATAAAATGTATCCTATGTTACTTCTAATACCTCCAAGAATATGTGTACAAAGTTTCATGATGGTCGGTTGAGTAGTTTTCGCGTGAAAGCGTAACAAATAAACTTACATTCACATTTATAACAGTAGTAGGGATAATATTATTCTCCCTCTAATAAGTTCGTAATGTCTGAATTTTAAGAGAGAACGAGGGAAAGTTTAAATGTTTTTATATTGATAAGTGTTAATTGTGTGTATGTTTGTTGCCAAGGCCCATCACAAGATGCACCTCGGGCAGCCGTGCAAGGGCGCGCCCAACGAGAAATTCCCGGAGGGCATCGTTAACGGAGCCATGTGGTAAATACCATTTCTTGTCTACCATCGGACGTTTGTATACGGTAACATATTGCCATCTCAGTTTCTCTCACAGAGATAGAGAGAGATAACAACATGTTAGTTGTATTGATTTGACACCAGTATCCACAAACTTTCGATCGCATCGCCACTGACGGGGTAGTAACCCATTATATTTGTTATTATGTTAGGTACGTGTTGTCAGGAGGTATGCAGGACTGGAACTACCTGCACACTAACGACATGGAGCTGACTCTGGAACTCGGCTGCTACAAGTTCCCGCCCGCTGAGGACCTGCCCACTTACTGGGAGGACAACAAGGAGGCGCTTCTTGAGTTTATCGAACAGGTATATTCTTATTTAGAATATGGTTTGCTTTATATTGCTTTCTCTGTCTAAGTACATATACCCATTTTGTCGAACTACAATGCAAAAAAAAATCTAGTCACACTGCTATGGAAGACTAATGTATGAAAATACTAACTAGTTCCCGTGACTTCGCACGCATTCGTTTGTAATATTCTTAAAGATTCCGCGTATAATAACTTCGAATTATATGTGGGGTGAAAAGTTGTAATTGTCAAAGCATGAAATATTACCATGGCAACCGATATTGTGAAGGTTTCTTGTACGTAGGGAACAGTTGTAATTCTCTGTGCCCTTCACAATGTGTGTGATAAAACTTCATGATGGTCGGTTGAGTCGTTAAGGAGTCAAAGCGAAACAAACAAACTCACAGACGCATTTATAATATTAGTTTTTATCTATATTCAATGGTTTTTCTTAAACATATGCCAAATTAAATGAGACCATTATCGAATTGTTATCCTTAAGAAGTATGTAAGGCGTGACATTGAATGATAGGATTAAAAAGAGCGTTACAAAGGAAAAGTGTGGCTTAAAAGTGGATGTTGTGACTAGAACTGAGAAAGGTATGCTTCGGGAATATTGAAAGAATGAATGAAGAGAGAATAACGAAACAAATTTATGTAGCGAAAGTGAGTGGCAGTGTTGCCAGGGGACGCCCTAGGAGAACTTACATCGATTAAATTAGTGGCTTATTAAAAAAGGGCGATCTGCAGAAGAAGCGAGAGTTGTGCCGGGATAACGCCAAATGGAAATCCATGATATCAACTCCTCTGGGTTACTGAGCGCATATTTATATATATATATATATATATATATATATATATATATATATATATATTGACTTTATCTTTGTATGAACGCTGAGGTCTTAGGGTAAACGTATTTTGTATTGTATTACAGGTGCATACAGGAGTCCACGGTTTCGTGCACAGCCACATCGGACACGTGCTGCCCAATGCCACCATATCAGTGGCCGGAATCAAGCACGTGATCAAGACGGCGCAAGATGGCGACTTCTGGCGGTTATTACTACCCGGGAACTATAACATCACAGCTAGCAAGGATGGGTGAGTTGTTTGTAAAATGTTATTTGTATTATATAAAAGAAGTAACTAACTGTGCCAGGATCACGCTAAATTGTAATTCACGATCCCTGCCTACCCCTCTTGGGTTACAGGCGTGAGCGCGTATTTATTTTATTATTAACTGACTGATATATCAACGCACAGCCCAAACTACTGGACTTTGAGACTTGAAATTTAGCACTAAAAAGGATTTTTCTAAATTCATCCCCTAAAGGACTAAAGTAGGGGATGAAAGGGGCGGGTCGCTAGTCTATGACGAAACAACATATTTAACTGATTTTAATAGCTCATAAGAAGAAAAGAAATTGCGGACGATATATTTTCTTATGGTATCCATAATCCGTACACTATAAGGAGTGGATAGGATATTTCTTTCCGGAAACTTCTAGATGTAATCTTGTACCCTCTATATTTCTAGATACGACAGCGTAACAGAGCAGGTGACCGTTCCCGCCAACGGCTCGGTCAGCGTCAACTTCACGCTCATGGTGGACGACCCCCAGCACTGGTCCTCCGCGTACGACTTCCGGTGAGTCTCCGATCTGCACTCTCACAACAATAACTTAATATTTATAACCGCGAGTTCACACTGCCGATAAAAATTCACATAAAACATATTGTCATCTCAGTTTTTTCAAAGAGAAAGAGAGAGATAACATGTTTTTTCAACGTTGTCGCCAGTGTGAACACCACCTTACCCAACGCTTGTCCTCTCGATACTTCTGCACACTCATCTCAATTACTATATTTTTTTTAATATAATTTATATTTCTCAGAAAATCAATGGCAACACTTTCCGCCTCGAGACCCAATCTCTACATAATATATTTTTTAATCTATGCTCTCTACTAGTCTATATGGAATCTTCACAGTTCTTGTATCCCTAATTATTAATTATATTTTATATAATATAACAGTTTATGATTTGATAGTAACGAATAGAATATACTTTGGGCAGGACGACTTCGATTCGTGCCGCTTACAGTTGAAATGTATTTTTATACACCAATGTTTTTTACACATTTTTTATTTATTCATAAGAAACTCTTAAATTAACAATCCGGTATTGTATATTTACCGTCCAAAATAATTTAAATCCGTCCTTTCCTTTATGGTATTTTTAAGTGTCTCAGATAAATTTAATTTTACAAAATCAATTAATACAAGGTTTGCACGACTGTATGTTTTGAACTGTAAATAAATATATGCTTTATATATGTTTTTAAAAATGTATTCATGTAATCGTATACACATATTATATTTTAATCAGTCTATGTACTTCACTAATACGATGACATATATGTTGCTTTTATATGTATTAATAAACTCGGCATGTCAATTTGTGTGTTTTTGTACTAACTGTCCGCTTCTACTAACAAAGCGTGTCTGTATGTTTGTCGCTTTATGTCAACAAGAGCTTGACAAGGGACGTCAGTTTCCTTTGATTTTTTTTTTACTTTTAATTAATTGCTTGGAACTATTTCTACTGCTGAGTACAACCGCTTTGTTGAACGATCGGTCCAACGTTATTTCCAAACATATACTTAGGATACTTCAAGGAAAGTGCGTACTCCTGTAAAAGACCAGCACATCTACAATTCCTCTGATATTGTAAATCTTCATGGGTAGTGGTAATTTTAGGCTCGAAGGCCCTCTTCCAAAAAAAATGTCTTACTTAATTTACTTCTATGTGCACTAAAATTTAATTAATATCTCATAAATAACCTTTGAAAATACTTTATAAATGTATTTTAATACTCATAAAGGAATCAAATATTGGTTTATTTGATTCTGCTGTTCTAGAAGTGAAACATAAATAGTTAAATGGAAAGATTCTAATCGGATTCACAGTAGTTCTTGTATTGTAGTTCCCTGGACCAAGTTATATATCTTTTAACAGAATTGGGATATATAGAGTTAGTCCCAGACGATAAATTCTATTTGTACCGGCCATAGGTGACTGGGAATCAGTCACTTGACCATTAAATAAACATATAAATATAACAAACAAACGGACCGTACTATCTATTTTGTAATATGAGCATGGCAAACTGGAGACATCTCAAGCCCGTATAAATACGACAGCTATCGTCTGAACTTTTACTAAGTTTGCCTTCTCAGCTGAGTTTTCCAACACTTCGTGCCTTATATGCTACAGTCAGTTACACTGTGATAGACGATGCCGACTCAACTCAGACTCTTCTCGCAGTAAAGCATAGAAATGTGAGCTTTGTTTCGCGTTAGCACGGTAGAATTTTCAATGTAAAATTTGAATTGTGTAATCTGTAATGATATAAGGTACAAGTAATAAAATTCACTTTTGTATGCTTGGCTGTAAGTGGACGGAATCGATTTCATCTAACGTGCGAAATATCGGCGGATCCAAGGGTTTTTGGGAGGGGGGTGGTTAAGGGTCTCGAACCCCTCTCAAGAATCCTTTGACGATAAATTTTAAAACAAACTTGATAATTATTGTATTTAATCTATATAAAATGTTGTGGTGTTCATTTACGTCGCTAAAACCTACCGTTATGAAGTTATGTTACCTACCGTTATTAAGTATGAACCCCGCTGTTACGAAGACTATGATGGGGTCACATACATTCGGCCAGCTTGTTGCTTTGCGTCCCTCCAGTATCTATGTCTGTTCTTTTCAACAGCGTGTTGGAGAACATCGTGAACACCAAGTATCACAGCGACGTAGAGGTGTACTCCGCACTGGCCGAGCTTGAAAATCGCGTCCCAGATGTTGCCGAGTTCAAGGCTGGTGATGCGTTGAGCACCGCCACACTGCATATCCTCAAACTTACTGACCAGGTGAAGCACAAATGAAGCTTGAAATTTCATATAAATAACGAAAAAACAGTGGTTCTTAAACATTTAAGTAACAGTGGTAGAGCCCACAACATCTGTTGCACGAATGGGACGACTCGACCTGTGAAATACCACGACCGCACAGAAGACTGGCGTCAATTCTGCGTTTCGTCTGCCGAGTAAGGCGGCGCCTTACCTAATTCTGGTCCTATTCCTCTTCCCATCCATTTGTTATCCGGAAAGGATGGGGCGAAGATGAATAGGGAGAAGAAATGTAATTTTTTCTGCTTATCCCCTCCTCTGTCTATAAAAAGTAGGAGATATCAGCTGCTGCAGATGTCGCGACCATCGCTTGACATCAAGTGGACCGCTTGCTCGTTTGTCATCTATTCTATTGTATAAAAAAATAACAAAGCCTATGTTTTTACAGGTCGGATCACCAGAGGAGACTAAATTCCGTATTGCAATCATTAGCAACCTGTACGCATCGCAAGCTCTCGGTCAAGAAATGCTCGTGAATTTCGCCCGACACATTTCTACAGCGTACACCATTGGAGAACCTATCCATCAGCGGCTGCTAAAGAACACCGTACTCCACTTCATACCCAACATCGACCCGCTCTACGCGAAAATCCTCAAACAGTACGATAACACAGATAAATGTGAGATAGAAGCGTTGGAAGAAGAATTCGGTGACAGCATCTACGGCTATCTAACGCAGAAGAATCTTAATCCACTTTCCAATTATACAAGAGAGAAGTCTTTCATCGATCTCCTGGAAAAGGAGAAGTACGATTTGATATTAGAGTTATCTTCGGGTACAGAAGATGTGGCATATCCGGAGCTCTCCAGGGAGATATACGAACAGTTTGCGAAGAAGTTCCAGGATAACAGGACTCCCAGCGACCGGTATGAATGCAGTGACAAGCACGACCACGTACGTCACGGGAACCTGATAGACCTGGTCTGCGAGAGATATAACACTCCCATAGTGTCGGTGGGACTGAGCTGCTGCAAGATGCCATCCCCTGACGTCATCGGCTGGGTCTGGCGGGACAACCTGCGCGGAATTATGAAGTTTATTGAAGTCGCCAATACAGGTTAGTTTTTCATATGAAGGCATAATTATTTTTACTTACGTACACGGATTTAGAAAAAAATTGAGAAACGATCTCGCAATTAGATGGAATTATCCATTGATGCTGTGTGGTTGAGAGTAGGAAATGACAGTAAAATCAATGCGCGTATAGTTCGCGGGCGGAAGATAGGCCGTGTACGCGCCCGGCCAACTAGTGCCCGCGTGCGTTGAGGTTGTGTCATTTGACATGTTTGCTTTGCACTAGCCAGCAAGAGTTAAGAAATTTTATGTATATGTACGTGTGGTTGTTCACCGCAATGACTCCTCCATAAATTATCAGGTGTAAAGGGCTACATAAAGAACGAGGACGGGCTACCCATGAGGGACGCGACGCTAGCCGTGACGGGCTCGGCGCGGCAGTACCGCGTGACGCGCAACCGTGCTCACTACCGCGCGCTCCTACCCGCCGGCGACTACCGCATCATCGTGCGCTGCCACGGCTACCACGACCAGGTACCTCATACCTCCTTTAAACTTAAATTAATGAAATAAAAGTTTTACAACAAGAGAGAAGCAACGAAATGCTTGTAATATTTGCGAGAACACACACAAGGGAGTCGAGAACTGTGAAAGCACAAGAGAGCGTCATGCCGTTTGCTGTCACGGCAAACTAGTCCATTTGACTGCAAAAGCGCACCAATAGATGTTTTGCGTCATAAAGTGGGTGGATGAAGGTACAGTATGCTGTATTTCCTAAGCTGCAGCTTCCAGCGAACTAATTAATGTTAATTCCTGCAGCAACTGACATGGCGCGTTATAGAGGGCACCGTCAAGCAGAAAGACATAGTCCTGAGGAGAATCAACGCTGAACATCTTCCCGCTGCGGCTACTGACGAGCTCTCGTTGGATGACGATCCCAACATCATATATATCACAGGTCTCGTTCTTGTTAAAGTAAATCACACAACCGTAACTCAGAGGGGTAGACAGAGATTACACACATCAGTTAGGTAGTCTGCAGATGTCTTGCCTGCTTGAATGAGGAGGTAACAGATTGGAATAATTATATATTCTTTTCCAGTTCCATACCTCCACCCCCCCCCCCCCCATTCTCATCCTTTCCTTTTCAGAAAAGGATACGAAGGGAAAAGGCACCTCACTCTTAACACGAGATGCGGACATATTTCTACTACACGCCAGTATATTCTGTGAGGTTGTGGTAAATTACCACACATTAATTATTGTTTATTAAAGGTAGGCAGCGCATCTGCAACTCATTTACTTGTTACAGATACCTAAGAGTAGCGGCACTTAATGTCGAGTAAACCGCTTACTTATTTGTAACCTCTACAAAAAATGAAAATCACTTAACTATCTCTACCAACTTCCAGGTCTAGCGTTAGATTTCAACAGCGTGCCGCTGGTGGGTGCCAAGGTATCCATGTACCCGCTCAACTCGCTGAAACCCCTGCTGAGCAACGGCAGCGATGCCGCCGGCCGGTTCTTGCTCGCGCTACCCGTCACATACACCGGCAAGGAGGTCACGGTGTCAGCAGCGGCCGATGGATACGTAACACTCAGCAGGCACATCATGGTGAGTAATTTGTAAACTTAACTTGTAAGATGAACCTTTCCTCACAAAGATAGGATGGCAACGGGAAGAGGACTGGTTGGTAAGGGGCTGGGCGAGGAAAATGAAATATCCTTTCCCTCTGTCCATTAAGATAGGCAACGCATCTGCAATACATTTGCTTGTTGCGGGTACTAGTCTCATAAATTACGGTTCAGCAATAATTCCACTTTGCTTTTTATGTCATAATTGTTTCACAGGTAAACAGCGACAGCAAGGTGACTCCTAATGTACTGTTCAAGTTGGAACGAGACGACACCGTGCTCGGCCTTCCACGGCTCATCTTCGTCATGCTCGCCGGTCAGTGACACACAGACACACACGCTGATAGATGGAACTATCGTGATCAATATATGCTTGAATAACATTATTACACTCATCTCATACACACACATTTCCGAATAAGTTTTTACATACAAAAATCTTATAATCACCGCAAATTGATAATGCGCTTAGCATCAATTTCGGTGACTTAATTAACGCTATCTTGTCTGCTGCTAGTGTTGTCGCCTTTGTTTTAAAATAAATAAAAATGTCACAGCTTATACATTATACGGATAATAATTACAATATATGTTAATGTTACCAGGCGCAGTGGGCGTGTTATTAGTACTGAGCGCAGCGTGGTGCTTCGGCTGCAGACAGAGGGCGCGCGAGTCGCGCCGCAACTATTTGTTCTCGCAGCTGCCGCCAGAGGACAAGAGGCCGCTTTGCTCTGACGCGTCTTACGGTACGTATACATACGAACACACAAACACATGCAGATCACCTCATGTGACCACCACGCAGGAGTTTATACATCGCAGATGTCAATGGTACGAAGTGTAGACGATGTCAATAGCATAGACTTACATTTGACGAACAATGTAAGTACAACGGAACGCTCGTATACTTACAAAATCGAACTCACAGACACTACACATATCCTATGTACAATCAAAATCACAAATCCCTACCTACAACGTTTTTTTTAAACCCCAGATCTCCTGCAAAAGCCGTACTACGACGATGACGACATTCCACTATCAGAGACGGACTCCGAAGACGAGGTCGTGTTGCTTCGATCCGATCGCGAGTGGAAGCCGCTCGACCAACACGACCACTGACCGGTGACCTGTCTATACGTAATATTTGTACACGCACGTAGTTCTTATGTCTCCGTTCTTATATACAGTGCAATAACAAGTATACAATGCTTGTAATACATTAACATACCATAAACATTTAGATAAACTCTTAAATATATCCTGACAAGAGTTTCATGTATGCTAAAAGCCATTCACAGATGATGAATTCTCCCAAGGATGCCAGAAAGTCAGGTGGGGCACCACAACCTTGAGCAGATCTTCAGTAAATCTTGTAAGATGTCTATCTATGCTGTGTTATAGGTATGGTCGTATCATAGAGCCTTTTGGTCTCGTCAGACATCCATTCTACAAGCAATGTCTTCTATCTGCCATTCAATTTTTACATATCTGTTTACCTTAGTCCTTTGTATCCGTTTACTTACATGAATCTAACATACTACTAAAGCATACCTTTAATTAAAGATAATAAACGATTTTTTTTTAATAAAGAGTACATTTTGTAAAGAAATCTTTACCAACATTCTCGCTAATCATTTTAAGTAAACTATATATTCGAAGTAGTTCACAAATGTATTGCTATGCTTCATCAGTAAAAAACACATTGTCAGTAAATTAACTTATATGGATATCTCCCTCTTGCGCACAAGAAATTCATATAGTTCTATCTCTTTTAAATTTTAGGGTTTGGTAAAGATATTAAAAGAAAGGTTATTTTATTTTTTAAGGAATAATTTAGAAAAAAAATGATCTAATATACGTAAGTTTTGTATTGTATTTTTAATAATCATAAATAATGAGTCATATTTGACTCAATTAATTCCTTAAAAATATAAATAGGTAAAAACATTGCGTTTGGCTCTATGAACACAATTAAAAAAACATCTACTTAGAAATTTATTGATTAAACTTCTACTTATATTTAAACTAATTATTTAAAAACATTTTTAAGTATCACGGTAAGCTGCTGATGTAGCCAATTTAGCCGGCATATCTTAAACCTAAGCTATGCTATGGTATGCTACTTCAATTACCTTTTCTGTGCAATTTTAATGTCAAACGAATACAAGATTTGCTTATTGTATAATGTAGAAGTAATATTTAAGCTTCACTCTTGTGTATGATTACGCACGTTCGGATACACGCATTTATTCGATATAAAAGTATAAATAAGGTGATATTTTAAAAACAAATCCAGAATTTACTTTTTTATCGTTTGTAAGTTTTCTACTTAAATGTTCTTTATTTTTCTATGATTCTTGAGAAAAAAATCGATCTCTTACCGCACTTTTTACGTAGTATTAGAATATTTTATTTAAAAAAATTGGCAAGTATTCTTTGATCTTTTTCATGGTATTTATTGATAATTTAAAATAATGTGCAGAGAAAAAAAAGTGTGTAATGTGTATTTTTTTATAGAGAATTCTTACTTTTCGGCAATGATGATGAAATGTTCTTTATTTAAAAAAAAATTATTTATTTTTACAGTTAGTTATTTCCCCCTTTTTGTAATTGTTAATATAAATTTAACTCGGGGTCAAAATAATTATACAACTTTGCCGAGAGAATGTTTGTGCAATAATCTGCCTATTTTTATAATGTAAATTTTTTCTTAAAGCGTTCATTTAAAAGTTAGAAAAGATTTGAATCAAAACACGTTAACCATAAATACATTTAGATCGGTCAACTAAAGCTGGCCTCTTTACAGTACTCGCGATGTAATTTCACTATACAGTATGTTTAAAATTAAATAAAAATATACATTTTTACTCTTGATCCAGTAAGGTTGGTTGTATGGGTTGTGAATGCATTTCAAAAAATGAGTTCCTTGTAATATTTTGTGCTTTACTATATTATTGTTACTAATGGGAATTATAAATTAAATCAAAGACAAAAAAAAACAACTCTCTGTATTTAATAAAGAGTAGCAAAAACAAAACAATGACTGTCTCCTTCATACTCTATGAGATTGACCGCGCACGAGAGAGACGGATAGACTTTTAATGATGCGCTTGCAGTGTGACGTCACGCTACAAATTTATTCACATACAAAACACAAGCGTAACGTATGAATGTGTGAAAGTGTCAGCTTTAGTTAACCGACCTATATAATACGTTAAATGTTTAACAAACGTTTTGTGTATTTTTTGTAACAGTCGTCGAATGCCTTTTCTAGTATCTTACTACCCATGTTTTGTGTTTATCGATATTAAATATGGCTATGGACAACATTATTGTTGTATTACATTTTTAAGGCTTATCGTGTGATTATATGTCAAACAGCGTTATTCTATGTACGAAGTTCCCTATTTAAAAATGTAATGAGAACATTTTTGATTAATTTTATATCTATTTTTGTATTTTCCAACAAAAAATATTTTTATTATTGGAATATTAAGTAATTATGAATATTTTAAATTATTTGAAATTTACATTAAATGTACGGCATGTGTTTTAAAAAAGAATCTCCAATATTTACAAAATGGTATTTAAAATTATTTTTATAGATGAAAAATATTTTAAAATTGTATTAAATTAATTATATAAAATATTGGTGCTGGTTTAATGTGACTTGCTTTGGATTTTATATATAAATGTTGTGATAACTCTGTATTAGTTGAATATACATTTTAATAAAATAAATAAAATATTTGGTGTTTCATTGTTAATAATTTATAATCTAGATCTGTCATATAAAAAAGTGATCAATTACACAAACTTTCTAACAATTGGTTCACACTGCCGAAAATTTTGCGATAAAGATAGAAAGAAACTGCACCACATCATGAATTTACGCCAGTGAAAACCCACGGTAAGACGGACTCCAAACAATCTGTAGTATTTCATAGAGATCGGCATCCATTGCGTACTTTTTATTCCGGAGTCTTCCTGGGAAAGAAATGTAGCAATGTTGACCAAACGTTGGTGAGACGTGCTGGCAAAGTAACACTTAGACAAGCAAAAAAACAGGTACAACAATGCAAGGACATTGCGAAGTCGATGACTGCATTCACCCGAGATAACACCTACCCTATTGAAACTGACTGATGTATTTGAGGATACTACACAGATTATGATGTAGATTAAACTCGAAAAAAAAATTGTATACTGTTGTTTCTCACTCTTATTAAATTATAAAGATTTAAGGGGTTTTTGTTTGAAATTAAGCCTTATCCTATTTTTCCCACATAATGGATATAGTGGACATACCCGACGATCTGGGGTGATTGCGGAAGTACACTGGATGTTCGCATTACTCACGATCAACCATTAGATTTGTTAAAGTAGACTAACAGCGGCTATCGCGAAGGAATGAATGTTGTAAGCAGAATATTCCTCCATAGATTTAAAATCCCCTCTTTCACGTGTCATCGAAGTATTTTAAAATAAATCTAGACTCCCCCCATCTTCCTGAAAATGCAGATGATAAAAGGCTGTGTTTGCAGACCGCACGATACTCCTAAGGATGTCTACTATCTTTGCGTATCAACTGTGCTCCACCCATCTGCAACCGCTCTGATGTAGACGGTACGCGCATCTTCATAAGTAGCACGCACGCTTCACAGTATCAACCTTCACCCTTGCAAATATGTAGTCACTATTAGTAGCTAGTGCGACATATATTTTATTTCATTTTCTTCTCTCTTCTCAGCTGGCGCACAATACCCAAACCTGTGAGCATGCCTATAGTTTTGTTCTACGATCGACTTTGAACTTCGCTATCTTTACGGAACGGAATTATCAACAATCGGGTAGAATAGCTATGCCGTCGCGGATATTAAAATAAATAAAGTTCCAACCCTGATTCACTCATGTGTCGTGGAACTTGAGCAAATTTCCAGAAATCAACTTCACATTACAACGATTTTTTTTCTTATTTCAGACTCGTTTGTTTATTTTAATTTAAATTGTTAATGCGAGTATCGGAACATATTTGTTATCTGTGACTGTTAATGTGAAGTGATGTGATATCACTTGACTTGTAAATTTTGATAACGTCGAAATAAATAAATGAATTACATTTAATTTAATCTTTTGAAAATGACAATTATCGGTCTCACTTGAGTGCTGTCTTTGCTTTTTGTGTGTAGTTCGTGTGAGTAGTAATTTTGTGTAATGGAAAGGTCTGCGAACAGTGCTAACGAAATGAGTCGCCGTGCCGGAGAATTCTTAAGACGCGTAAACAGACTAACCGATGGACCAATGACTAGAAAAAAACTAGTAATATTACTGCTAATCGTCATATTCTTAATTCTCTACGTAGGTCCCACGTTAATGAACTGGCTTTTCGAGTCTGAAAGCTCGGCAGTTAGCAATCAAATATTATGTCAAAGGAATTTTATAAACCCTTTCCAAGAAGCCCTTAGAGACTACGACGCGTATTTGAGACAGGAGACCGCCGCTACTTTAACTTCTTCACCACATAACTACGTGCCTTATGTTGGTAATGGATTCCTGGGAATAGCTCTGGAACATGATTCCCATTTGAACATAAAACATGGTAGGACATTGTCATTACCAGTGTACTATCACCCTCTGTACGTTGTCGACGATTATGACATGAAGGAGGTAACTCTTGTTGACTACAAGAAAGGTATTGTCCATAGATATCAATGTGGTAACTCTGGGTTACAAATATCATACCAGTATTATGCACACCGAACTATGCCCTCTCTCTTTGTTCAGGAGATTCTAGTGAATAATCCAACAAATGCTGGTAAAACCTTACACTTGTCGAGCCCTAGGATTTCCGATTGGCCTACTTCAGTTAAACAGATTGTTAAGCTCCACCAAGGAGTTGATACAAAAGAGTATGAGGTTGTCACAGGTATGGTATCAGTACCTGACAGTGATAAGATTCTTGCAGTCGCCATAGTTTGCAGAAAACTAGGTAATGTGATTCAAGTGGATGCTAGAGATGGTACAGATATCATGATATTAACAACAGTTCAGTACAGCAAGCCGATCAAACAAGCTGATTATGCTAAACATAAGGACATTGTGGAGAAAAGGGCTATTGAAGAAATGGAGAAAGTTATTGCTCTATCTGGAGATAGAAATTCTGTAAGAAGCTTGAGAGAGAGTCACACCCGAGTGTGGCAAGGCTTGTGGTATACTGGATTTTATATCTCTGAATCAAAGGCAGAGGGTGTTATCAATGGAGACCGCATAAATGCAACTATATATGCAATTCTTTCTCAAGTTAGAAGTTATGAGCATGAGGAAAACATAAAAGCTACAACCAGATCAGATATTTTACGCTCATTAACTTACTCTGAAAGTTGTTACGAGGGCTATTCAACTTTAGATGCCCTCAATTTATGGAAGCCACTTAACAATTTGGCAAATTTGAACAATGTTGCAAGTATTTGGTTGCTAACTTTGGAAAAACAAGGATGCCATAATTTACTAAGAGCGGGAGCTAGTGGAGTAAATCAGGCTATGGTACTGAGTTTCGGCAGCTTAAGGTTCAGCAAACAGCATTTGGAATACAATATACATCCATCAAAACTACACAGAGACTTTCTCTTCCGACGCGTCAACTACGGTAATATGACCCATGTAAACATCAGTGTGATACTGCAAGAAGATAACAAGGCAGCTATCTTTGTGGCTTTAGACCGTTCGGATAAGACTTATTATGCTTGTGATGCGGGCTGCCTCGATTCACCGGTGCAGTTGGGTCCATACCGTAAGTACTTCCCAGTAAAACTAACTGAACCATTGACAGCAATATTGTATATTACAGCTGACAAACAACACATGGAGGACTTGAGGCATGCTATCCATGTAAGAGAAGTGGTTGAGGCGCCTGCCCATGAACACCATGTGATAGCCCTACATAAACATGGTCACAGCTTGGGTGGGTTAAATCCATTGTTTTGGGTTTCGATAATTGTTCTAATTGTAATGTTCCATTTGTTCCTATGTAGAATAATAATGAATGAGTTCTGTGACAATAGTGTAAGTTACAAGAGACTTTATAATAAAGCTTAAAATAAGTGTGTTGTGACTGGACATTATTGCCGCACATTTAAGCTGCCAACTTAATTAGTTTCAAGGAGAATAAACCATGTATTATTTGTACTTCCCTCCATCAGTATTATTGGCTGATTCTAGAGCTTGGTTCATCATATTTCGTTTCAATGTCAGCCTTTATATTTGGTGTATGCTACATATGAATGCTATATAGATTACATATATGTTTTGTATACTTTATAAAATGTTGCCTAAAAGCAATTCTTAAGTGTTAATGCAGTCATATTTACTTTATTGCATACAAATGTTCTAACTAATTACGAGAAGATTTTTATGTTTTAGTCGCACATTGGAATGTAAAAAAATATATTTTATTACTGCAAAGTAAAACATTTTTTGTGCATATATTTTTTTATTGTAGAAGAGTTTCAGATCGTGAACCCCATTAAACATTACCATTGATGTAAAATCCTAATACAGATAATAAACTATACTGTAAAAGATCGGTTCGAACTTGGGTATGACTACATAATTAAGAGGCCTGATAGCCAGCCAGCCAGATTTGGTTCTCAGGTAGGAGTGACACCAAAAGGGATTTTATCATATGTGACATACTTCCAAAATTTCGATTCTTCGGGAAGTTGGGCTGGCTGGAGTGATCCATGTCCCGCCCACACGCAAAATACGCGCTGGTCGTGGAGTTGCGGTAAAGTAGCCCCTACTACTACTACTGGTCCTGTCATATTGTGAATTGTGACAAGCATAGCTTGTCAAGCAAGCTGCAAGCTGGTTAAATATATACTACCATTATATTCATAAAAATTTCAATGTGTCGTTGTATACCAGTGACCATCCATTATTTATTTAATTTTAAGACCGATGTCAGGTGTGAACACTATACCTTTACGTTGTATTGTGTAATTATGATATAGAATATTCTATTCGCTATATGTGCTGTCACCAACAAGCTATTGTAACGTGTATAATTTTATTGTATTGTACATTTATTTAAACAGGTGACATTCTTATTTTGCTCATTTCGAAAGTGTTTCTTATTAAATTAACTAATTCTTAAGTCCTGTAGCTTAGAATGTATCATTATAGTTTGTAAATCGTATGTACATATATGTTGGAAGATAATATTTCTTGAACTGTTTCCAATCCTTGTCTTGAGTTCGCACTGCCGAAAGATTCACCTGTCGTTTAATGTTCGATTATCGACAAAAAACAGATCAGATTTTTTTTATGTAAGTTTCTGCAGAATTGAATTGAAATATGGCGACGGTTTTTTCGACATAACTAAAACTGTCTGCTAAATAACTCAATTGATCCATCATATTAAGTTTTTGGCGGGCGGCGGTTTTAACTCAGAGACCCGAGTGAAATTAGTACGGTCGCGACTGGTCGGAGTAGTAACGAGTAACTAGCAGTTGAGCCGCACACAATCGCGCAAGTTGCGGGCAAAGAAATGAATAAATAATTTATTTTGTCAAAGAATGTAAATATTTCATTATGTCTATATATAAAGAATTGTTACAGAATGTGGTGTATATTTTTTAAATAAAGCGAAGTTGTATGTTACTATTTGTTTTATTCACAATACAATCCGAGACGGTTTCGTAAAAACGTGTGCAAAGCGAGACACGGCGCCGACACATCAGACTGAAGTATGCGTCGCAGTATTCGGATTCATATTACACGAAGAAAAATAGTGCCTCGGGCAGACAGGATGTAATAAAACACGAAAGGTTTTCTCTGTAAATATATTTACAAAATATTGTTCGATAAGGCACGTGGCAACAGGTCATGGGACCATCACATCACATTGACATCACTGACAAGGCGCGCGGCGCGCGACCAAATACAATCAACTTTGTCGTTCGACTTCAAGATGGCGGAAGTTTTCCGCCATCTTTTTTAAAGCGAAAGTGGTGTAAGAATATAAATTCAAACTGCATTTACACCACGAAGTTAATATATTTGTTTAATAATTTCAAAAACGAAATAACGAACCGATTTCAGGTCTTGGAGTCAAGCCTACTGTAGTTTGTACTGAACGCATTACTATAGCGAAAGGCGGCGGCTTTGTTTCACAGCAAGATGGAATTTTTGTAAACAAACGTCATTTACCATACATGGCGGCCATTACACTTTATACTTTCATCGGAAATGTAATTTCTGTGGAAATCGTGAGTTAAAGTGAAGTGAAATTGACTAACATGTGGCTTATGTTATAAAGTTATACGAGAATAATTCAAAACATGGGGTATTAACGTAAGAAAATTGTTTACGAAAATCTCATCTTGTTGTGAAACGAGATATAAATGTATGAATGTTAAAGTGAGAGAGGTGTATGTTGACAAATGGAAAACCGTAATCTTCTTAAACTTTTGAGTTACGGTTGAACCAAGAATAAAAGACGCACCACAAACTATTTCTTTTAAAAATTAGTACATTTTTGTATAATTTACTAACATTTCTTCCAACCATTCCAACTAAGCTGACATAAGCTTGCGCTAGGATATGATTCACAATAGCCGAATCGCGGATTCGAGCCCATTACCTTACGATCGACAGTCCGTACCCTGAACCATTAGGCTATTGGCGCTATAAGAACTTCTAGAACATATAGTAAAACCAATACACAAATGCTGGGTACAGTCACATAGTATCCGGATTGGAATTGTAAATTTTTAAGTAACGGCAATATCAAAAAGTTGATTGTATTTCCGTGTAAAAAATTTGTTATAGGTTTTTATCTAACTATAAAATTACAAAAAAAATCGATAAGGTACTAAAACAGAATGTACAGACACAACAATTTGTACGTTGTATATTTTCTCTACAAGATTGAGTCACTTTAAATTTGTAAATCGAAATATGTATGATTTGTATGTAAAATATGAGAAATTTAAAAGCAAAACATCCATACACATTTTTTTAAAAATCATATTTTATTGGAAACATGTTTCGATACATGTTTCAAACAAAACGTCTACTAAACTGGTTGTTAGTGTACTTTTTGTAAATTGTACTAAAAATATTTTTTTTGATCCTGGTCGATGTTTGTCATGAAAGAGTTATTTAAATTTTTGTAGTGAAATTCCACTACAAAAATTTAAATAACTGGTTTTGTTGAAACATACATTGATGTAAGCGATATCGTAGCAAATTTCTAAACAGATCTTACAGGCTAACGGAACTAAAGTTTTAAAAACATAGATAAATCGCCAGCGATACAAACGTTGTATACATTTACAAAAATAATGTATATTTAGATTGGCTACCTAAATTTGCATATAATTTAACATATAGAGTATAATTGGAAGCGTTTCAAGACAATTAAAGCTAATTATTACTATCTAATTACTTAGATTTCGTCCTAAATTCTGTTTGACATATATTTTTTTTGTCAAAGATTACAATAAAAAGAAAAATTATTAGAAAAAACTATGGCAAATGTTCACAAAACATAAAATTCATTCGACAATACCATCTTGCAGACTACCAGATAAAAACACCTAAAATATATTTCAACCATGAGCTGTTTGTCTCTTTTTTATTACATTATCCGGTTCGAAGGACCATATACATTACATACGATTTTTTTAATCTAAATGTGTAATTTAACATATAATTAATTTTAATTACGCCAAAGAGTTCTTATTCCAATTGGATGAACAATAAAAAGGAACAATTGTTTTAGATTCTAACCAGGCACTTATCTATTTTTATTAAATGTATTGAGTAGGAACACAATTATTGCCATAAGAAAAAAGACTATTTGTATGAAATAACAAAACAATCAGGCATTTAGTTTAACAAGTGTTTTCTTTTGTCTTTCAGTACACAGGAAAGACAATGTAATATGGCTTAGTTCATTTTTAGAGTTATAAATGATCATATTACAGTTATAATGGATTCATAAATGATTACCAGAGTTTATAACTTCAGTTTGTTAGTTAGTTCTCATTAAATTATTGACACCGAGGTCGATAATTTAATAGAAGATTAAAGTTCATTGTAACACCATCGCCCGGTTTCTGAAAGGCTGATCAACGGGAAAATTGGCCACTCAGCTGTCAAAAGTCTTTTTCTTTAGTAACTGAAATTTTACATGTTAACTTGAAAGGAGTGTTAGTCAACTAACAATTTTGACAATCCTATCAGCAAGCGGACGTTTATTTATTTAAGATATAAATTGCTTTATTGTAATATTATGCTTAAAAGTTGATATTATATCTTACAATACCAGTCTACACCTCGTTGTAGGTAAATAATTCTTGTCATACAAATTGGATGGACGCGACCATTACGAGGCACTTGAAAACTCATATCTCGGCCCTATTGAAACCCCTTTTTTGTGTATATGTTACGGCCAATGCGTTCAATGCGGGCAATATCGATAATAACGAACTTACAAAAAAATACTTTAGTATTATCTAAACTTCTTTCTTTATTATAGTGCCCGGTAAATTATATCAACATAATTTGTCGGAAATAAAAAAAATATTAAAATATGTCTTTATTAGTTTAACCCATAGACAGACAAACATTATGAATATTGTCCGGGCAATATGACTAATTCAATAGTTATTTATCACCATTTTCCTCACATTTCGGTCATTATTAATAATGACCAATTAATCACATTGACCGTAACATTAGCAGTAAGAACACAAGATACATCAAACATTTCGAAACAAACAAGTGTGTATTTCAAAGAAATACGGTCTAAGCTAATGAGAATCGCCACAAAAACGCGCGTTAATTGCGCGCAGACAGCTCAGTGTGTAAAGACCCTTATGCTAAACATTAACTACATTGCGTCGTACATTCCACTAGCTACACATTTATATACAGACCGACAATTTTCAATATAAATAAGGCACTTATAACTAATTGTGGAATACTAGCGCTGCAAGACTATGTCACATATCACCTGAAATATAACAACATATATAAAATATAACATACATAGTCCTAACACGCTTCCATCATCTCCCAAACACTTATATCTCTTTAATAGTATGTTCGTAAGCGGTTCACCTGATGTTAGGTGACAGCTACCCATAAGCATCCACAACAATCAAATTTGTACCTTTAATGGGTAGCGAATGGATAGATAGAAAAAGGGTATTTCCTTCCCCTATTTATCCCCTCCCATCCCCACCTCCTTCGGGACTGACGGGGCCTCCGGCACCTCACTCAAACGCTAAGTATAAAATACTCTCCTACTTCACGCTTGTCTTCTGTGAGGTCGTGGTATTTCACCCTTTTATGATAGTAGGGTGAACGCTACATGCTCTAACCAATACTGTACCGGGATGGGCAGAGCTTATAAATTGCACCTCGTGCGATTTTAGTTCCTTAATGACAGCAGATAGGTGGATGTTGAGCCGAGTTCACTTTAGCAACTGGTGCAGCCCGGCAGATTGCCATCACTTCACACACCAACGGCGTGTTATTACTATGCGCCGGTTAGCCACGTAGCGACGAGGGTTGGCAATAGAGCCAATCGTTCACTATAGTACAGCCAACATATGAACCAGGGAACAAAAACTACATAGTAAGATAGAAAAGTTATGGTAAAAACCTATGAGGTTCCGCTATAATTGTAATAGCAATTGAAATTTCTGAGATATGCGCGTTCGAACAAACCCTTCTGTATCTAAGTATAGATTACCTTTGTATTGTCTATCGATGGTTACTGTTCACAGCTGTTCGTAGAAGGCGACGCGCGTGTTGGCGGAGCCCTGTCGCAGGCGGCGCAGCGTGGCATACTTGTCCACGCCGGTGCCGGCCTCAGCCGCACGCTCCGCCGCGCCCTCTACCCGAAGCACCGAGAACTCGCAGCGCAACGACTCCAGCTGGCGCTGCAGGTGTTGGGACTTTGCCAGGTATTCCACCCTAAGTAACAATAAACTACGTTTATATGTGCCAATACACATACGCAAACGCGCATTCATATCATACGCATGTCCGACTCGAAGGACCAAAATTTGTCATGTACTGATTATCAGCTTGTCGAGTTTAATTCTTAATATATGTTATAAAAAAGTATACACACGCACACACAGACACACACACACACACACAATATTTTTTTAGTATTCAATAATTATATTATTATGAATCACCTCTCCTTCTCTATCTCTAGCGACAACCGATGTATGTGGGGGTCGGAGTCATCGGGCACCAGCTGGTACGAGTTGAGGTCGGTCTCGGGCGCGCCGTTGTGCACTGCCACGCCCCCCGCGCACGCTCCACCTCCCGGCTCCGCCCCGCCCCGCCCGTCGCCACGCCCCTCGCCCAGCTCAGCGGGCAGCGAGCACGTTGACGGGAACAAGCTCGACGGCACGGTCGAACACTGAAATAAGAATAAATTTTCTTGATCATTTTTGGATCACAAATCATCGCTTCGCGCTCATATCCTGTGGTCTGCCGATACCTTGACCTGATCTTCAGATTATCTTGTGGAAGGTCTTTCACATGACCATCGTTCTAGAACCTTTAGGGTTCGTCGACCATCCGCCTTACGATAAATATGTTCCCTAGATCAGTGTTAAGGTAAAATTAATTACTATGTTATATGGTAATTGTACGTATTTTTTATTTACGACTTCTTTTATAAGCTTACTCACCGGAGGCAGGGAGCCAGTGGAAGACGTGCTGAGGAAGTTGATAAGCTTCTCCTTAGCGTGCTTCTCCGCGAGCCTGGCGTTTGTCAATTCCGCGCGCAGGCGCTCCGCCTCCGCCGCGCGCTTCTCCGACTCCTCCACCAGGCGCGCCGTCAGAAACTCCGCCTCGCGCGTCTTACGCTCCAAGTGCACCTGGAACGTCATCGTTTTTACCGATTACCAATAGATCCATAGATCGCTAGTTTATATCCGACTCGAAGGACCATAACCGAAAACCTTCATTTAGAATAATAATATAGTTACTTTCGAAGACATGTTTGATATGAAAGTGTGTTCAGCGACTACTCTTTGTTTGTTTCATGATTAAGGACATGGTTATCATTGATTTAAAACAAAAGATCTAGTATCCATTATATGAGAAACCTTTTCTTCTTCAGTCTTGATAGCGGAGAGCCGCAGCCTCGCGTTCTCCCTCTCCACGTCGGCCGCCTTCTGCGCCAGGAGTGACGCCTCCTCCTCAGCGACTCGCCCCTTCTCTGCTAGCAGCTCTGCCGTCTCTTCTGAACGACGCTGAAACGTTACATCTGGTGTTAAATTTAAAACGTTGGTAATGTATGAAATAGGCCACATAACACACTTATTAAATGAAACCTAATATTCCCATCATCATCTTTAATTATAGAGCCATTCCTACCCCACCTTCTCCACTTATATCACTTTTTATAATATTTTATTCCAAAATCAGTGCAAAAAGGAGTGTTCCACGTCACGTCTATCAGTTCAAAGTTCCTATCTCCTTGTTTATTCTACGTCTATCAGCAATAGTCACCAGGGCGTCATTGGCGAGCCGTATCTCCTCCTGGTACTGGAGGAGGCGCTGCTCCATCGCCGTCCTCTCCCTCTCCGCCGCCTCTCGCAGCTGCTTCTCCCGCGCTAACTTGTTGCGCTCTATCTGACGACGCTGAAAATAAAACATATATTATAACTACCTGTGCCCCGTGGTTTAACGCACCTTACCAAATTAGTCGCAGATACATAGGCTACTACCACCTACTACTAGACAGGAGAAAGAATATTCCCTTTTTTATCCCCTCTACCCCTTCCACATCCACCACCATTCAAAACTTGGATAAATACATTTACTAATAATGTTTTTTTTAAAAGAACGAGCAAATGGCAAACGAGCGAGCGGTTGATCTGATATTAAGTGACCTGCTACCCATAATCTGTAACAAGCTTATTGCAGATACATTGCCTACCTTTAATAAACACAAACCTCCCTCATCCTCTCCTCCTGCTCAGATCTCCCTCCCTCATCCTCTCCTCCTCCTCAGATCTCCCTCCCTCATCCTCCTCAAATATACTTCCCTCAGCCTCCTCCAATATCCCTCCCTCATCCTCCTGAGACCTCCCTCCCTCACTCATCCTCCTCAAATATCCCTCCCTCATCCTCCTCAGACCACCCTCCCTCACACATACTCCGCTGATCTCTCCCTCCTATTTCCCTCCCTCATCCTCTCCTCTTGCTCAGATCTCCCTCCCTCCTCCTGCTCAGATTTCCCTCTCTCATCCTCCTCTGATCCCCTCCCTCACCCTCCTCCTCAGATCCCCTCCCTCATCCTCTTCAGATCTCCCTCCCTCATCCTCTGCCGATATCACACCATCATCCTCCTCCTCAGACGTCCCTCCCTCACTCATCCTCCTCAGACCACCCTCTCTCACACATCCTTCGCAGATCTCTCTCCCTCCTCCTATTCCCTCCCTCACTCATCCTCCTAAAATGTCCCTCCCTCATCCTCCTCAGACCACCCTCTCTCACACATCCTTCGCAGATCTCTCTCCCTCCTCCTATTCCCTCCCTCATCCTCTCCTCCTGCTCAGATCTCCCTCTCGCATCCTCCTCAGATATTCCTCCCTCATCCTCCTCCTCAGATCCCCTCCCTCATCCTCCTCTCCTCTCTCAAGGAAAAATGTGAGGGGGAAGACCAGATTCCAGACCTTAGGCCTGCCGTCTGTCTTTATGGTGTGGTGTTGTTTCACTGGTCGAGCCGGCTTATTCGTGCAACAGATTTTGTTGCTGGCTCTACCACTGTTCATATAATTATGGAAACAGTAAGTGTAAGAGACATTGCTATAAGATAAATTCACCTGTTTCTCTTCTTTCGCTTGCGCCTTCATCTGCTGTACCTCCATTGAGTCTGGTTTCCTCCGCCTCATGTATAAATCATGGTTTCCAATACACAGGTCTAGTATCTGGAATATACCAGTTTTGTCAGGTATAATCTAGATTTCTTATTGGTAATAATCTAATATATTTTGAAAAATATTTATGAATAAATGAAAAAAAAAACACAAAATTTACTATCGTAAATTATAAGGGAAAAAATTTAAATAAACGTTCGTAAAAAATCTTTTCCGTTGATCGTTATACTCTATTATAACATGGCAACACTGTATTGTCTATAGCCTTGGTCTAACAAGTGCAATCAAAAAACTAAAGAAACATTGTATAACAAATTATTTATATACCAATTTCTACTAATAATCATTTTGGACATATTATTCTGTTTAAGATGATAATAAATAGGAACAAGTGTTTGTACATACCAATTTATTCATACCCTTGGGCGAGAAGAAGATGAAATTAGTGACACTCTTGTCAACAAACTTGATGACAAACTTCTTATCGTCGAAGGAGATGTGCTTGATCTCTGACCACGGGAAGGTGGTCTTAGGAGTCAGCTTGTTGTCCTTCTCGTAGATGTTCAGGCCGAGCGCTGTCACTCCTAAGTACAGATCTGTTTCCTTTTTATTCTGGAACATTCACAAGTGACAATATTATCAAATGGTACACTCTAGTTTATGTTCACCCTTTTCTCGAAGATACCTCGCAGGTAAGATATAACTAGGTGGTAAACCAGACCCTGACAACTTGTGCCAATCATTCGCCACACGCAAGTAGATCACACAGATAAATTTATACTATATAAAAAGTGTAATAGCCACCAAATACGGTAAATGACGTTTGTTTACAACATTCACATCTTGCAATGAAATATGGTATAATTATGTATTCCTGTGAACTATCCTCTGAATGTAGCTCATTAAATACTGAGAGTCCAGGTTATTTAAATTAATATTATTTATACAATGAAGTTAATTAATCTATCAACATTGTACTCACATTGATAGCAAAGTAATTAACACCGTACATGTCCAGATCCTGAGCTATCTTCAAATACTCCATCTCCGCTTCGTCCCTCGACATTCCTTTGTGGTCGGCATACCTAACAAGTAAAACATCAGAATCATATATTTGTTTGTTATTTAATAAAAATGCTGAATACATTAATACAACCACGATGGTTT
This sequence comes from Papilio elwesi, assembly GCA_029849275.1. Taxonomy (NCBI): domain Eukaryota; kingdom Metazoa; phylum Arthropoda; class Insecta; order Lepidoptera; family Papilionidae; genus Papilio; species Papilio elwesi. The sequence continues at coordinate 6,049,707 of CM056707.1, read as the reverse complement.
ATGTGTCAAGCTTTCTAATGGAAGATCAAGGAAAGCAAATGGTTTATGAGATGTTAAGTGACCACCACAGCCTATAGAAACCTGTTAATTAAATGGTATATATACAGGTTGATGCAGCGCTGGTAGACCTTTCACCAGATGGACCAATGATCTGGTCAAAGTTATGGGGTCCACTGGATGTGGGAGTGTTAGACTATCATGTTTGGGAGCTGGTTTTTGGGGAGGCATATGTATGTCCTGCAGCGGGCAACTGTTGGGTGATGGGATAGAGAAATAATCAAATGAGTTACTTTTGGACAGATAAGACAAAGGAAAGAAGAAAGAAATGGTAACTGGAATTCATCAGATGAAAAGCAGAAGCATAACATTTGTCTACTTCATGCCAGTCTTTTGTGAGATGGAGTCCGCATATTCATGTAACGGCTATCACCACTGGGGGCTCTGACTTGATCTTGAATCAAAGATATAATTACCATATCTTGATGCGGTCCTCCCACATCTCTGGCGTCATCTGGTACTGGTCGATGACGCGCTGCGGCAGCAGATCCTCACTGGCCAACATGCCTGGCTTGGACGCACTCTCATCGTAGTCTCCATACTGTAATATATCCCAAGTTTTAGCACTGTGTGGAAACAATAAGAAAATATCCACAAAAGTTTGCATTGTATTTTACATTATTGACATAAAAATGTTTATAGTTGATTTCCCCGACTGACAGGAAGGTATCTATGTTTGTATGTCTGTTCCATTGTGTTCTGCTGTAGTCTAAATCATTTGATTGATTTTTTAAAGTGAGGTGTCATTCAATTTGTATTTTTCCCTAGAATGTCATAAGGCTATATTCTAGTCAGTGAGGTTTTTGATTTTTGAAACAGACGAGAAAATGATGTTACCACCACTATTCATACAAAATACAGAAGAATAGTTATAGGTGCATAATTTTTAATTAATATGAGGAATTGTTTGTGGGCAAACCACATGAATAACTTATTACTGGTGTTGTTGTACCATTTACAATTGAAAAACATATATACAATAAACATATTATCTCGTTCTTACACATTACCAAACAGCAGCACAAATTGTGATAAATTTATCCCCTACCAATTTGCGAGTGAAGTGTGAATGTATAGCAATATAAGATTATGATTTGAATATTTGTAAATATCTTGGACTACATGAGTTATAAGAAACTAGAGCAACCTGACATTACCTTAGCCTGCACAGCGTAACTCGCCAACAGAACTGATGCCTCCGGTGGGCAGTAGATGTCCATGCTGAGTATAGCCTGCTTCACTTGCAGGAACAGCAGGTGCTGTGTAACCTCCTGTATCAGTTCTTCTGCCACATCTTCTGGATACAACTTGCATAATAACATGAACGGAGTGCCCGGCATTTGTGATACACATTGATCTTGTACTGAAATGTTTAAAATCTTAAATTAATAAGCAAAATTCCTTTGCTACAGTATCTATTGAATAGCTAGATGTGTCGGTGGTGCGTTATAGATGCAAGGGATTGGAACAAGTTGCCAGCATCCGTCAGTCCACCTTCAAAAGAAGAGTGAATAGACTTTTGCTAAACTAGTGCATACCATATTTCTTTTTTGTTCATCCCCTCCTCTTTCCGGTAAAAGGTAGGTAACATGTCTGCAATTCAATAGCTTATCACTGATGCATATGGGTAGGAGTGACTTAATATTGGTTGAACCACTTCCTACCTTCTGCTATAGAAAAAATCTCAAAATAGTATTACAAAAGTCAAACCAATTCTCACCTCTCTTGTCTAATTTCAGCCAACTTATGAAGTGCTTTGTATCCTCAAACTGCAGTCCAAAGAACCATGTCTCTCTGAGCCCTATTGTTCTGCACACCAGATCAAACAAGTCCCGACCAGTTGCTCGCCACTACAATAAAACAATTCTTTGTCTAATGTGGCTGAAGTGATTCATAAAATGGTTGATACACTGTATAGTGTAGTATTATAATAGTTAGTCTGTAAATTAAGTAGTAGATTAAGAAATATTAATAGTGTAAATTGTAGCTACTTATTGGAATGGTTGAGATTATTTTGATAATGACAAGAGACTTTCCGTAACTATACTGAATAAGCCATTGAAATTTAACAATTTTTTTGATTTTATTGCATTATCTCTTAACAAATTTATGTAACGAAAGTGAGTGGCAGTGTTGGTAGGGGACGCCCTAGAACTTATATCTATCAAATTAGTGGTTTACTAAACAAAGGCCATATAAAGAGCTTATGGGTATAACCGACGAGCATGTATGCATAGATGTATGAATGTAGAAGAAGCGAGAGAGGTGTGCCAGGATTGTGCCAAATGGAAATCCATGATCTCTGCCTACCCCTCTGGGTTACGGGCGTTAGCGCATGTTTATTTTATTCATGTTTTAATATTTGTTATTTCATTGTGCAGCATAAATAAAAACAATCAGTATAAAAATTCTAATTGTAGGTAACAATATTTAATTTAAAATTACTTAAACCTTATAAGAACTTACAAAGTAGCAACAATAAAAGGTTAATATTTAAAAAAATATTACTGGCAAAAAGGAAAGGAATGAGAAATGTGTGCAAGGAATATGTAAATTATTAAACATGTAACAAAACATGCAACTATCCAGAAGATAAGACATTGACTAAAGTTCAAACACCCACATAACATTTTTCACAGAGAAGTTTTTCTATAAAGAGGAAGTTGTTATCAAAACATTTAAATGCTTTATTGTTATTGTCAAATAGATAAGGTTCTGGAGAACAACAAACTATAGGAACTGTGACCTAGGGGTCAATCCGTGACTCAGCCGCCTCACCCGCTAATGTGTGTTAGCATTCGGAAATTACAACAGTAAACACTAAGGGAATATTCGCGCCTTTACATGAAATCTGACCTCAAGGTTAAATTCTAACTCCGCATCCAAAGTACACACTTTCACTGGAAACGACTTGGCAGCCTTCTTTCTCCTGAAAGGCGGCATCATTCTTTCACATAATTGCACAGTCAAAAGAAATTTAACAAAACACAAGCTCTAGGTTATGACAAATGTTCAGACATAGTTTCCAGTTGTATGAAATATCTAACGTTTACGTAACGTAGAACCCGTCAAGGAATGCGTGTAATTTCACATTGCGTACTATTTCCAGCCGATATTATTTACAAACAAAAGGAACGTCAATGAAACAAGAATGCGAGGTTGAATGAAGAAAAATTAGTCAGAAAAGCAATTACGTTTCGTTATACGTTTTATAAAAAATATTTGCGCCACAGACTATACATATATGTCATTCTTATTTTCTTTTGTCCTAGAGTAGACTAGATTGATTATCTTATTATGTAGTATTGTTTTTCTATTAATTTGTAGGTTTTATATTATGCTCTTTGGTTGACAGCTGACGATATACAGAAAACGCGACGCTGTCATCAATGTCATTTTGAAGAACTCAAAGCAAACACGTGCTAGAATCTTGAAAATATAAAAATCTAACAATATCTCAATATGGGAAAGTTTAGATCAAAACTGAAAGGAAAAACAAAGGGGAAAAGATGGCAAAAAGGACAATCATCAAATTCAAATCCAAAGACACAAAAATACAGAGAAATGGCTAAATCCCGGTTCTTTCAGGAGAATCTTGGTATGGTTAATTCAAATAATATCTTATTGTACAATGTGCACTTTATTTAGGGCTTGATTTATGAGGTACTTATACTGCTTTATAAATTATAGTCTATCCTACCGCCCTTAAAAAATGTTAAAAGCTTAGTTCCATGCAAAAACTTTTCTATAACCCGTATTGTGTATACTAATATACACTTGTAAGGAATGTCACTAATACGCAATTGATTCTTTCATTAAAGTCCGAGTTTAGCTTTTCTGGTAATGCTTACTTAACGTGAAGTTTTTGAATGTGTCGTCTTTTTTTTTTTTTTTTTTTTAACATTTATTAGAAAAAATCCGTACTCAAATAGAGAAGTGAAATATGATGCCATGTTAGTAAGTAGTTCTGGCCCGGCACTTTAATTAACTTCATGGGCATTGTTTTTAATTCACATAGAAGTAATTTATCGTTGAATTTTTTATTATCACTGTTTCAGGAAGTACTGGCTTAACACAACAGGCTGTATTAAAACATGATGCTTTGATGACATATGGACACAGTACTGGCAAACAAAAATCAGATTTAGAGAATGAGCTGTCCATAGCAAAGGACTTTGAGAACATGTCAATGAGGACGGGAGATGAGGGTTCCGAGACAGAGTACACAGGTTCTATGAGATCAGGCACATTCAGGACATTCCAGACCTTTGCATCTGACTGGAGTCAATGTTCAAATGTCAGCTTCAGCAAGTAAGTGTACCTGATATATGTTAAATTTGTAATTTTCAGTGTTAGATAAAATAGCTTGTCTTTATTTGTAAGCAGCTTAAACTAAAATTTAAAGTAAGCCAAGTTATGTTCTACTCCTTACAGGTTACTAAATCGGTTCGATTCTAACAATGCTGTGCATAAAGATATGCTTGCTGTCTTAGCTGCTGTCACTGAAGTCATTAAAGAACAGGGCGGCAAGGAGTCCTCTACAGAATACTTCGCTGCATTGGTATTATTATTCAGTATTAATCAATTTTATTTTTAAGGATTGTCCAGAACATAATAATTGTGTTAGAATGGTTTTAACTTAGTATTTAGGCAATTAAAAGCGACCAAAGGAAGTTTTTTTCTCTTGATATAATGGACTATTATTTTTATACTTTACTTTAAAACTTCTTATAGATGCAGACACTTAAAGCATCGGAGGATGAGAACAGTCTAGTGGCAACTTTATCACTTTTATCAATGGGCATTAAGTCTGTACCCCAGGCGGTTCTCCGGAAACAGTTCTCTGATTCTGCATCAATATTTATGGAGCTTTTAGAGAAGAACTCTCAGAGTGAAAATGGCACACTATTACGCAGTACCATAGGATGTCTGTCTGTATTGCTTAGAGCTCAGGAGTATGCTCTGTGGGGAGATTCATCCACTATGAAAGTATTTGACTCGGTGCTAGCTTTTGTGCTGCATTCGAAGCCTAAGGTAAGCCAAATATACATATTCGACCCCTACAACTACCATAGTGACACATGTGCCCATTGAGGCTACAACCACCCACAATCACAATAGCTCTGTGATGTGTAGTTTTAGTTAAAAAGTGAAATATGATTCTCACACATTTAAATATATATATATATATATATATATATATATATAAAGGATGCACCATAACTTACTCTTGGAATTTTTGCATATGTAATTGGGCAAAAAACCAAATAATCCAAAGATAGGGGGAAAATGTTGGGGATACCTGATAAGACATATTATAAAAGGCGTAAAGAAGAGAAGAGGAAGAAGGAGAAGATTATTTATACAATAAATAAAACAAAGTGACAAGGACTAGAGAATGCTCCGCTGACAAGAGCGGAAGAGCTTTAAAATTATTTAATTGAACTTTAACTAGTATGTAGCACATCCAATTTTTTTTAATGGAAGAAGGTGGGAGACTTGCGAACAGGTCACCTGGTTTTAACTGACCTGCTTGTAAAAATATTGTAGATTTTAAAGATTGTATACTTTATTATAGGTTCGAAAGGCGGCTCAACACTCGGTCACTGCTATCCTGCGTGGCAGTTGTTTCATGTTGCCTTCAGAAGATGAAAAAATTAAGGTAATTTCATATAAACTCTACTTCAATTTGACGATAACAGCATGCCTTGACCAATGGAATATAATACATATCTTGCTGGAAAGGTTCCCCTTTCCTTCGACATACCTGCCAATTCATGAGATAATGAACAAGCTCACGCAAGCTTTGTTTGTTGAATTAGGTATTTTAAAAGCAATATGACTTCTAGAACTATCAAGAAGAAAATGTACTCCTTCCTTAAACGCTGGTGACACATCTGCAGTACCTCTTGTGATGTAGATGTTCATGTGCATTGGTGATCACTTAACACTAGGCGATCCGTATACCCATATAAAAGAAAACTACCAGATTGGTGGCATACTAAAGAGAAGCGACATTAAGAGTTAAGAGTATCCATAACCTACGAGCATATATGGGTACATGCATATGTATAAAAAAGCATAAAAGGTGTAACATCTTTTTGGGATATAGGGGGTGAGTCTTTTTTTATTTGATGTTCAGGTTCCCAAGTTGCACCCAGCATCCAACCGTGTGGCGGAGTACTGCCTGTCTCAAATAAAACCAGAGGCACTGCTCTCCGGACACCGGCCCGTGCTGCATATACTAACAATGCTGAGAGACATTCTGTCTGTGTTCAGTAAAGAGTTTATTAAGGTTAGTGGCACAGATTATGCAAATTATATATTAGTTTATTAAACAAGGAATAAATCTTTCAAATAATGTGATTTCAATCTAAGCTATCGAATATTACTTAAATTGCGATATTTAATTATTTAATGGAATCAAAATGGCGACATAAGTAAGAAGTATTTAATACTGCAATTAGTTTGCACATTTAGCGGGTTGTCCGGAAACCTTTTAACATCTTATTCTTACACTTTTCCTTTTATTCCCTTCTCTTTCCTACATAGAGGCTGTAAACGCACTGTCAATAGATAATGGTCACAACATCAATATGCTTCCTTGTTTGCCGTATTACCCAAACCAGGCTTCTAGAAACCTCTACAGGGCAAATGCATGAGAATAATATAAAGTATTCTACCACTGCACCACTTTTTCGACACTTTCCAGACGATCTGCGAATCTATACTATCGCTGATGGCCCACAATAGCATCTACATCAAAACTTGCTGCATGCACACGCTGCACGCGTTGTTCTGTGAAACTGAGAGCAACCTGACCGGCGCACTGGCGGCGCAGCTGGCGCGCGCGCTGCTCGCCGCCCGCCCCGCAGCCACTGATACTGGCCAGGGCCTCGCCTGGGCCGCGGTCATGCAACAGGCATTATGCTGTCTGGCAAGGTCAGTCTAACGTTAACTAGCATAGAATGTTGTTTAGATATTAGAGCTTGCGGAAGAATCATATACGTAATCATATACGAGCATACATCAATAATAGCCGATTCATAAGTTCGGTTAAGTTACGCAAAACATCAACTATTCTGTTCGTCGCCAGTCGTCAAGAGTCTAGTTGTTCTATTAGTGGTATCAGAATACAGCAAATATCATCACTTTCAAGTGTTTCAGTTACGCCTCAGACATTACCAGTTCCCTTCTTATGGACATCTAGTTCATTGGTCCTTCGAGCCGGATATCTTCCATAGTTCGCTGGTTCAAATCCTTATGAGTTTAAACATCACACCTACTGCTTAAAACTTATAGTAACTCGCATTATCACTTAGTAGCCCAACCAACTAACTAGTTATTGTCGTCAGGCTGGATTTGAACCTGTGCGTGCCCAACCTGCCGGCGTTTGTCAACATCTGCGTCACCGAGCTGTGGCAATCGGACGTCGCCGATATTAATTCAGCCTCTACGAATGCACTGAAGGTAAATATTTTTAGTACACATGACACGAAATAAGTCTATCGTGATATACAGGACATTCCACACAGAAGGAAATGTCTTAAATTTATCTACAACATAAATAATTATATCTTCATATTTTTAAATTTTTTTAATTGACAAGATGCCAAACGGATCATTTTATATTAAGGGACAGCTACCCATAGCCATCCGCAATAAACAAATGAGTCGCAGATGCGTTGTCAACCTTTAAATGGACAGGGGATAGACGGGAAAAATTAGATATTTCCTTCCATCCCGTTCCCGTCCAATCCTCTTCTTTCCATTCTATCGTTATTGGAAAAGGATGGGAAAGAGAAGAGGACTGAAATTAGACCTGCGGCACCTCACTCCCTGTGAGGCTGTGATATTTCACCGATCGAGCCGTCTGTCTTTAACAGTGAACAATAAGTTCTCACCTTTTCTAATACTTATGAAGTGTATATAATAAAATAATAATTTCAAATTTTAAAACAATACTTTGAAGGTATTTCAAAATTATTGCTTTATTAATGACCAGTGCTGGTATTTACAAATTATTGTCTTATTGCAGGCGTTACTGTTGGACTGTGTGAAACCTGCTGTGGAATCCGACGAATGCTTCACAAAGCACAAGACCCATATCGACACAGTATTCAAGTCAATAAGCACAGGACTCGACAACCCATTCAACCAGGCCCTCAGGCATGTCATCATGACATTAGCGGTTTGCTTTGAGGTTTGTTCTAAATGAACAGCTGATCTCTTGCTGTATCTAATTTGTTTGTAATCATTTTAATAATAATGTTGTTATGGTATTGTAAACAAATCTGGTGTTATTTGAATTTTTAAGGCGTTACTGCTATACCTTGTTTCACAGCAACATGTGTATTTGTAAACGAAGGTATTTTTCTATAAAATTTTGTTGACTTCAAAATATATTTTAAAATGAACAACATTTCCGATGCCGAGGCATGTATGGTAAATGTTTTTACCACATTCATATTAGTGTAGCAGTATTATAATATTAATTAATTTAAATTTACAGATAGGAAATGAGAAATTGACCTACATACTTGGACCTCTACTAAAGAAGCTTAATGAAAGAAAAGAGAGTCATAACTTTAATCACAACAAAGAAGCAGAGTATGCAACGGGATGTGCGGTTAAAGCATTAGGGCCTGAATTTGTCCTAACATACATACCTCTAAGAGACGGATCAGACATAAACTTGGAAAGGAGCTGGCTGTTACCGGTGTTAAGGGAAAAAATAATCAGTTCTAATTTAAAATTCTTCGCTACTGAAATACTCGATATGGCAACATTTTGCAGACGAAAATCACGTGAATATAACCAATCAAATGAGACAGCGCGCTCTCATACTTACGAATTACTGTGCAATCAATTCTGGTCCTTATTGCCAAGTTTCTGTAACAATCCAAAAGATATCAGCGACAGTTTTAAGGCCATCGCTCGGGTACTTGGTAATGTTCTGAAGGACAATCCGGAGTTCCGTCTGTCTGTGATGCAAGCGTTAAGGAAGCTGATCGCTTGCTCTGGTGACAATGAGGATGATCAGAAGGAGTTAGGCAGGTTCGCGAAGAACTATCTGCCTATACTGTTGAACATCTATATGACTCCGGCTAAAGGTGGAGAGGCGGAGGGACAGAGGCTTGCAGCTTTGGAGACTATTCAGGTATATACCAATTTTATTATAATACTAGTGACCCGCCCCGGCTTGGCCCGGGCACCACTAATTATGTTGATCCGATCGCTACCAAACACAGGACTGTACCAATCTGGACAATCCCAGTAAATTTCATCGAAATCGGTCCAGCCGTTTCGGAGTCTATATGTCTATAGGGAACATACGTACTTCGCTTTTTATATACAATTTTTTTCATAAAAAGTATCCTATGTTACTTCTAATACCTCCAAGAATAGGTGTAGAAAGTTTCATGATGATCGGTTGAGTAGTTATCGCGTGAAAGCGTAACAAACAAACTTACATTCACATTTATAATATTAAGTAGGAATTTTTTTATAATAGTGAGTGGAAGATGAACCGTCCCTTAACTTATAAGAAATGAATGGTCCAAGGTTATTAAGCATGACTATGTCAAAGAAACCAACTGACTGATATATCAAGGCACAGCCCAAACTTTTGAACCTAGAGACTTGAAATGCACAGAGGTTTCTGTTATTAGCGAGCTCAAAGAAAGGATTTTTCTATATTCATCCCCCAAAGGTCTAAAGGGGATGAAAGTTTGTATATATCATCATATTAAATAGGGTGGACAGTCGTCAAATTGTGCGGGTGAAAGTTTAAAACTTTCCAACAATAAAACTACTAACTCTTTGATTGTAATCTTTCCAGGTGTATTTAACAATAACCGAACAGAACGTGCGAGAGGAACTGTACAAAAACGCAGTAGCACAGCTCGAGGCTTCCGTCGACAATCATTTCCAGAGGGAATCTATACTGGACGTCATCCGTCTACTGGTCTTGTATCAGACGAGCGAAGAAATTGCGGTTCTATTCGACAAATGGGTCTTCCCACTCTGCGAGACAGTGATAGAAAATCCCAAGAAGTTAAAAAAGGCAAAAAAGGAGAAGATGGAAGAAGATGGAGAGGTTATACAGCCGTTGAGATACAAAGAAAAGGTTAAATTACTAGAAATGGAACACAAGAAAGCTTACAGGATATTGGAGGAGATTTTTAAAAGTGAGAAAGAGACTTGTAAGAAGTTCGTAAAGAATAATTATAAGAAGATAAAGAAAATGCTGATGAGTTCATTGAACAAAGCTGCTGACAGCAGTAAGGCTGCCCGGTTAAGGTAAAAAATAATTAATAGTTAAAAACTGAACAACCCGATTAGTTCCAAAACATAGTCACTTAAATTTTAACACCTAGATGGCGTTGGCGATGGCAAATCTTGAAAATCCTGCTGATGATAATGGGACAAACTATTTAATGGATGTCATCGGTCCTTGATAACTGTGCTGTCTCAGCGTCTTACTGTCTATGTTTACAAAAATACATATCCCTACTAATATTATAAATGTGAATGTAAGTTTGTTTGTTACGCTTTCACGCGACAACTACTCAACAGATCATCATGAAACTTTGTACACATATTCTTGGAGGTACTAGAAGTAACATAGAATACTTTTTATAAAAAAGCGAAGTATGTATGTTCCCTATAGACCTATAGACTCTGAAACGGCTTGTGCAGATTCCAGTCCTGTGTTTGGTAGCGATCGGATCAACATGTGGTACCCGGGCGAAGCCAGGACTGGTCACTAGTATAGTATAAGATATAAACCGTAAATGAACTCTATTCCCAGGTGCATAGAGTATCTTATTAATACCACGCACTTCCTGAACGCGGAGAGTAAGCTGGTGAAGAGTGCGGTCGCTGAATCTGTGGTCTGTACCAAAGACATCAACTCCAAGTGTCGCCAGTGCGCGTTCAACGTCATCAATACAGTAGGCAACATGCTCAAAACGCAGGACGGAGGTGAGTACGATTGATCCAATTTTTAATGAACGTAATATTAATGCAAATGTTTGTTTGTTTGTTACGCTTTAACTCCTTAACTACTCAACCAATCATCATGAAGGCCTACTTCTAGTTTTCTACCCCTTCCCATGCTTTTCTTATAAGGAAAGAAATTTTTTATAAGAAAACTTGACGATGGAGGGGGTGTATAAGAATTGGAAATAACCATTTTCTGTTTGTTCCCTCCGCTGTCCATTAAAGGTGGGCAATGCATCTGCAACTCATTAGTTAGTTGCAGATGTCTATGGGTAGCGATCACTTGACACCGGGTGAACTGCTTGCTCGTTTGCCATCAAGTACTATAAAAAAAATGGTCAGGGGTACAGATTATATCTCTTACTTTAAGGTCGGAAATGAAAATGTTCCCGAGGTACGTAAAGCCTTTATTAACGATATCGGTTGCCATGGTGATGTTTCACGTTTTGTCTAACACCTTTTCATTCATGTTACCTATCTGGAAGTTATTTACGAAAATCATCTTACAATAATTTCCAGTGTCAAAAATTAGAAACGAGCTAAGGTATTATAAACTAAAATCACTACCAGTTCAATTACCATTTCAGGAATGAAATCATTCCTCGACATGCTGTCATCTGGCTTGTCAGCACCGCTACCTCGTGTGGTCTGCGCCACGCTACGAGCGCTGGCGTCAGCGCTCTTCACCTTCTCCGAGGATATGGGCTTGGAGACAGTCCAGGGTCTACTGGATACAGTCACCCAGAAGATGCTGGAGAACAACAGGGAAGTGGTCGCTGGAGGAATGAGCTTCCTCAAAGTGAGTATCACTATTTTTCTCTGCTTGTAGTAATTCCATTATTCTGTCCTGAAAGGTGACTGAGAGATGAGTCGCAGTCTATTCTGGATTATTCTTACAACATACCATTGGTTTCCACCTACACCAGCTTGGCTCAATAAACTTCAACTGAAATTTAGTTTGGGCTAATTGAAAGTGTAAAAGTTTATGTGTTCTGTTATCTTTTATGGAAAAAGATGGTAAAAAAAGAAAACCTTGTAAGGAAAGATTGTTTGATGTAAAGTGGTGCTGGAAGCCCAAATTCAGTCCACTTTCCCTTTCCATCCTTTTTTAAATAGGCTAAGTTGAGAAGGAGAAAATTGTTGAGGGGAGGGGATAGGAAATATCTTTTTCTCATCTATTCCCCTCGTCTGTCTATTAAAGGTAGGCAACGCATCTGCAACTCGTTTGCTTGTTGCAGATGTCTATGGGCAGGGCTAACTTAACATCAGGCGATCTGCTGGCTCATTTGCCACCTTCTCTCATGAAAATGTAGACTGGTAAAGTTGGAGTTGCTTTTTTATCCATGTCGAATGCATGGGATTACAAATTATGATTGCATAAATATATTTTCTTAATAGATATATTTAAAATGATATTACAGGTGTACACAAAGGTTCTACCAACAGAAGTGTTAGCTGGTAGTCTACCGTTGATCTTCAAAACTCTGTCCAACATGGCGGAGGACTGCAAGAGGCACGCGCGCCTCGAGATCGGCTACTTCCTCGCCAGGATGACGAGGAAGTACGGCGCGGATACAGTGGAGAAGCTAATACCTGGTGACGATGAAGTTATGCTCAAACGATTGAGGAATGTGAGGAAGCTGGAAAACAGAAAGAAGAGAGTGAAAGAGCAAAAACGGTAAGTTACTTGTTTAAGTTCCTTAAGTGTTTAATAGATTTTTGACATGGTTTTGGAAGTCGAATTTCAAGTTATCTAATATATTTAAACGATACGGAAGCGAAGGAGTTCTTATGAAATTTTGTATTTAGATTCTAGGTTTTTATTTTTAAATTTAATTATATGGGTGTTTTGCCCGTAAACAATTTATATCGTTATCGTTTTACTTTTCAGAAGTCGGACAGATTCAGATTCTGATGGTGACATAGCTGTAAAAGGCACTTCCAAGACTTTAGAGGACATCCTCCAGGATTCAGACTCGGAGATGGAATACCTGGACGAAGAACCAAGGCCTAAGAGCAAAGCCAAGAAAGGCAAGAACAAGGCCTGGATCCAGGACGACGCTGAGGAGATTGTCGATCTCGCGGACGTGTCCGCTGCTAGGAAGATTACAGGTAAATGTTTTTTTAGTGAAAATGTATGGCATTCAATTATATGGTGAATGTTGGCGATACCAGTAGATGTGGGTATTGTTGTTATTAAATAACACTAGTGAATTCTAATAACTTACATTATAATACCAAACATGAATCATTAAACATTATATTGTTTGTAAAATCACACGAAGACAAAATTATATAATAAAAAATTATCACACACTATTCTTTTTACGATTATGTTAATTATCCACTTTTGGATGACGTGTTAAAGGAATTAAGTGCTTTGTGCACGCATGCGCACAGCACTGGCGAACGCACCAATCAGAGACGTGCGTCATGTGGCGTCGCGGCCTCTGATTGGCTGAGGGCACCGCACGTTAATTCTTACAACGGGCTACTCCCGCCAATTTTTTAATCGCGGCGCGCGCCAATTGTTAACTGTTTGCGCCTATTCCATTCATTACCCGTCCAAATTTCAAATCACACGTACAGACACCGACATCACGCGTTTTACATTGAATATAACTGCAATTTTGTCACCAAAATAAATATTTTTTAAACGTAATACATAACATCTAGATATGGCATTTACAAAAGTTACTATCGATCCCAGGATACGGCATAGAAAAAAAATCAGATCGCTTCGAACGGCATTTAACGAGATCTAATATCTGTTTCAAGCTACCGATCCAACGAAGAAAAAGAAGGCGACAGAAGAGAAGGCGCAGAAGAAAAAAGACGGAGGCTTCAAGACCGCGGCTGACGGCAGGCTGATCATCTCCGACGACGTGTCTGATGATGGGGAGGATGTCAAGCCCAGCGGTGACATTGACAGCGATACCGATGATACCGGTAGACGTATTTTTGAATGTCTATTATCTCTACAAATATAGTTTATGGTATATGGATATCTTTTTCGACGATTCATAATTTTACAAATGTCATGTTCCGAGCGACTATAGCTTTATGTGGCAAACACTAGCTGTCCTCTTTTCTCTTATTATTTTAGTTACGCTATCCTTTTCACACCATGTGACTGGCTGGCACTGTCTTTGGAATACTTTTGACAAGTGATATCATTGTAGACAATGAGGCAGTCGATGCTTCACCATCTAAACTTCTGAAGCCGGGCAGCAAGCGGCGCTACGACGACATCCTGAGCATCAAGAGCGGCCGGAGCGCCAGGAGCAGAGCCTCCACCGCTACCGCCACCGCTTCCAAGTACCGAGCTGGTGGTAGAGGCATACACAGGTGATGTCAGGCTACAAAATTGTTTAGTTGGAACTCCTTAACATATCGTTGAAACGGCGTAAAGAAATAACTTGGGCATGTGTTTCAGACCTTTGGGGTCAGCGGCCTCAGTGACGTCAGCGGCCGGAACAGAGTTCAGGAGCAAGAAGGCAAAGGGAGACATCAAGAAGAAGGGCAAGCCAGATCCCTACGCGTACCTACCCCTCTCCAGAAAGAACTTGAATAAGAGGTAAATGTATGGTTTACTCAGAACTTCTTACATGAGGCTGGAGTAACGTTACCGTTTGTTTCGCATCAAGATAGTTTTTTTATAAACAAACAAACGTCATTTGGCGTACATGGCGGCCATTACACTTTATATACTTTCATCGGAAATGTTATAATTTTATTAAAATCTAAAGCGAATGTTATGAGAAAATTCATACAAACTATTCTGTAAGGTATTTGCAGTTGTGCCGGTCCTTGCAACTCATGGTGCGTTGACACAAATATGACAGGTTCCTTTGTCATATAAATTTGTATCTGATTTAAAAGCAATTTGTTACATTTAGAAAATATTTTACTCCCCGTGACAGGCACTGTCACCGGTACGATTTAATGTCTTATTTTTGTTTTTTTCAGGACAAAGGCCGTCACTTCGAAACAATTCAAAGGTATCGTGAAATCGAAGACCAAAGGCGTTAAAGTGAAATCGAAAAGGAAATAACGAAATCTCTGCTGTCCCTTATGACAAGTGACAAGACTTTATAATTAAGTGATTTTATTCTTTAAATATTTTGTTATCTATGAAAATATAGAAATGCTTATGCACTTTGTTTGAATAAATTTTCATGGACTCTGGACTGTTTGATTGAATTTTAAATATTTAATTATTAGGATTCAAATTTAACAGACAAAATATCAAACTGACAGTTTTATAACTTTTTCGTAAGCCGATAAACGTCTATGTCTATGCTTTGACCGAATTAAAAAAACAATTTGACGTAAACTTTGACAGTTGTTTTATTTTGTAAAATAGTTTTAATCATTGCAAAACAATTATGGTCCTTAAGTCCATGTTCATTACGTGCATTTCCCAAAACATTTAAAATAAAAATACGACAATGTGATTTATTGAATGTATTAATAAAGATTAATTTTATTATATAATACAAAAGTTGTTTTATTTTACGAGGTTTCTTGAAGTTAATCTATTGGTGAAGTTACTGTAAAACCTTAAAAAGACATTTCGGAAATAGAAGTTGGCCTAGAACATTTTCCATAATACATTAACTGGGCCGTAATATATTTAAAAGACTCAAAACTACTTAAGAAACAATTCCGATTTCCAATTTTCGTGTCTCTGGTTGCTAGTTTAAGTAGATCGTCGTATGATTTACAATAATCTGATTCGATTAAAATCGATCCTTGAGTGGTAATTTTTTTTGTGGAAGGTGGCAAACGAGCAAGCGGGTCACTTGATGTTAAGTAAGCGCTGCCCATAGACATCCGCAACAAGCAAATGTGTCGCAGATGCGTTGCCTACCTTAATGGACAGAGGACCACATAGACAGGAAAAAGGATATTTCCTATTCCTCGCCAAACCCTCTCCCCGTCCAATCCTATTCCCGTTCCCATCCTATTCGTATGAGTATAGGGTGGGAAGAGGACTGAAATTAGCCCCCCGGCATGCGCCACCTTTCTGGATCAATGGATAACGTAAAATTTCTATGAGATGACGCTAGATGGCCTTATTAGAATCCTAAATTATTATTTCCAAAAAAACGAGATCTTACTATTACGATGACAATGCAGAGCGAAGTGGAGCGAAGCTTGGTCGACAACTGTTAACTGGTATATTTCAAAGAAACAGTATGAAAACCATTTGGACGATTTTTATTATTATTTACATCCTTACCAGCATCTTCAGGATTGTGATTTTGGTATTAAGAACAGCGCCATCTAGGTGAAAATTTAAATAACTCACATAATCTTGCTTAGCATGTTGTTATCACACTTTGTCTAGTATTTAAACTATGTTTTTTTGTGGTAAATATTTTGTATTTAAGGCTGGACGTTATAAAGAATTACTTTTTTCAATTGTACATTGAATAGCAAACGTGCAGCGGCCGCCTGATGTTAAATTATCGCCGCATTTAAACAACCACTACAAGCATTAGTTGCGTTGCCCACCTGAAATACCACGACCTCACGACTATTCTGGTTCTCTTCCGAGGTCTATCTTTTAAAGAAAATGCTTAGTTGTAGAGGTTTTCTCTGTCCTTCCTAAGGTGACGTCCGACTAGCGGAGGTTGGCAGTCAGGTCCATGTTTTATTTTATCCTTTGCGAGGCGCAGGCTGATCGGCACTCGCAGTTCCAGTCCATTCTCTAATATTGCACCATGATTTTTTCTGCAACCAATACTCCTTTTCGAATCGAATGAATTGAAAGAGGTCACGTGGCCAAGGTATATTTTCTCATCCTGACAGTATACAAACGTTCGAATTTTTTGTGGACCAAAACCACCGTTTGAAACTCTGAGACCAGCTTGCGCCTATATGCCCACATTTCGGACGCTTCAATACGTTTTCTGCGATCTTCCTTTATAGTCAAAGCCTCGAATCCGTAAACAATTGACCAGATGTAACATTTTAAAAAGACGATTGCAAAGAGATATTTTAAGACTTCGTTGTGTCGAAAGTTTTTCTTTGAGCTGTACAACCGTTTTATACACACGTCTCGGCTTACAGAGCTCGTACTTCATTTAAGACAGCATTAAACATCGAAATAAGATACTGGCTTCGTATCACAGTACTTAAAAGGCGAGGAGATTGCGTTAGCACGTCCCGTGATTCATTCTTTGGCGACCATACTCGAGGTGCAGTTGCAATTAGAAGACAAATATTTATTGCGAACTACTTTCTTCATTGAAGATTTTTTTTGGATCCTTTCATCCTCTTGCAGAAGACTCCAGTAACCTTAACCAGATCGTATATCCGTCAGTTTTACAGTGGTAGAGCCCGCAACATCTGTTGCACGAATTGGCAGATTTGACCAGTGGGATACCACAACCTCTCAGAAAACAGGCGTGAAGTAAAAGTATTCTGCGTTTTGGATTTTTTTTATCGCTACCCATAAGCATCCGCAACAAGAGTAACAAATGCGTTGCCTACCTTAAGTGGACAGAAGAAGGGATAAACAGAAAATGGATATATCCCTTTTCCGTTCGGCCCCTCCACCGTCAAGTCCTCTTCCCCTTCCCATCCTTTTCTTATTATCAAATGATGGAAAGGGGAAGAGGACCAGAATTAGGCCTCCGGCACGTCACTCATAAGACGAAACGCAGAATAACCTACTTCACTACTGTCTTCTGTGAGGTCGTGGTATTTCGGTCGAGCTGGGCAATTCATGCAACAGATGTTGCAGACTCTAACACTGTTAAAAAGTATTATGAGTGAGGTATATAGAATATTCAATTTATAATATGGTTACGCCACTTAATTTCAGCTGAAACGCTTGCCAGTTTGCCGCCATGTTGCACCCAGCCTCAAATTAAAAACTTATCACATTAAGCCCTACTTATATTATAAATGTGAATGTAAGTTTGTTTTTTAACTAAAACTACTCAACCGATCATCATGAAACTTTGTACACATATTCTTGGAGGTATTAGAAGTAACATAGGATACTTTTTATGAAAAAAATTGTATATAAAAAAGCGAAGTATACATGTTCCCTGTAGACCTATAGACTCCGAAACGGCTGGACCGATTTCGATGAAATTTACAGGGATTGTCCAGATTGGCTCAGCGGGTGTTCCTGTGTTTGATAGCAATCGGATCAACATAATTAGTGGTACCCGGGCGAAGCCGGGGCGGGTCACTAGCAAAGAATAAGTTTTAAAAAAATCTTTAAAAATAACTGTTCTTTGGATGTAAAGAATAATAAGTTAAATATAAAGTACCTATAGATGTCGCTGTCGAAACCTTTTATAATCAAACGACTTGTTAGCTTATTTAGTACAAATGAACAGGTTTAGTTCGCTGAGTAATTACAATTCGGTGAAAGCGCTCGATAACATTTTGAGGCCGAACGTTAGCGCTCTCAGTGACGTAAACGGTTTCTGTCACTGCCTACTCTCACGGTTCGTATTAACGCCGTGAACTTTGTCTTTCGGCGATATTAATATGTCGATTCGTATCAACTGCCCGTCTTAATTCAACAACAATCTTATTAAAAAAGGTGCTCATTACAAAAGCTCAGGGCCGTCTTAAGCTATACCGGCGCCAGGATGCGAAAGGCAGGCTGCGTGCGTGCTGTCATTGTAGTACCCGGTAGCCACCTATTGGAACGGCGGTCGACTTGCGCCCCTAGAACTCTGCGCTCGGGTGCCCCGCACTACTTGAACCCCCGGTTAAAGACGGCCCTGCAAAAGCTTTTAGTTGTTTTGTGTACATATGTGAAGGCAGTCCCAGGAATAATAAACATTTAACACCCCTTGAGGGTGCTGGAGCTTTGTGGGAGGGCGATATGACAGTTATTAGTCAGTTAGCCAATTTATAATCACGACTCTCTGCTACGAGCACGGGGAGTACTAGGTGATAGCGAGAGAGGGAGAGGAAAAGATAACTAATTTTTAATTTGTGATATTAATAGATTTGTAGACATATAAAATGTCTATTACGTAAAAAGTGTCGTTGGATTTTCATTTCTTGTAAAGGAAGTCCATAAAAGACTGGGAACGTATGACTTAAACGATATACCACAATGGTAGAGTCCGCAATATCCGTTGCACGTAGCCGGGTCGACCGGAGAATTAAACTCAGGGAAGACACGCGTCAAGTTGAAGTATTTACTGCGTTTCGTCTGTGAGGTGGCGAAGCTCTAAGCCTAGTACTTGTCCCCTTCCTATCAGTTTCTAAGGAAGGGGAAGAGGATTAAATGGGGGAGATGAATCGGAAATATACTTGTTTATGGTTATATCCCCTCTTATATCCATTAAAGGTAGACAATTCATCTGCAAGTCATTAGCTTGTTGAAGATGCCTATGGGTAGCGGTCACTTAATATCAGGGGAACCGATTGCTAGTTCGCCACAACTTTCTTGTTTCCACTTGTTGGAGCTAACTCTAAGCATATAGGATTTAGGAACCTTCTAGAAAATAGTGTATTCCTACCTTAAAGAGCGGCAATGCACCTGGAGCACCTCGTGTTGTGAATGTTGATGATCACATAACTAAGTATCTACGAATACGAATAGCCGTATGTTTCCACTGCCGAAAACATTTACACAAAACATATTGTCGTCTCAGTTTTTTCAGGGAGAAAGATAGATAGAAGACGATGCAAGGTCATCGTACATAATTAGTGGTACCCGGGCGAAGCCAGGGCGGGTCAGTAGTTATTAATAAAATATTATCTAAAAATACAATTATTGGAATATATTATTGAAAAAATACACACCCCCACAACCTTCCACATGCAACCATAGTGATAAATCGAGACCAACAACCACCCATAATCCCAATTGTTCTGTGAAGTGTAGTGTTAGTATCCAACATGTAGTTTTGGCCACAAAATGAAATATAGGGACGAACACATACACTGTCGGCCAAAAGTTTGAGACCACTTTGTACACAAGTTATAATTTGCAAAATATTTTAAATCTGCGTATGATAACATAACAATATGAGCACCTGTGTAATCTACTAATCATTTTGAATGTCTAAACACCATTTCTCTTATTTTTTACACAATGACTATGCCATAAATGGGCATTGTTTATTTACCACTGATGAGTGCCGCGTAAGGACCCAGGTGTTGCAATTGTCATTATATTATATGGCGGCTCCCTTGTACTTGTTTGGTTATTGTTTTGCGTTGATAAATATTTAGGAATATTTTAAGCCATAAATCCTATTCATAGCATGGCTACTTAAGGAGTTAGTCTAAGTTAAATCTTTTCAGTCTGAGCTACTGTTTTGTCAAGCGAAGATCTCCAAAAATGGGAAAAGTTCGTGAAATCTCCAGTGAAATTCGTTCCGCCATCGTTACTCTATACGACGAAGGCAAGTCTGAACGAGAAATTGCCGCTAAGCTGAATTTATCGAAGACTTGTGTTCATAACGCAATAACTCGATACAAGACAACCGGCAGTCATCAAGACCTAGCGCGCTCGGGGAGGCCGAGAGCAACCACTTCTAGCGAAGACAACTTTATTGTTGTAACAAGCAAGCGTAATAGACGTTTAACAGCACCAGAAATTCGAGCTGAACTAAATAAAACTCGACCGGAACCTGTATCATTGACAACAGTAAAGAGAAGACTTCGAGATGCCAATTCGTTTGGTCGCGTAGCTGTTCGTAAACCACTGTTACGGACACAAAACAAAAAGAAAGGTCTGCAGTGGGCTCTTACTCATCGATATTGGACTGAAGAAGACTTTAAAAAAGTTCTTTGGACTGATGAATCAAAGTTCGAAATATTCGGTTCTAAAAGAAGAGTTTTTGTGCGTCGTAGTGCCGAAGAAAAGATGTTGCCAGACTGTGTAGTGCCAACAGTCAAACATGGTGGAGGCTCTATTATGGTCTGGGGATGTTTCTCTGGCTATGGGACCGGAGATTTGGTTAAAATTGAAGGAATAATGAAAAAGGAGCTGTACAAAGAGATACTGGAGCGAAACGCTGTTCCTTCCGGCCTACGTTTGATTGGAGATGGATTCATTTTCATATTTAGAGCACAAAGAGACGGAAGGAGTTTTGAAAAACATGGAGTGGCCCCCTCAGAGTCCGGATCTCAATCCGGTAGAGCTTCTGTGGGAGATGGACAGAAACGTCCGTAGTCATTGTCCGACGTCAAAAGAAGACCTCTGGAGGACTTTACAAGAGAGTTGGAAGAATGTTTCACAAGAAACTATCAATAAACTAATAGCCCGGTTACCAAGATTGGTCAAAAAAGTTATAAAAAGTAAGGGAAGATTTTTCGACGAAAAGTTAGTTTAAATAATTTGGTTTTTTTTATTAATAATAATGGCAATTATTGTAGTTTTTAAATGATTTTATGTTACATAAAAAGTTCCCTATTTAATAAGGTAAATAAATAAGCACTAACTTTTGGAGTTTTATTCAATATTGTAATTTTTTCAAGGTGGTCTCAAACTTTTGTCCGACAGGGTACATTTTTAACGGATTTCAAAACTAGGGAGTTGTCAATTAGTCTGTTTTATATGTTGGGTCTAAACATTCACGACAATGTCAGTTGTCCGCGGTAACCAATGTGCCCGAGAAATTCCCCGTACGCTCCGAATAAATTACAATATCAATTTCGAAAACAAAACCCTTTTTTTTCATACATTTACATGGCCTTGATGCAAAACATTCTGTTTGTGTTCTCTTGACCTGAACAACATTCAGAATTTCATATTCCTAAGCGAATTGTATCCAATAAGTTTTTTACCGGATTCTCAATGATTTAAAACTAGTGCCCGCCCGGCTTCTCGTAGCTCTAATTATATTTATCCGATCGCTACCAAACACAGGAACACCCGCTGTGCCCATCTGGGCTATCCCTGTAAATTTCATCGAAATCGGTCCAGCCGTTTCGTAGTCTATAGGGAACATACATACTTCGTTTTTTACATATTTTTTTTTCATAAAAAGTATCCTATGTTACTTCTAATACCTCCAAGAATATGTGTACAAAGTTTCATGATGATCGGTTGAGTAGCTTTCGCGTGAAAGCGTAACAAACAAACTTACATTCACATTTATAATATTAGTAGGGATGTAATGTGATCAGCGACATATATATAAAAGAACAGACTGACTGACTCATATATCAAGACAGCCCAAACTACTGGACCGAGAGACTAGAAACATTTTCACAGATTTACAGAGGTTGTAAGTATGGGATGAAAGTTTGTATGGAGAAATAATTTCAATCCAATGTAAGTTGATCTCCAATCTATTTCATCAATCATATAAAATAGGATTCAACGTAAGCTGGAAAATCGTCGGTTAAATTTATTTTCATGCCGGGTAATACCATGGGTCTCAGCTTGTGTATTATAAATTTGCAAATATATAAAATTCATCATAATATAAATTGTTAATTAAAAAAAAAGATAATACAAATTGGCTGCACAAACTGAAACACAAATATGTTGCAAAGGAACATATAGTTTATAGTTGAGTCAATCTAATACATTTTGAATGGCAACAAAAAAACTGTGTCATAAAACTTGTGTATAAAAGACACAATCAATATTGTTTATACATAGAAAAGTTTTTTGTTTCCATATACCCAATACATAAATTTGCCTACCGTTCAAAAATCTTGCCAAAAGATATCTGCAAGAGGTAATCAAGAAAGGCAAAGTAAATTAAATGATTGCATTGAGTTATTGAGGTATCTGCCTTTATTTTGAAAAGGAGGCGATTGACTATTAAGGATAGACCATTCTGCATAATCTATTCCTTAATTTGTCAAGTAGCTCATGCAGCGGAGAACCATTTTAAAAAATTCTTATAAATAATATACAAAATAATACAAACATTAATTCATTTCTCCATAAAAGAATGAGATTTTAACATTATCATAACATTTAATTCCATTGGGAAAATTCGTGATTACATTTACAATGCCATTTGATTCTTTACAGAAAAATAAATATACAAATATATGACTACACAACCGGTGATTCATTATACGGCAGTTCAACATTTCTCATCAGCGAGGAGGGGGTCGAGAGCGAAACCCAGGTCCAGCACCGCCGACGACGGTCGTTTGGCGGTCTTCATCGAACTGGACCTAGGCTTCCTCTCTACGTGAGCTAAATGTCCATTAAGCGTATGCCTTATGTCACCAGTACCAAAGAGATCACTAAACGTCTGTGGTACACCCTTCCCTCCACTTGTTGCACTACACGTCACTATGAGTTTTCGCACTTCGGGCTTATTCGTTTTACTCGTATTGTTCAAGTGCATAGTCTTTGACAAGGAAAGCGTGTTTTGGTAGTAGTAATTGTTCGAAGTGCCACTTGACTTATTCGTTCTGCTGAGCGACGATTTAATATTACTCCGGACTGTGGCAAACTTTTTTCCTAACGTGATGGCACTTCCTGCGTGAGAAGCGTTAAAAGTGCACAAGGCGAGTGGCCTCGGACAGGACGAATACCAACAAACGTCACTCGGAACTAACGGTGGAGGAGCTTCTGGTTTCTCATCTACTTTGGCGGGCGGCGCGGGCTCAATGGGCGACGCTATACTAAGTACAGGAATGTCGGTCGCGAGCTCCGCTTCATCGGGAAGAAGGAAAGCTCCGTCTGGCAGTGGTTGGCTAAGTAGTGATGTTATGCTGGATGTGTCAGGGAGCAGAGAGCTGGGATCTTCAACACTAAGTAGAGTC
The DNA here is from genome assembly GCA_029849275.1 of Papilio elwesi. NCBI lineage: Eukaryota > Metazoa > Arthropoda > Insecta > Lepidoptera > Papilionidae > Papilio > Papilio elwesi. Next base: position 6,025,914 of record CM056707.1, on the reverse strand, counting down.
GCATAAATGTCATTGACTTGCTGTTCAGTAGTGAGGCCATTAAATGCACTGAGATCCAGACTGGAATCGAGGAGTGGTGAAATGTGAAGTGGTGTAGGTACTTGCTGCACCGGTGCAAGAAGATTCACTGATGTAGTGCTTGAAGCGGTGTTAGCATCTTTCGATGCTCTATGTTCTGCCAAAAGAGTGTCAAATGGCTTTGACCTACCTTCCACAGTCCGCCGCAATGATAATGCATGTGCTTTACATGTCAAGGACCTTGTGCATGGCTTGTTCTCCGCAGTTATAACACCGCAGTGCTTATTCGGATCGTATTCTCGTGAATTATTTTTCGACTTGCTACTTTTCGATCGTGATTGTGACTTGGTTGCTGGTGTGCTAGGCACAACCGGTTTTAAAGCTTCAGCATCGAGTACATTTGTATCCATCACAGATGGTTGTAACGGAGGTGTGTTTGATGCAAATTGTAAACTAGATAAATCTGAATCAGCTAATGTATAAAGGGAGCTATCTACTGGTGTATATAAGTCTTGAGAATGCACAGAGTCAGGTGTCTGAGAAAAATTTATATCTTGCATGTTACCAATATCTCTTATTATGTCTTTCCAATCTGCAGCATTAGTTAAGTCATCTGCACTTTGGATCCCTTCAGAGTTCATAATTGCTAATATATCATCTGTTATGTTTTCTCCAAGTGGTAATTCTTCGGGATCCTGTATACTAACAACTGGTAAACCTCCACTTTCCATGCTTACTTGTACTTCTCCTGTTACTGCTGTTGAGGTGCTAGATTCATCTAAATATTGCATTTCAGGCTGAGGCAACACTATCCTAGAGAGGGGAGCCGTTGCATTGTGTGCTGGAGATGTTTCCATCTTCAATGGGGGAAAGTCTGTAGGAGGAGGAGGTGGTGGTATGTCCTTTTTGTGCCTGCTCCTGCTGGGAGTTGATTTGAGCTTCACTGTCGGCGCGGGCGGTGGGGGCGGTAAGATGGGCTCGCATTCTGTATGGTACTCAAGCAAATGTCTGTATGCTGCACTACACTTCACTACAACACCACACATATGACACACAGCTGCATTTAAATTGTCCATCTGAGGGAAGAGTCCATGGAGGCTCATACTCTCATACTTGAGGCGGTTGACTCCCGCGCGGCGATACCTCGCCTGTCCTCGCTCCGCCAGCTTATAAGGATGAGAGTCATGTACGCGCCGCACCGACGCGCCGCCTTTCGGCTCCACGGCCGCCGGCGTCGTGAAAACCCCGTCATCGTCACGACGTGGCGACAAGTGTCCTATTTCACTAACCCATAGATCCCAAGGCTTCTCATTGCACTTGATAGGACTGACTATCTTCGCCGTAAACGGGAACTCACCGGACATATTTTGATGTTTACTGATGTATCAATAGAGAAATTTGGCTTGGGGGTCCTCAAGGAAGATCAGCCATAGCGAACGTCTCGCTTCTTAGATAGGTTATTATCCCATATCTGCGTCTGCATTAAAGTTCGGCAGAAGCGGCGTCGGGGTCACATCGTACCGTGCTTGTTTGCTTCATCACTCGAGAACCAGAAATGTGTTATGATTCTTTTAGGTTTTATATTTACAAAGACAGATGATCTAGCTCACTGACAGCTGATTATGCAGGTTGTAAGTTTTTCTTCACCACGGAACACTTCCATCTGTCGTCAATCCTTGCTACATCATTTTTAGGGTCCAAACTGATTGAAAGTCTTGTTTGTTGACTTAATTTTAAGTTATATTGTACTTGTTACACACATAAAAAATGTCTATAATTTCTGTTTGGTTGGTGGTGGTTGTGATTTACTACAGAAAGCATCAACACTTTTTGAGTATTTGTAATAAAGCAAAGACCCAATCTGAGTTTCTATAATCTATGGTCATTCATTGGGAAATTTAAGTGACGTACACATAAGCATAAGGATAAAAATCAGTACGAGAATTGAGTTTTCCGATTTCCGATAATTGGAGTAATTGTAAAAACCGATTTCACTTGACTCGTGTTTTGATTATAATTAATTACTTACAATAATAAACCCTTTATTGTATGCACTATTTCAAAAACAAATTATTAGTATTACATATACGATTAAAATATTCTTATATTTATTGCTGTTTTAAGACAGTAAAAAAAATCGGTATTAATATTATGAGTATTGAGTGCAATTACTTTAATAAGCCCAGTTTTATCCACAATTATATTACAATAAAAAAGTAGCAGTACGCCATTAGCGGTTGAGTTCTGTGCCGAAAGTGAAGACTCAAGTGCGTTCCAATTGGGACATTTTTTCTGTAGCGTATGTCATGTGTCTAGATTTACGTTTAAGTGAAAATTATGAAAATTTCAGAGCAGTGGTGGCCCAGTGGTTTAGGCCTAGACTTACAAACTTTAAGTCGCAGGCTTCAACCTAGGTCAGGCTTTTACTTTGTGTAATTGATTTCATCACCACTGCTCCAAAACGGTGAAGGGAAACATCGTGAGAAAACTGGCATGTCTTAGATTCACCAAATTCTTCTTTTTTCACATTCACCAAGTCTTCAAGACATGTGACATCCATCAAACCGCAATACGTGGTGGGTTAAAGTCTCTTCTCTCTCCCGGAGAGGAGGGCTGTGTCCCTGCGCTGGGAAGACATAATTAAAAAGGCTTATTTATTACCCCCTTTACTCTTATTATTTTAATTACGCAATCCTTGTTACAACATTCGACATGTGTGAATATTACCATACTATACATATAATTATCTCAGTTTTTTTAAAAGAGAAATATAAAGAGAAGGCTTGTATCGCGCCAAGTTTATACGCCAGTGGAAAGAAACCCACGGAGACTGTAACATATTTACAGTACAAAATATCATTGTTGCTCCACTTTCTGAACTACAATTGCTTAACTTCATGAACTTACAATGGTATACCATATTTTAACTTGTAGAATGAAGTAAATATTTTTATCATTTTACTGTTTAAAACTTATAAAGGTCTAAGACAGCGGTCGCCAAGTAGTTTTAAATTAGGTCCGAATACATTTAAAATAAAATGTCGAGATCCGGACACTGGAAGTTTTTGTGTCCATATAACTAACTAAAGGATATTTCAAACGTTGAAAATGGGGCGGGCTCGTTATATGAAAATATTATTTTAATTAAACACATATATCTAACAATATTTGGAGGTCCAAATTTAGACCATCTGCGGTCGGCCTGTTGCTGACCCCTGGTCTAGGAATATGTATAATAGGCGAATGGCGACAATGTATCGTTACATTCTCAGGTTACATTACTTGACATATAGCAAAATTTTGCGTATTTTGACAGCTATGTCATCTGTCAACGTCCATTACCATCCAAAAGAATTGCAAGTGTAGAATTTAACAGTTGTAAACAAGTATGTCCAAAATAAGAAAGTAACAAAGAAACTCGAATGTCGATTATGAGGCATAAATTGTGGGACCTTAGATTAATTAAGTTTACTTAATGTCGTTCAAAAGTGTTTGTAGGTCAGTTCTATTCGGTATTCCCATCGGAATAACATTTTTAGATACTGTTGGATATGTTGCAAAAGTCGAAGGTATTTCTATGCAACCTGCACTAAATCCAGAATCTACGAATACAGATTACGTGTTTTTATCACGGTGGGCTATCAGAGACTACAAAATTGAACGAGGTGATGTAATATCTTTAACTTCTCCTAAAAATCCGAAGCAGAAGATAATTAAACGTGTAGTAGGACTTCAAGGAGATGTGGTTAGCACAATGGGTTATAAGAATCGATACGTTAAAGTCCCTGAAGGTCATTGCTGGGTAGAAGGTGATCATACGGGTCATACCCTGGACAGCAACACTTTTGGACCTGTTTCTCTAGGATTAATCACCGCAAAAGCTGCTTACATCGTATGGCCGCCTGAGCGATGGCAAAAACTTGAAAATAAGCTGCCAGAATCTAGAAAACCGATCAGTTTAAGTATGTAAATCTCAGTTTTTGATAATTTCTTATTTAATTCTTTCAACTAGGCCTGGGAACTATCTATTTAATTTATATGATGTGACATAGTGAATAAATATAATTGTAAATAAGAAATATAAAAAAACTTGTAAAACTATTACTTGTTTTTTTTCTTATCTCATATGTATAAGTATATAAAGTAATTGATAATGTATGTGCTGCAAACAATCTTATAGCCGTTACCTAGTACCTACTTTAAACAAAAAAAAATATTTATTTAAAAAATCAGATTACAATTTCAATTCTATTTGTATGTATACTCACCCATTCAACATGTTTAAACAACATTTATCTCAATTCTAGTTGCATTTTGAAACAATAATGATTGAAATTATATGACAGGCCTGATGTAAATTGAACACATTTTTGCAATGAAATAGCAAAGAAGTTGTAGGTGTGAAATGCAGAATATTTACAATATGCAATAATAATCTATGGAACTATATAATTACATATACCGTGTGGTAAATAAAACCATTTTGTTTCTACATTAAATTGTGTTTTATTTACATCAAAGTATATACAATATATATATATATATATATATATATAGCACTAATACACAATTTTCGGGTTTACATAATTTTGTCAACATAAGCCTGATAAAGATGCAAATAAAATTTTAATGTGGAAATTTCGAATAACTCTAGTGAATTATTAAAAATAAATGAAATAGTAACAGTGGTAGAGTCCGCAACAACATTTGTTGCACGAATGGCCCGACTCGCCGAGTGAAATACCACGACGACAAGGTGGCAGATGTCCAATTCTAGTTCTCTTCCCCTTCCCACCCTTTTCTTATAAGGAAAGTATGGGAAGGGGAAGAAAACTTGACCGTGGAGGGGATGTATAGGAATTGGAAATAACATTAACATTTCCTCTGTCCAGAAAAGGTGGGTAATGCATCTGCAACTCATTAGTTAGTTGCAGATGTCTTTGGGTAGCGATCACTTGACATTGGGTGAACCGCTTGCTTGTTTGCCACATAGTACCATAAAAAAAAAGAATTACACCATCAAATACCACAAATTTCACTTATATGATTTCATTGTGAAATGGTGATGAAAGAAGTTATGACTTACCCACAAAATGGCTGGGGTAATAGCTATTATCTTTTGTACCAATAATATTCCTTTTTTTTCTTTTTAATTATAAATACGTTCACAACTTATAGTACTCAAGACTAGTCGTACTTAAGATCATACATTTGTATACCTTCAGATTTCGCATTCTGTACTAATTCAGCAATCAAAAGTGAAGCTAGACTTTGTCACAAATGTATAATGTGATGTTGCCTTGAGGTTTAGTTATTACTTTACTTCATAGCACAGTCATTTGTTTTTCAATATGGAGATTTTGTAGTTTTATTTAATCCAACGTTGACTTTGGAAAATAACTAAATATTGAGTTATGAAACAATGTTTTTAATTTACATAAAACAAATATTAAGCTATTCAATACTCTGCAATCCATTGTTTTCTAAGATTGTTTTAATTTTTGCATATGAAACACCTTTCCTTATAATTTTATAGGAGCCAACGTTTGACAAATCTACAACAGTTGAACCTGTTCTATTCTGTTCTAAACCTTCACTTAACACTCCACCATCAAACACTGCTCCCAAATGACAATTTAAATGTTCAAACTCCTTAACAGACAGTGTAGAAGGTGCATTGCTAAAGTTAGCGCTTGTCAAGGCTATAGGTTTATCAAATATTTTAGTTACTTTGTTTATGAATAAATAATTTGGTATTCTTATACCAATTTTAGTTGTTTTTGGATTCAAGTATGGATTATTGAGATGTCTCGTTTTCTCAAGAACTACAGTAACTGGCCCAGGAAGCAAGGTGTGTAGCAAGTCATCATCTAGATGCGCCGCTTTACCCCATTTACGTACATCTTCAATGTATGTTACACAGATTGCCACAGGCTTTGCAGAATCTCGTCCCTTTATTGCATATAACTTCTTAATAGCCTGTGGACAATTAGCACTACAAGCTAATCCATAAATTGTATCGGTTGGTACGGCAATCACTTGTCCATCCCCAAGGTATTCTGCAGCTTTTGAATATGCTTTCTCTTCTGAACATTTTATTACCTCTGCCATTTTATCAATCCTCATTTTTGCTGATACACTCTTATACCTTATCATAAAAGAACTTATATACTTTAGTCTTTCTAAACAAATCATAGTCTGTAAACACTTCAAATATTTCCCAGTTTAATCACGCCAGTTGTGTGCACAGTCGTGGTTACAGCAACGGTAGAAAGTAGTCATGGGCTCATCAGCAGAACGTGTCTGGAGCTGCATGAAGTAAGCTCTACCATGTCCACATTTAGGGCAAACTGCATCTGTAGAATCAACATTCTCCCAGGCGGCAGCTCCGCCCATAATATAATCAAGTTCCTGAAAATTATAATCTTTACATAGTATAAAGTGTGCATGGACATATGTCTGTTTGTCCTGAGTCTGGGTGTAATTATCTATTTAAGTATGTATTTACATAAGAAAAGTAGTATTTGTAGTATATCAGTTATCTGGTTGCTATATCACAAGCTCTGCTTAGTTTGGAATCAGATGGCTGTGTGGCAATATGTCCTAGGATATTATTATTATTTTAAAACAAAAATGCTTCAGCAATATGTTCCCTTAGATCTTTCCAACTATGAAACCTATTTTAATGCAATTTTCATCAATAGATAGATTCAAAAACTAGATTTTACTGATTAAGAATACAGAGATCATAATTTTGATTCTTGTCAACTCATTTATATTAAATCCTTTCCTTTGAAGTCCATTTCTACCCATGATGTAACAAAATCAAAATTAAGGAGAACTATTTGTTTCAAACAAATCATTTAAATTAGAGACACAGTGACAGGCTTTGTTGGTATCGGGAGAAGAGTTTCCAGTTTAGATCAACCAAAGTAAATTAAAAAAGAAATCACTCAAATATAGTCTTAAATTAAAAAGCGTTAGAGCCGCTTTTGTCTAGTCTATGGAGTCTTAAATCAGTAATAATGTAATATGACGCAATATATTTGTATTATTGATATTTTACCTTCAATTTAGGGAATGTCCGATAAGATACTTTTTTCTTAATATCGTACACATAAGGGCACGTGTTACATGCGTAACGTAAACCACTTTCCGGTCGCTCTTCCACAATAAGAATGTTCGCGCACGTCGGGCAGAATAACATTATCTCTCTTCATAAATGCTAAGCTCTATATTTTGCTGTCTTTACTAAAAAAAATATGAAGCGCTAAAATGTAAGTATTCTGAACAATTTCTCTTGTATTACTGTTTCGTGATTCTGAAAATATTAAGCAAGATTCTGTTTCTGTTCTGACTGAAATTAAACGTCATTGTCAATTTTTAAACGTCAAAAACTGGCTAATAATGAAGTGAGAAGCGAATATCGAAACATCATGTAAAAAATTTAATCGATATCTCATAAATCTGTACTACAAACTCGACTGCACAATTTTAATTATTAATTATGGCAATCAACTGATGAAAAGATCACGCAAAAGTTAATTTAAAAAAAAGTAAATAGAGTAATACAATAATGACACCTCACGTCTTAAAATCGATCAAGCCTCTTTTTACGGCTGCGGACATTCATGCACCTCCAAAAACATCCTGTTAGTCGGGCAAAAAAATTTGCACTTTAGTCAAATTCTATTGAGTTATTAAGCTTACATAAACCTTAGCTTCTCAACATCTGAAAAAAACTAAGCTTGCGCTTATTATCATTTTTAAATATAAAAAGCTATTTATAGTTATTCTCATTCATCCTTTTAATATGCTCGAACCAGCGAAGTATACCTTTCTCAATTCAAGTCATTTTATATTCACTCGATTTTCTTGCTGATGAATTATCAAATAGAATCGATTTTTCCTATTGCCGAGAAGTGTGAAAAACAAGCAATGTACAGCAACTAACAAGTAATGTATAACCATTTTGTACGAGTATATATACTGATACAATGTATCAATTCTGTAATGTGAAATCTCTGCTGTCGCCCAGCAGCAGTTTGACGTTTCGTTCGACTGCATTGGTTGATTAGGTGCACTTATGAAGCGATTGCATATTTATTTCCATTAATTTGGTTGTGAAAAATTGTGACAACAAAGTGTAAATAGAACTGTGCTTAAAATTGTTTGATTACAATGTTGCGATATTTATTAGATAAATTTTGGGACAAAGATATTTGGCTGCCGCCGAATACCACTTGGGATGACTTAACTCCAGGACCAGATAAACCTGTAGTTTTAAATGATCACACACACCTTCTTTATCCCATACCATTGGCAATCGTACTTATAGTTTTACGACATTTATTAGAAAAGTAAGTAATACACTTTAGTGCTTCTTATAAGTAAAATGTGTGCCAGTAAGTCGATGTTCTCCTTATTTCATGTTCAGTGAGTCAGTATGTTTTATCAATGAGATATACTGATAAGATCACGCATGCTTCCTGTATGAATTTCCAATTTTAGAATCATTAAACCCACTACACTACAATATTCATAATGCCCGCCATATTTGAAATATTTTTTATAATAGCATAATCGTGATTATTCATTCCAATAAGAAATTAAAAAAACTTACTAGTTGCTGTATTATCGTTATTATTTTAAATAATATTTTAAACCAATTATATTTTATTTACATTACATTAATAACAAAAGAAAATAAAGTAAGTTCTTGATGCTCCTGCAATTGTGAAATTTATGCTATTTTCACCATAATACAGTGGTTAAAGTTTTCCAGGTGAACTGTGGCTGACTGAACATTATATCTGTATAGTAGTTAAGAATTTATTATGCTCTCAAAATAATATTTACCATACAATGCAAAAAACATCCATACCATTGCTTGCACTAAGTAACTTTAAATTTAACTGGAAATTGAAATTATAAACATTGATTCTTAATGTATGAAATAATATTTAAGTTTTCTTGTAAGACAATTGTCAAAGACACAGACAAAGGTCTTGAACTTGGTGTTCAGTGATTCAAAAATAAATCAGCTCAGGTAAAACATATAGTAATTGCAATCTCTGTCTTTTTTTGGGTTAAAAGATGTAAGAGTGTATTTCTTAAATAACCAGTAAGCAAGTCTTCGAGAATATTAGTAACATAAAGAGATTCTTGGGAGAAATGGAATGGTTGGAATAAACTTTCAATTATTTGACAACAATTTAATTTAACATAATTTTTATAACTATAAAATTCATAAATATTTTTGATTTATACTTTTTGGACAGATATCTATAAGTAAAAAAAAATAGGAAATAAACTATGTTTAGTTTCATACATGAAACAAAAATTAATTTAACCAAAATTAAATATTGTGTTTAGATGAAAAATAATGTCAAACACTTACTTGAACTAATTTCTATGAACAGAATAATTACATTTTAATGGTCATTCAGGAATTAGGACCTTTGGGTGTCCACATTTGATCTGGCCCAGTCAATGACCTATTTAAAAGATATTTACAGACATTTTTCTCCTTCCACTATACAAACCACAGCAATTGTAAATTTTGCCTTGTCACTGTTTCCTTCCGATCTGTAAAGATTAAATGAGGTAATAACAGATCATTTGTTTATTTTCAACATGAATTTCAACTACAAAGGTAGTGGATATATGTTTTAAACTCCATTGAATTCCTAGCCATACCAGTTCTCCTCAGTATAGACTTTTTTTAACTAGTGATCATGCTATGTATGTAGGCACTTCACCTGTTGTGAATTAACTGCCAGTGGACAACTGTTTTAAGAATTAGGCCACAAAATTTACCTCATTCCTTCTTGTGGTGGCTTGCGTTGAATTGTCTGTGATAGTTACTAATTGTTGAATGGGTCAGTCTAAGAAACTGCTTACTAGTTTGTCATTTCCCATAAAAATATTGGTAACAATGTTGAGTTATGTTCATATGTTGCGTAATTATGATTTGTTCTAGATACTGGTTTGCGCCGTTCGGAAAATCATTAGGTATTAAGAATACAAGACCAAAGAAAGCACCAAATAACCCGAAGCTAGAGGCCACCTACCAGGTGTCCTCGAAAATTAGACATAAGCAGGTATGTATGATGTTTGCTTGTTACTTAATTTAAGTGAACTGAACATGGGACTATCAGGCGTGTCGCGATAACCTTTACCGTGGGTTCACACTGCCGAAAACATTCACGTATTGTCATCTCAGTTTTTTTAGAGAGAAAGATAGAGAGAAACCTTGTATCGCGCTACGATTTTACGTCAGTGGAAACCCACGGTAAATAACGGTCGCTACGCCAAATCTGCAGTAGTCCATTCCATTGGTCGCTTTGTTCCTACAAAATTTTAGCAGTTTCGATGCGTAGAAACTAACCAGAAAATATTTTTTTTTACTACAAAAGTATTTTTTTACTGCAAAAGTATTTTTACTTCAAAAGTATTTTTTACTACAAAAGTGTATTGACGCTAAAATAAGAGTATAAACAACACAAGTTCGATAGAAGACGTATTTAAACATTGTTTCGCTCAATTATTTTAATTAAATGACAAACTGTTTTTTTTGCGACTGAAAGGTCACTGTTTGCCTTGAGGAGGCATTTACAGCTACACCGGGCTCGAGGCGGCAGGGCGCAGAGGGCGTCTAGCCTAAGCCTCTTTAAGAGTAACTTAGCTCGAGGGCTCCCTCGGGAGCCTCGGCTCGGGCCGTTACTTTATTAGTAGTATTACCGGATTGGGAGGCCGCCGAGCTCTTAGGTCGCTTCGGCGGACGCTCATCTTATCATATAATATTGGGTGTTATTGACCATTTTAATGCAATGAAATAAAAGATATCCTAGCATCGTCCGCGTACAACTAAATTCGAGGTAAAATAATTACAAAAAATGCGTAACAAAGCTATATATGTTACATTGTATTAACATAAGTATCGGCACAATACTTCAGATGTAATCTACAAGGTATAATTACGTTACCAACGGCGACGGATAAGCGGCACCCATGGTCACGGGGAAGTAAGAAAACAGTGGTAGAGCCCGCAACAACAACATCTGTTGCACGAATTGGCCGGCTCGACCTGTGAAATACCACGACCTCACAGAAAACAGGCGTGAAGTAGAAGTACTCTGCGTTTCGTCTGATGAGTGAGGTGCCGGAGGCCTAATTTTAGTCCTCTTCCCCTTCCCACCCTTTCCTCATAAGGATAGGACGGGAAGGGGAAGAGGATAGGATGGGGAGGGGGTTAACGGGGGAAAGGACTTATCCTTTTTCCTGTCTATCCTTTGCCCTCCTTTGTCCTTTAAAGGTAGGCAACGCATTTGTCTGTTGCGGATGTTCATGGGCGCCGCTCACTTGACATCAGGTGATCGCTTGTTCGTTTGCCGCCTGCTCACATAAACGAAAGGATTGCGATCAAATATTAACCGACATATTAAAAAAGTCACTTCCGTCGTTCGGTTGTGCTTATCTTATCTACACTTGTCGACTTTGTCACTTTACCGTATGACATACTGACGGAGTACACGAAAGCTAGGAAGTACTTGATGCCATTATCACTAGCTCAGTGTTCACTTGACAACATATTTCAATAACATGAAAAATGCAGCATAGATTTGACTTAATAATTTTATTAACTGAGCAGTTTTACCCGCCGTTCAAATTAAACCAATTAGACTACTTTAGAATCTATATCTATACTGATAAATAAATTTGAAGTGTCTGCCATACTCAATACTCATGATGTATATACGGTACTTATAACGAAAATACAATTTTTAAAATTTTTGTCTGTCTGTTTGTTCGGGGTAATCTCCGAAACGACTGAACCGATTCGGATAGGACTTTTACTGGAAGACAGCTAAAATTGCCGGGTTTCAAATAGGCTATTTTAATTTAAGCAAAATATTTCGGGTTCTGCGCAAAAAGTGAAAAACCCTCGAAATTGTTTTCTCGAATTTATTTCCACGCGGACGAAGTCGCAGGAAACAGCTAATACAACATATAATTTTCTGTGGGAAAACATGTAATTGTCCCACCGCGTCGCGTGGCATCGCTCCAGCGCTCTATTATATTCTTTTTGGTTAGTTTTCTTTCCCGTTTTGCCCGGCTCCTTAGGTACGGACTCGAGCACGAAGAGTTCCGTACCATTATCTATAAAAAAATCACATTAGTTGAACGGCAGCCCCTTTAAGTATTTATTTTATTCTGTTTTTTTAGTATCTGTCTGTCTGTCACGGTACATGAGATACAGCCTGGTGACAGACTGACAGACAGATAGACGAACGGACAGCGGAGTCTTAGTACACATTTTTTTTGTTACACCAACAAAGAATACTGGCACACAGGATTTTTTTTAGTTTTAGCGTAAGAGAAACACATAACATATAACTTCTCACGTCCGTACGTAAGTACACGTTTATTTTTTAATTGTTTTTGCATGACATTCAATGAAGGTACGTTCGAAATTTATTGCGAAGACACGTTTCAAAGGCGAAACGTTTAATTACGTTATAAATGTTATTTTTACGTTATAAACGTTATGACGTTAACTGAACTGTCATAAACGCCAATTGTCACGTGACCTGGGAATAAGAATGGCTTCAATTGGAATTAACTGACATTCCTCAATGCAATATACCTCAGTCAAATTATAAACGTCAGCTTAATCATACTGCAAATTGACGTATCACGTTAATCGTAACAAATCTTTAGCTTTGATAAAAAAAAATTAATATTTCCGAATACAGACAGGTCATGCCTAAAGAAAGTTACTCCATGGCTCCGCTGATGCAGATGTCTTAAGTAATATTATTTTAAATTTGTTTTCCTTAATACTAAATTTACATAATTATAACAATTGTAAAGGATAAATACAGCAATGTCTTTTTTTATTATAACATATAATCTCGAAGGGTAAAATTTATGGCAAAAATATTTTGTTTTTTTTAACCGACTTCAAAAAGGAGGATCAATTCGTCTGTATGTTTTTTTTTATGTATGTTACCTTATAACTCCTCTTTAATATATGTTACCTTATAACTGCTCTTGGTGAACCGATTTTGATGAAATTTTTAGTCAATATCCAACCGGTAGTTTTGTAGTTATTCTTAATAATTCATAATATGAAAAAGTAGAGTTTTACTTTTTTGGCTTACGTAGGCTAAACTATAGAAGTTACATTAAAATGATGTATGAAATAATTGTAGCTCTTTAAATAAGCTAAATAAAAGTCCGCCATGACATATATCTATCTTCTATGGTTGTCTCACAATAACCACTTTTTTCTTAGGAAACATTAATTAAAACGCATACGCAACTTACTACGCTAAAGTTTAAACTACAAAGTAAGTAAAAACTACGCGCAAGTGATTTCAAAAGTCAAAATGAGACGTCGACATGTCGAACTTACAAGTAACAAATTGACACAATAGACTTCGTTTGTGACGCGCGAACTATTCCAATCCAAGACAAATTATTTGACAACTAGCTGTTTCCCGCGACTTCGTCCGCGTGGAATCAAATTAAAACATATTAATCACTGCGCAGGATAAAAGTATATAATCGTATTTTTTATTTTACAATAATTGTTTTACCGTACAATATAAAACGTAAAATATCAGTAAAATTATATTTTGACATTACAACAAACATTTTAATTTTATTTATAGATTACCTCCAACTCTAATTAAAATAGTCTAACGCAGTTAAATTAAGTTAGCCTATTTGAGTCCCGACAATATTAGTTATCTTCCAGTGAAAGTCCCATCCGAATCGGTTCAGTCGTTTCGGAGATTACCCGGAATAAACACACAGACAGACAGACAAAAATTTTAAAATTGTATTTTCGTTATAAGTACCGTAAATGCATTATGTGTATACACACAGACACATCAATTTTATTTATCAGTATAGATTATTAGGCACTTTACTCAGACTTAGTGTTGTGACTAAGTATAGACAAGTCCCAAGTAATCACAATACGGATAAAGCAGAAAAACTTTTACTTTAATCTCTGGTTTATCTTTCTATCTGTCTTTACGGAGTGGATAAGAATTCAGTCCCGCCTATAAGTAACGGCTAAATTGTTTCTTTTAATATACAAAAACCAAAAATTTTACATTTTAGAGGCTCATACGTTACGTTTCCGCGTTAATAACAGTGGTAGAGCCGGCAACAACCGGTGAAATTAAATTCTCTCCCCCTTCCCACCCTTTTCTTATAAGGACTAACTTGACGGCGGAGGGGATGTATAGGAATTGGAAATAACCGTTTTCTGTTTGTCCCCTTCTCTGTCCTAAAGGTGGGCAACGCATCTGCAACTCATTAGTTAGTTGCAGATGTCTATGGGTAGCGACCACTTGACATCGGGTGAACCGCTTGCTCGTTTGCCACCTCGTACTATAAAAAAAATGCTTACAATTTTGATTTGTGTAGCTTTCGTATAAGGATTTCTTACTGATACCATAGATATGGATTGGTGTGCAAATTTGATTCTTGTATTATAACCATAAGATTAATATTAGGTTAACATTGTGTATTTCAATGTTTATAAGGCTTGAGACACATTGCACTGTTTAATTTTAATTTGACAGAATTAAAAATGTTTTTATTGCTTTTAAAATGTGCAGTGCTCGTCTCGGGCTTTATTTGTGTGTTTGTGCGATTAATTATATCGTTGTGTGTGTTTTCTTTGCAGTTCTGTTTAAGCGAGGAACAGGTAAATCTGGTTCATTTTTATAAACTGTAATTTTATACCTTCATGTACTATTTAGTTTCTCAAATTTTCATGTTATTTAATAAAGTGTCAACCCTCTCAGGCTTCGCATGGATTTCACCATACAAAATTTCGTCTTCTATGTTAGACCCATAGGGTGATGAACAGAAACATGTTTTTATAGCATTTGCCTACGTAATACGTAGAAATAAACAGAAATTTATGTGCAAATTTCAAGTCTTTAGGCCAAGTAGTTTGTGCTTCACGTATCAGTCAGTTTTAGTACGGTATAAATTAATACAGCTTCCTTACAGGATGTCGTAAGTATATCCTTTACGACTTTTGACGTACATTTGTAGGTTTTTTGCGGGATGTATTTCTTTCGATGTCGGAACATTTTGTAAAGAAATTTTATTCTTTTTGATAATTCATTTGAATGTTATGTTTGCTTGTAGTTATGTTTGTTTTACTAATGCATGTTTCGTAGTACATTTTGATAGCTCAGGTTGGCCTTTACTCCACTTAAGTCTTTCTCAATACAAAAGATGACGCGTTTGTCTATTGTGGTGTGAATCTGTGGTAGATTCTGTTAAAAAGGTGTATGACACGTAGAGGTCGCTTTGGTTCAAACTGTCAAAGGTAAATATTAATTAGTGAAAAAAACACGGTTTATTTTGCCACCGAATGTCCTCCAAAGACACTCGGCCTGTAACCGTGACTACCACACTATACCACGTATAGGTTATACTTTATTATTATATATTTTTTATTTTTATAAGCGAGCACTCCACAAGCGTTTTGACTTGGTAGTAAGTGGTAGGATGTTTTTCCTCATCACCTCGATTTTTCGATTTTTGTTTTTTTTTTAAATGTTTATTTGCTTCGCTGCCAGTGCTCGTCTGGTACGTATAAATATATTTATTGAAATGAATAAAACAATAGAGTTTTCCGTTTTTTGTGTGCCAAGCAAAAACTTTATCCTGTGAACTGACTAATTAAAATTAAACACAAAAATAAACATTCTTTGTTAGTCTGTGTCGGGATGGCCATCGACAATTATTATAAGGTTTATTGTTTTTTTTTAAATTAACAATTGCTTGTATTGTTTTGGTAATAAATAGTTTTACGGGCGACAATATAAGGCATTATTTATATATAACTGTGTTAGAGCCTGCAACGACATCTGACGAATTTGCCGACTCGACCGGTGAAATACCACGACCTCACAGAAGACAGGCGTGAAGTAGAGTATTCTGCGTGTTGTGTGATGAATGAGGTGCCGAAGGACAATGGTTTAAGTTTGTTGATTATTTATTTATTTTTAACTATATATAAGTTCAGTCTGAAGTCCTTATATTTTAATATTGGAAATTAATAAACGTGGTTTTATATTGTGAGGGGGTGAGGGGATGAGGGGATGAGGGGTTTGCTTGTAAAAGAAAAATCTGTGTTTGATAGCATTGCATTCAGAAATCGATTGATGACGCGTCAGGTACCGCAGCCTCTCGGAAGCCGTAGATGTAGCGGAGAGAGTACGGTGTTGAAAACGTGATTTCAATACGCGAACGGACGATGAAGTTTGTTAAACTTTCGCGATCAATACAGCTACATGTACTCAAGCATAATAAATGTCAATAAAATTAATGCGAAAACCATTAGGTAAAGGGTTGTTTTATAAAGAAGAGTTCACGGCCGAAACCCAGAGGGGTGAGCAGAGATTGCTGATTTCCATATGATTGTATACCTTTCTTGCTTCCACATTCATACATCGTCGTACATGGTCCTTGGTGAAGAGTATGTTACAGTTGGCTGACATGTTGGTCTAGTATCCCAACACTGCCACAGTTTTAAACTCATACATACGTACTCATACAACATAAATATACCTCATAACTCTTCATGCGTCCTTTTAATTTCTTAAATAGTTTATAAAACAACTGTCTCATTTAAATAAATATACCATTCAATACCAACCCCTTTTAAGTTACCTTAATAATAACTTAACCAACAATAAATCCCGAGCAATGAACACCTCAGTTAGTGGTAAAGTTAGGAACGGTGCGGCCTCGATAATATTGGACAAAGCCTGCGTTGCAGCGGTCGGACCAAATTACGGGTAGGTAATGTATACAAGGGTACCGCCCTTACCAACGCCGCCTACACCCTAATTAAACAACTTTCGTCTTCTAGCATCGAATTTCAAAAATGTACAATAATTACTGATAGACCAGGTGTGTACTTCGCCGCAAAGGGTTGTAAGAAAAAATGAAAAGCCTTAAGGGTTATGAATGGATTGCTGTGAGCAGTCGACACCAACTGCACAGGGCAGTCGTGTTGCGGTTGTTGTGTCCGATAGCAACTAGATTGACCTTAATTTAACCTTAATGCGGACATTTTACTGAATGTCTAATTATTTTACAATGGCGTCATCACTCAGTAGTTGTTTGTTCATTTGTTATCGATTGTATTGTTCCCTTAACGCGTGCTGCGATTTCTCTTTTATTGCTTTACTAGTGACCCGCCCCGGCTACGCCCGGGTACCACTAATTATCTTGACCCGATCGCTATCAAACACAGGAATGTGCCAATCTGGACAATCCCTGTAAATTTCATCGAAATCGGCCCAGCCGTTTCAGAGTCTATAGGGAACATACATACTTCGCTTTTTATATACTATTTTTTTTCATAAAAAGTATCCTATGTTACTTCTAATACCTTCAAGAATATGTGTACAAAGTTTCATGATGATCGGTTGAGTAGTTTTCGCGTAAAAGCGTAACAAGCAAACTTACATTGACATTTATAATATTAGCAGGGATAATTAAGTGGAAAAGATTTGGTGTATTGGCATCTACTTGAACAGGATGTCTACATGGCTTCTCACTCAAAAGACCCTCATAGTAACTGAACTTCAATTGATACTGAAGATTGTTTGGTTGTGAGGTATTATTATTGCTTTGTAACTGCGCTGTCAATTGTGTCCAATTTTTTATCCAATTTAATATAGACCAATAATGCGTACGCTGTCACACAAGGCCACAATTGGTCAGTTATTGAAAATGCCCCATGTCACCAATAGATTGAATATCAAAGAGCTTGGCGTCTGTCAATTTCTAAACATTTCATTGTTTTATTATCTATGGTTAGGTATTCAATTTATTCGGTTGCGGTCAAAGATATTTTATACTGTAGATATGCTATACGCATGCAATAATCACCGGTCTAAAGTGTTAAAATGACAGTGACAGCAACATGCCGAATGGTGTAAAAAGGATAGCGCAATTAAAATAACTAGAAAAAAGAGGACAGCTAATGTTTGTCATAAACTAAAGAAAAAGCGTCCGGAGTGGGACGTTTTCCGGTCTTCATTTTTCGCCCGCTAATGACTGTCTATATATATATAATATCTGCTACATTTTTTATTGTGTGTTATTGGGTTTCGTCTTGTGTTGTAATGTAACACCTGAAACACATTGACTTGCTATTCAATAATGGTATAAAAATACAGTATAGAGAAAATAATGTTCCTACTCTTTGAAGACAGTTATTATTTTGATAGAACCCGATCTAAAATGATGCCGTGGGTTAATGACAAATGTCAATGTCAATAGTGTCGCGATACACGGTTTCTCTCTTTCTTTCACTGTGAAAAAACTGAGATGACAATATGTTTTATGTAAATGTTTTTCCAGTGGAAACCCACTGTTGACGACACTATTTAATTTTTTTAAGGTCCTCCGTGGTATGATTTCTAGATTCTAATTTCAACTGTAATGAATGAAATTTATGTTTAGACCAGATTAGTGATGTACTAAAGAAAGTCGATATTAAGAGTGAGTGACTTACAGAGATGTGCCAGGACCGTGTCAGATGACTATCTGTAATACCTGCCTTCTTCTGTAGGTATTAATAATCTCTGTAAGTTTTTAATAGGCTTTACTCTAATAGTTGACTTGAGTGTCTAACTGCCTATCGTTAGGCTGAGCATTGGTTATTTAGTTAATGCTCTACGGCCGGCAAAACACACTGTTTGTCCTCTGTTCTAATTGTTTGTGTGACGACGTTATTGCACAGTTAATTGCTACTATTACACTGACCTGAAACTTTTTGAACAGAACCTTTGTTGATCAGCAGTCGAAACCGAGAACCCGCTTACGATGGGTATATCATTCCATTAAGTCGTTTGCGTGAGACGGATCAAGTTTTTTATCACATAAAAATTATAATATACTAGTGATTGCCCTATCTTCTAACAGTAGACCTGATTAATTTGATCCGATCGCCACCAAACCTCACAAGATCACCCGCTAGGCCAATCTGAAGATTTCCTGAAAATTGCATCGGAATCGATCCAGCCGTTTCGGAGTATATAGGGAGCATACATTGCTTTTTATATGTAAAGATAGATTGTACATATGATTATACAATCAATAAAATGAACACATTGAACGAACAGTACAATTAAAAGTTATACGGATGGCAAACTAAGCTAAAGGCTATTTTATATACTAGTTGTTGTCCGCGGCCTGTGTTTTTAGGGATGTCTTTTTAAAATTGTCATCACGATCTGTTGATACGTGAAACCGTAACAAACGATTGCGTTGATGATCGCGTACTGTATGACTCATAGCTTCGATTATCTATAGTTGTACGGGAGAGCCATCTGTACGCTGTACTGTGAGCTATCCGTAATGACGTCAGAATCTTCACTACGTCAGATGTTCCGCACTCTACACTTGTAACTATTTATACCTGTATCGGATTTGCTGGACGTATCCGAGTTTTGCGCCGATTCTGATACGACATGCCTAAGCACTGACTGGTCTAAGGTTCATAGGTATTTTTATTGTATACTCGCTAGCTCGGAAAACTTAGCTCCCTAATATTCGTCTTTAATGAATAGATGGTTCACTATTTTGGCGATAATGGCTTACACATAAAATATATATATGTATATGCTGTCGAGGTTTTTTTTTGTAGGACTATTTAAACTAAACATTTCCATTATACATTATATACGTGTAACTCTAACGGTTTTTGCAGCGCACACCTGTATTTCTCGCACATGGCGGAATTTCCTTCTTACTTGACACTTATCGTTATATTTTGGACAATTAACACAATATCTTTATAAAATTATAGCCTATATGTTATTCTGATGTATAAGCTATATTATTGTAAAGATTCATTAAAATCCATTCAGTAGTTTTTGCGTGAAAGAGTAACAAACATCCATACATACAAACTTTAACTAGTTTTCTTCTTGTGTTTGTTAGGTACTTTTATTGGGATTTAAAAGAATGAAGGATCGATAGTTTTATTTGACATTTTACTTAAGAGTTGAAAAAATTTGACAAACTTTTGAACTGGGCGTTATTTCAAAGTTTGCTACTTGTCACTAAAATTCATACTAAAAGTTAAATAGGAAACGTAAGTAGACCCAAACATAGCGAGACAATGACCCCAATTGTTCGGCACTGTATTAAATGTAGCGACGTCCCCACTATTTGCTTACAAAGGGCCAATTTATAGGCACGCCGGGCTTATTAGAACAATTACTGTATACCGACTCAGTGAGACTTAACTTTAATTGAATAGGCTGATACGGGGGTTCAATTCAACAAGATACGAAGTCTCCACTAAAAATAAAATAAATCCTATATTTAATAACACCGAAATGAATTTATTCCCGAATAGGGTTGGCGTAAGGGAAGCGGTCGGACATAAAAATTAGCCAAAACCTGTACAGTGGAAGCCATCGCTAAAATACTGGACCATCTATTAATTACAGGGCGGATTTCGCCAGGTAGTAACAAGTAATGCTGAGAATATTTTCCTATAAGTGATTGCATGTGTTACCGGCCAGACAAACATGTATATAAAAATAATAATTTATGTCTGCATTGTTGTCGCTTGGATATTATTAACATATCATAGTTCAAACGACTCTTTAAACAATTTGTTTTTTATATTTAGAAATAAATTGTTTAATGACTTGCTCTGTTAAATCGGACGGTGAACCTTAACTTTGCCATCCGTTAACATTATCTTGTACAATCTAAACCACATATTGGCTTAGAGGTCGCAGGTTGAACCAGCTCGACCGGTGAAATACCACAACCCTACAGAAGACGCACTTGGAGCAATACTCCTACTATTTTATACTTCTGCGTTTTGTCTGATGAGTCAGGTGTCGGAGGCCCGGTGTCAGTCTTCTCCATCCTTTTGTTTTCTATAAAAGTTTGGATGGGAAGGAGAAGAGGATTGGATGGGTGAGAGGATGAATGGGAGAAGGAAATATCATTATTCCTCTCTATCCTTCTGCCTCCTCTGTCCACGGTAGGCATCTGTAAATCATTTGCTTGTTGCGGATGGGGGTAACGCTCACTTAACATCAGGATATCTTTCTCGAATGCCACCTTGTTCCATAAAAAAAATGTTCTGGCCTGTTATGGATTTATAGACCCTGGAGAAGCATAGACATTTATTCAAATTAATTATATCTGCGTCACTGTCACAGCGGAAACACGAAATGTTGGTGTTTTCGTTCCCAGATACCCGAATCGTTACGATTCATGTACATTCGAAATAAATTTTCCATGTAAGGTCAAAGGAGACAATAGAAATATTTTACGAAATTTCAGTGGTTCATGTGAACAATGACCTCATCCACACAACGGGTAATGTGAAAACCACAGTTAACAGTGGTAGAGCCCGCAACAACAACTGTTGCAAGAATTGGCCGGCTCGACCGGTGAAATACCACGACCTCACAGAAGACAGGCGTGAAATAGAGTATTCTGCGAACCGATGAGTGAGGTTCCGGTGGCCCAATTCTGGTTCTCTCCCCCCTTCCCATCCTTTTCTTATAAGGAAAGGTTGACAAGGGTAAGAAAACTTGACGGTGGAGGGGATGTATAGGAATTGGAAATAACCATTTTCTGTTTGTCCCCTCCTCTGTCCATTAAAGGTGGGCAACGCATCTGCAACTTATTAGTCAGTTGCAGATATCTATGGGTAGCGATCACTTGACTTCGAGTGAACCGCATGCTCGTTTGCCGCCTAGTACAATATAAAAAACATACATTATGGATCAGCACTGAACTGCAACAGACTAACCACAAACAACTAATTTAGTGCTTTTACTTTCATAAAAATATTTGACTTTAAATTGATCAGTAAATACTGATCATGACAGCGTCTGTCAGCTGCGACGCTGATATAGTGTACAGTCGTAAATAATTAAATCGTGAGCAAGCCTAGCATATTTCCTATGCAATTAAACCGTTTAAAGGTCCATTCATCGAGTACAAATTGGACCGATCGTGCTGTTATTTGGAAAACGCCCTTAATTACAAGACGTAAAGTTATTATCCTATTGAATATTTAACAAGTCAAGATAGTACTTTAATGTTTATCGTAGTTATGAATCCGTCGATTGCGGAGCTCCTAAGTGGTCCTAATTTAAACGTTCAGTGTATTCCGTAAGCGGGTCACGGTCGTCTTACGAAATCTCATTTTAAAAACCTCCGTGTAGACGGTATGATGGTTTCTTTATTGAATACCTCAGCCCAGGACCACCGTTGTTACAATGGTCATACGGGCAGTCGGTATAGCATACGCAAGATGTTTCATGACTTGGAATTATAATGTAATTCTAATTTGTATTGAAACCCAGAGGCTACTTACATGGCTCTTTAACACTTTGAGTGCTAGGCGATATTGTTTACAAATGGATGGAGACGAATATTACGGACTGACCGCTGGTTCGAGTCACATACGCCGGGCGTATTAACCATAAGTTGTATAAATATAAGTAATAAATTTTTAATACTTATTTTAGTTTTAATTACTTTATTTTATTATTTAAAAATCATCTGTGTTGCTAGGTAATATCTTTTACGAAATAAAAAAAAATTATACGTAATAGTTTAATATCGAATGAGTAGTGATATGTAAATTAACTGTAGTATATGCTGTGTAGGTAACACATGAAGAAAACAAAAGCGCCGTGTTATTTTCTGCCCTCGCCTTAAGTTGGATACACACCTTTTGTGTATTTGCCTCACAGTTGTATTGAAAATGGGCTTTACGCGCTTGTACGTTGAGCCGTACTCACGTATTTTGAAATCCAAGTCAAGTTCGTTTTCAGCCCTTAAAGTGAAGTTATGTACTTAATTAAAAAAAATAACTTATAGAAAAGCCATATTTATTATCTATATGGGGTCAGCACGGTGCGTACTCTTCCATATTCCTCCATAAAAATGTTATGCTTTGATAGCTTAGAAGAAACTTCAATAGGGAAATGGCCCGGCAAACTTTGTTCCGCCCTACAATTAATAGTTCACTATTTTGGCGATAATGGCTTACACATAAAAGAGAGATATATGTAAACGTAGTGTGTACATAAAAAAGTTAACATAACTCCCTAACATTTTTAATTTACTTTAAAAACGAAATAAATAATTTAGTTGATTGGTAAGCGTCCGCTTGATTATTTGTTGTAATAAATCCTGGAGAACCCTGGCATACGAGGCATACCCACGGAACTGGGTCAGGGCGTTAAATTCAAGGTCTGTTTTAACGGTAACCGTGGGCGATAATTGACCGGTCGACGCGACCGCGGTGCTCGATCCCGATTTCTTTCTAAATAATTTAATTTGGCATTTCCTGCCAGCAAGCCGCCTGTGAGACAATCTACACATGTTATATAAACTGTAATGTTGCCATGTTTACATGAATCAGTACAATAGAGTTATTATTTATTTAAAAAATAAAATAAAATTTACATTTGTGATTGATTGAACTAAAGAAGTTTATGGATATACTATTTCATTAACTGTGGATGGATTGTATGAAAAATTGTATGTCTAAGAAGGACTGTCTAGGAGGGGTAAGGGGCAGAGAGGTAATTATATTGTCTACAAAAGGCCTAATTGATAAAAAATATTTCTGATTATTTTTGTTATCGCATTTCAATAGATTGGGAGAGGCATTGCAAAGATTAGACGAGGGATTAAATATAGCCGAATACGCCACGTGTACATTGATAAAACATAAATTAGTTGTTAATTTTTATCGACCGTAAGTATTTTTAGAAGTAGGGGAAGACCCCTCCATGCCCAAAAAAGATTCTCTATACTTTGTTGCAAATCAAGATGAAAAAATTGTAAACAATTAAAAAAACACCTTTTACGCTTCGTAAATTCCGAAATATTTTCGTAAAACAAGTTTTTCCACTACATTATCTCTCCATCTATACTTATATCAGTCAAATTAGTGGTTTATTAAAAAAAGGGCGATATAAGGAGCACCCATAACCGACAAGCATGTATGCGTAGATGTTTGAATGTGGAAGCGAGAGAGAAGTGCCAGGATCGCGCCAAAAGGAAATTCAATATCTCTTCCTACCCCTCTGGGTTACGGGCGTGAATGCATATTTATTTATTTATCTCTGCATATTAAACGATTTTCATAAAATTACAACATTTCCGATGGAAGTATAAAATGTATGGAGTATGTTTGTTTACAAATATTCCAACTACCACTGCTGTATTCTTTTTCGTAATTTTGACGACTAAGCGCAATACGCGCTAGACGTGGAGTTGAGTAAGCCCCCTCCGATAATAAGTTCTCTCGTGTTAAATAAATGAAATGTTTTTAAAATCATAATGCTTAGACCCATATCTTCCCATGAGCTCCCTTAAAACGGGTATCTTCATGATGATTTCGAAAAGCATTATGACACGTGTGATAGGTATGCGCGGGTAATAACTGTTATCTTGAATTGCTCACAATAAAATCGCACGATCGCGTATGTTAGCAGGGATTATTTGATAATCTGTGACACAGTTTTAGTTTTAAAAAAAACCGCTCGACGCACATCAGAGTGTTTTCCGTGATATTCGTAAAGTGATAAGTTCACCCAAATACACAATGATATACAAAAAGTAGCAGATATGCGGTTGAAAAGTGAAGACTCGAAAGCGTCCCAATTAGGACGCGTTTTCTTAGGCTTACGTCATGTGACGAACACTAGCTGGCCTTTATTTTTTCTTATTATTTTAATTACGCTATCCTTACAACAATCGACATGTGTGATGTTGCTGTCACTGTCTTTGGAATACTGGTGACTTGCAAACACACCATTAGACAACCGCGTTCAACCCCTTTGGGTTTCACAACACCAGAGCAAAGAGCTGATAGCTTAATCCAACCATATAGTATGCAACGACGTTATTTTGTAGGGTAGGATGAAATGTTGATATATAATATTTTTAAGGAAGAAGGCAAACGAGCAAGCGGATCACCTGATGTTAAGTGAGCGCTACCCATAGACATCCACAACAGGCAAATGTGTTGCCTACTTTTAATGTACGGAGGAGGGCATAGACAGGAAAAAGGATATTTCCTTTTCCCCGTTAACCACCTCCCCGTCCAATCCTCTTCCTTTTCCCATCCTATCTTTACGAGGAAAGGGTGGGAATGGGAAGGAAACCCACAGAGACCACGAGACATGTCGAATTATTATCAAGAATAAAACTCACGGAAGAATTCTGTGGTTTCCATCTTTACTTCATTCCATAATTCCATCCTCGAACGTACTTTTTTCAAGTATACTGGTGTATAACAAATAGCAATCGGCTTTCCTAGCATGCTAGCATTCTGTTGGTCATGTAGAATCTCCTATAATTCTCCTCGACCCATTCTCAGAGTGATCGTATATATCTATAAAACTGGATGCGACGTTGTTCCAGGTGTGCGCACTCGCGAAGCAGCTGGACATGACGGAGCGGCAGGTGGAGCGCTGGTGGCGGCTGCGGCGCTCGCAGGACAAGCCCTCGACCCTCGTCAAGTTCTGCGAGAACTCTTGGCGGTGCATCTTCTACTTGTACAACTTCTCGTACGGCCTCTTCGTGCTGTGGGACAAGGAGTGGCTATGGGATATCGATCAGTGTTATGTCGGATACCCTTACCACGTGAGTGATGTTCTATTCAACAGGGTTGTGCTCTCCCCATCACAAATTATCAGAATTTTACATAATTTTTACTTTTTACCTTGTTAAATCTAAACCTTGTTAAAAACTAAAAGCCTGGGTTCCCTCCGTATCAGAGTACGAAATGTCCGAAAAAAAAATCCGTATCGGAATTGTACCTAATATTAAATTTACCTATTGTAATTTTGTGTATTGTAAAGTAATATTCGAATCCGAACCGTATCCCATATATTCTTATATCCGTATCCAAAATTTCGTCACAAAAAAAGTGCGATATAAGGAGTAACTGTAACCTAGTAGAAGAAGCGAGGGAGATGTGCCGAGATCGCGCCTCGAAATCAATAATCTCTGCCTACCTCTCTTGTTTACGGGAGTAACCGTACATTTATTAACATCCCTACTCTGAATAAGGCTCGTTGCTTATGGTCACAGAGGATTAAGGTACTCCAGATTGAATTATTTGATATAAAGTATTGTTTTTGGTGCGATTTGCTCAGAATAATATGACTGTATTGTTTAGTTTTTCCTTTATTATCATTGGCCAGTTCCCAAGCTGTAGTTATATTTAAATAAATATCGTATTACTTAACATAACATTATACTATTTATAATTGTGACATTAAAAAAAAAACTTAGAATTAAAACAATTAACTCATTATTGTATACTGTACTCTCAATAGAATTCTCAGGAAGTATATTTGAGGATATTTTGTAGCTTGTCAAATTTCACGTAATGGCGGAAGTTATCTTAAATATCGCAGACCATTTCTTAGATCATCCAATTTAAAACAAAATGCGCAAAGGAAACTTTAAATTATTAAATAACATTTATAACTTGTTACTCTTGTCAAAAACAATAACGTGTTGTGTCCCCAGTGATCCCATTGATCAACCATGTCACGATGACGTGGACGGGTTATCGCAAGGTCAATTTCGGCGGGTGCTTCTAGATTGTTCTTCAGTACACTCCACGGATGATTGTCATTTCGCTAAGCCTTAAGGGACAATAATGTTTCTAATATACAGGAATATCCATTTTTTTATAAATATAATGATTATTTTAACAAATAGTAACTTTATTATGCAGTACAATTTTTTCATATGGTAACACTTTTCACTCTTCTTCCATTTCTATTTTTTTGCTGAATGTTCTTCTTGTGTTAAATATATAAGCAAAATAAATAAGCATCCCTTAGCCCAGATGTGTGAGTGTGTGAGAGATTACGGATATCCATTTGGGACAGTTCTGGCACACTTCTCTTGATTTTCGTGTATAGGGTATAACGAGTGACATCTGGTGGTACTACATGGTATCCGCAGCGTTCTACTGGTCGCTGACTATCAGTCAGTTCTGGGACGTGCGGCGCAAGGACTTCTGGCAGATGTTCGTCCACCACCTCGCCACCATCGCGCTCCTGTCCTTCAGCTGGGTGTGCAACCTTCACAGAATCGGCACCCTGGTGCTGGTCATACACGACTGTGCTGATATATTATTAGATGTAAGTAGATATAGGAATAAATAAACTAATACGAGCTTGTTATATACACAATAGAAATTACGCATACGCACCCTGCAGGGTTGCATGGTTATATCGGATTTGCACCGACTAAGCGGAAGCGATGAGGTCGTCCCCATTATTAAACACTAGCCCTAATCTAACCTTCACCACGGTGACAAAATTACCAGTTCGATCCAATCCATTCAATCAACCCAAACGAGATAGTTCGAAATCCATAATTCAATCCATGACTATCTTGCTTGGATCTATTTTTTTAATTTACAGACACAACTGACGTATGTATGTCATATCGCTTTTAAATTAAAACCCAAGTACCAGCTGTGTTAGTTCATTCATCTGTTACTAGTTGCCCGCGCGCACGCATACCAATAACTTCGTTACATTTACGTTATGTACTCTCAACCTGTGTTCAATATTCTTCATGTATTACTATATAATTCCAGGGAGCGAAAGCAATGAAATACGCGAACTATCAGAAGCTATGTGATATGCTGTTCGCAGTCTTCACGCTGCTCTGGATAGTAACCAGGCTGGGGATATTTCCCTTCTACATTATATGGAGGTTGGTGTTCCACAGTGATCGCTTAAACATATACCAATACGACTTAGGGTCCTTCAAGAAGCGAGCGTACTCCTTTATTAAAGGCCGGCAACGCATCCGTAGTTCCTCTGGTGTTGCGGATGTTCATGGGCGGCGGTGATCTCTTAGTTTTTAGGCGACCCGTTGCTCGTTTGCCCCCTTATGCTATATAAAAAAAATCATGCATTGGACTATGAAGTGCCTAACCCTTGATATGTATTTACACTGGCTGGAAATACAATCTTCTTTGTATTTCTTCTGCTTTTCTATGTTATATTGGTAGGAAAAATATGTAATCCTTAAGAAGTGAGGCATGACTTTGAATTAGGTAAAGAAAATGGCAATCGGGCAAACAGATCAGCTGATGTTAAGCGAGCGCTACCGATAGACATCCGCAACAAGCAAATGTTTGTTGTTGTGGGTAAAAGGATATTTCCTTAACTCCGTTAACCCCTCCCCGTCCAATCTTCTTCCCGTTCCCATCCTATCTTCATAAGGAAAGGGTGGGAGGGGAAGAGGACAGAAATTAGGCCTCTGGCACTCCACTCATCAGACGAAACTCAAAGTACTTCTACTTGACGCCTGTTTTCTGTGAGGTCGTGGTATTCCACTGGTCGAGCCGGCCCCGGACTTTACCACTGTGACAATAAAGCGAGAGAGGTGTGCCAGGAACGCGCCAAATGGGAATTCGTTATCCCTGTCTCTGCATTGCGGCCGTGATATTTATTTATTTTCTATTCTACGCTGGCAACGGTGGTGTCCCTGTTGTCGATGTTTATGGGTAGCCAGATCATTTAATATCACGTGAGCACATCTTTTAAAATGTATGTTAAATTAATGACATGAATCATCTTCCAGCACTTCGATCCGCGCGCCGATGCTGCAGCCCATGTTCCCGGCGTACTACATCTTCAACGCGCTGCTCTGTCTGCTGCTCATTCTGCACCTGGTGTGGACGTGGCTCATACTGCAGGTCGCCTACAAAGCCATCACTGCTGGACAGGTATACTATATACAACATATATTCTGATATAACAATGTTCAGCATAAGCTGAATCTTGTGTTATTATGGATCATATGTAAGGTCTTACATTGGATTTATATTATTTCTCCATACAAACTTTCATCCCCTACTTTAGATATTTAGGGGATCAATTTCGAAAAAATCTTTCTTAGTGCGCGCCCACGCACTAACAGACATCTCTGTGCAAAATTTGAAGTCTAGACCTAGTAGCTTGGGATATGCCCTTATATATTAGACCTATAGTATAGTCAGAGTGGATAAAACTATGATAATTTTAAAGCATTAGTTACTGTGTACTGACACGTTGTCAGATTATTTTATACCTAGCGTTTACCCGCGGATTCTCTCGTGTAGAATATTACATTCGAAACACCTGATGCTGAAACCACTGACTGCCGGTATTCACTTATTGGAACGCCAGATGGCGTTAAATATCATTCAAATGAAACGCTAGATGGCGTGGAATTATATTGGGATTGCTCAAACGTTTTGTATATGCCAACAACAATTTTTTTTATCAAAAGAGTCGCTATGTGCTTTACTTTATTCTTGTAAATATGAGTATAAAATTATAATTATCAGTTGAGTAGTTTATAAGTGAAAGTGGAACTAAATAAAAAAAAATGATGTTGACCATATTACCTTTACGACCATATTAACTTTTTTAATGTAGGTAACATTAGCGCTTTGCCTAACTGTCAGTCGTTTGACGGTTGGCGCGTTTACCTTAGGTACGGGTATGAACGTTTGTATAAGCCGGGGCGGGATGCTAGTAATATTATAGATCGGAATGTTAATACTGTTGAACATTGGACCATTAATGTGACCACCGCACTGACCATATGACCATCTTACAGCTGGACGGCGACATCCGCAGCTCGAGCTCGGAGCTAAGCGACAGTTCGCACACGCAGTCCAACCACAGCACGCCCAATCGAGCTAACCATAAAAAGTAAGCGTTCCAAATCTCGATCTTTAATTTGACACATAACTACGTTTTATGTCACCGTAAAACTGAAAACATTGTTAATTTACAATTTCACTAGCGATATTAAAAAGTTAACCAACCATTTACAATTTACGTATTATGTCACACATTTTTAAGGTATTATTTTTGAAGTGACGTCTTATAAATTGATGGACAGTAGGTGGCATTCGCTAGAAATGTAGCGTTACGGTCGGGTCCGGCGCTTGAGCCGAGAGTAACCGATCAAGACCGATCGATGTGCGTGTCTGAACGTGTGTGAGCGAGAGCGCGACATGAGAGAGTAGTGCCGATTGATAACGTCCGAGCGCCTTGAGCCCAGACACCTGGGATTTTTATTGTAATATTGTAAATGGTGTGTTCAGTTCTCAACCTTACTATTGTTATCTATATTAAAATGAAACGACGCCGTTTAATGGTGAGCGATAACATTTTAATTCTTGACATTGACAGAACATGATGACGTTAGACTAGATGGCAGCACATGTATGCTATTTTGAACCAATAGTAACATATATAAATAATTATTAGTGATACTACATAACAGAAATAATCAAAAGCTGACTTGATGTTAAGTCATCGACTCTAATGAATGTGTGAACAAAAGAATTGCAGTTATTTTACGGACCCTAAAAAAACCGGTGTAGAAATATTTCGAAAGCCGATACTTCGTGTCAATGGAAATCGACAACACTGTTGTCTATGGTTTTGTAGAATAAGATTTAAAATGACCGCCACCGTGCATGCAACAAGCTAATGAAATTCGTAGCCTACCTTAATGGATAGAGGATAAACAGAAAAATGATATTTCCTTAACCCCACTATCCCCTCCCCCGTGCAACATATGTTACAGGCTCTACCACTGTTGAAGTTTCAGTTCAAAGATGTGAAAGTTTTTTTGTAATATTGTTCCTTTATTTCCAGAGATATTTAGATGGTGGTCGCTCGCATTTGCGACGGCCGCGCGCCAGGCGGGCCCGCCCCGCTGTCTCTGTAGCTAAGTGGCAAGGGACCGAACAGTGATACCGTACACACATACGTAATCAGTAAATGCACATAATTCATACATACATACATTACTTTGAAATACTTCTATGAAGAACAAAATCTATATTGGAATTATAATTTAGTTATTAAACCTATAATTATAATCCATGCTCAGTTAAATTTTTACTCAAGCAAAATATAAATTCACAATCTGACGATTTAACTTTGTCAGTTTATAAACTGTTGAGACGATATGTTATATTTGAATGATTTATTTAGTTCACAATATGCCTGGTCCGATTATAAACTGAAGAAGTTTACAATTTGTAAGTGAGTAATTATTCCTAACCTAACCTGCGCTGTGTTAGTGCATTTTAATTCTTCCTTTTATAGATCTGAAAAAAAAGATATAAAAGGTATTGTTAACTCTGCTCATATGTCGCTGACAAGAGAAAGATATATTTATAACATACATAAACCATTAAAGGCAAGTTTGATTTATGTGTAAATTACACTGAATAGTGTAAGTGTAGTTGCTTCCAATTTATACCGTGTATATTTAATTCAAGTCATTCATATCTAATGTTTATATTTTCATTGCAATCGTTTATGGATATATACGAGATGATTTTGGCTATCTCTAGTCATCCCATTCAATCCTCAGATTGATTTAAATTATTTTGTTAATTATTTGATTATTCAATACCAATCAATATTATTCAACGGTTAAATGGTTAAATATATCGTTCGCTAAAAACATGAGTCAAGTCACGAGGACTGTCGACAGAAGTGAAAACTGCAACGCGATAATACTTGAGTAAAAAATAACCAAAGATTTTTTTTAAATAAATTTGAAAAAAAAAAGTTCGTCTAAACTGTTCCCAATTAAAATAAGCATGTTCACGCGAACCTATAAGGTTTCGCCTTACCAAATATCGTATAATAAGGCTTAAAAAGTTTACACTTTAAATAATATTGAAAAAAAAATTATCATGAAAAATTCAAGACGTGTGATAAAAATTTAACACCACTATAATATATTAAGTCACGGTAAAATTATTTAGTATTATGACAAGGGAGATTTTCTTCATTACGTTTAAAAGGTTGCATTAAAATGGCGCATGAAACTGACCAAAAAGATCATAAAGTATAGATATCCGTGCGCCATTTTAACGCAACCAAACTTTCCTACCAAAAGTTACCTATTTTATGACGTATTTGGTTGTTTTAGTTTTATGACGTTTGCGTATTTGTAAGATTCTTTCGGCCTATACAATTATATATGTATATACAGATTAAAATATTAGGTAAAAGCAAAGGAAATAAATACTGAAGGCGATAAAAGCGACACCTGACAAAATATATTTTCGCGCCTTTTCCAACGTCTTCAAATAACAAGCAAATAAATATTATATATTTTTTCCAATTTTTAAAAAATAATTCATAAATGGGTGGGCACATGGCACAGTCGTTCGCCATCTTCAATTTACTATTGACCTATTTATGCGTTTTTTTTACATTAACTTCCTCTTATAAAAAATCTTTAAGTATGATCGCTTGAATATATTTAGATAGAATTCATTTTAAATAATTGAATATTTTTTTGGAAATTTGTGTATTAAACGACACTTTAATTCTTATAATTTATATCCTTCTTATGATTCAGTATTATTTTAAAAAAGCATTTAATATTTGTAATTTATAATTTATAGACTAAATTATTAGTAATTCTCACCATATTATTTGGATAGTTGAAATAATTCTTTTGAAATGTAAACAATTGAAATTTCGCCTCATAACAAAGTCGTTAAATTTAAAATCGATTTCTTGTGACAATCGTCTCGCTTTGATTTGTTCCGATGACAGCTGTCAAGAAGATTGACGGAACGTATAGCGATCAATTTGTCAGATGAGTTTCTCTTGTAACTGAGTTTTATAACAAAAATATTGTGTTCAATTTACAACGTAACCAATCATTGGTTGTCATTTTTAAAATGCTTATATTAATTTAGCAAAACTTAGTTCCTTCATCTTTTAGTGACATAATTATGGGATTTAATAAAACAAAATTATTAAGGTCGGTTAGTTCCAAAAACGCCTTTGACCTGGGACCATAAAGTCGGCCTTGGATTTATTTGTTAAGAGAGAACAAGATAGTCGAACCAAAGCTTTTTTTTTAAATAAAATTGTCCAGTGCTTTCGTTTATAATTTATTATGGTAATTTTTTAGTATCGTTGAATCTTTAATCGGTATTTAGTGATTCTTAATTTGTTTTATATTTAATCTATAATTTAATTACGTTATAGAAATATATTTGTTGATTGCATTTATTTCAAATCGCAATATTAATTGCTGAAAGTAGTCTGGGGAATTATTGGGAACAATAATTCTCAGTTTTTTAAGATTTTTTTTCTGGCAAACAATTTATTCATCGTGATATGATAAAACCGTATATGTAATGTGTTGCTATTAGAACTGAACAAATATCTGTATGTTTTCTGAGATATCAACATTTTTATATAAAACAAAAATATAGACCGTCCAAGTTATCTGTGTTGTGGCGAAAGTTGCAACCGCCATATTGAAATGTCAAACAATTAGCGGTCTAAACTATTTTAATCTTTATGTTTGCACATGTAAATATACAAAAAACAGACGGATATAACCCCAGTCTTCAAAATTATTAAGGATAATGCATCTGGACACGATACCTTTTGTTTTGTGTATGAATTTACTTTTTTTATTAATTTCAATAATTTTGGAAATTACTCCATTTTGTGCATATTCCATGTAATTGGCAACACAAAAGCGACGATGGCGACGCCACAGTCACGGTTAACTTGGTAAGTGTATATTTTTAATTTGCAACTAATCTTTTAAATATTTCGTCGCCTAGACTACTTTCAGTAGCGTACAATATGCAACAGTGGTATAATTTGCGAATAAGTGAAAAACCAAACGATTATAAAACTTATTTCCAAGATATATTGTTGATAATCGCCTGTAGATTAAATAAAAGGTAATTATCAAAGTACATTATTGATAAAATTAGATAGGACAATTGTTTAAATATTGAATTGGTACATGAGGCACATTGGTGCAACTTAAAGCTACAATTTGTTATAGGTTAAGTTTTTAGTTGTTATCGGTGATGGTGCACAGATTGTAAATATGAAGGCGAACTGCTGTCAAACAATTACATGTACACTTGTCATTTTTAATATACTTAAAAAAGTTACAATCAACTCTTGAAAGCATAGACAAAAAATTACAATTTACATCTGTATAAAAAGGACCGTCACTGTTTTTTTGTTATGGCAATTACTTTGATTGTAATATAAAAAACATATCAACCCACATTTACATATTAATATCATGTACATGTGTAAATTGCACACTAGATGATAATTTTATATTTAATACGCAAAATACACCCAAAGACGCTTTATAAAAGTAAATTTAACTGTAGGGTAGATTTAAAAGAGGTTAACTTTATTTATTTATGGTATTACTTATGTTAGGGATGATTTGTTGTATTAAAAATATATCAAAGTTCACATTAACGAGTCCATGTTACAAACTGTTAAAATTTTATTCGTGGAAAATACCAAAGAAAAATCCTTGCGTTTAGGAATTAAATATTTTAAATTGCAATGAGACATTTACAGCGGACACGTGGAATAAGGAATAATTTTGTTTCGTTGCGATATCACACAAAGCGACTAGGAATAGTTTACTGCGAAATATCAATTTTATGGTTATAATACACTAATTTCTTCAATGTCAGCTAAATTCGGTTTCTAATTAGTATCTATATACATTTTTATTACTTAATTTTTGTTAGTTCTTGTTTTGCGTTGCGACATCATCTTATAATGAACCTTTCCATAACTATTTATAATACAAACCTATAGAATTACAACTATTTGTTTTCTTTTATAATTAAATTAGCCTAAGCTATTCCTTACAATAATACATAACTTGTTTTTATATTACAAACAGACACTTCAATTTTATTTATCTGTATACATAGTGCGCGGGATGTACATAATTTCAAGTATATTGATTTAAAAAAAATTTACTCATATAACTCTTTCAAGCTATTGTCTCGCTGTATAAGTCTCTGGCATTAAGTACTCTTTGTAAAACACTTCGAGGAACACCAAAGTTCTGGGTTACCCGTTTGTAACGCTTAGATCCGACCATTATTAAATTTTACTAAATTGCTTATATTTGCATAGATAATTAATAAAAACGCCAATTGTTAACCCAGTTTTATTATTACTAATGTTTTATCTGAGTTCTTCCAAATAGTGTGATTTTTATTAGCAAGTCTGGTAACACTTACTATTTTTTGAATGGTGTGTGGGCACACACCATAAAACAATTAAGTAGAATATGGTATATATTGTTTTGTCATTATTATTTTTAATTGGCTAGATGTTATAAGCACAAACAAACATAAAATAGCATCACTAAAATAATTGTATGACTTTATCTAATAGGATATTTTGTGCCTTTTCGATAAGTTGGTGTTAATACTTAAGAAATTATTATTAAAAATGTAACACTAGTAATAAATTGATTGATGACTTGTTTGGAATGACGATGTGGTGATCTCTTAAAAAAATATAAACGAACTTAAAACTTTAGTAAATACTATTTAGTGATTGAAATGCGATGTGGAAGCGAGTAACACCGTTTAACGTCTTTTTTAACCTACTACTATATTAATGTTGCCATATTCGACAATTTATTTTCAATATTATAAATTTCTTTATTGAACGTGGTATTATTATTATTAACTATATTTTAACGTTAATATTCTCGTTTTTGCCAAGAATAATTAGCTATACAAAGATCAGATTGAAAATTATCTTAGTTTTAAATATTTCAGTTCTTTAACGTGTGTAATTGACCAACGTTTATTTCACTATTGTTGTGTAAAGTGACCGACACGGCATTCATTAATTCAAATATAATGAGTAATTTATTGTTTTTGTTATTTGTAACGTGGGGGCAATTTTAAATGAATGTAATTCGAATCGTCGCCATTTCATTGTGATCTGTATGAGCTTTGTTGTGCACAATATCCTTATTTTTTGTACGCGTAATAAAAAAATATGGAAATAAAACGATTGCGTCGGTATGTGTTGTTTTGTTCATTTTTATATGTAAATAGAAATTGTTTTCTCAACACCCTGTTGCCTCAAAAAGCTATTTAATATCCCAAAAGTATTACAAAGTGAGCCCACTGTAGACCAGGCATCTTGAGGCAATTATTTATTTATTTGTTTATACCTGGGACATTATTCACACACTGCCATCTGATCCCAAACAAGCAGAGCAAGAAAAAAAAAAGATTCAGGACAGACATGTTCATGCACACAAATTTGTGACATGGGTGGAAATCGAACCCGTAACACCTGAAAAGCAAGTATTTTTAATGACCATGCCAACCGGCCCGTTATCATTGGCAACTTTAATACAAATAGGTGTACATATTGGTCTATTTAAAGGCCAAAATATAGTTTTCTGTAAGTTCTTGTTTGTAATATCAACTTTATATACTCTGTGTCTAATATTTATTACGTGAACAGGTCTTGCCATATAATTGCTATAACCATAGATTTATATACAGATACCGCCTTACATACAAATTCAACATTCATAAGTGAAGCTGGATTCTTGCCCATATGTTTACCAGCGTATCGATGATATCCCAAAATATAGACAAAATTAAAACTTTCGTTTTTAAAAATAATTATGTTGATAAAAAAATATTGAAAAAAAATAACAATCTCAAAGAATATAATATTCAATATTTTTAATTTTATGTAACTAACAAATGCCTCTTAAATATAATTATACTAAAATACAAATGTTAATCCAAATTAAATTAAATCAAGAAGCGTATTTTCACAACACTTTTTTTAATTCCATCTCTTTTAATTTTAAGGGTATATAATTTAAAATTTTAACAATAACTTTGTTATAAACATTGCCAACTATTGTAAATGTAATGTTGTTAACACATAACTTTGTTATTGTTAAAGTTTAAAGTTAATTAGTGAGATGTGATATTCCTACACTTATCTTTCTTAAAGGTATAGTTGTTACACATTTTATAGCACAAACCTTCATTATTAAAATAAAAAACACGGATATTTTGTATTCTTGTGGCGCAAACATTTGACTGTTAATCACTTAATCTTACTTGACATCACTTTTGGGTCCCGGATTATATATTTGGAGGTATACAGTGTCATATATTTGGTTATAACCCCGTATTACCAGATACACGATACACGCCTGATTGTTATTTACATGTTTATATAGGATTTTTCTGTATTTTTATAAATTCAGTGACGTATACATGGTATTTGTAACAATTAGTAAAGTAAACAGTTTTAAATGTAAAGATCATTCACAAATCTTATCTGATTCATTTTTATGATTTTGATGTAACGGTGTAAATTTTTCCAGGATTAGTATTTAGTATGAGCCAAATTTTAGTAACCTGTCATATTTATTATTTAGAGTTATCGAAACGTAAACTTGTATACTCTTTGACAAGAGTTCTTATTTTATTTTCTGTATAATCTTTAAAGTATTATACATATCTTATCTATTTTAACAATTTATTTATCTGTGCAGTGCAGGCAGCACCAGTTTTTCTGTTTGTCTCGCTCACGCGCTCCGTCGCCGTTGGCCGCTGGACTACAACTCCAATTCGATCAACTTCGAAATTAAAATTAATTATTCTATTTATTATATGTAAAACTGGAAACGTTGTGGACGTGAATAACTTGGCGAGGCATTAATTTAAAATGTTGCGACCGGTGCTGGACTCTTTTTGGAGTGCGAACATTTGGTTACCGCCAAATACGACGTGGGAAGATATTGCCCCTGGTCCACATAAGGCGGTGCAGTATACGGATCATCGGCACGTTTTCTTCCCGTTACCGTTAGCATTTGTGTTCATAACCCTGCGCTTTATATTACAGAGGTAAGTGTATAACCTAATTTATAAGCTTTTATATAAATTTAAGGGGCGTGTACCAACTAGTGCAGATATAATCATGTCATTACATTTTTAAAATAACAGGTGATTCATTCTTATCGGTTACAAAAAATAAACTATTAATTTATTTCACACCTGCAAGCATAAACAACTCCTATTATGTTGTAATGGAATGCTTTGCCGGCATATTATATATATATATCTACTCGTAGATTATTCGTATAAAATAATTAATGGAATTAGGTCCTTGGTGTATATCATTTTCATAATTTATTCCTTATATGAATAAAAACGAAAGCCTGAAACATGGAATAATCGTGTTCTGTCTGGTTGGTTAGGATTAGAGGAGACCTAGTTTGAAAGTGTTTGATCCCTTTAAAAAAATTTGTAAAACTGGTCCAAGGCATTCAACTGCTGAAAAAAATAACCGTGTGAATAGAAATAAAGCAGGAGGCTCAATCTTAGTCCTCTGGCCCTTAGTAATAAAGATAAGTAGGAAACATAAATATCTTTTTTCTGTCTATCTTCTCCATGTCAAGCATCTGCAACTTAATTGTTTGTTGGTTGTCGGGTAACAAGCACTTGAAATCTGGCGTACTGTTTGTTTAGTTGTTATTATTCATAAAAATTTGATATATTGTGATTATTCTCTCTGCAGTAATTATTCTTTGTAAATACAATCTATATTGTTTTTTTTTATACAGAACCATCATGTTTATACTTAGCATTCCGCAGCTGTACTAACAAGCAACTACCTCTCTGCACAATACTCTGGAATCATCTGTGACCAGGTGTCAAGTAAAGACAATGACACATAGCCTGATGTTCACAAGATGTCCATTGTAGTCAAATCTCGGGAAACATTTGTTACCATACTAATATAGTATGATTGGATATAAAAACAAAATTAAAGTGACTAAATCATAGCCAATAGCTTAGGCCTAATTTTTTATTGTGGTGAAATGCCTTATGCATACTCGACTCAATAAGGCAGGTGGCAACTAAAACCCTATGGTGATCACCAACAGCAATGACAGGCCACGGGATCTCCATTTAGAACCCAATCACGGGCCCTCATACGCTTTGCAAGATTTTCCAAGCCTCAATCTCTTCGGTTTAATTTTTTGTGTTAGGATATTCCAGTTTATGGCTATGCCTACCCATTTTTCTGAGACAGCTAAGAAGCTCAAAGTTGGAATTTTTTGTTAGATAAGTCGGAACCCAGTCAACATTGGGAAGCACTTGTCTAGACTATTTTAATTGTGTTGATGTCAGACAAGCCCATTATGATAATACACTAGCAAGAGCTTAATTTACGTAATAGCTATAAGCTAGCAACAGTTGATTGAATTAGGAACCTGTTCCCACATATATTTGCTCACTGATCATTTAATTGTATGATTCAATACTTTAATGAGAGCAATGTCAGTCGTGAGACAAACGTCCACAATTTCTAATCACAAGCAATTGAACCTCAAATGTAATTGCACACAATTTAACTTGACATCTCTCATCTGATATGCATTCCATTATCCAATTCAATGTAATTCAAACAATGTATGGATGGTGCTCAAACCTATCTTTATTTATGTTACTGTACATGTGTAGAAATCTGTTATACAATAAAATGTCTAGGAATTGCTATAAGAAATATTTATTTCTTATAGTAAACTAGTGACCCGCCCCGGCTTCGCCCGGGTACCGTTGATAATGTTGATCCAATTGCTACCAAACAGAGGAATGTGCCAATCTGGACAATCCCTCTATATTTCAACAAAATAGGTCCAGCCGGCGGACTAAGGGAGTTTGTGAACTATATTCATAATTTATTAAATAAAACGGCTTTACGCCTCCACGTGGGCGTACTCATGCGGGGCGGGCAGAGACAACGACTTTATCCCCTCACCCTGAAGTAGGACCTTCACAGGTCCAACACTTGTGAGAGTGAGAAAAACCGTTTTATTGAATTAATTATTTATTTGATAATGTCTCATTAAAGTTTTATATCAATAATTCAATAAATTGCTCCCTTGTACTCGTTGGAACAAAATGCGAGCTATACTCGTATCCCTACTAATATTATAAATTTGAATGTAAGTTTGTTACGCTTTCACGCGAAAACTTCTCAACCGATCATCATGAAACTTTGTACACATATTCTTGGAGGTATTACAAGTAACATAGGATACTTTTTATGAAAAAAAATTGTATATAATAAGCGAAGTATGTATGTTCCCTATAGACTCTGAAACGGCTGGACCGATTTCGATAAAATTTACAGGGATTGTCCAGATTGGCACATTCCTGTGTTTGGTAGCGATCGGATCAACATAGTGGTACGCGGGCGAAGCCGGGGCGGGTCACTAGTCATATATACGTGCAAGACTTGCAAGCAAGCTTGTTGGCGATACCCAACATTATCATGGAAGTGTTAAACAAAACGCGCGACTTTTTAAAACTATATTTGTATATCAATGCTGTATCAATTATACTAGTACTATATTAAAAGTTGCGGTTGCACATATAATTATATATGTACAATATAATACGTTATACGATCATCTTTTTCCTTGTATCCGTTCCATCTAACCATTACAACCTCCTTTCCTGTACAAATATTGGCAGCCTCAAAATCACTTTATGTATTATTTTATT
Organism: Papilio elwesi; assembly: GCA_029849275.1. Lineage (NCBI taxonomy): Eukaryota > Metazoa > Arthropoda > Insecta > Lepidoptera > Papilionidae > Papilio > Papilio elwesi. The sequence goes on along the minus strand of CM056707.1, from coordinate 5,985,398 downwards.
TTTTTTGTGACTGAAAGGTCACTGTTTGCCTTGAGGAGGCATTTACAGCTAACCCGGGCTCGAGGCGGCAGGGCGCAGAGGGCGCCTAGCCTAAGCCTCTTTAAGAGTAACTTAGCTCGAGGGCTCCCTCCGTAGAGGGAACCTCGGCTCGGGCCGTTACTTTATTATTATTACCGGATTGGGAACACTTTAGGTATTATTGCGAGCGCTACTTATAGTTGTGGATAGACAAACAAGCGGTTCATCCGCATTCTTAATACTGTAATATCCGCTAGTACCGAGCTCTTATCTAATCTAACCTCCTACCCGTACTAAACGCGTGTCAATGAACCATAAAATACTTAATTCCCAAGACAATAGTGTGTAAAAAGTAAACAAAGCCTAGTGGCTTATCCCTGACCTGCCGCACCGCGCCGCTACCTAGGTAACTAGCACACCGACTTCTTGTCCACACTGAGATAATAAAATTGACCTTGATGGTACTTTGATCGGTTTGACAGCCTTTATAAAAAAAACTATGCAAACGAGCGAGCGAATCATCTGATGGTACGTGACCGCTACCCATAGACATCCGCAACAAGCAAATGTGTTGCAGATGCGTTGCCTACCATGGACAGAGGAGGGCATAGACAGGAAAAAGTATTCCTTTTTCCCCGTCAAACCCTCTTCCCGACCATATGAGGAAAGGGTGAGAAGGGAAAGAGGACTGTAATGAGGCCTCCGGCACCTCACTCATCAGATGATACGCAGAGTGCATCTACTTCACGCCTGTTTTCTGTGAGGTCATGGTATTTTACTGCTCAAGCCGGCCCATTCGTGCAACAGATGTTGTGGGCTCCACCACTGTTAAATGTTGAACAGAAAAGAGATGTTGGAGTAAAACAAACGTGGCGGAGGTAATAATGTCTCCCCAGCGGTATTTCCCGAACTAATACGACATCGGGATCTTTAAAAACATAGAATCTTTCCTTAAAGGCCGGCAACGTCTCTGCAGATCCCCTAATGTTACGGATATGTCGGTGACCACTTAATATTAGGAGACCCGCTGTTAGTTTGGACCCTCCACCTATAAAAATACATCATCAGATCCAGCATACTGTGTTGTTTAGATCTAAGCGATTAGGTTATATCTAGAGGTGTAACAGGAAGACCTATAGTTGCATTATAATCGTGAGCTATGCTCGAAGCCCTGTCAACGACACAACCCTACCGCGTTCCCCCTAGTAACAAATGTCCTGCATGAGAAACTGTGACTGTGTGTGTGTACAAACAAAGTAATACAAACAAAACCCATAAACAAACTCGTCCGTTTTATTATGGCTTCTAATAAAGACTAGCACGTCTGTTCTATTGTTTCTTATTGCAGTCTGCAACGCAATGTAATGTATGTGTGTACATTGTGTACATAATATATATATATGTCACGGACTGATTAGGCTTCAGTTTAGAATTGGCTCACATCTTATTGGTTTACCTAGTCGGATGACAAACTGACACAGTTCAGGTTCGGTAACAAATAACTCATGGTGGTAGTCCTGCAATATTTGCTATTCGTGGAGTAACAAGCTAATGAGTTGCAGATGCATTGCCTTTAATGGAATGGAATGGGTAAACAAATAAGGATATTGCCTTTTCTAATACATCCCCTCCCAAGTAAATTAAAAAGTTAAAACTAAGTATTTTTTAGTACTTCATTTGATAATTGTTAATAGTCGATAAAGAAAAAAATGAAGCGGCCGTAAGTTGTGTGTAAACAGTGGTTAACCGGTAACACGTCCGTTAAGATAACACGTCGACTTGTAACAGATGAATTAAGTAAATTTTATTACACTTAAAATAATTAATGGCGACTGTTCAAAGAATTCCACACATGTTTACCGGTCAATGAATCTTACTTCGAGTTATGAACTTGTTGGAACAACTTGACTTGACAATAACTAAATCTTCAATAGCGGCATTTGGCAATCGGTTAGAAGACTCCCACTCCTAAAGCACACAGAATAAAAACACATAGTCTTCCCCCTTTTTTCGGTATTGCCGCTCGCGGTGGACACCGCAACCTTGACAAAATTATAATAGTCTGGCATAAAATAGCACATATGTTACTAGCTATTTTATACTGGAAAAATGTACTGTTCCAAAATAATGTACAATTTTTGTATGTATTATAAAAGGCGATGTGTGTGTATGTTCCGTATAGATTCCAAAACGGCTACTCACTAGTACTATATAAATCTGTAGGCTGTTTATATAAATATTTTATTTTGTAAAATTTTGTCATAAATATTCATTGGCTCACTGACGTCATTTCTACCATGGTAAAATTTTTGTCTGTCTGTCTGTATGCCCCCTTATAACTTTAGAACTGCTTGACCGATCATAATGCAATTAGTGTATAGCAGGAAAACATGATTGTACAAAGTCTAGGCCATATAGAATATCAGGAAGATCTAAACCTTCCCCGAGGAATAGGAAAAACATATAATAGTAATATCGGTTGCCATGGTAATGTTAATGATACGTTATAATGTTTCAATAATAACACTTTTTACACCATGCTACCTATTATTCGATATATTATACGTGGTATAAAATTACAAAATAATTATATAGAAACAAATAGGCGCGGGTGACTATATAATTTCTTATGTATATATGACTGAACTACTTCGATACGGCTGTACAGATTTAGAAGAGATTTTGTCTGTAACTTTGATCGGGTCGAAGGACTTTAAATTCATAAAAAAATTGTATTGGGCGAAAAAATGGTATTACGTTTATAGTTAGACTAATATGCAACTAGAAACGAGAAACTGTTTCACCCTAAAGAAGTATAATCTGTATTTTAATATAAAGGCATACACACATTACTAAATTTTCAAAGTAATGTGTTTGTAGCCTTACCGGCGCGCGTGTAAATTGTGCTACGACCGTGCAAAATATTGTAATCTCTCGCTACTGGGTCATGGCCGTGAAAGCCTTTATCTCTTGAAGAGTCACAATTGACAACCGTAAAGCCTTTGTCAAAAAACTGGAGCGTGAAGAAATGTCAAACGAAAACTAGGTTTGTTATGGCGTGTTGCAAAGTTAGATAGAAATAAATCATGAGGTACCTAATGAATGATTTTTCTGTTTTTAAGACCTCTAAAATGGATATCTCCGCCGTTCTTTATGGTCTCGTAAACACATTTAAATAGACCCCTAGAAAACTCATCCGGTGGAATCACGCAACCTTGATAAAATCATCGCTTATGGCAGACCATTCCAGGACTTGTCTATTGCCCTGTAATTAATTTGGTAGGATTGTACAAGGAATAAAATGAATTTTGCATGTATATATTGAAGCGCCAATAGCCTAATGGTTTAGGTTACGGAATGCCGATCATAAGGCCGTGGGTTCGACTTAATATATATAGAGATATCCTTCCTTTTGGTTCCAGGGCGGTGTATGCTCCATTCGGCAAGTACCTACTGATTAGGGACACGCGACCGAGGAAAGCACCGAACAATCCTAAACTAGAAGCGGCTTACAGAGCTTCACCAAAATTAAAACAGGTTTGTATTTGTCGTGTGTTTATTTTATTTTAAGACAACAAATGACCTACGATTATAACAGTGGGGTGGCGTAGGGGGGATTTCTGGAAATGTCGAGCGCGTCAGATTTTTACATCGGGTATGGGGACCCTTTTAAAGTGATCGCTACACATAGACATCTGCAGCAAACTAATGAGTTGCAGATACGTTGCCTACCTTTACTGGGCAGAGGAGGGGATAAACAGAAAATCCCCTCCACCGTCAAATCCTGTTCCCCTTCCCATCCTTTTCTTATTAGAAAAGAAGGGGGAGAGGACTAGAACCTCATTCATCAAACGAAACGCATTTCACGCCTGTCTTCGTTGAGATCGTGTTATTTCAGCCCTCGCTGGCCTTTACGAAAATTCCAACTTGATATGGAAAAAAGGATTTTTCATATTGTAAGTAGGGATAGTTTGCATGCAGATATAAATCGTGTGAAGCCAGGGCGGGTCGCTAGTTTAACAGAAAATGGGATTTAATGTCTCATTAACTCTATGAGGATGGGACGGTAGTGGTAGCCCAGTGGTATTGGCCCCGACTTACGTACTGTAGGTCGAGGGTTCGATCCCAGGCAGGTGCTTTACTTTGTGTAAGTTATTTTATCACTGTTCCAAAAACTGTGAAGGAGCATCGCGAGGAAACCGGCATATCTTAGTACCGTCAAATTCGAATATATGTTACATCCACCAACCCGCATTGTGTCAGCGTGCTGAATTACAGCACCACCCCATTCTCGGAGTTTAGGTTTCTGACCTTGCAGTGGAAAAACGTACTAAAAAGGCTGGTTTTTATTATTTATTGGATCGTTCTTGTCGTACGAGTCGTGACCACGATAACACGGTCATTAACATTTACTTTATTATAACTTACATATAAAATGTTTAATTGTTTGTCCGTGCAGAAACTTATCGTGGGTACCAGTTTGTATTATGGCTCCGTACAGGGTGACGCAGTGTAGTGATCTGGTCAAGGTCGCGGAATAAGTGTAGCAAGTAGTGAAGGACAGATCTTTATGGCAATTCATGGGAAAGCCATGTGTCCGTACTTCATTGTCACTTTGTTTTAAAATAATCGCAATAGGAAGAAATCCTATCGCCCGGCAATTAATGTAGCTGTCACGTAGGCGAGAATAAACTTGTAGTTTTTTTATTATCTGTCTACCCCAATTAGTTTAAAAGACGTTAAGCGTTGTTTTCGCAATCGATGTAGTGGCACGTACGCCTAACTTAATAAGTTATCGCTCGAATAGTTTCGACAAGGAAACTGTATTATGAAAGTTCCGTGCGGTATTCACTTGCGCGATACACGTACTGTTGTAGATTTGCGATTTTATTACAACACATTAATGTAATACCTTTCAAAGCCTACATCAGACTAGTTTCTTGCGATTATACCAACCTTTTAATCCTAAATTATTGTATACATAACTTGCTTATAGAAAAATTATAAACTAAGGGTCCAAATTCTTATATACCTAACGAGGTAGTTATAGTTACACATATAGGCAAATTAAACGTTCCTTTTTCCACTACAGTTTATATGGTAACGGGACAAATCCTTACTTTACATTACTCTGATCCATCACTACTTAATACTGCTGCTGATAAATACTACAAAGTAATAGATAACAAAACAACCCTACAGTGTAGCGCAGAACTAGAAGGACTGGCCCCTGACCAAGGTGTTTAAAGCCAGGGGTAGGAAAAAGAATTGCTATACGATGGTATTTATTGGCGGGGACTTATTAACACTGCTGTTATAACCAATGAAGACCAGAAGTGGGATACGCCCTTCTTGTCGATGGACCTTATGACCTCGTGAGAACGGCAAGAAGTCGCTGGTTGTTTTGCCTGGATACGCATACGGAAGGTTTATGTCCAGCAGTGGTCTGATACAACCTGATGATGCTACAACTTTGTATACGTTTTAAATAGGTAGTAGAAATTAGATCAAGCGTGAGAAACGCGATTTAATTTTCATTTGCTTTAAGATGGTTAAATAGAAAAAATTCTCACCAACATTAGACCTTGACCAGTTGAACAACTGGAAATAATCGCCTAAAATATATGGAGCCGGCTCCGACAAGACAAATAGTATATTAACATACATATATTCAAGAACACAGCTCGTGGTTTTATCACCAACATATTTACATATATATGTGGTAACGTAGCTACATACATACCGAGGACAGGATTATACAGGTATATTAACGACTTTAGAATTTGACGTAGGTTTAGCGTATACTGGACACGGGAATAAAGGGTTACTCCTTATGTCGCCCTTGTTTAGTATGTGTATTGTAGCATACTTAAGTACATATACATACAAGCTACAACTGTAGACATAACCTGATTAATAACATTTTATCGCGCCTTGAACTTCGACATGTATGTTGGAGATGATTGTATATTTACCTTACTTGTACATAAACATAACATTCTATTCGTGCGTTGATATCAAAGGCATATTTTATATCTTTGTTGCTACGGGCGGGTTTGTATGCAATACAATCATGAAATTGTACTTGAAGGCAGTTGACCAAATAATGTCTGATTGTGGAGGGGATAAGGGACTTCGTAGTCTATCCAAGGGGTCTGTTGTGGTGACGTCACGGTACTTAGACTGTATATCAGTCGAGTTAACAATTCGTTAGTTATTCCCGATGGATAAAAACATGAAGAATGGTTTGTCATTGTTTAGATATATTGGTGTAGAAGAGGCGAGAGACGTATGCCAATATCGTGCCACAATCTATAATCTCTGCCTATCGCTGTTGGTTACGAGCGTGTAAAGCGATAGCGGCTAGTAATAGTTAAAGACATTTGTATACAATCTCTGGTCGTAAAGTGATTGATAAGGGATATTACGGCGTGTGCTCACGGGCCGCGAATAATTCTTGTCATGACTTACGGATACGTGACTGGCGCTGTCGTTAAATATCACTGCCAAATAACTACCAAGAGTAAGGCGGAGCCCTAATTTATTTCCCCATCTTATCCTTATTTAGGATAGCCCTACTCTGTCCATGGTAGGCAACGCATCTGCAACACATATGCTTGTTGCGGATGTCTATGGGTAGCGATCACTTAACATCAGGTGATCCGTTCGCTCGTTTGCCAACTTCTCACATAAAAAAGCGTTGCAAAGAACCGTACCGAGTCAGGTTACGTGCCATAAAGATATCAAATAAAGGCAGTTTATTAAGCGCAAAAAATGCCTGTAGATAACAAAACGAAATTGTTTGTTCCATACAGACCTCATGACAGCACAATCCTTACACCTCGCTTAGCGTATTCGTTGAACAAACTCGATAAGGAGCCAACCCGTACGAGATTTCAACTGTTTGCTCTATCGGTCTTGTAGATAAGAGTTACTCGCTGCTGGCGCTTGCTGAGTCGGTGTACTAAAACAAACAGATAAAGGTATCACCTGATGTAGAAAAAAAATATGATACGCGGAGTAGGACTTCATGACGCTTTCTTACTCTGCCTAAAATCCAACTTTTTTAAATTAATTATTTCTTATTAAACGCGATCACGAACGAACGAAACGACGCCTTAAGAACCGAGGCATTTACTATCTTTACGCGTAACCTCTTATTTATGTAAAAAGATGGTCTGAAGAAAAATACATCATTATGTACCTTTGCAGCCATGCGGCCTCGCCAAGCAGCTGGACATGACGGAGCGGCAGGTGGAGCGCTGGTGGCGGCTCCGGCGCTCGCAGGACAAGCCCTCCACCCTCGTCAAGTTCTGCGAGAACCTCTGGAAGTTCACCTTCCACACCAGCAACTTCCTCTTCGGCCTGTGCATACTCTGGAACAAGGAGTGGCTGTGGAACGTCGACCACTGTTACATCGGGTATCCGCACCAGGTAACATTACTCCGGGTCCATCTTTGTTCTTTGGCCTTCATAATCTTGAGACTTTAGTTATACAGCTGATTATTTTCGTCCGATGGGGACAAATTTGTAAGGCCTTACCCAAAACTCCCTATTCGAGGGTATTTTTTTTAGTTTCTTAAACAGCTGCTATCTTATTGAAAAGTACCAAATACGAATATCATAATTAAATTAATAGTAATTCTACTGATTAGTTGTCTATGTACTAGAATTACTATTAATTGAAAAAAATAAAGCTTACGTCACTTGCTAATAGATTATTTGTCGCTAAAAGAGGAGCCCTTTTGCATCTAAGATCTGGGTGACAGCGTCATCTATTTTACTAAGATGAAATACGAAAAAAAAATTAGAAATACATACAAAATCTGCTTTCTTGCTAAAAACTCACAATCACTTAAACTAAAGGTTTAAATTTAGCCTTGTGAGATACCTCTCCGCACATTTATAGGGTCCAAAATAATACTTTTATGGGTGATGTTTCCAGGGTGTAACAAACGATGTGTGGTGGTACTACATGATATCCGCGGCGTTCTACCTGTCGCTGACCATCAGTCAGTTCTGGGACGTGCGGCGCAAGGACTTCTGGCAGATGTTCGTGCACCACGTGGCCACGGTGGCCCTCATCAGCTTCAGCTGGGTCTGCAACCTGCATCGCATCGGCACGCTGGTATTGCTGCTGCATGATGCTGGAGATATATTCGTAGAGGTACGAGACTATATGCAAGAGGGGTGGGTTAGGGATATCATGGATTCCCATTCGGCGCGATCCTGGCATATCTGTCTAGTTCTACGTCCATACACGTTCGTTTATAGTTTCACCCAAAGCAAGATGTAAATTTTGTAAACAAAGCCCACACCTCACCTTTACGCTCTTGTTTTTAAAATCCAAAATAAACACAAAAAATAACTTTCTCTCACGTTCCGTCACTCAATTTCACTTGACTTTATATCACGATTTGCAAAAATTACAACATTACCGATGGAATTATAAAAAGTGTAATGGCCGCCATCGCGTTTTATAGGGAGCACCAATCTATACACAGATGTGTAGTCTACCTTTGATGGACAGAGATTTTTACTCTTACCAGTAATCCCTAATCCTTATTAGAATAGGACGGTAGACAGAGGCCTCCTGCACCACACTCGCCAGAACACACATAGGGGTTGTAGACTCTAACACTGTCTCAACATATTCTTCCTTACTTGCTTGCATTTCTACATTGCTTATAGTATAGATATTTGTCTATACTGCAGGCGGTGAAAGCAGCTAAGTACGCCAACTACCAGAAGACGTGCGACAGTCTGTTCCTCTGCCTGATCGTCGTGTGGATTGGCACCAGGATCATCATCTTCCCATACTATCTGCTCTGGAGGTGAGCTCACGCCGGTCTCATTGTTCACTAGCCGTGTCCCGCCTCGAGTTATAACCTTTCTTGTTAATTGGACTGTCCAATGACTTCATTAAAACAGATTTGTAGTTTAACGCTGAAACGAACAAACTTAAAAAAATATCATCTATAGATATAAAATTCTCCTGCCACAGTGTTAGTCGCCATACTCCTCCGAAACGGCTTAACCGATTTCAATGAAATTTTGTATTCGGTAGGTCTGGGAATAGGTTTTTATCTATCTATCTATAATATTATAAATGTGAATGTAAGTTTGCTTGTTACGCTTTCACGCGAAAACTTCTCAACCGATCATCATGAAACTTTGTACACATATTCTTGGAGGTACTAGAAGTAACATAGGATACTTTTTATGAAAAAAAATAGGATATAAAAAGCGAAGTATGTGTGTTCCCTATAGACCTATAGACTCCGAAATGATGTCGTTTGGTAGCGATCGGATCAACATAATTAGAGATGCCGGGGCGGGTCACTGGTGTTAATATAGATTGTATTGCTAAGAAACCCAACAAGAATGGTTAAATATACCACATGAATATGATATGTTGATTGATTTAGAATGACTAACAAGTTGAGTGCCAACAGTAACTCAGTAACTTGGAGTGTACCAGATGGCCTAGACGTAAGATGATTTTTATATATAGATAAGGCATTAAACAGTCTGTCTGTTGATTCATATATGTTTATAAATGTGTGTCGGCGTGTTGCAGCACGTGGGTGCGCGCGCCGATGCTGCTGCCGATGTTCCCGGCGTACTACATCTTTAACGCGCTGCTGGCGCTGCTTCTCGTGCTGCACGTGGTCTGGACCTACCTCATCCTGCAGATCGCCTACAGGACCATCCAGGCCGGCATGGTAGGTACACCGCACCATACGAGATCTTCGTTACTTTAAAATTAAAGCAAATGGACTGAACAAATCATTCAGGATTTGATGTCGCATGAAGTCAAATCCTTTCCTTCCCATCCTATCCATATTAGAAATGGATACTAAGGGGATAAAACTAGGATAAGTCCTTCAACATTCATCGAATAAAACGCGAAATACTTCTATTGCACGCCTGTCTTCTGTAAATTCGTGGTATTTCACCAGTAGCACATTGGTGCAACAGATGTTGCACTACGGGTTGTAAAGTATGTGATGGTATTTGCAGATGGAAGGTGACATCCGGAGCTCTAGCGAGGTGAGCGACAGTCCGGAGACGTCCAACCACACCGCCAACAACAAGAAGTGAGTTGCACACATCTAATCCCCTACTCAGTTCATAGACACATATTCTATTACTCTTCTAGAAGTAGGCTTTGACCCTCGTTCATAAGAAAACGAGGTCATTGTCTTTAAGAAATTAAAAGTATAATAAAGTTGAGCTTAGCTAAAATATACTGGGGCTCTTACAGGTGGACAGATCTCTATCAAACCGCGTCCCACGTCTTCCCGCACCTCTGCAGTGTCCCTTTAGGGGTTGATGTGATTCTTTAAGGAGGGTTGGCTGGAGTTCAAGTCCCACACGCAAAACACTCGCTAGTGGCGTTGTGGACAGTAGCCCTCCAATAAAGTCGAAGAGTTTGTTTGTATGTACTTATCTCAGGAACTACTAAATGTATTTGAAGAACTCTTTTCGCATTCGGAGTTGTTATTAGTTAATATTAAAGGGTATTTACAGCCAGGAAACTGTCCAATACAAAAAATCTATACAAGTAGTTAATTTAACGTGATTTAATTTATTCCAGAGATACTTAGAAGGTACAGGATTAGCAGTCGTGGGGAACGTTCTGGAAGTTTGTTCGAGGTCGAGCGTCTCCACCTACCTATGCCACCTGGAACTGCTGGAGCCATCTTCTCTTCTCATCTGCGTGTCTAATAAGACTAAGACTACTTGTTGGTTTCAAGAAGATAGAAGATTTGGTGCGGCAGTGTTATTGTACATCACATTTGTTAACGGTATCTTGTGTCTGTGCGTCTGTGTGCTTTGTGGTCCAGTGGACTTATTAAATAATTATTAAATGGAGTGTTTATTGCAACTTTTGATAATATGGAATATCCGGGAAATGTTTTTAGATTTTTTTTTTAGATAAAACTTTTAATTTTGTCTCGAATTAGAAATAATTTTGTCTTCATTTAATTTAAATGTCTACTGCATAATAATAGCGGTTGTTATTTAATAGAAGTTTGTATCCAATATTTATTTGTGTTCATTTAAAATGAACTCTATTCCGAACACACAAGGCTTGGAATATTGCAACAAAGCCAAAGATCAAATACTATACTTAGAGAGTAGAATCGCTGGCATTGCGAACCTCTCGTCCACTTTCTTTTATTGTAATATGTCAATCGATTTCCATACATATTCAATATTACCAGTAGAAGCAGTACAATACTTCAGAAAGCCATATTATATCCCAATGTAAGACGCTGTCAGTTAAACCCTCGTAGATTCAAATCTGGCTTAAAATATAACTTCGGATACTAACTATACATTCAATAGAAAGTATATTCAACTAAATCTCCTGTCAAGTTAACATCTCGATTGTTCCGTTGATCAGCCTTCCAGAAACCGAGCGTATGTTAGCTGTCAAACCAGCTGTTATATTGTGATGTAAAACTATTACGTTACCTGTCTCCTGAATAGATTATGTATTTGGTGTTATCAATTTTTGTTGTCTTGTATATCCGATGTCATCTAAGTAATATTTAAGTACAAACTTAAGTTGCGATGACCAATGCGGTATGTTTTTTTGCTAGACGAATGATTGAATATATATACGGGTAAGAGAATAATGTAGTCTTTAATCTTGGTGACGGACAAAATCTGTTGTAATTTTCCACTTATAACATCCCTAGTTGTTGGAATGATATATATAAATTTTACCTTTCTGTTTGTCCGTCACTAACCACTAAAAAAACTTTTTGTACAATATTTACTCGCAGATGTATTTGATTGGGACCAGTTCGTAGTTGGATTTTGTACAACTCTGTGAGGCTCTTACTGTACATAGCTGAAATAGTTTGTAATATAAATAGATTATGTGGTTGCAGTCTGCTGGCGACATACTAAATAATGCTTACAGTTCTTATACCTTGTTTCATTGCAAGATAGAATTTTTGTAAACAAACGTCACTTGACGTACATGGCGGCCATTACACTTTTTATACTTTCATCGGAAATGTAATTTTGTGGAAATCGTAAGATAAAGTGAAGTGAAATTGTGTAATATGCATAGCTAATGTTATAAGGCGACATGAGGAAAATGAATTAAAGAATTTAAACGTAAAAACATTTGCTTACAAAAATTATATCTTGCTTTGAAACAATGTCCGGGAATCAAATTTTACCTTAAACTATATATTTGAATTTCAGTAAAATTATCATATTTTTGATGAACGGGCTTGTGGTCTTATGTTATAGTCGTTAATTTCAGAACATCCTGTAGAAAGCAGTTGTAAGGTTTTTATGTATGGCATAAATTGTCTGAATATTGAGTTATTGTAAATAGAACTATTGGTGTCTCATTTCTTCTGCACGAGTTTGAAAATACTGAGTTAGTAGTTTTACTAAAACGAAAGGGATGAGTTTAGTGGGATCTATAACTCGATTCTGTGCAGCGCAATCTGCTGATTGAAAGATACCGTCGCCTTAAACCGACGCATCTAGAACTTTTAAGAAATGGCTTTATATTATATAGGGTGTTCCTTCTTTGAAATGTCTATATACTTTGTAATAATCTGATTTGTATATAATTCTGAATCTTAGAGCTAAACTTTATTTATTCTAATTGTAATTTACATAAAGATAATACTATATTTATCTCAGTCGTCATTTCAAATGTATAACAATAAAAAAATGGCCGATGTCTTTCGAATGCATTTTATATGCCTTTATTAAATTATTTTTACGACGTCTATATAATGTATAAGCGCTATACGAATACATTTCCAAGAAATCTACTATTTTCTGAATCTTGTAATGTTTTGTTATCTTTTTACGATAGTTATACTAAGTAATTGTTATGTTGTCTGAGCCGAGTTGGCGCCCAAACAAGATGGCGGCCGACAAGTATGAACGCCGTTGTATTCTAGTTGTATTTCCTTCTGTTTGTTGCGATTTTCAATTTTAAACGATGGAAATAAGATTTTGTTTTCGTCATTTTCTATGTTATTTAATTTTGGATACCTAGGGAATGGGATAAGGGAATGAGGCCAAAATCAATGAGATTGTGGACGTTGTCTGGCGCGATGGCATTTTAAGCTAATCCGAGCTACTTGTTTCGTTGTCGTTTTTGTATCTTCCATTTAGATAAATATGTGGCAAGTGAAACTATTTTGTATCGATTCCATTTTACAGTTTTAAGGTTATTTTTTTTAATTAAAGCGCCGTAATTTTTATATAAACTATATTGTACTGTTTGATATAAAATGTATAAATAATTTTAACACGCTAGCTAGATACTTTCTATGAATAACGTTCGACTGGTTTTATAATATACGATTGTCGTACGAGATGATAAAACTTATATTTGAATAAAATATCGTGGCAGTCGCAGTAGTCGTGTCGTGTCGTTTAGTGTTGCTCTTTGTATACTAATAAATTATTAAAGGTTTAGCTTGTGTACGCTTATGCAACATGGCGGTGTTGCTAGTACTTTATTTTTTGTACATTGTTTTTTTTGTATAAGAATTTTTCCCTAATCTAAATATTAAGAGCGTAGTCAGTTCTTTTTCACCGGACGACGGACCGGTATGCACGTACACATAAAACATACAAGACATAAACACGGACCGACGTCCGGCGAAAAAACGACCGTCTTGAAGCGCTCCGAGGACAACGTGATTATTAAATTTAATTGTGTACTTTTTATTACGGCAATGGTTAAAATATATTCTTACTTTACACGTGCGCTTTTATTTGTATGTCAGAGTTCGGTTTAATTTATTACGTGGTAATATTGTCGGGTTGTATGTTGATGTGAGAGTCAAAGCATGATTAAATGTCATTATTAATATTTATCCGCATGTTTGAAGCTTAGATAGCATCCTTCTGTTTGTGTACGAAGCTCTCTTATCGCGGCGGAGTCGCGCGGCGCCGCGGCCACGTCTGGTTACATCTTGTTCTTTACGTATTGTTGCGTGCGCTACCCGCCGCCGCGCCGCGACGCCCCCTGTTGTGTGCTGGGAAAATAAAACCACGAATTTAATTACAAAATGAATTTAGTTTTATTTTCATATCCTATATATAATCCCTATTTATTATTTAACTAATATTTAATAAATTCGGCCGCTACACAAAGTAACCGAAACGCCGGCGACAAGCAACACAATGACCACGTAATGTTTATTTACACACACACATTTAGTCCAATGTATGTAGTATGACCGGAGTCGTTAACGGCCTCGTACTATAGCAGTGCGAGCGAGATGCGTCTGTCGTGTATCGTGTCGAGGTGACGCGCGGTGACGGCGCGCTGCGCCTCGTACGGCGTGCGGAAAGCGACGCGCGCGTCCCCGGTCGCCTGCCCGCGCTCGTTGTAGCGTCGGATGACGTCGTCCTGCGTCAGCTCGAAGTCCGAGAAGAACGACAGGATGTCCTCCACCGTAGCGCGGAAGGGCACGTTCTCCATGCTGACGATGCAGCCCGGTGCGCCGAAGCCCTCGAGCGCAGGATCCGACTCCTCCGGCTCGTTCTGTGCCTCTCGATTGCCGTTCTCCATGAAGCCGCCGCGTCCTCGACCGAAGCCCCGCCCGCGACCGCGATCGAAGCCCCGGCCGCCGCGCTCGGACCAGTGGGCTCGGCCGCGGTATCCGCCGCGGTCGAAGCCCCCGCGGAAAGCGCCGCGATCGTATCCGCCGCGGTCGAAGCTTCCGCGTCCTCTGTAGGGCCGCTGTGCGAACCCCCCGCGGGGATGCTCGAAGAACTGCTGCTGCACGGGCGAGGGCATCGACCCATCGCTCTGCTTCGGGCCCTCCAATGCCTCTTTCACAACTTTTCGTGAAACCAGATCGACAGTAATTCTACACCCGTCCAAATCTTGGCCGTGTTTCGTGGTCGCCTGTCTCGCCTCCTGCACCGAACGGAACTCGCAGAAGCAGTCGCCGGAGGGCACGCCGTTCGTGTCCAGCATGAGGTGTATCCGCGCGGGCACGGCGCCCGTATCCGACATAAAGGTGACTATCGTCCTGTCCGTGGCATCTGGCGGCAGGCCTTTCATGAGAACGCAATCTAGCGGCTGCTCGTCCATGTCGGTCGAAACGACTCGCGAATTTTTCGATGCGATATTCGATATTGGTTCGGCGGAGTTGGGGAATGCGGGTCGGTTAGCCCAGCCGGCGGCCGCGGTGCGCGGGTCCATCGCGGCAGCATTGGGGTAGCCTCCGAACTGCGGCCCACCGGGAAAAGAAGCGCCAAAATTTTGTTGGGGCCCGAAAGATGCGTTTTGGAAAAATTGTACCGGCGGCTGAGCCTGCAGAAGCGGTCCGCCCTGCGGCCGTGGACCGCCTTCCATGGGTTGTCTCCGCTGGCGAGGGTCGCGGGAAACGATCGGCTCCTCTGGGATCTCGTTCTCCGGTGCCTTGTCCCCCTGCTCCTGCTTCACCTTCTCGTATTCCGCGTCGGTGACCGTCGAGATAACCGGCTGCCGTCTTCCAAAAATGTAGACATCTTTTCTTTCATAAGCCAATCTTGCGTCCTCAGGTTTAACGAATTGGACGTAAGCGATTTTGGAGCGCGATATGCGACAATCGTTAACCATGATCGACAGAAGCGAGAAGTCACTGAAGGCTTTCATAATATCGTGCTCCTTGACGAAGTGCGGCAGGTCGACGAGCTTCAGCACGCTGCAGGTGGGGCGCTTGCTCCCCTGGTCGGCGATCACGAGCGAGACGTCTTCATCGTCGTTCTCGTCGCGGTAAGGTAGAAACGAGTCCACTGCGCCGTCGTAGGTCGCATCGTCCAAGTCCTCCACGTCGACGACGGCGCCCTTCAGCTCGTTATTTTTGCGCTGAAGCGCAAGCTGCTTGGACCGAGGATCACAAAACTTGACGTATATGTTTCCTGTACGCCGGCCCATGTTGTCGTTAATCATCTTGATGCCGTGCTTGTCGATGAGGAAGGGGAAGAAGCGACGCACATCGCCGTAGCTCGTGTGGTTCGGAGCGTTCCTGATAGCAACGCAGCACTCTTGCTGCTGGTCCTCGAAGCGCGACACCCTTCCCTCGCGTCTAAACCCGCCGCCGCGAGTGCCCGCGCCGCCGCCCCGCGGAGCCGGATATCGGGGAGTTCCATTCGCCTGATCGCCCTGGAAGGCGTTCGGGTTTCTCTTCTTTCCCAGCTCTTGCAATTTAGTAAACGCTTCTGCCATCGATGGATCGTTGAAGCGGTGTTGTGTAGAGTTCATTTTGGCCGCGGGTCCGTTGGGCATCGCGGCGTTAGGATGCATCGTCAGCAGTGGCGACTGCTGTCCGGCGCCCGGGGCGACGATGTTGCCGTACACGGCGGCCATCGGGCTCGGCTCGTTCAAGTCTAGGCTCTTCTCCTGCGAGTCGCGCGGGGACTTCCGGCGGTCGCGGGCGCGCTTGCCCGGCGAGCGCGAACGGCTACGGTCCTTCCTGTCCCGCTTGCGGTCGCGCCGCTCGCGGCTACGGCTGCGATCCCGACGCCGCCGCTCCCTCGACCGCGACCGGTCCCGTCTGTCTCTTTTGCGGTCTTTCCGGTCTCTGTCGCGGGATCGGGACCGAGTCCTCGAACGCCTTTTTTCCTTTTCTTTGCCAACTTTTCTATCATTTCTATCGTCTATATTGTTATCTTCATCATTGTTGGGGGCGATACTCGATGGACTGATCAAGGAGGCGGGCGGTTCTATAACAGCCGGCTGGGGTATTTCGTGAGGATTGCCAATTCCGGGAATACCGAAGCTGGAGAGAGGCACGGTGCCTAGCGCGGCGGAGAAGGGCGTGATGACGGGCGGGGCGGGCGCGGACGCTTGAGGCGGCGTGAGGACGGAAGCCGCGGCGGGTGCGGCGGGGGCGACGGGCGGCGCCGGCGCGGTCAGCGTCAGTATAGGCACGCTCTGGCGCGCCGTCTCTATCACCTTGTGCATTTCGGAGCGCGAACTGAGCAGCAGCTTGACCTGGATCTCCTTGATCTTACCGCAGTCCAGCATCATGGCTTGCCGCGCGTCCTCGTCCGTGCTGCAACAATACACAACAAACTTAATGCTGTTGTTCTGTGCGCAACTTTCGCGATAGTTTGGTGAAATTCAAGGAAAAATCTGAATAAAACGATTGTTTATTACAAAACATCTTATATGAAAGACTAGGGCGCGGAAGAATAACAAACATCCAGACACCACTCTACTCTCTTACGGGAAGTCGTGGGAAGAAACCTATAGAGTAGCATAGAAATGTTTCGATAACGTTTGCTAATGGCGGGCAACACACTTACCCTTAACATCAACAAAATATATCAACTTTTACATCGGTAACCACCCGTCGACTAGCAGTAGTCTAGACATAGTCGCTGACTCATGTCATCAATCAAAAAACACATGCAATTGTCCAGCAACAGCCTGCAGATAAAAGGAACAGGCATCCTAATGTTTGCCAATATAAATCTACAAAATCATTTATGGCACAAAACTTTTTTATGTTAATAAAAAAAAACTTGTTTTAAAATCTAAATTTATTATTATTATTAATCTAGTAAATAAATAATGATTTAAACATATGTTTTCAAATGCAGCCAGCATCATTTGAATAACATGAGACTGGGTAAAGGATCATGACGTCAGTTCATTATAGAAATATTGCCGCCATTTATGTATGTATGTAGTTACTTGCTCACTGTCTACTGTCAGAGTCCAGTCGGAGTCTGACACGCGGTAATATATAAATTGTTTGAAGACTTCGGATTTTAAAACTGACGCTGGCCATCTTTTGCCATTCCTACAAAGTACTCGATACCTACACCGGACCACCGGAACCGCACCTTTTAACATTACGGATTCCTATTTGACACAGTCCTGACCTGAAACACATCCTTCACCGCGACACGGACACATGTGTTACCGATTGCGACAGAACCCGGTCAACTATGAATTTTGTCCAACCGATGACTGATACTCCTATAGAAGGGGTCTAGGTGCTTAAAGTGGAAAGTGATTACTGATGAAATAACAGATTTTTTAATTTTTTTTTATGTTAGAAGGTGGCAAACGAGCAAGCAGATCACCTGATGTCAAGTGAGCGCCGCCCATGAACATCCGCAACAGACAAATGCGTTGCAGATGCGTTGCCTACCTTTAAAGGACAAAGGAGGGCATAGACAGGAAAAAGGATAATTCCTTTCCCCCGTTAACCCCCTCCCCATCCTATCCTCTTCCCCTTCCCGTCCTATCCTTATGAGGAAAGAGTGGGAAGGGGAAGAGGACTAAAATTAGGCCTCCGGCACCTCACTCATCAGACGAAACGCAGAGTACTTCTACTTCACGCCTGTTTTCTGTGAGGTCGTGGTATTTCACCGATGTTGTTGTTGCGGGCTCTACCACTGTTGATTTGTTTAAATCTATACATATAATAAAAATGTAACTGGTCGCTGTACATGGAAGATATTTGAAAAAAAAACCTAATATTAGGGGCCTTTATAAGCGCAATAAAACATACCCCACCCAAACAATGATTATTAGAATTTTTATTATTTTGGCTGTATGTCCTCCCTGGTAATGGTAACGCAGTATGTACCCGTATGTAGACGGTTTTAGAAATTACGTATATATTACTTTGTAATATGTAAGGTTAGGTTAGTAGCTTATTCCCGAGGGGGGTTGGCGTTAGGCAGGTATGTTTAAGGTCATTCTGTGTAAACCCCACATACATGGAAAAAGGCAGGGATATGATGATAAGGTTACGGTAGCATTAAGTAGGTTTTTTTTCTTTATGGAATAAGGCGGCAAACGAGCAAGCGGATCACCTGATTTTAAGTGCCCGCTACCTATAGACATCCGCAATAAGCAAATGTGTTGCAAATGCGTTGCCTACCTCAATGGATAGAGGAGGGCATAGACAGGAAAAAAGATATTTGCTTTTCCGCCAACCCCCTCCCCGTCAAATCCTCTTTTCGTTCCCATCCTATCCGTATGAGGAAAGGGTGGGAAGGGGAGGAAGACTAAAATTAGGCCTAGGTAAATTTCGTTTAGGTAAAATTGCAGGGCGGGTGAAACCGCGGGGCACATCTAGTTAATAAATAAATAAATTTCTATTCACCCCATCTACTCTACAATTCCAAGACTAGAGGCTACATCATTAGTTACGCTGTGGATATATTTTAGGTATATTTTTAAAAATATTTGCGAGACGTTATCAAAAAAACAACACGCCACGATATACGAGGGTCATACCAAGCCTCAAGATTGTTAAGAACTTCCAGTCATCTTTTTAAATTTTCTTCAAGATGAGGCGAAGAGAGAACGGCCGCCAACCGCTTGCATGACCCTCGTATTCATTTATGGATAATTTATACTCTCATGTTTGCGCCATTTTGATCTTTGGACAATTTTTTTTTATTAGGTAAATTATAATCATCTTACTCGGTAAAAAAAATTACAAGCGATTACCACCTCTGTCCACCCAAGTTCGGAAAGGCGAGAGCTTTTAACGGACTTTGAGTTTTAAACAATTTTTTTATAACTGCACACATCCCATCGTCTGTTCAATGAACCGTCAAGGATCGAACTCGGGACTGACAACACAACTATGAACATATGTAGCATGCATACTATAGTTTTATATGCCAGCATAAAAAGTAATAGTTATTTATTATATAATACCAGTTATTTTCTGTACGATGCGCTTTAAGACTCGAACGCGTCCCAGTTAGGAAGCTTTTTCTATAACTTACGTCATCTGTTTACATTTAAGCTTATGTGACAAACACTAGCTGTCCTCTTTTTTCTCATTATTTTAATTACGCTATCCTTTTCACACCATTTGACGTGTGTATGTTGCTGTCACTGTCTTTGGCACACTGTCGACCGGTGGTTTTGTTTAAAATATTTCTAGTATTAAATATTATTACATGGACGTTTTCCTGACACGTCACACATCCAACACGTGCCTCGGCTAGTACCAGCGCTGAGCACACTATAACGTCACTTGCGGTCGTTGAATTAATATAATACAGTGTGTGCAATTATAAAAGTGCTTGCGAAGGGGAGTTTCTAAATACAGATCAATATTACATAGGCTTATAGAAAATAACATTTAGATTTTAGCGAGTTTTTAAGTTAAGGGATGCATCCCTAAGCTTCATGAATTCGATGAGCGAGCACAATGAAAGAGCGAGCGAGCATATGATGCCTTCTAAATAAAATAGAAGCAACCCTCTAGCTTCTAGCTACCGTTTCGGATTCCTCCTCCGTTCCTCTGCCTCGAAAGTACTTATTGGATAATTATGCATTTATTTCCGCCCTTAAACCAGAGATTATGGATTTCCAAAAGGCCCGGTACCGTCCTGGTATACCTCTCTCGCTTCTTCATTCAGAAATACCTATACATGCTCCTCGGTTATAGGTAATCATAAAACCGCCTAGGTAAAGTATGTTTTAAATCGATTCCATCTCTTTCTAAAAATCTGATTCATTTTATTAACAATGCTTTGAACCCAAAAAAGGTTCAGGTTTGTATCTCGGAGATAGTTGTATCTAGAAGTCCATGCACACATATATTGTATGTATGTCATTGACCGCTGCGTATCGAATGAGGACTTTAATATATATTTAATATTATCATGTTTTACGATGCACACCACGACAAATATTGCATAGGAAATATAATAATAATAAAGCATTCTTTTTCTAGAATGTTCCTAACTGCAGGGACACAGGCCTCCTCTCAAAAAGAGGGAATGAGCCGTAATCCACCACGCTGGCCCAGTGCGGGTTGGCGGATGTCACATGTCTTCGAATTTGGTGGTTCTAAGAACATGCCGGTTTCCTCACGATGTTTTCCTTCAACTTTTTTGGAGCAGCGGTAATTAAATAAATTATAAAAGTAAAGCGCCTGCCTGGGTTTGAACCCGCAACAGTAAGTCAGGGCTTAAACCGCTGAGCCACCACTGCTCAATAGGAAATGTGACCCAGAGAGTTGGCAGAGATCCTGGATTTCCATTTGTCGCCATCCCGGCACACCTCTCTCGCTTCCACATCCATACATCTACGCATATAAGCTAGTCGTGTCGTCGTATAATGTCACGAGTTATACTATGTCGGATTTTTTATGATGATTTCGCTACATTCCAAACATAAATGTCATGGCGACTTTAGGGGACAGGCAGTAGCGTCCAATGCATTCGTTTAATTTCGGACCTCAATATCTACTCGTTCACCGGGATTATTGGAACCCTTTCAAATGTGTAACAACGATCGTTGTAATTTTAGAAAGTGTGGGATAAAATTTGGGTTTTCTATTTGCAACTTAGGTTGTCGTTCGTTTTTTTTTAAGTGTGTTACCTGAGAACTCCGCTCCTGGTGCACCGATTTTGATAATTCTTTTTTTTTCGACTGATCGTGCATGTCTTTTTTAGTACCGGCCAGTAGTTTTTGAGTTATCCATAATGCGTAATATGACGTAGTAGAGTTGGCCTACGTAGGCTAAACTATAAGGTGTACATAAAAAGCCAAATAAGAGCTAGCGATGGCATATCACTATCGTCTACGGTTATCTCACAATAACTGTTTTTTTAGAACAATTAATTAATACCGCGCTATTAACGACACTATTCTTTCGTTATCAATATTAATGCTTATGCTTAATAAATATGTTTGTAAGCTAGACTATTAAACGTAAACTAAAAACTACGCGCAAGTGGTTTCAAAAGCCGCGCAGTAGACGGCCGGGCTTAGCGATGTGTTTATTACTATGTACTTTGGTTGATTATCTTCCCTGATTGAAAATTGGTTGTTATCATGTATTCCCATACAAATTTGATAAATATCTAACCAGTTGGTTTTGGGTTATCCATAACAAAGCGTATTTAACTCGAGTCTGTCGTCAGTTTTAGTCAAATTTGATTTGTGTTTAAATTTGGGATTTTATAATTGTATATATAATTTTTAGATAGTTGCAATAGTGTAGCATGTAATGTTAGTGTGTCTACCCATATTCTGACTAACAAAATCACTTAGCAAACTTTAGATTCACTTAAAATCCAAATTTTAAACAAAAACGAAACAGACTTCAAAAAAACGTATTTTATAGCGAAAGTGACACGGCTTATACAATTTAAGGCAACAAAGATTTTTTTACCATAAGAATAATATCTCAGAAAATAGTGTAAACCCGCATTTGTCTCAGTATGATTTTTTTTATAACACTAGGCGGCAAACGAGCAAGCGGTTCACCTGATGTCAAGTGATAGCTACCCATAGACATCTGCAACTAACTAATGAGTTGCGGATGCGTTGCCCGCCTTTAATTAATTGACAGAGGAGGAGACAAATAGAAAATGGTTATTTCCAATTACTATACGGCACCTCACTCATCGTAAGAAACGCAGAATACTCTACTTTTTTTTTAATTTGAGAAGGTGGCAAACGAGCAAGCGATCACATGATGTCAAGTGAGCGCCGCCCATGAACATCCGCAACAAATGCGTTGCAGATGCGTTGCCTACCTTTAAAGGACAAAGGAGGGCATAGACAGGAAAAAGGATAAGTCCTTTCCTCCGTTAACCCCCTCCCTATCCTCTTCCCCTTCCCGTCCTATCCTTATGAGGAAAGGGTGGGAAGGGGAAGAGGACTAAAATTAGGCCTCCAGCACCTCACTCATCAGACGAAACGCAGAGTACTTCTACTTCACGCCTGTCTTCTGTGAGGTCGTGGTATATCACCGGTCGAGCCGGTCCATTCGTGCACTACCACTGTTAAAATCGTGTGGTATCGCAAGTAGGTTCTCAAATGATAATTGAGTTTCACAAGTTATTGGGTATAAAGTTACTCGGTGCTAGGGTCCATTCCTGCAACCCCACTGGCCGAAGCGAACCATAGGGTTTATATCAATATTTAATACTATATATATGTTATACTCATCCAAAATTACCGGTCAAGTGTTCCAAAGACAGTGACAGCAACATTCAAGTATGTCAAATGGTGTAAAAAGGAAAGAGTAATTAAAATAAGAACAAAGAGGCCAGCTAGTGTTCATCACTTAAGCGTTACATTAACACATGATGTAAGCTAAAGAAAAAGCGTCCCAATTGGAACGTTTTCGTGTCTTCACCTTTCGACCGCTAACGGCATATCTGCGACTTCTTGCATTACAATATCATTCACACGCACGTTGTATTGACTTTAAAAGAATAATTTTTTGAACTTTCTCGTAATTTGAAGTTCTATCGTTATTTTTGTGGCATGCTGTCCCTGCACATTAATAACTAGAATTACATTTTCCACCGATATTTTTGACCCGAGTACGTTCTAAAACTAAAGAGTGGAGCCGGGATCAGCATGTTACACGAATGACTCGGTTGCACCAGGGAACTACATCGCAGAATCACGTCGTGAACTAATAGTTTGTTCCATATCAAGATAGTTTTTTTTAAACACAGGTTACTTTACATTGTATCTTAAATTTTGTGAATTCTTAAGATTTTCACAAAATTTCATCTTGATTCGAAACAAACTATAGATTACATATTTGCGCGCGCTGCGCCCGACGAGCTAAGTGCCCCAGGCACCATAGCGCGATGATTGCGGAATTGGATAGGTAGAGGTGATCACGTAACATCAGCCGAGCCTTAAACCATAAAAAGTCAAAAGGATATTTATTATTTATATAAAACTAGATAGTTTACTTTTTTCTAATGTTGCAATAACTAACTATAACATTTCTTTGCACATTTATTCTTACATGAACTTATTTAAAACACTAACAGAAGCAGCCAGCCCTGGTCTAAAAAAGAGAGCTTTTTATCTACAATTTACCTAAGTACACGTGGCTACCAGCGAGTGTTATTCAATGTCTGAAAAGCACCAAGAGTTGTTGTTGAATAATTTATTGTAGTACCCTACAATCAGTTTCTGTGACGCAAGGTTTGAATCTGTAATTTCATTTCTGTTGGTGAGCCATTTCCCAGCACAAGCGAAGCATGTCACAGTAATTATTTAAAATTAAATTAAATCCCATTGTTTCTCGATACATATGTCAGATGACAGGACCATCAACTGTCACATATGAAAAGTCGATAGCAAGTTTATCTGTATATACAAATTGTGTTTTTTACAACCTTAGAAGCTTATATAGATTAAATTCAACACATTCTTTTCATATTTTTAACTGCCTTTTCACACATATTATACATTTATCTAAGGGTTTTTTATAGTAGGTGGCAAACGAGCAAGCAGTTCACCCAATATAAAGCTGACGGCTATACGTAGGCATTTGCAACAAGTTGCAGATACATTGGCTACCTTTAACGGAACGAGTAGGGATAAACAAAAAAAGGGTATTACCTTTTTCTATCCATCCCCTGATGGATGTCCTTTTTTCCCCCCGTCAATTTCTCTTCCCCTTCCCATTCTTTCCATATTAGAAGAGAAAAACAAGGATTAGGCCTCCGGCACCTCACTCATCAGACGAAAAGTAGATTACTTTTTTTTTTACTTCACGCATGTGTTTTGAGGACGAAGTAGTTCACCGGTCGAGCCGGCCCACACAGATGTTTACTCTACCACTGTTCGTACCTTAATGATTTCCCCCGTGAATCATTGCACGGAGTGGACTATTCTACGGCTTTAGAGATAAAACTCACTATTACCCTTTAGCGACTATAAGAGATGCAAGCAGCCGAAATCTACCCTACCAGTAGCATCGACGCGAGCTAGGTGCTGAATTTCATATAAAAATCTCTTTCTTATCAAGTCGGGACTCGACATACTAAGCGAATTCACGTGCCTCGAACTCAAAAAAGTTTATGAAAAAATGAATGCGGTTACAGGCAGACAGGTTAAATGCACTGCGCGCATTCGATTCACACACATCGCGCCATCGCAGCTGTCATTCGCGACGAGTCGCTTTCCGCGTCCGCTCCGCAACCGCTACGCGTTGGGGCTCAAGTTATAATGGTTCACGGGGTAAATCTTCAAAAGAAAGTTTGAAAAGAATGATGTGGGAGTTCATTGGAATCAGCTAATCTGTCAAGTTTTCAACAGTGGTAGAGCCGGCAGCAGCCATTACTCGAACGGCCGAAGACGGTACTGGATCGATCGACATCTGATAACGAAGTGCCGTAAGGACTTTTCATTTTATTTAACTGCTCTCCTTTTCCCTACAAAATAGCAGCTTCTTAATATTCTATACATTCTTATTAATAATTCTTCATGTTATTGCGAATATTTTCGTGTATCGGTAGCTACTTAACTTGGTGGCGAGCCGCTTGCTCGTTGAATCTTAAACCAGAAAAAATACAACTAATGCGGACCAAAATCAGATTTACGTCCTTTGAGGAATAGACAAGGCATGTTTCTTATTGTAATCAAAATTTATCAAGTATTTTGGAGGAAAGTAAGGCAATAAATAGCGTTTAAGCCTAAGAATTAAGCCGCAGTGACGCTGCAAGTGCGATGAGATGAGCTCCGGAATCTCCTACAGATGGAACTGCTAGTTTATTTATTATAAAAAGCCCGCGACGGCTCAGAATTGATAATAAAGACCCAAGAAACATACGTTTCGTACCGTTGAACTACTGGCATCACTTAACATCGGTTGACTTCACTAAAACATTCACTTTAATTGATTCGCTATCGGTATTTGAAAAGCGAATAACATTTCATAAATTTGTCTATACAGATTAAGTTAAAAGATGTGCGTTGCGAACTTAATTTGTTGGTTTTAAGTAAAGTGCGTTTGGCTGGAACCATTAGCATATTATTATTTTGAAATCTATTTTGGCGACAAATCACAGATGTAAGTGGTTATTAATAGCGAAACTTCTTTGGACCTCACTAGTCGTCGATAAAAAAACGAATCGACTACCAACGAAATGAGTTTACGCGTACGTACCGTTTGTGGTAAGACGTAACTCAAGGCGCAATCCAATTTCTGTTCTTAGTATCAACGTATCTTCTACGTTTAACGTGTTGAAATGATGTGCCAATAAAGACAAAAGCAGTCTCGTGAAAACGAGATTTTCAATAGAAATTTGGTCCCTTTCTACCCAGATATTACTCCGTAAGTACGCCGTAGGGAAGATATGTTAAAAGACTCAAGTAGAAGTCTGCATTTTAGCTAGGAGAAATCTGTAGCTTAAAAGGAAGCTTATCTAAAGCCTATCAAACATATATCTATGTATATATACATGGAAATGGATGTTCACTTTTTAGCCAAAGCTACACATCACAGAGCAATTGTAGTAGTGGGTAGTTGTAGCCTCAACGTCTCCATGTGTCACTATGGTGATTGCATGTGGTTGTAGGGGTGGAAAAGATATTGGGATGAAATATATTTTTCGATATGTCATGGATGATTGTATAATTTAAATAAAACAGCGAAGCTGTATTTAAATTTTGTTTGTTAGTTGTATGTAATGTAGTAACCATTTATTCAGTAGATATAATATGTAGTACATTCTGATTCCTTGTAAGAAAGCGAGGGGTTAATTCTCCAGTTGAAATTTCGACCAGATATTGTTTAGCAGATAAACACACACACATTGAAGTCGGATATATTGTTTTTAGATGGCTTGGACGTAGCGCATACTTTTAGTAGACAGATGACCCACAATGAAGTTTTAGACCTCTTAAAATAATACGTTAAATAAGTTTATGAACGGTTAATATTAACATCAGCGTAGAACAACAAATTGGATACCAAAACCTATTTTATCAGATTAATATTCTTTAAATCCTTCTGAAGTCTGAAGAGGTCTGCCTCACAAGCTTTATCAAATTCAGTAAACGTATTTTATAACGTGATACGGTTTATTCAATTAAGGCAACAGATTTTTTTCCCATAAGAATATCTCAAAAAATAGTAGACTACCCGCATTTGTCTCATTTCAGTATGTGGTATCGCTAGTCGATTCTAAAATTGAGTAGTTATTAATATAATAATCCCCGGTCAATAGTGTTCCAAAGACAGTGACAGCAACATTCAAGCATTTCAAATAGTGTAATTAAAATAATAAGAACAAAGAGGACAGCTAGTGTTCACCACTTAAGCGCAAATGTAAACGCATAAATCTATAGAAAAAGCGTCCCAATTAAGACTCTTTCGAGTCTTCAGTTTTCGATCGTTTATGGCATGGTATATCTGTATATCATTGGTTTATACACTGTGGTATCGAAGGTATATTGCACATATAATTCTCAACTTGCATCTTACAGTGAAATGCTGTTCAAGTAATCGACGCTTACTAAAGACAATATACATAGATTGTTGAAATATGAAAACCGATATAGGGGGATATGTTTAGCTGTCAGTTTTACTGACGTTTCCACGAAATTATTTATACAATCTGATATTTTCGTCAATCACCCCCTCAGTCAGCATTCGGACAGCGATAGAGTCGGACGCGTGTGGCGCAGAGCCTCCTGCGTGCTCGTGCAGCCCTTCACGCCTCTTTCGTCTAATGTACTACATTCAGTGAAAGATTTTTTTGATGTACTTAAATCTGCGCTCAACATTCATCCTAATTGCTTCACAATTGCTGCTGGTGACGTAATCACTGATAATTTAATGTCTACAATAGTTCTACCAATAGTTGAAGATATTGCAATGCTATTAGTTTCTCATGGGGCGTTATGGATCTTATTTTTTGAGATATAGTGTTACCAAATACAAAAGGTTCACACAAGTTTCATGCAAGTTATTCACATGGTCGTTATCCTCCTGGGAGATTCATAAATTTACCTAACCGTGGGTTGACAATACTGAAAACATTAGCATAAACCATATTGTCATCTCAGGTTTTTCAAAGAGAAAGCTTGTTTCGATACAAGATTTTACGCCAGTGGAAACCCACGGTTATAAATTTAAATGGGTATAGTTTAATCCCATTTAAATATCCAATCTTACCCCTAAAGGGTTGTGAGTTTAACAAATAACATTTCAGTCAACGCCTTCTTTTCACTCGTTTTTGTTCAAAATTTTAATGTAAATCCATTTTATCTCGAGTTAGAACTTGTATTCACTATGAAAACACTTATAACTGACGATCAGTCAGATTGAACGTGTGGTGTCACTCCTTCAGTCGTCAGTCGAGACTGTTGGATGAGTAAGAAAGGTGTGTCCAGTAATGTCAGCCAGTATTGGAGGGATATCGACGTCAGGGGTGCGCGGAGTGTCAATAACCAACCATTACCGCAGAGCGTCTTTATTAATTGTTTTAATACATTTTTAATTAGTCCGCACGCGCAATACGTTTTGGCCAAGCAAACCGTGGTACACGTGTAACGGACCCCATACATCTTGCTTTACTTTCTAAATAAGTCGATTAAGTTGAAAATGTCATATTAGTTCTTAGAAATTTATCGTAAGTTCCATGAAAATTGATATAGTTGAGAATATACAGAACCTCACACTTCATTTATAACCTAACATAACGTCCAGGCCTTACCGTGCTGCAAGTGGTTCACGGCGTCCATTGACATCTGTCAAACTCAAACCATCCTAGCGCCACGGATATGGCTAACATACATTATTTAATTTAGTGATTGAACTTAAAATCTATTGTATGAGCCCTTTATCAGCAGAATCATAAATGTGAGACGTGAAATTTTGTTTTCCGGGGATTGGGATGAAAGTTCCTGTAGTTGCATTAGGGACTTCAGTGACAAATTGTGTGTAGGCGCATACACAAGAACCAGAAGGTTTGTGTACACTAATGTAACGAAAGGGACAATGATTGGTGCACCCAGTTGTCAAACAGAAAGCCAAATACTGACGGTATAGATCCAGAAGCAGATTTTGTATGGTATACGTAAACCATAACACATGAATTCAGCCAAAAATCATAATCCACGAGTGTTCATAAACCTATAACCAGTTAGTAACCGCTACCCGCTTTTTTACGTCTCTTGCAGATTTTTTAATGTATATAAGAGCATAGCTTACTTAACATTAAGTATGAAGAGCTCTGCAAGTAATACTTACGCGTTTTAACTTAAGTTTTTATTTTATTTGTATTCTAGATGAATAAGTTAATGTATACTTGGTCTGTTGCAGTTTAAGTTTGCGAATATCAAAAATAAATGTATTTTGACATTTTCATGGGACGGTACCCAAAAGTGGGAACGTGTGTACTGTTCACGTTACATTGGTCGTTATGGGCGGAATTTAAATGTCGTGGCTTGACGAGCACAATGGCCCCAGATCCTCATCAGTCGTGTATTCTTCCTCCTCCTTGTTTAAAGACGAAAAAACACATATAGTTTTTAGCATAGCAGCAATATTCCCCAGCTGCTATATTTTCAAGACGCTCTAATATATCCAATGGTCGACATATCTATAGCATAGAAAATAGAACACTGGAAACCCAGATCAAATGTCAGAAGTGCGAACAAGTTCTTCCGCTAAATATGTCCTCACCACCCGTCTTCTCAACTTAGCAAAGACAGGAGTGACCGGCATTCGGCATCTAGGAACAAAATCTCAGCTGTACGAAGACAAGGTTCAGTCGTGATGATCCGTGACCACTGCCGGTGCATTTTTTTCTATAAGTCGGGCAATGTCTTTAAGCACTCACATCCGTAGTTGAGGTTGACAGACAACGGATTTCCATTTGGCACACATCTCTCGTTTCTTCTACATCCATACGTATACATGTCCACTGATTTCTCCTAACATAGGCTTTCTTTAGTGTATCACTGATGTGAAGTTCATATAAAACGAGCCTCACCACCAATTTCACTCAATTATAACATAAATAAGACTTGTCGCTCTTTGTTTGCATTTTTAATATACCCGCAATTTTTATTATTATATCTCTATTGTTTTATTTGCAGTATATAGAATCTATTTCGGAGTACAGTCCCTATTTTCAGTATATCTTTTCTCCATGATATATTATTACATATACGGTACATACCATACTACTAATTATTATAAGGAACTCAAACCTAGAAAACTCCTTCGTGATTTATTCAATACATATACTTACACGCAAATTCGAAAATATTAGTTTCCCATTTTACTACCTGGATCGATATATATATATATAGGGCCACCAACTTATCTGTGAAGTGGCAAAAATAGGAACTACGGGCGCCATGTTGAAATGTCATTCGACTGTCAGTGTCTACTACTATCGATTGTTCCGTGTGTTTTATTGCGATACTTCTAAATTTTAAGCATTATATATGCCGAAAGCTATAAAAAGATAGTAGAGTAGAAAGGTGATTTTTTTTTGAAGAAGCTCGGCTGCAGGCTCTTACCATTCCGTTCAATCTAGTATACAAACGGATTTAATCTAAAGATTACAAGTAAAAATGTGTCGACTTTCCGACTTTTGTGCATATTGGAATTGATTAGCAACACTGAAACGACGACGGCGACACCCCTCACACAGATAAGTCAGTGTACTTGAATATTGTAGGTAAAATGTGTCAAAAATTGTTACTAACAACACGTGGTAGCATAGCTGCCATATACCGTTACCATGGCAACAGATATTTTAAATTACGTTTATATTATTCTATCCCTGATAATGTACCCTATGTCTACGTTTTCTCTTACAATGTGTGTGCAGAAAATCATTATGATCGGTTGGGTCATAAGGCGTGCAAGTCGGTGACAAAAGTCCTACATTTATAGCATTGGTTAGGATGGGAGAATAGAGCAGCTCATCCGATCAATTGATCACAAATGGTAGGGTATCCGCAAAAGTATACCGGAAATACTGTCGGCGGTCGTTGACTTCACCTATGATGTGCAGGTCAGGAAATTGAGTGAAAATCATACCCATAACGCAAACCCATCATGAACATGAATAGAATTGCAACTTGGGCAATGTTTTATATAAGCAGGGAACGTATTGATTTTTAGCGTAAACATTTCTTGTGAGGGTACTTATAAATTGTTAATTATAAAGAAACTATAAGTGAAGTAGCACTTCTAGTATTTTTTATAATATAATACATACTGATGATGTCATCTGTACATTAAGAATGTACACTTTGTCTTTTTTATATTTATGGTTAGCATCCTAAAAACAATTATTTTTGTCTAAGCTTAAGATATTCCCGATCTATGATTGGGCCGGTTAGTTCCCCGGGCACATAACATAGCTAGCTTGCTCATTTAACAATTTGGTTCTTAGCCATACAGACTTTCTTGAGACAGTTTTAATAAACTAATTAAAGGCTAAACTCTCGTGTAATCCGATGTATATATCTACTAGTCAATAAGAGACGCGCTGCGACTGCGAACTAATCCCAGTCCCACTCACTCTGACGAAGGGCGTCCGAAGGTTTCGAAACTAGTGGGTACATACACCAGACGCGATTAAAGCCGTTATGTAAATAGTTTATTTGCGTCTTAACGTAATATGGTTATATACCTTTTTTCAAAGCAAGATGGAATTTTTGTAAACATAGGTGTTTTAATTAAGCTAAAGCTTGTGCTACGAGATGGCTCTGCATAGTTGAATAGTGGATTGAGGCTTTATGTTTTTGAACCTGAACCAAGCTGTACAAACCTTTACATCGTCGTACAATAAAAGATGTATACTTACCACTGGCAGTATTGCCCTATTACTAGCAGCCATTAGCAGGCACAACCATAAAAAAGTATCTAGTTTTAAAAAAATGATTTTGTTTCGATGCAATTCTTTCATATTTTGCGAATCAATCTTATCTCATCTTTACAGTAACCTTGTATTATCTTTAAGAGTTAATATTCCGTATATCTTGAGTAAGAATAAAATAACACATCAAGAGATAAGGCTAGGGTAGAATTTTTACTTTTACAGATTGTCAAAATGAATTTTTTATTGTTATTGGTAGTTCAAATATTGAGTTTTTATTATGTTTCGGAGAAATATTTCAATGTCCCAAAACAGCATAGAATACATTATGCTCAAATTCGTGATTTAGACATGCCTAGTTCTAATAATACACTAAAATGATATTTCTGTTTGTCCACATATAGTATTTGTACAAAATATATTGCATAAGTTACAACTATGAGTATGCTAAATTCATTAAGGGTATGCTAAACCAGATATTTCAAAAATATTTGTGGTTTAAAATGTGTACTAAAAAATTGAGCAGATAAATTACGATGAATGTCATTGAATCAACTTTCTAATTTTGAGGTCCACATAAATTACCTATCCAGTTTTTTTTCAGTTCTATTATCTGGTTGTGAAGGTTTTTTGGTTCACATTAATTTTATTTTCCTACCAAAACAAGTTAGGATCAAAAGAACGGAATAAGAGTCATCTACAGAACATAAAGTTAGTTCAGGTAGCACATTCCACATTCGAATGCTAATGAAGTCCTGCATATGGTAGTTTATTAATCAACT
This sequence comes from Papilio elwesi, assembly GCA_029849275.1. Lineage (NCBI taxonomy): Eukaryota > Metazoa > Arthropoda > Insecta > Lepidoptera > Papilionidae > Papilio > Papilio elwesi. Next base: position 5,953,005 of record CM056707.1, on the reverse strand, counting down.
ATCAGTATCGGTTGAAAAGCTGATTGGTCAATCAAGCATGATTGATCCTCTCTCTAAGCTGCCACCATCGCAATGTATAGAATTTATATCAGGCCCTAAGGATGACAGTGAGACAATTTTACGAAGGTATTAATCTTGTATGTGACCTCAGTAGCATTAACTTTTTGCACTCCTACAGGAAGACTTGATGAGTGCATGTCTTGGTTTTATTTTCATGTGTTTATATTATTTTACAAGGCGTTAATTCTTCAATAAATTAATTCCTCACCATGTGTTGTTCAAAACCTTAACCTATTTGAAATAGACTTATAAAGCTTTTAATAAAAAAAAATTTAAATATAAGACGTCATGAGTATGATTTTTTTTTCTGTATAAAGACAATAAACTATGCCATAAATCTTTTATTAAATATCTTATACTACTAATTAATTTGTACTTATATCTATAAACTGTACTTATTAACTCCGTTCTCTTTCAAACACTGTTCTATATTAATCAGCTAGATATTTCCAATTTTTGTATATATATTTGAGAAGGGTACATATAGCTACCTGAACGCAATGAAAGCATCTCCAAGCTCGCCTCCTACGATGTGTACTCCACCTTCGGGAATGGAGAGGCCCCGAAAGTAGTTCCTAATGTCCAGAGCATTGGCTGACCATGGAAGATTCTGTAGTCTTATGATGACACTCATCTTTGCAGCTGAAGAATCCAATAACCTATAAAAAATTGAAAGATCCTTTCCATTTTTCGTTTTGGGTTATTCATATTTAGCCTATAAGATAGTAACTGTAAATGAATCAGTATTATCAAGCAGAGTAAATCACATGATATAAATGTGCAGATGCTTTGAATCACATCACATTTTTGACAATATGCATACATAATATACACCCAATTAGTTTTACAGGCAAAATTGTTGAAGTGATAAATCGAGTTCAACAGATATACCAGCTAAAATGGCTGATGGTATCCTTGATAATAAACTAGAAATGCCGTTGAAAATTGTCGTTTGGAATTTTAGATTTTTTTGTTTATATTATTTACAAGTTTAATCAAAGGAAGTCGGTTTAGTCTACAAAAAACAAAACAATGTTGCAGCTGCACAAGCCCTGGGATGGTACTATCTATCGTTTTTAATATTGTTTGTTACCTCAAGGCATCATTCGGTATAATAGTGACAAGTCGACATTATCAATATCAAATACTAGGCTATTAATTAAAAAAAATAATGTAAAATGCATGAGTATAGTACAAAACGTAAAAAGGATAGTGTATTCAGGAGATCGTTTTATTGCGCCATACAACCTAGCACTTCGGAATGAAAGATCTTTCCACCGACTTACCTATAAAGTCCTACGATTTTAATTTCAAACACGTAAACATAAGACAGCAAACATATTCAAACACAAAAATCACTAATACATGGAATAAATGATCACATAAGGTTTATAATCATCCAATTAACTATCACACCGAGAAAAGGCGGATGAAAACACAAAATGGCGACTTGCTAAAATTGTGATTGGCTTGGCGTGTTGGTGACCATAGTGTAGACCAAAGAGAATGCCCAGTCGGCTACGGCTAGGGCCGCCAGGCTAGTCAGTCATGGATAATGTAAGAGTCCAATATAATGAAATAACTAATAACTACGTTAATTTGGTCTTTGGTCATGGCAGTGGACTTTAAAAAAAAATATTTCCTGATTCCACGCGATTTGCGCATTGCAACTTGACAATACTTTAAAACATTGAAAATTAAGATGCGTAGTCTGTAGGGTTGCCAAGTGAAATCGGTATTTTAGACCAATATCGACATGTGAAAAAAAAATTAAGTTTGGTGAATTCTCTTAACTACGACTATCTTGTATCCTCTTTGCAAGAAAGCTAAATGTGATCCGAAATTTGTACCCGTCTAAAATAAAATAGAACAACGAAAAAAAGTAAGAAATAAGGAGATTATTTGTAACAGTTCAAGATATAAATGGGTATAATAATCAGGGAAAAACTTTTCCCTCGCTTCGGTAGCACAAGTCCAAAATCAGAAAAAATAAAGGTATAAATACCATAAAATCAGTAGGTTCGAGACTCGTCTACTAGCATGTGGGCGGATCAAATGCTGGGCCGATATAGATAGAACACACTACAATACCTTAACCACCTCCATAAATACGATAATGCATATTTATATGTGTAGAGAATACTGTATTTAACCTATTTTTGAATTGCCATAAGCATAGCGTTGTGTTTACCCCAATTATTTGTTGTTAACCGTAGGCTTACACTGCCGAAAACATTTACACATGTTGTTTCAGTTTTTTCAGAAAGAAAGATAGAGAGATAGCTTACATCGCGACATCACATTACACCAGTGGAAACCTACGGCAAGGCTTACTCATTTTTTTTTAATAATGCAGAGGTTTCAAACTTCGTAATTAACTCATCAATAAATACCAATCTATTAATGCACTATAAGACGAAGCAATAATTATAAAAGGTAACGAGGGATCGTGGCAAATCGTGTCGATGCTTGCCTTGAATCAAAGAGGATATAAGATATAAAACAATGGCTTCCATGGCACGAAGAAAATCGAATAATCTAATTTTTTTCTACAATTTTTTGGGCACCTTGTCTTAGAAATTCTTTGACGTTACTAATAACTTATAATCTGTGCAAATTGTGGCTAAATTGACAATTGACAACTACCGAGCGGAGCACAGCTTGTCATTTCTGAATTGTTCAATTCTGTTAAATTCTTAACAATATAGTAGAATAGTATTTCAAGATTTGATTTAGTCTATTTTATAGAATAATATTGTAAGTATTAACCAGCTTTTCTGTACTAGAAAACTACCAATGCTCTGTGTATTCGTTTTTTAATGGGGATTGTCAAACTTACCACGTAAATATTTCTTGGTTTTATTCATTTTATATATTTATGATCTCGCACTTAAAAATTCTTATCTAAAGAACAAAGAAAAATATAAAATATACATCATGTATATGGAAAAAATATGAGAGGTTGCATTTTGTTCAGTGTGATTTCCTAAGGATTCCCATTTCAGACTGTAAAACCCAAAAAAAAACAGTTTATATATGAATCATATATAAACTGTTTTTTTTAGGTATGTTATGTTTTTATTTAGGTATCTCGCACCTATGTGCGACGATAGGTAGAATAGATATAGTGGCTTAGTATTTTGGTCCATCATAATTTCTACATAAGGTAGATATACATTACCAGGAAAAGGTTTGCTAATTTAAATTTTAAATGTTTTCCAAGTGCTAAGTGCTAAAATTATTTATTTATTTTTAGAGAACCCAGCATACGTCATACATGAACATTGCCTTACTAGGTTTGTGCTGCTTTATTTCATCAGTTGTTTTGTTATATATCGAAAAACACCCCCTGTACCCCATTGGCAGTGCCACTGACTGGTTCCAATTGTAAATTTTACCCATACCAGGACCAGACACAGTTCCTTGCATGTTAAGTTTTAACATAGCCAAAAGAATACTGCTGCATTTGAAATAATCATGTTATGTTTATGGAATTTGTTTTCTCAAGTATAGTGCATTTCCTTTCAATTGGAGTGGTGTTGGGAATCAGGAATACCTTCCACCTTCCAAAAAAGACAACTAAAGTCTACTCATAAATATGGCTTTCTTTTTGCAGTAGTTTATTATTATATAAGTAATTTATTATATGGAAATATAAGTTGTATTAAAAAAAACTTATTTTATTCCTTTATTACATGTTAAATATTAACATATTGATATGCTTAACATATTGAGTGAACATAACTTGAGATTTTTACCTAAGTAAGGTAACTTATTATCACAGGTATCAATGCCTTTCTCATGTAAATGTATACTGGATAGCATAGACAAGTCATTTATATTTTTTATTTCCTTGCAGGTAAGGAAGGTGGTATTAGAAAGTGTAAATAATTGTTTTTCTCTTCACACAATGAAGTTATAAAAGTTGTTGCTCAATATAAAGTAGTGATTTAGGTGTTTAATTTTTAATTGTTTACGGTGTAAATAAATCTGATAAATGTGTGAGAGATATCCGGGACATCTGTTTGGAGGCACTCCTGTCAGCAGTTGGGACAGGGGTTTTAATCCATTAGAAAATGTAAGTATCTCGTACTCTTTTGATTATTTATTTTTACTATACTGTATAACATTTTTATCTTATGATAGCAGTGCCGTTTGGGTGTGTACCTATAGTATAGTTCATATGTGTAGATAAATACTGTATTATTTACCATAATATGTTTATTATCAGAACATGAGATCCATACATATACATAAAGAAATTTAATCATACAAAAATGTGTAAATATACATGTAAAATTAATATAAAAACAAATTATATTTATTTTACATATAAAGCTAGCCAGTGTACCTGCACACCACGGTGCTCAGACTATTGGTGTCACCACAAGTGGAAATGCTGTTCTCGGGTACAATAATTTTGAATTGATCCATACTCATGTCCATAAACATACTGGATACATTACAATTGTTGTAACCTTAGTAGCATCCTGCACTTGTTCTTGCATTGAATGCCCTGGGCATTGTATGCTTATATGAATATTTGACCCATAACCTGCATTGTCAGTTTTACCTCTTTGCCTCTGAAAATCTGCAAGCCAACACTTATATGAAGGCTACCTTTATATGAAAGTAAATAGTTTTACTTGACAAAAACTTATTTCCGCTATCCACAAAAAAGGCAACAGAGTACTATGCATCAGGCAACAATAGTAATTGGCTGTGCTGTAATTTGGAGATTTCAGTGGTTGATTGCCAGCTTCGTTCCTTTCAAATTTTTGGGGTTGCCATTGCAGATTAATTTCTGTAAAGTGCTATTGAGTTAATTTAATTTAAGAATGAAAAATAAACCAACTAGATTTCTAATAAATCTATTTGGCCGTGGATAACAAACAACTCACTTTTTGTTATTTGTTTGAATGTGATCATACAATTTTTTTTCAATTATTTTATTACCTATGTTCTATTGCTTTAGAATATTTTTTCTTGTCGAGTAAAAGTGTTGTTTAGTATTCTTGTTGTTCGGGTGTTTGGAATCCATGTAAGTTTTAGATATAAAAAAGGTTGTTACTGATGCTATTTTTGTCTAAAAATTAGATTAGTTAGATATATAGTAATAATAATTGAAATATGTGTAACACATTTTTTAATACAAATTAGTCTCAGTGAGCAAGGGATACCTTGGGTACATTAAATAGATAGCTTATTATTTAAAGTAGATGCTGCAAGCTGTAGCCGCATTTGATCACATCACCACTTAAAATCGAGCAAGAGTGTGGTCAAGTACCAGTTAATAAATACCATGTTAATAAATGTATTCAAACTTAAATGTTTATCAGAAGGTTAACCTACTTAAATTATTGTTGTAATAATGACTACAGCTCGTGAGTTTGACGCTAATGGTCCTAGTTTTAAATCTGCCTTTTGTCGTCATTTTATTAAAAATTTATGCAATATTTTGTTAGATGTTTAGTTTTTAGTTGGAGATTGATTTAAATTTGTTTCCAGTCTTGGCTGTCCAAATTCATATGTGATAAAGGACCTGGCTTGGCTTCAAATCTTGTTGAAGGTTGTTTTTGGGAAACTGTTTGGGTTTAATATTTATTACTTCTGAATTCATTGGTCACTTCTTCAGCAAAATATGGTTTAATCTTGTACGGTATTTTTTAAAGTAAAAATTGTAAATCAAAACAAAAAATGGCGGTTCTTGACACCGATGACAGATGGCGCGCAAAAAAGCGCGGGAAAAAGTGATTATATTAAAAGCAAAGCTAACGACGCACTCGTGATACATTATTAATGAAGTCGTCGGGCAGCGTAACGCGCTGGTAACTTCGTAAAGCGGCGAGTTCCATTTGCGTTGGAACTCTGCCAGGGCCCGATGGTTCAAGATTTTAGTGGGCGTGTCGTGGCTTTAAGTGATTCTTGCACTGTTTATACTTCCCGCATACGTGCCATTGGTTTTACAACCACGACTTAATACAAATTTAAGAAAATGTTGTAACTTGTAAAAAGTATACTAACGAACATGACAGTATATAATTTAACAGTGGTAGAGTCCGCAACAACAACATCTGTTGCACGAATGGGCCGGCTCGAAAGTTGAAATACCACGACTGACAGAAGACAGGCGTGAAGTAGAGTATTGTGCGTTTCGTCCGATGAGTGAGGTGCCGGAGGCCTAATCCTAGTTCTCTTCCCCTTCCCACCCTTTTCTTATAAGGAATGGATGGGAAGGGGAAGAAAACCTGACGGTGGAGGGGATGTATAGGAATTGGAGAAAACCATTTTCTTTTTGTCGCCTCCTCTGTCCATTAAAGGTGGGCAACGCATCTGCAACTCATTAGTTAGTTGCAGATGTCTATGGGTAGCGATCACTTGACATCATCAGGTGAACCGCTCGTTTGCCTGTACTATAAAAAAATAACAAAATGTCAAAAGACGTTACTGTCGTATCATACATTACCATGGCGATCTATGTTATGTTTCATTTCTCTCGGGAGTTTTTCTTTCGGGATGAAAGGTGTATGACCTTTTCTGTACCCCTGACAATATGTATCCGAAATGTCGTGATGATGGTTTACTCGGGAAAGCGTAACAAACTCACTTTCGCATTTGTAATATTTGTTAGGATGCCCAAAAACGTTTGTCAACGTCATGATGTACATATATAGATATTGTTTTGATGTAAGCTGGCTATCTCAAGTAGCCAGCTTAGACCATTGCAGTGGCTGGTTTTCACCATATGTGGGATATATATAAACATACAATCATGGTAAAATACCCTTATAGTCGTTTTTCTGAAACGAGTGACTGGACATTTTATGTAAGTATACACAGAGTACAACCTTTGCATGACGTATCATAGAGCCGGATTTTTATCTGTGGAAATCATAGGTAAAAAAGATACAAGTAAAAATAAATTGTCGTGACAAACGGAACAGTGACTAAAGTTAAAATTCGAGATTTAACAATTCGTGGGAGTCGGGAAGTAGAGGTATTGCCGTTTCCCCATTTCCTGACTATCCCCTGTCCCTTTTGACCTGTGATGATGCACTGATGAAGTTAGAAATGAGTCAGAGCATTGGCGTATGTTTTGGGTCAAGGTCAAACATTTTGCCCCAGTTTTTTTGGCCGAATGCCTGAAACTGAACGGGCTCGTATTTTACCGTGTTCGAAATTCGTTTCCGGATAATGTTGGCAAAATGTTTATCTTTGATACAAGATATACATATATGGTTTGCGGGGAAGTTGTATGTTTTCATATTATTATGGAAATCGGCTGGCTCGGATGACGTAGCATATCACGCGACCTCATTGCAGTACCACAGATATGTACCATCCCTACTAATATTATTAATGTGAATGTAAGTTTGTTTGTTACGCTTTCACGCGAAAGCTACTGAACCGATCATCATGAAACTTTGTACCAATATTTTTAGAAGTAACATGGGATACTTTTTATGAAAAAAGGTAGTATATAAAAAGCGAAGTATGTATGTTCCCTATATACGTATAGGCTCCGAAACGGCTGGACCGATTTCGATGAAATTTACCGGGATTATCCAGCTTGGCACATTCCTTTGTTTAGTAGCGATCGGATCAATATAATTAGTGGTGGGGCGGGTCACTAGTACATATATATTTTAAATTGCTCGGCGGTAAAATTACCTTCGCATCCTCTCTTAATAAATCTTAATTTTTATCGCCTCTGCATGTTGATTTCTTTAAGTAGGGATTTTACCGAATCGCAATAAGTTTGCGCCCTCGAACGCTAAGGACGCTAGAAGCGCCGCATAAATAGCAAGTAATTAGAAAATAATTTCAGGCATAATTTTTCATTTTTGATAACCCTGGCACATTTGCGATTACTCGTGTGAGTTCAACCGCAATCAAAGGCGTTTCCCAACTATATGATTGTTTAAACTGTGATATAGATGTGTGTGAAATAGATGTGAACCACCACGAGACTGCGAACGCGTACTTACTGCGTGATCTCTTGTTAGGAGAAACGTTAGCACCCGTTTGGGTTGTAGTCTTTGCGTGGCAGTTTTACAATGTACTTTAACTGGTCCAGAGGGACATCGCCTTTTTTATACCCCACGGAAACCGTATATTTTTCCGGGATAATACAGCCTATCTGCTATTGCACACTGTAATCTATCTCTGTGCCAAATTTCATCCAGATCCGTTCAGCCGTTTTTGCATGAAAGAATAACAAACACCCATACATCCATACTTACAAACTTTCACTTTTATAATATATATATATATACTCGTACTATATATATATATATATATATAGTACGAGTTTTTATAGATGCAAATAAACTTATTGGACCTAGAAGGTCGGTTTGAAAGATATTTCACCTCGTATATGGTGTATTGTCCCTCTACATTATCGTCTAATCACGAGTGATGGCTTAAAAACTGGCTTACAGTCGTGTCCAATTTGCAATATTATCCGGACACCGGTATGACGTTGCAAGTGTTTGCTGATCTGTCAGACGTGTCGAGTGCCGATTGTCCGCGACTGTACCTAGTGACACTAATACGTTACGAGCACGAATCGTGCGAGGAACGATTATAGAATCTTTTGCCACGTGAATAGCTCATAATAAAAGTGGTCTTACCAATGTTTACCTCTGTCTACCAGGCTCTAGAACAGATGGTATAATTCACCCATACAAATTTAGTTTAAAGTTTCCGGTACTCTGCAGAGATAGTCCGACAAATATGTTTAGTCAAGGACATAGCGATTCCCATCAATGGCTACCAAGAAGTAGAGTCTGGTCCTGTATGTTCCCGCGAACCTAGATTTGAAACAAGAACTTTTCACCGACTCTACTGCTGTACAAAAGAAAATAATATACCATTAAGTGTACTCCCAACCCGATCGAAAAACTGGCCTTTATTAATTAGCGGCTGGCAAAGAACATTCTAATAGTGAGACTCGAGCCGAGGCCAGCACTAAGTGTACTTCTATGTTATGTTCGAGATACCGTAAGGGCCTTTTCACAACACGATGCCTAGCAAATCCATAGACGCGTTGTGACTGACGTCGTGTGCAAAGGCCCTAATGATGTTCGAGGGTGCTGCCATAGACAACACATTTGGAATAACAAACAATACATTATTATTTTTTTATGAAGAGTGAAGAAGGTGGCAAACGAGCAAACGCATCACCTGATGTAAAGTGAGCGCTGCCCATAGACATCTGCAACAGGCGAATATGTTGCAAATGCGTTGCCTACCATTATTGGACAGAGGAGGGCATAAACAGGAAAAAGGATATTTCCTTTTCCCCGTTAATCCCCTCCCCGTCCAATCCTCTTCCCTTTCCCATCCTATCCCCCTTACGAGGAACGGGTGGAAAGGGGATGAGGACTGAAATTAAGCCTCCGGCACCTCACTCGTCAGGCGAAACGCAGAGTACTTCTACTTCACGCCTGTTTTCTGTGAGGTCGTGGTATTTCACCGGTCGAGCCGGCCAATTCGTGCAACAGATGTTGTTGTTGCGGACTCTACCACTGTTAATGTGTTTTTTTTATTAGTTTTTTAGTACATGGCGACAGGGTAGCCCAACGTACAAATTTTATTAAGAATTCGATAGACAACATTATCCCAAAATTAGAATCTTTTCAAACAAACTTCAAAAGCGATGCTTACTCCAGGATTTGACGAATCCAATAGGGGTCTATAAAATCTTGAAAGGTTTGTTATACCTGCTTACTTCGGATAAGATTGGTGGCGAGGTTATATTTATTAGATGTCCTATTGTGGAAAGTGTATAAGTATGAAATGGGTCGGCTGCGATGTGGGTCATACCGACTAGTAATTGAAATGTTAACTCGGCATGCTGTGCAACTCAGTGTATAGATTTAAAAAAACAGCGAAAAATATACATGACAACCTTTTTGTTGGCGTTTCGTACTAGGTTATGTGCTGTTCTGTACTAGGTTATGTGAATTAACCATTTGTGTGTTGAAACTAGATCACTGCCTACGAGATCAATTTAAAAATTAATCCCTATCCCTACTAATATTATTACATCAAATATAGGTTCACACTTCAAATAGTAAAATGTCTATGTTATTTTACTCCTTAACGTAACTTTGTGACATTGCAGGTAGCGGGCGGTGCATTCGATACGGCGCCCCGTAGGTTTTTTCACAATTTCGAGGGTTTTAAACTTTTTGCGCGGAGCCCTAAATATTTTGCTAAACTTAAATTAGCCTAATTTAATCCCGACAATATTAGCTATCTTCCAGTAAAGTCCCATCCGAATCGGTTAAGTCGTTTCGGAGATTACCCGGAATAAACAGACAGACAGACAAACATTTTACAAATTGTATTTTCGCTATAAGTACCGTATATACATTATGTGTATTGAGTATGGCAATGTCATTTTGTTATTACATACAGACACTTCAATTTTATTTATCAGTATAGATATAGATTACAGGTGGTGTGTGTGTACATATGTATGTTCCCTATAGACGTCGAAATCGGTCGGGCTATTTCGGAGTGAAATTTTCAGGAATTGTACATATTTTCCTAGTGGATGATAATGTATGTATGTAAATCGTATTGGGTAGCGGTCAGAGGAACTTAAGACTACAAGAGCGAAGCCGGGGCGGATTATTAGTATTTTAATAATAATAATGATATTGTATTCACTTCAGCAAATCCAGCAGCAATACCGAGGTCGTATAGGCGCGGGCGCGCGCTGCTGGGGCAGCATGTCAGAGGGCGGCGGCGTGGCGGCGGCGGCCGACTGCAAGACCAACCTCATCGTCAACTACCTGCCGCAGACCATGACAGAGAAGGACCTGTACGCCATGTTCATGACCATTGGACCCATAGAGAGCTGTCGGGTCATGAAGGACTTCAAGGTAAGATTACAACATATTCAACCCACCCACAAGTTATAGTACCATTCTTATGAATCCCACAAGTTATAGTACCATTCTTATCTAATATTCTAAATGCGAATGTGAGTTTGTTTGTCACGCTTTTTCCCACGTGCCTTAAATGAAATCTGAATATGCCTATAGTTTATTATTAGCCTATTCAAGGAAAGGGTGGAAGGAAAGTACGGAAATACTGGAGCTGGTGACTTGTTGCTATCCTATGCATTACGATTGTGTGTGTGTGCAATGAGTCTATTCGAAGTGCACTGACCTGTTTCTATTGTGGAATAGATTTCGTTTGAGTAAAGTCCGGCGCTTCCAGCAAGATAAGGCTGTACATATGATGTTATTGACCATTGTTTTTGTTACATAGATAATAAAACTTAAAAAAAAATTAGATAATAAAGCTTAGTCTTCAACATGTCAGGTTTTATATAATTTACTGGGAAGCTCGTAGAAATTACTTTTTTAAATTTTAACAAGCTTTCATGCCATTTGTAATTTTAGACTGGGTACAGTTACGGTTTCGGTTTCGTCAACTTCACTCGGGAAGAGGACGCTGCGCGCGCTATCGACACATTTAACGGCTACCGACTCAGGAATAAACGGTTAAAGGTAATTCATTTTAACATCCAGCGATACTATAAAGGTTCGATCACACTTACCGAGTGAAATCGTCCGTGCTCACTGCGTAACATTGCGTCGGGACCAACCAGGCTGAGTACTATATAGCTATTTGCTCAGTACGTGTATTCAAGCCAATACAGATACTTAATTGCATAATTTAGCTAACGAGTGAAACACTGCAGGTGCGTTACGGAACTTTTCATGTGTAAAATTCAGTAAACTAAATTGGGTAGGTCACATTGTTGATATAATGAGTGGGTTATGGGGTCAAACATAGCAGTCGGGTAGGTAGCTCCTCCCATAAGATCGACGGATGATTCACCAAGGTTTCAGGAGCCCATGTAGGAGTGCAGGGGACCGGCAGTAGGACTACTGGTGACATCTGTTAACTGTTACTGTAGTTTCCCCTTTAGAGTTAGGTAGTTATATTAAACCTCTATGGTGAATGGTTTAGCAAACGTATTTAAAGGCCTTTCCATACAATTTTAGTGATTGCGTCGACCGCGCGTACAAAAATGTCGTATGCGAAGGCCTTAAGGATTGACAATCGGACATTCTTGTCGTTACCGAATCAGATAGAATGATATTTTCTGTTGTCTTCTGAAGATTTAGAGTGTATCAAGACTCTTATTTACGTGACTCCAGGTGTCGTACGCGCGTCCGTCCGGTGACGACATCAAGGACACGAACCTGTACGTGAGCAACCTGCCGCGCGCCGTCACCGACGACCAGCTGGAGACCATCTTCGGGAAGTACGGCCGCATTGTGCAGAAGCACATCCTGCGCGACAAGAACAACGGCACGCCGCGCGGCGTCGCCTTCGTCAGGTCACTGTTTACAGTTAACATGATTAAATATGGCAAGTGCGAGTCGGACTCGTGCAATAGGGGTTCCGTACCGTTATCTATTAAAATAGCAAAAAAAACCATGTCTGTTTGATGGGATCCCTACTTAAATATTTATTTTATTCTGTTTTTAGTATTTGTTGTTTTATTACTATCACGGTTCATGATATACAGCTTGGTGACAGATGGAGAGACAGACACGACACGCGAGCAGTGGAGTCTTGGTAACAGGTTCCCGTTGTACCCGTTGGGTACAGAACGCTACAGACGCGCCTACCGCCACATTAGCCTAGGGTACCGAGCTTGAGACATGACATTGTTATTCATTTCCTACAATCGACTGAGAATGTCAGATTATTTACACAATCTGCTAACACATTTAATTGTTTTGATATGTCTCGATGTTTGTTCGGGATAAACTCGGAAACTACTGAACCGATCGTGGTGAAATTTGGCCAATACGTGTAATTTGGTCCAACTTAAAAGATAGGATAGTTTTGTATTTAGATTATTGACCACAATATCTGTTATAGCAAATTAAATGTTGTATATTTAAAAGTTCCATGAGTTTCCAATAGATGGCGTTGTAAGTTTATTGACACACAACATATTTTGTAATCTAGGCTGACGTCACACAGTTCATCGTAAACGAGAATCCAATGGGAAAATTAGAAAACCAGGTAATTACATTGAAACTTATTGTGATGAGAATGATTAATTATGTTGAACGTTCCAGGTTCGACAAGCGGGAGGAGGCGCAGGAGGCGATAGCGGCACTCAATAACGTCATCCCGGAAGGCGGCACGGAGCCCCTCAGTGTTAAGGTAGGTACCTCATAGTCAGTTGTGTCTAAGTTTTTGATCATAGGTAAATGATAATAAACCCATCTCGTAAGTTTATTTGGTGTGATTCCGTTCCGTTGATATATCTGTTATCAACAAATAAATAAATATGCGCTCACGTCCGTAACCCAGAGGGGTAGGCAGAGATCATGGATTTGCATTTGGCGCGATCCTGGCACACCTCTCTCGCTTCTTCCACATTCATACATCTACGCATGCTTGTCGGTTATGAGTGCTCCTTATATCGCCCTTTTTTAGTATCAACAACTTCAATAATAAATTCAGCATTTTGGAAATTCTATTGAAAGTTATATGTTATGCTTATCTATGGTTCAGACATGAAAGGATGAATGAAGAGAGAGTAAAATGTTGCAAAAGTGAACGGCAGTGTTGGTAGAGGACGCCCTAGAACTTATATCGATCAGACCAGTGACATACTATGCGTAGATGTATGGATGTAGAAGCGAGAGAGGTGTGCCAGGATCGCGCCAAATGGAAATTGTAACCTCTGCCTACCCTACTGGGTTTCGGGCATATTTTTTTATTTCAGTCTGAACTTCATTTATCAAATTCATACTTTTAAGAATCAAAGTCGAAAATTCCGAATTTTGATGCCCAAAAGTTCGAATGTAAAATTAAAACCTTTTGTGACTTATTAAACGATCACAGAGGACCAAAATGTCATTAAGGCATTCCTCCTACCTATAGTCTTCTTTACAGCTGTTAAGCTTATTACCTCACATCTCCAGGTGGCGGAGGAGCACGGCAAGCAGAAGGCGGCATTCTACGCGGGCTGGGCGGCCGGCTTCCAGCACAACAGAGGTCAGTTCATCATTCATGTACTGTGCTCACGATCATATAGTCCTCGTAACGATATTCCCGTGCAATTCAACATACTACAGCCAGTAAATTAATCTACATGTTATACTATATGTTATATTATTGAAAACTTATCCAACAAATGTGGAATAGGAAATAATATGACAAAATAACAGAAAAATATATTACGTAGCACAAAAATACATATACAATCCCTACAATTGGACGCTAAGCGTTTTTAAATCAAAAATTTTAAGGAATGCCCTGTATAAGTTAAAAGTAAGTGATCTAAGGAATCGGTTCTTTATTTTGTTCAATTAAGTCAGGTTCTGATGTAATTGCACTCAGTTACCTTAGGACCTATGTGCGGTTACCTCGTGACCTATGTGCGGATACCACGTGACATGTGCGGTTACCTCGTGACCTATGTGCGGTTACCTCGTGACCTATGTGCGGTTACCTCGTGACCTATGTGCGGTTACCTCGGGACCTTCTACCGAAGGGATAAAATCAAGCATTTGATTGATGTTTTAACTTACCTACGTGTAGGAACCGACTTTTTTAAATGGTAGTTTAACGCTAATAGAAGAATAGAAACTAGCCCGTGTCCTTAAAATAATTCTTGTGGTAATAAAATTAGGTAACATACATTAATTGCAGGGCACAGGCCTCTATCAAAGAAATTATTGGGACTTAGTCAGCCATACTGCTCCGTACAAGGTTTGAGGTTCTTTCTGTACATGTTCACCATTTTGTGTTTTGAACACCTTTACAGTTACATTTACTCTATGTATGACTCCCACACAATATTATTTGTATAATTTACGTATTGTTCTTCATTATCACAAGGTTTTTGAATAAAAACACTTAGTTGTAGAGCTTGCCACAAAATGCTACATATTAGAGAGCCTGTGCCTTGTACATTTGAAACGCCTCATACGAGGCTTACCTCTATCGTCCCACCTCACAGTATGTCCTACCTAGCTAAACACATCGCCTCGCTGAAGCACCAATTAACCGATATATTTTTTTAAGTAATTCAAGTAATCCATCAAATTCGATTTCGACTTTGATCATAGTATATATGAGCGGACAGATTTTTAATATCCTTCAGTTTTATATACAACTAGTGACCCGGCCCGGCTTCGCCCGGGTATCACTTATTATGTTGATCCGATCGCTACCAAACACAGGAATGTGCCAATCTGGACAATCCTTGTAAATTTCATCGAAATCGGTCCAGCCGTTTCGCAGTCTATAGGGAACATACTTCGCTTTTTATATACCATTTTTTTTTCATAAAAGTATCCTATACTACTTCTAGTACCTCCAAGAATATGTGTACAAAGTTTCATGATGATCGGCTGAGCAGTTTTCGCGTGAAAGCATAACAAGCAAACTTACATTCACATTTATACTATACACTACAATATAAGTGAGTCCTCTGCAGCCCAAAGCTGAATTAGTTCTAGGTTATTAGGTGATGAGTGACGTTACATACTTACAGATACCTAATTGGCGTGTCAAAAGTGAAGTCGCCAACTGGCGACTTCTAAACCTCCCGCAGTCGTTTACGAATTAAGTCTCCTCTGCTGTGTAATCGTATAAAGCAAACCTCGAGAAAAGTAGTGCTCGTAAATCATTTTTCACAAGTATATAGTCAATTATTCATTTTTGAATGGATGATGGATGATGAATGGAACACGATATCTGGAGGTAAATGGTGATGAGTGCATCATAACCGTTTTACTTTATTTTTTTGATTTTTGAGTACATTTAACTACTTGGGGTCCTCCTTGCGTCCCACAATCAGATGTCAGACGTGTATTTGTCATGTCAATTTCACTGTCAAAAGCGAGTTTTTATGTTATATTCTGAATACTACGATGGATTTACTAATTTAGTTATTTATTAATTGTATACCATGCTCTTGAACAACTTAATAAAGTGTTGCTAGTGTTATGGACGGCTAGTCTGCGAACAATTTTTAACTATGGCAATCTTTTTAAGAAGAGTTTCAGCTATTTATAGATTTTTTTGGAACGATATCTTTTTTCTAAACCTCACTCAGTATATTAAGATGTTTTTGTGTAATGTAAGTGACTGACACATATTTATTTGCAACCAAAGACACATGTCATTTAAAGCACCATACATGTCTTAAAAATCTAAGTAAACTTAAGTAAGTTGCATAACTCCGATATTTGGCTGTCATTGATAAAAGCCCAACTTGCGCACGCTGCCGGAGCAGGGATCACAGCACCGGTGCCGCAGCGCCACCACAGCCTGGACCAGCTCGACATGCTGCACACCCGCGAGTACACCTCGTACAACATGCCCCCCACCGCCCACAGCCGAGCGTTCCGGCGCGACCTCCACACCCAGTCGGCTTACCACCACCGCCCGTTTTGAAAAGGACTGTACTGCAAGAAGTTTCGCCTCTCCGATACGAGGATATGAGGCTGGGACTGTCTAGTGTGTGTTTAGGATTAAGGGGTAGGCGCTTTTGGTGTTGCGGGATTCCTTTTGCTTGCTTAATGTATTTTTTTGGATTGATTTATTGGTATAACATGATTCAGACACTTTATAATTCTTTAGTACGGAAAATATGACACTTTTCATTTCATTTTAGATCAAATATATGTCTAAAGTTCTCTGACTTTTCAAGCAAGACTCATTTTAGTCCTGATTTATTTGTGTTAAGTCTCAAGGTTCAAGAATGAAATTTCCGTTTTGTACTGAATTTTTTTTCTGCCATCTTACAAGAAGGTCTTTTATGCCTTTGCTGTAGAACTCTGGAGACCCTGATTCAGGAAACTGTTTGAAGGGATTTTGTGTAATATAAAATATCATCGTACAGTTCGTTGGGTACGTGACAAGAATATTTTTTCTATGTAAAACATTATCCAAAATGGCGGAAAAAAATGGAAACTGTTAAGTTGGAAGGCGTATTAAAAATTACTCTCATTTTCAAAGTAAAAAAAAACGAAAGTCAAACAATCGAATGTGTTTTTCAAATTTAGAATGTTCTAGTTGTCATATGAAAAAAGTTTCGTTCAGTAATCTCGCACCAAATAGGTTTTATTTTAATTCAATGTGGCCAGTACGTTAAAACGGTAATTTCATATTTAAACCCCCTATTGTTTATTAATGTAAAAAATTACTAAAACGGGAGCATTTAATGCTGATTATTATTTAAAAATATTTATTTTTCAATTAACATTAAATTTTGTTGTCTCTTAATATTGTTTATTTATCAAATAATATATAATAATATTAATAAAATACCAAACAAATACATTTTAATTTTGTCTGTTTGATCGGTGGTAATGTCTTATGTCCCGCGCGCCTTTAGCACAGCTTCTTGCAGTATTATCACTTTATAATTATGTTCATACAAAATATTGGACTTTGTAGCAATTGCTGTGAATTTTAGTTATTATTTATTGTCCCATTTGGGCTGCACTATGGTTTAGCTTTACAGTGGTACTCTAGGCATTTTGTGGGGCGCTGTGGTGATGTGGGGATGAATAAATTACAAAATAATATGAAATACTTGTTAAATGCAATCATATGTGTTACATATTGATAGATCATTACAAAATACTTAGGTTAATCGCTTTACCGCGAAATCCACTGGAAGCCTAATGTCAAAAAAATAAACGAAAGTGAGCCTTATAGCGTGATGAGTCATCAAGACGTCACAAATAATAACACAATCAAAACATGTCGCTGAAGCGCTGGGCGCAACGCAATGCTAACTTCACACACCGAAAGCGCCGTAACTGAGCAAACATTATACAATATTCTTATGTCGGAATGTAGGAACTTTATCAAATAACGTATTTCATCGCACTTTTTATAACAAAATAGTATTTAAACATGTGAAATAAGGTGTTTAATAAACAAGATTGTGGGTTGTCAATAAGGTTCAGTTTCGCATAAAAAAATTCATACTTGTGACGTCACGCCGCGCCCGGGCGCCGCTCGGGGGTTAGAGGGGTTAAACACATAATATTATCAAGTAAAAACTGACCAAGTGCGAGTCAGACTCACTCACAAAGGGTTCGCTATAAAAATTACGTTTGGTGTATGCGAGCCCCCTTAAATATTTGTTTTATTCAACTTTTTAGTATTTATTGTTATAGCGGTAACGGAAATACATCACCTGAGAAAATTTTAACTGCCTATCACGGTTTATTAGATACAGCCTGGTACAGACAGACAGCGGAGTCTGAGTAATAGGGTCGTTTTATCATTTAGGTGCGGAACCCTAAGAGTGGACTCAAAATTAGCCCAATCTTCCTTATATATTAGCTAAAAGAACATGGAATAATGATATGATGACATATGAGTTTTATTAATGTGCATATTAACATTAAAAATTTAAACTCTATGGTTTTTTAACTTATATTTTTCTCTATGGAAAAAGATTACAATACATAAAAACGCGAGTTTCTACTAAAGCCCACTGTCAAAATACGCCTTTTATACGTAAAGGTTATTTCTCATTGCCGGAATAGTTATATATATAACATTTTGTTTGAACTGCTTTGAGCTAGGCCATATTGCAGCGCATGTGGGACTATAACAGTAGTAATACTTGATAATAGAATATATCAGGGGTATAAAATCAAAACTGTTTGTGTCCACTTATTTTTGAAAGTTGTTTATGGTAGCATTTGACCTTAAACTATTTGGTACAACAATGATTTGATCCTAAATGTTTATGGTTTAATACCCCTGACTTATCAAACTGAATGTGTAAGTCAATTAACTTTGTACAATATTTAACTTGTACGTTTTAAATTGTTAAGACTAGTAAAGGTTTTATTAAGTGTTAAGTATCCTTTCACTTCAATCTGGCAACATTTTTCATTATAACTTGTCTAACTCCTTCAACACCAAAAGTGTAAATTTCATAATTTCTTTGCTATTAGATACCCTGTCCAATGTTACCATCCTTAATGATGCTTTGTCTTATAAATTTAACCTATATGTAAGTAATTGTTATAGTAAATATTTTATCGAAGTGGGTTGCCAGTTTTGTGGAAATTAACGAATGAAGTTTCATAGGTTCTATTTTTAAAATAGACTGAGAAAATAACGATGGAAAAAAAGTTTTATTAAAGTTTAAATAATATTAACTTTTAAAATACATTAAAAAAAAATTCAAAGTTCAATTAAGACAATACCATCTCTGCATAAATCCTCTTTGATTTCTTGACTCTTTACATTTTTATACATCTTGTAACACGAAACACATTTCTATAAATGACAGATAGATATTAAAGGAAATTAGAATAGTCCTTTGTTGGAACTAAATAATTTCTCGCAACACTATTTTTTCTAACAGTTGAGATCTGATAAATGTCATATTGACACACATTTTTTCATGTCACTTTTCCCGCGTCTATTTGGTCATAGACTAGACGACGTTGGCCTTAATGCTTATGACGTAATGCTCAATAGAATAAAAATGTCTTTAAACAGCTTTCTAGTCTATTATTATATTTAATTAATCGATTTAAATACTTTGGAATATTTTCGACTTGTAAATAATGTTATAGACATTATCGTATATAGTCCATAAATTGTTGTCTTATACTTATTAATAATTTATTAAGTCTAATAATTCTCGGCATTGTTACAAAGTGTTTGTAACATTATTAACACACAGATTATTATTTTTTTTAATTTAATAATCGGTAAATCAGTATATAAATACAATATATTAGATCGCAAACCTAAATTATAATTGTTATAAAACTTTACGAGAGTTAAACTTAATATATATGATTGAAATGTTTAAGAATAGTTTATTTTATTGTATTTTGACGCTAGTGTATATATATATATATATATATATATATATATATATGTATGTATTTCAAGAGATTGACACGCAGCGATACGGCAGTGTGGTTAAATCTTTAAATATTTCAGGCATGTTGTTGCATGTAATAGCTCACGAAAAGGCCTCCGAGCAAAACTAGCTGTGCCCCGCGGTTACTCGCCCTCGTTATTACATCCTTCCAAGAATCGTAGCGTTTATCTAATGAAAAATAAACTATTTAGTTTGTTTTGTTTATGAAGTTCTGGTGGTAGTTTTTGGATATGGGGTTTGTTTTTAGTGCTATTTTTGTAACAGAAGGTGGCAACACTCAGGCGAAACGTTGAATACTTCTACTTGCCGCCTGTCTTCTGCGAGGTTGTGGTATTTCACAAGTCGAGCCGGCCCACTCGTGCAGCAGATGTTGTTGAGGGATATCACCGTTAGCTATTGATTATTTTCTATATATCAATTTAGAATCTCCTTTTTTCCCATACAACAAATATTTTCGGAAGTTAGACATACAACTAGTTGGATGGGTTATATTGCCCTGCCGTATCCGCTACATGTCTAATCGTTACATTGACAATATGCCAGGTGATCGCGATGTCAAGGTTGTTGAGTTGTTTCGGAGTCTACGAGTGTTGGTCCTCTTGCAGCATGTGTTCCTGTGTGTATTCTGCGTTGTGTGGGTGTTTGGACGTATGTGCTTATTTACTTTTTCCTCCCTCATTCCTTTTATGCAATATTTCATGGATTCCAAGTTAAAAAAAGCCCGACAGAAGTGGTAACTTAAACTTGTCCAAGTTGAACTATTTAATATTGAAATTGCTTTTTATAATCACTTTCAAAAACGATTATATGCTTATTGTCACAGTATATGTCTGTTACACACTGGACACTGATTAGAGAGAGGGGGAAGCGTCTGTCCGAAATACGGTTAGCAGTGTTGGTTAGAGTGAGAGAGGGAGAGCCTGCCTACCGCTGCCGTATGCGCGAGAGAAATGACACAGACTTGCGCCGTAACGCGTAACGTAACGAAGCGGTACCCTCTCATAAGAAGTTGTCACTTCAAAAATTATATTGTTGACCCTATTATTGTTTTTTTTTAATAAAAATCTGGTTAATTCAATTTAGTAAGGATTAACCTGACACGTCTTGACACCCATACCAACGGTATCATCCTTCCTAGGTTAGTTAAGAAAATTAAATAAATATTGACATTAAACAATTAAGATATTTATGTAGTTCAGTGGGAAAATCTGCCAAATAAATATTGGTATCTATCTGTTCGTTGGCATGGTTTGAATTGCAGTGGATTTTCCCTCTGAACTTGGAAAGTAGGCCTAGTAATGCTAGACGTAGATTCTGTGTACGGACTGTGCCTGATGTTGACAGCTCTGGAGGCACTCTCAGTTTTAAGCTTTAATCGTTTGTTCTGATTAAATAAGTTACTATTAAGAGATCTGTTGATATACAAATTGGCTAAACCCAATGACAAAAATTAAAGTAAGACCAATTTATCTGTGAACTGAGCGTCGCTACTGTCGCCACTGTCGCTTTCGTGTTGCCAATTAAAATTAACATGCACAATAATACTTCTGCTTTACCCCGTGACAACTTTTGAATTTTGACCTTTATTTACATTCGAAATAAAATGTATTCTCTTGCTGTGTGAACATGAATCAAAAAGTGATTTACATTTAATAAGGTAAATAGTTAAACTGGCAAGCCCGCATACTGACAATCGTTTGACATTTCAATATGGCGGCTGTAGTTCCAATTTCCGCCACGTCACAGATAAGTTGATCGCATTGTCTTTGTTGTGAGTGAAGAAAATTACATAAAAATTTGCAATTAATATTTTCAATTAGCTTGAATTAATTTTATTTTATAGTACATAATAAATACTTATATATAAGATGAATTAATGTACTCATTGTTATGTACCAAAGTCGATAGACATTTTATAGTATTATATAAGGGCAGCTATGTATATTAAAATGGATTATAAGTAAGTGGTTTTCAAGTTACTCTGTCGGGATTTTTAACTTAAGAACCATCTCGAGCTCGTTTAAATTCTTTAAGCGATCTTAGGGCAATGGAAAATAATATCAAGTAATGAAATATCTAATTTCTCGAATTGTTTTATCGAATTTATTTTTGTTATTTGTTTGTAAAGTTGCTATAAGATGATCAAAGTACAAGATACGGCATTAGAAATTTATATCATCATCTGTTATTTGTTCAGTACATTAAAAAATCTAGGTCCTGTAAACAGATGAGGGTTTAAATTTTGTATGCAACATCTTGTCTCTAGAATTTTAAATGTACATCCATTTTTTTTCTATATTGTTTTCAACAAAGTAACGGTTCGATTAAAACATCGAAATCACTCAAACTTGTCAGATTCTTTGAAATTTTTTTATCATATGTAAAGAATTGCCAACGTGACATTTTTAGGTTATAAAATATAGTCAATGGAAACTTGTTGGTCACGTCTTTCATTAGTTTTTTTAAATCATTAATATAATTTGTGATAAATGCTATTGGAATCCAACCTACTTGACTTGTATCCGAATGAAATGTATTTTTTGTCTCATGTTTTTGTATTGGTGCGATGGATCGGTCATCTTGAAATGTGATGTACTAATGCGTTTTCTGCACGAGTCAGAATTAAACATTTAAAGGTGTTCTTCCAACTGTTGGCCAAACGGTAGTCTAATAAATACCAAAATCACCGAGTGATGCGTTTAATTAGTGCAATTCTTTTTAATTATTCGATAATGTGTCGTTTTCATGCAATCGAGCCGTGGATAGGTATGTTTACATTATATTTTTAGATTTCATTTCAAAGCAGGATGTGATTTTTGTAAACAAATTCTTAAATTCCTAAATATTTTCGAAATCGTTCTAATATATAATATTAACTATTCGTATCTCACGATTTGTACAAAATAACAATAATTCCGATGAAAGTATGAAGTGTAATGGCCGCCATGTTTGTTTACAATAATCATATTTTGCAATGAAACTAGTTATACTTCATGTTGTTAAATGTTGCATAATACATGGTTTACATTACATTTTGTATCAATCTATTTCTGAAAGTTGGGCGCATTTTTTTTTATTTAATAAGATTTTTTTTCTTGAAATTTATGGTTTTCGTCTATGGCATATGCCAAGGATGGTGTCATTTTAAAACATTATAGTCTTAGTCGCATAATAATCATTATAAAAGAAGTAAAAATGCAGATAAAGAATGCTTACTCTGTCTACCCTGTTAAAACTGGAAAGAGCTTTAAGTTTTTGATTGACACTTCTTTAATTTTCTCTTGTTTCAATATTACAGGTGACTTCACTTGGAGTTGTGGTAATTGCGTGGTGCCGGAATCTTGGGAAACATTCCAAAACCCACCCCTCGGAGGAAGTCATCCGAATACGCCGAGAAATGGTTGTAGACCTGGCGCTTGCGCTAATGCCAGAGTCTACCCAAACTACCCCCCGAATAAAAACACCCCAAGAACACCTAGGCAAGTGAGAAACCTACCCTGGGCACCGAACTTCCCCGATGAGAGGTTTAAAGGGCAAAGATGTAGGAATGGTACGGCTCCGTATTGGTGATGGTAGTTGTACATACTTGATGTAAAGTTGTTGTCTAGTTTAAACGATGTGCTATGAACTTGTGTACGCGTTGAAGTGCACGATGTTTTGATTCCTTGTTTGAATGATTTCAATGGAATTCGGGATAATATTTTATGCGGGTAGATGCGTTTTGTATAAAAAATAAGTTGACAGTTTGTTAATGTGTTTTTTAAATTTCCGGTTGACTGTCAGGTTTGCGAACGTGCATATAGTTTGTGCCCATGAGTTCACTCGGAAGGTGAACGATATATATTTTAATAGATATATTTGCAGTATAAATGTTGTGTCGTCTTAATTGCCATAGAATCATGAACTTCTACGATATTAGGGAGTAAAATGTGATATATTTTGGCAATACGACATCGAGAGATAGTTTACCTATGGCGTAGACTAATAGAGTTCGTGTTTGTTTGTAAGGGGGCTGTAGCGCCCTCTAGTGGGCGCTAGAGCTTCGTGGAGGTGGTCCAAAGGCAAATAGGGCACCATGACAAGTCAGTACAATTAATTAATGGTCATGACTACGACGAGCGTGAATAAGAGAGAGAGAGAGAATGAGAATTAATTTTAAATTTGTGATAATTAATATATGACAGACATAAATTGGTATAGCTAATTACCATATATAATTTAAAAGCGTTGGATTTTTTTTCTTGTAAAGGTATTCCATGACAGGTTTTGAACCTGTGGTATACTTGTCTATAGCATCCGAGCTTGTGTAATATTTTTGGCGATATGAGTGAAGATTGTTTTGTTGTATGGAGATTAATGGGCGATCTTGTGGCTTGCTCCCGTCGCGTTGTATTTTATTTAAGGAATTGTAAATATCTGAATTAGTGATTGGAAATGCCGTGTCTCGTTTGTGCGTTCTTTTTTTTTAAATTATAAATATGTTTTTCTCGGATCGCTATTCGTGACCGTATGTACAATAAAGCCTTCTTTCACCCGCTGGCATAGCTTACGAAAACTATGAGTAGATTTATGTTCAATTTAATTGTACGTTTTTGTATGAGAAGTGTTTTTTAAGTTGATTTTGTTTGCTGCGAGTCAGTACACTATGTATTTTGTATATTGAGTTGTAATGTGTACTTTAATACAGTGAGAGTAAGGTTGTATTTCCTAAATGAGCTGATAATTTGTGTATTTAATTAATGATTGGAAAGTATAAACTCATCTAGTTTAGGATTATTCAATTCAAAATACCCACTTATGGTAAATGTCGATTTTTAATTATTTATTTAGAAATACCCTACAAAAATGTCAAGTCACAAATATACCCTATGATGTGTGCCGTTTCCTAATCACAAATTTAATGTGAGAGACGGAGATTGTATCACATACATACAACTTAATATACAGTTACGTATCATTGGATCGTTTTTTTTTTTCATTTTGATTCTGTATTTATTGTATTACCCAATTTTAACATTTTTTAAAAAAAAATTCAGTTACTTTATTATTAAAGAAGGACGCAACTGTCTGTTTTTTAATTTTGCCTTAAACTACTGTTTTATTAGTGTTGCCACTTAGTATTCATTTAAATTTATAATTACATTGAATTAATATAAGACTAAAACTGATAAGTAACTTTAATATAATATAGCAAATAGGGTTTTTTAATTGAGTTAGTTTTAAACGAAGATTTAAATGTGAGCAATTAATTCACACACAAATTTCATCTATATTAAATTGAACGTGTAATAGACACCCGTCATAAACTCTTATATAGAAATCAATCGTGGGTTTCCACTGAAGTAAAAACTTGTCGCAAATACAAGCTTTCTCGTTTTCTCTGAACAGTTGAGATGACAATATATCTTGTGTTTTGAAGTCACCCTAGGTCACACATTTTACGACGAGATAGCGATTTTTCGATATCATTTTTGTTCTATGGTTTCACCCGCATCAAGATAGAATTTTTGTAAATAAACAAACGTCACTTACTAAACATGGCGGCCTTTCACACTTTATACTTTCATCGGAAATTTTGTAATTTTGATCCGAGATAAAGAAGTGAAACTAATAATTTCGATAGCTAATGAATTGTTAAGGTATTGTGAGAGAAAGTCTTGTAAATTCAAGAATTTCAACATAAAAGGTAAGGTTACATTTGTTTACAAAAATTCCATCATGACGTCATTAGCAATTGAATAAAAATCCTCAAATTAACTTTACTACGGCAAAAGATAGTAGAGACTTGTATGATTGCCATGTACAGCTAGTTTATTGGCCTTTACAATGAATAGAGAGCATAATTACAGGTACATTTGTCAATAAAAATACGAAAGGATGACATTAAGTCATATTGCCGTTTCACTGTTGACAGATTGGTTAGAGAGGCAGAGTAAAAAAAAATATTTCATTTTGTTTATGGCAACATAACAAGGTTAATAATTATTAATATGCTGCCGTATCCAAGGCAGGAACTTGGCTAAGTCTGTGAAGACGACGTAGTGCTTCGGGTCGCATCTGTACTCGTTCTGTCTGGCCACAGATAGCGAGACGAGACCTCTGAGGTACCAGGAGTCGTTCATTTCGAACACCATGCCACCGCCGCTGTCACCGTTGCAGACTGAGGTACCTGTTATATCACAAAATGAAGGTTGTACATATAATTTCGATTTTTCATTTATGTCCAAATACAATTAAAATATAAACAGATTAATATTCTTTTACGAGCAATCGTTTCACCTGATATAAAGTGACCGCTTAAAGGCACCTGCAACAAGTTTGCAGGTCCGTCGCCGACATTTAACGGACAGATGGGGGTATTAAACTTAAAAAAGGAATTTCCTTTTTCTACCCATCCTTTCCCCCGTCAAATCCTTCTATCTCTTTGCCATCCTTTCATTAAAAAAGGACAGGAAGAAGATGATAATACAAAAAGTAGCAGGTATGCCATTTGCGTTCGAAACGTGAGACTCCAAAAGCATCCTGGTTAGGAAGCTTTTTCTTTTTTTACATACACACCTTTAAGTGACAAACATTAGCTATCCTATTGTGACATGTGTGATTGCTGTCACAGTCTTTTGACTGGTGATTTTGTACGAGTATAACTAGTGTATCATATGTATAGTACAAACATATATTGATTTAAACTTGAATAAAACTGCTATTCAATAAACGGCTAATTGAAATGTGGAAATATAGTACATATGGGGCCCAGATTCATATAAGTTTACCGATGTTTTGTCGAGGTTTATCGAGGTGTCGGCATGTAATGCCACCTTGTGTTATCAATGGGCACTAAAGTCGCCATAGTGCAAGTATTTGAAGGTTAGTGTAGTGTTAGGTTAGAGTTGTATAATAAAATATAAATGTTAACAATGTTCACTGTCATGCAAACTGCTGTATGGAGATTACAGCTTATTTTTATTTTGTAAGTTTTATTATCTTCACAAACATGCATGCAATGATGTTATAATAATAGTAGAAGGCTTGAAAGCGTCCTAATTAGGACGCTTTTTCTATAGCTTATGTTATAATAAGAATGTGACACTAGGTGTCTACATTCTTATTATTATTTCAATTACGCTATCCTTTTTACACCATTTGACAAGTGAATGTTGCTGTCCTTGTCTTGGGTACACTTTTGACAGGTGATTTTGTACGAGTATGACGTATCTATGGTATAAAATATCATGGTGCATGACTCTATCAAGCTCGGCCCATGAGATTGAGTTTATTGACAGCACGATATGTCGCTTGTCAAATGTCAGATTATCTATGGTTTTCGAATTCGCTATTTTCGTTTTTGTTCAAGATTAGACAATTACTTGATGGTTTTTTAAAGATTTTAATAAGGTTCTGGTGTTAAATTAATCCAAACTCTGGATTTGAATTAACAGGAGGAAAGGGGATTCACTAAATGAATAAGAAATAATACTAGCACTGATTTCGTTTTAGTAAATTTAGTTGTTGCAGACTGTTAGTGATATTAGGGTTAAAAATAGTAAACTGCTATACTTATTGAGCAGTTTGACGTATCGGGAAGCTTCCACGTGAAATATCTGTAACTGTGATGTAGGGAGAGAGCAAATTAGGAAGCTTTTGATGTTAGGTTTAGCTTAAATGATCGAATAAAACCTACTTTTCCTGTATCCGGTTCGTTTATCGAGGGTCCCTGTAATGAATTAAGCATTTGTAATCGGCCGACATATAATCTTGTAGGTACGTTCATCAACTAAAATCCCATATTACGTGAGAATAACAATAAAATAAATCAAGAAAACTGGCACTTTTGGTAGCTGGATTGGCCACTTACCGTCCCTGTAGCCGGCGCAGTACGTATACTGCGAGGTGAACCTCGCGAAGAAGTCGCTATACGACCTGATGCAGGTCTCCTGGTCCACGACGGGCATCTCCACTAGAGTCAGCTCCTCTGTCGCCACGCCAGTCTCGTCGAAGCCCCAACCGACAACCTTGAACGAGATGTGTAAGCCAAAAATTAATAAATATTTACTTTCCCATTGTTCCAATTCTTACAAAAGAAAAGAGGACCAGGGAAGCCAAGACCAAAAGAAAATAAACGCTGTATCGTATCATCAAGAGGAAGGCACAATACCTGGAGTCATGACTCCCAAGGATGTCCAAGGACTGGAGATTGACGGTTAAGAGCAAATTAATATTATTACAATGTCTGTCTGTCCAATCCATGTGGGTATAAAAGCAACACTAAAAAGTTTATTGCAAATTACCTGCCTGACGCCAACTCTCCTGGAGAATAGCTACCTTGGATTTTAATATTACAACATTTTTTATTGAGGTCCCGAAAGATCGGAATTTTCGCTTAATTTCCTGAGCAAACATTCACTCCCGAGTCCACTTCAGTCGACCGCAAAATAAACTTACAGCGCCCGCAATATCCACTCAGCCAATTAATTAAGCTTCTAATTGATAGCTAACAATTTCCCGCCAATATTTTTACAAATGGCCGGCCTGTTTGGCTGATGATTTCTACGCTATTGATACTTCGTTCGTTCGGGCCGCATGATTGGCTTTTAATTAATGTTATGAGTGAAGAGATTTTTGTGTTACGAATTTTTTGAAAATATGACCGATGATATGTTTATTTCTATATGTTTTTTTGTTATTTCGTATTGGTCCTTTGACCCGGATGATTTGGTTTTAGTTAAAAAGTATACAGTTATTTTACTACAATATGAAAGTGGTTGGTATAGTAGATTTTCATTATCTTTGGCGAAATAATAAATGTAGCTACGGCAACAGAGTATAACCGGCACGCAATTTCTTGTTCTATATGATATACAAGTTCAATTGATAAATATACTTACAGAACCTTTTTTGCCGATAACATTTCTGAGTTCTGTCTGGTCGTCCGGCCACATACAGGCTGGTAGTACGAAATCAGTGTACTGCGCCGGCTCTATCATCTCCAAGATGGCTACATCGTGACTGAAGGATGATGCGTTGTACTGCGGATGGACTGTTATCTCGTTCACCTGAAAATACATAGAATATAGACAAATTATGGTAACTGTTTGACGGGCCGGTTGGCGTGGTTTGTAAGATACTTGCTTTTCGCGCCGCAGGTCGATTCGATTCCCACCCAGGACAGACATTTGTGTGCATGAACATGTCTGTTTGTACTGAGTCTGGGTGTAATAATATATGTATTTACAAAAAAAGTGGTAAAAGTAGTATATCAGTTATCTGGTTGCCATAGCACAAGCTGTGCTTAGTTTGGGATCAGATGACCGTGTGGGAATATGTCCTGGGATATTAATATTATTATTATTGTTTCCAAGGTGGCAAAGACGCAAGCCGATCACTGAATGTTATGCTAGCTTTGACAGCAACATTTGAATCTATCACAAGTCTTTTTGATAGACTGGGGTGGACTCGTCATACCAAATGCCGAAGTATAAACTTCCCTACTTTACGCTTGCGATATAATTATTCTAGGTTCTTTTATTATTAGCTGAACTTTTTAGTTTGAGTACCTTAGTATCATCATGCGTTGTAACTGTACCAGAAATGGCCAAAATTAGATCAGAAATTCTGCATGTTTTCGAAAATAATAGCTTTGTAGATACAAAGAGAATACTATAAGTAAATATTGCTCGCATTATGCCGGCGGACGGACTGGGGAGTCTCGGAATGAAGGCTATCCCTAGTAATATTATAAATGTGAATGTAAGAATGTTTGTTACACTTTCACGCGAAAACTACTCAACCGACCATCATGAAACTTTGTACACATATTCTTGGAGGTACTAGAAGTAACATAGGATACTTTTTATGAAAACAAAAGTTTTTACGAAAAATAAAATGTTTGTCAAAAATCTAGCTAATTCAACGCCATCCCTACTTAATGTTATAAAAGCGAAGTATGTATGTTCCTTATAGACTTATAGACTCCGAAACGGCTGGACCGATTTCGATGAAATTTACAGGGATTGTCCAGATTGGTGCTCCTGTGTTTGGTAGCGACCGGATCAACATAATTAGTGGTACCCCGGGCAAAGCCGGGGCGGGTCACTAGTTTATAATAATTTCCTCCGTGAGTTTGTTTGATGATAAAACCACTTACCAGGCGTATCTGCACTCCTCGTACGGACGTCCTCAGGTTGTGCTTGCCGAGGTAGATGGTGAGGGTGTTCTTGTTGACGACGCGGCTGGAGCCCTTGCGCGTGACGCAGTGCGCCGCGGTGATGACGTGCAGGTGTGTAACGAGGGTTCCACCGCAGATGTATTTGCTATCCACGGTCTGGAAATTGCATATAGAAATCAATATAAAAAAAGAAACTGACGACATCGACGC
Organism: Papilio elwesi; assembly: GCA_029849275.1. Classification (NCBI taxonomy): domain Eukaryota; kingdom Metazoa; phylum Arthropoda; class Insecta; order Lepidoptera; family Papilionidae; genus Papilio; species Papilio elwesi. Next base: position 5,922,640 of record CM056707.1, on the reverse strand, counting down.
GCAGCCCAAGATACCGGGCTTACAGACAGACAGACAACAAAATTTGCAGAGATACAATTTATTATATTCATCGACTAAAGGTATAAAGTAGTGGATAAATGTTTGTATGCAGAAATATTTTCCCTTCTTAACTTATTTGACCACACGCGTGTTTTTCTGGCTATAAATAATTACGAAGATTGGCAGGGTGTTTTTATTATTTATAGGTAAGACGGAAACACTGACTCTGGCAACTTATTCCAATTCTCTGTCCTTTTCCAACTCATGTGGGGACGGTACAGTATGATTTAAGTCCATACTGTTTAGGTTTCGGCTACAGTTTTTACGGCCGGCCTTCTCCAGCCCTCCTTGGAAATAATTGCAAAATGCAATCCGTAAAACACCGACAGATATGTAATGTATATTTACAAACATTAGGGTTAGGAGATGCCTGCATGAGGCGGCAAATCGAAGTCTTACCTGGGTTTGATAAAGAGCTATCTGCCACGGCCATTGACCTTCCAGGGTGGGTTTACCGTTCACTACCAGCGGGTTGGGTTTGTTTATCACCACCCTACCGCAACGACTCTGAAAACAAGGAATTAAAATCTAATCTGAATCACGATACTATAATGCCTCACATTGTTGAATTCCTCCTCTCCTCCATTCAATAGCATGATTTCATTCTTTTTTTATGGACGAATGAGTCTTACAAGCATTAGTTCGCCGGACTCATATCTGTGTATTTACTCTTTTGATCGAAGACCTGGAGCTTACAAACTTTTCCTTCAGCTACCTTGTTTTGTTAAGGGCAAACAAGAAGAGGGTCGCCTACTGTTAAATGATTACCACTGCCTATGAATATCGTCAACACTTGATATGTCGGATGCCGGCCTTGAAGGATTCGGAAATACTGCTGGAGAGATCACTCCACAAGGAGGTTGTGCGTAGCAAGAAGTTCCAATAATAAACACAGCAGCGTAGCGTAGAAGCGCATGTGGGACTATGATGGCGAATTATGGGACAATGAGACAAATGACGTTTAATTTGAAATAGATAACGAACCTTTAAACGCGTACCCGTTTACGCAATTACAACGCGTACAATTTATAAAAACCTTCGTACCTGTTTTGGCTCAGAGACTAATGGGATAGCAAACTCATTTCAATTTAAGGTATTTTTCTGACGCCCTTACTACATTTTTAACTACCTTAATAATAAGTTATTAAAATGAATTCCTAAATATTTAATGCTACATTCAACTGCTCGTCAACCGGTCGATGACGTAACGGTACACAGGTCACTACGTCCGCAGTGATTATTCATGTATATAGGTATATATTTCGAAGTAAAATCCAGTCGGACGTATTTACAAAAAAGAAACAACGACATCTATCTATCCACATTGACAAAACTAGAATGTATCTCTTGGTATGACGTAGCAAATCGTCGGAATGCGAACCGGATGCGTTAATAAAATCAACTTGGTACGTATAGCCGGCGGGGCTTTACCGGGGCTTGGTATTGAATCGCATATTTCTGTCTTTTTTATTGCTTTTTAAATTAGTTTTGTATTTAAAACGTTTCAATGGAAACGAGTTTGGACCTTCATTGGGACCTTCAATTGTTATTTTAAAAAAATAAGTGAATTCTGACTTTGATGATCTAAGGTTTTTGCGAACAAAGAAAATATTGTAAAGGGTTGAATATTTTTAGGGTTTATGCAGGAAAGAATAGTTAAGAAGGAAGACAAGAAATTGATGGGAAGGGTAAGGGTAAGGCATATTCCTAAAAACGTAATGAATCAATTTGTTCTACGGGCACGGTCTTTGAGATTGGTCTGAGTAGTTTTGTGTAAGGCCGTGGTATTTTTATGTCGTCTTGGCCCATTCATACGACATTTCAAATAACAGGGCTGGGTTTTTACCGAAGGAAAAAATTTGTGCGATACTGTACCATACTTAAGGAATTTAATAATTATGTGCTTGGTTCTAAAATGACTTGACAATTCAACGTAGATCGTATCTGTTCATCCTTTTAGATTTCTTTTCTTTATAGAAGAAGGTGGCAAACGAGCAAGCGGATACCCTGATTTTAATAATCATCCGCAACAAGCAAATGTGTTGCAGATGCGTAGCACACCTTAATGGACACAGTAGGGCATAGACAGGAAACAGGATATTTCTTTTTCCCCACCAACCACCTCCCCATCCAATGCTCTTCCCATTCCGATCCTATCCGTATGAGGAAAGGGTGGGGAGGGGAAGAGGACTGAAATTAGGCTTCTTGCACTTCACTCGACAGGCGAAACGCAGAGTACTTCTACTTCACGCCCGTTTTCTGTGAGGTCGTGGTATTTCACCGGCCGAGCCGGCCCATTAGTGCAACAGACGTTGTTGCGGGCTCTACCACAGTTTTACCACTTATTTCTAAGCGTAGAAGGTTTTCTAGCTCCTTCTGATTAGGTCCCTGCAGTTTATAGTATTGCGTTTTGTGTATTCTTTAATATACATAATAATATTGTTTGAGCACATTTACTTTTCCTGTTTTGCTGTGTTTGCTCATAAAACTTAACTTCGGTCATGTCAAAAAAAATGTATAAAATGTCTAGGTCATATTTTACATTGAATCCAATCAAATGAGAACACTAACGAGAATAATATTTGACATTTGAGTAAATTGGATTGTGATGGAGGCAAGATTTATAAGATATTTTCCCCACAAAAATCAACAAATACGACATTGTACGAACATTTTGTATGATTATGTTGATTTCACCCCCCTTTAGTTGACCTTCATTAGTCCTCCGCCAGTCAAAAAATTTGGTATTTTCGACTACCAAAAAGCCCCGAGAAATATCGTGATAAAGCCACAATGAATGATGAAGATACATAACACGCCGGAGTCCTGAGTTCGATATCTAGCGCTACCATCAGTTGTCCGTTAATTTTAACTTTAATTAAAAAGTAGTAACTAATAAATATATGTATTTAACAAGCTATACGATTAACACTTTACGTCGACTTGTCATAAGCACTAAACCAATATACGGTTTAGTGCTTATGACAAGCTATTCAAAATAGGTCAATATATTTAGGTTATAGGAGGTGACAATAGAACAGATATACAGACATACATACAAATATACAGTTACGTTACCTTTGGGTTACGATTATTGTTACTCTTGTTATTATTGTAATTGTTGTTGGAGTCTCCGTTGGAGTCACTCGGCACTATGATGGTCTGCAGACCTCCGCCGAAGTACACGCTAGGGTCCGGCTTCCTGCATAACAGGTAAAGCCAGTATAAGCCAGAGGCAAAAGTAGCTAGTAAATGAAAATCTCTAAGACTAACCCCCTGATTTTGTTCTTCTGGTCACCGCAATAGTTTAGCTTCTGTTAATCTGACATTTTTCTAACCAGTTTAATTCTATTACGTAAATATGACAGCAGTGTCATAACAGGAGTAAAGCACAGAAGTTCAAAGTTCAGAGAAATGTTTCTCTGCTTGTCTTTTGGCTTTACAACCATTTCACAAAGCCATTGGTCTACCAGGAAGGAAGCTGATATGCTGAGGAAGAATCCTCCAAGTGGTCTTTGTTCCAAGATGTTTCACATTCATTTTGTGTGTAACTTCACAGACGTGAATCCAGACTAAGGACTCTCGTTCTGGAATGGATTTTTTTTATTCCATATATTGTTCAGATAATCATCGAGTACAATGTAAAGGAACAAGAATGGGGATGACCATAAGTTGAAAAATCTCGCGCTAAAGCGAAGCTGATGGTGTATTGATATGATTGTCAAATGCGTACTTACCTTACGGTATCAAAATCTTCGATTTCCGCGCTGCTCTCAGTGGTGGAGGTGGTACCATAAGAGGCGGTTGTCAGACCGAATATACTGTTTGGCCTGTTGCCAGACTGCGACTGGCCGCTGTAGGGCGATGGGAAAGGTTAGAACTACAAGAAATTGTTAATAATTGTCCAGAAGATAGCGTCTCTAAAGATTTATAAACTACTATAATGATCCAATAAAAAGCAATAGAGAAAATAAAGGAATGGACAGCAATGCAATTCTCATGCAATGTTGTATTAGAAGAAAATGTTCGTTGCAACTGTAAGTTTACATAATAAATTGAAAATGAACGGTTACATTTAAATATAAATAAATGAAACCAAAGCGTTGACATTTATATGCATGAAAAATACTACAAAACAACGAATATGTAAGTAGTCAGTTTTATGAATATAATTTATCTTAGACAGAGAGATGCAAAGGACCAAGTTCGAAGAGGACTCACATCACAAATGGGTTGACATTGATCTGGTCTATCGGTGGGTTCGCTGTGGGTACGTACACTGGACCAGAGCTGGACGGAGTACCGTGGACTGGCCTGGTTATTGGTATATCCTCCGGCCTAATTGACGGTCTACTCTCAACTGGTCTGGTCGAGACCGGTCTTTCCACCGGTCTCGTCTCGACCGGTCTAGACCCGACCGGCCGGACGGTTTCTGGTCTGGAAGGTCTCGTGGAACTGGAGTCGAGTAGACTGTCAGCCGGTATGGGCGTGTTGGCGTTGCATATCTCCCGGCCATTGAGTCGTATGGCCTGGAGGCGCGGTATGGGCGTCGTCAGCGAATTGTACTGGACAAAGAAGCGCACGGCCACCGCCGGCCCCGGATGGATCTTCATTTTCGTGTTCTCTATTTTAAAGTCTATATTGTCTGTCGTTGTTACATCTCCAACCCAGTTCTAAAAGGAAAAATGACTTTATAAGTTAATGTTTAACTAATGTGTTGCAATTACGATCCCATTGCCATTAAGCACATTGCCCAGACAAGGATGAAGCAAGGGGTAAGATTTCCTTTTCCTTACCTTTTCTTATTAGAAAAGGGTGGAAAGGGTATGAAGACAGGAATCACGTCTCCGGCACTTCACTCATCGGACGAAACGCAGAAATACTTCTACTTCACGCCTGTCTTCTGTGAGGTCGTGGTATTTCACCGCCCGAGACGGCCAATTCGTGCAATAGATGTTGTTGTGGGTTGGGTTACCACTGTTAAAATTTAAAGCAAAGCGGACGTAGCCCAAACTAAAGTTAGTTGAACAAAATATTTTAATGTTCTTACCCCGAGTATATCAGCCTTGGTGTCGAGGACGACATTAAGCCAGAGGGAGTGTAGCGTGCTGTCTGTGGAGAGGTTAACGACGCCGTACCACCTTCCCGGCTCTGTTCCCGAGGGTTCGTATTGGAATACATTGGGACAAGGGGAGCGTGGCGTGCTGGCCGAATTAGATGAGCTCTGCGAGTGATTGGGCACCGCCAATGCTAGCAATAGACATGTAACCGCTACGATCTGTTACAAAAAACACATATTTCATTGCATAGAATTCTAGACGTAGTAGTACGTATACCAACCGTATTGGTTAATATTTAAGAGTGGTAATAAAAGTAACCGTAGTAAAGTAACCGACGATGGATAATGGAGCTGATTAGAGACAGGTGTGCCAGGACCACGCCAAACGGTCAATTGAACACTCTTACAAATCTTTATAATTCACGCTGATACTCCAGCCTCTAAAGACGGGATTATTTCTTCATGGGCTTAAGCAAACTACCTAAAGCTGAGTAAACTACGTTATTGCATCGGACGTAACTTGTACGTATCAAAACCTTATTGCAGTAACCTTCATTGTTACGCGCCAAAGTAATTAACTATAAAATACGGTTTTTAATCAAAGAGCTAGACCGGTTGAGTATTCGCGCGACGCTCAATAGACAAGTTCGAGAAGTAATTCAGTTTAAAGGTCGCGGCGTGTTTTGCAGACGATACACTTTAAAAAATTTAAACTCGTAGATCGTAATTAGATGTTGAACACCATAATTTAGCATATTATATTATATTATATTATTATGATATATAATACTAGTGACCCGCCCCGGCTTTGCCCGGGTACCACTAACTATGTTGATCCGATCGCTACCTAACATAGGATGTGCCAATCTGGACAATCCCTGTAAATTTCATCGAAATCGGTCCAGCCGTTTCGGAGTCTATAGGTCTATACATACTTCGCTTTTTATATACTATTTTTGTCATATAAAGTATCCTATGTATCTAGTACCTCCAAGAATATGTGTACAAAGTTTCATGATGATCGGTTGAGTAGTTTTCGCGTGAAAGCGTAACAGACAAACTTACGTTCACATTTATAATATTAGTAGGGATATATTATTCTAATCCTCATTTGTTTTATTGCGAGCCAATATAAAGGTCCGTGGAGTTCATATTTGATAAGTGACCGCTAAATATTATGAACAGGTAATAAATACCCGCCAATACTCGAGTGCCAATAGCCCAATGGTTAAGACTACATACACAGCATGGTCGTGGGTTCGTATCCGACATTCGACTATTATCGTGAACCATTTACAACCAAGTTTAACTGTGGTTGGGAATGGTTAAAAGAAATATTAGTAACATGCCCAGTAGGGTTGGCGTGTCAGGCGGTCAATCGTAAAAAACTATAACCAAAACCTATTACAGTATAGACTACGGTCGTACTCTGCCGAGCCCACATAAAAAGTGGGGCAATAGCACGGAGAAGAAGGTACATCTATAAAATGTTTTTACTTTACACTGTGAGGCATTATGAACCCTATTGCTTAGACGCCGAAGGTACTGAATTAGTTTTGTTAATTTACCAAAATCTTAACAAATTACATAAAAACATTGACGACTCTTGTTCCTCATTCTAGCTAAGTCTGAGCTTGCGTCAAGAGACGGTTAAACAAAAATAATTGAATTCCGGATTCGAACCCGAACATATGTCAGACAGTCTACATTTACAATATACAAATAAATAACATATTTGTGAGTGCTTTTTTTTGCTAAATGAACGCGTAAACAACTCGTTCGAATCATTTTATACAAAATATCAAAGTTATTCTTAAGTTATCCTTAAGTTCTACGAAGTAAATATAAATTAAACGAACACGTGGTCATGCAGTGTGAACAATTGTTGCCAAGTGTCGGACTTAATTGTCAATTAGTTGTATTATTACGTAATAATGAAACGAAGAAATCAAATCAAAAAAGAAAAAAACCCGTACAAATAATGAAGTTACCTTGTAAACGAATGCATATTTGTAAATTTAAATTTAATGTGCGCTGTTCCTTATTGTGTATGGCGACTCCTAGTACTTCTAGATTCGCACAAACATCTCAGGGGAGTGACAGAAAACCAACGTGACACGGGATCTTGGTCCTATGTCGGTAAAACTGAGTCACGCTGTTGCCACAAGTGTGTAATATAATTTTGCTTTTTTATTTAAATATGTTTTTTATGGCAATAAATCATTTGTTTATTATTTTTGTTATTAAAATTACGTTAAATTCAATGTATAGTATTTGCGTTAGTATAAAAAAACATTTTTATATTATAATAATTTACAATTAAAGCTAGAATCAGAAAAATATTAAACAAAGATTTAATAAACCTTCCCCTTAAAGGTTGGTAACTTAATTATACTTAATTTACTTTATTTCTGCTTAATTGAAATCTAAAAAAAATCTTGAAATCTATCATCATGTGAAGGAATTACTTGAATCGTTTCTGTAGCTTCAAGTTAAATATGCATTTACAGACATACAAACCTATCTTTCTCACGATATGATTATAGATTTAGTTTCTATGTAGATAGTCAATCTGTTAATGAAGTTGAGCTGCGGTCGCCAAGAAGTGGCTAAGCGTTACTTTAAATGATCTGATTACAAAGAGCCTTAAGACAAAAGTATAGTTTGAAAGAGAACCTAGTAACTTAAATTCAGGAGTCATGCTTCGGACACGTTGAAAGGGTTAATGAAAGAAGATTGACAAGAGAAATAAATAACGCAAAAGTGAGTGTTGGAGGAGGCGTCCTAAGCGAACTTAAATCGACCACATTGGTGACATACGGTAAAAGTACCCATGATCGACGAGTATGTATGAATGTAGAAGAAGCGAGAGAGGTGTGTGAGTACACAGACACATCATGGATTACAATATAACTCATAGCGTGACAATTCTATGCTTTTTATCTTTTCCCTGAAAGAATTGGTGAGCACAATCTGCGTTGTACTCACCCTTCAAGGCCAACAGAATAAGGAATCCAGGGTCGTATATGTTAGCTAGCGGTCAAATGTCATTTGAGTTTCTAGAAACATGATCGACAATTTTTTCTTATGTTATGGGAACTGAAATTGACTTGACATTTGCTTGACAGTAATGTTAACTGAATGACATTTTGACAAACGTTTTCGAACTTTATCAAGTGGTAAACTTTTGACATTTATAATATTTCACACGTGACATACAAAGAAGCGGTCATCGAAATGTGATTAGAGCCGAGTTAGGTAGTTTGTTATTTGGTGATTAGGTAATTTGCAGGTAATGGCGGCTGTTAGCTCCCCCGCCCACCCCTTGCAATCACCCCTGCCACCTCGGCAACGTGAAACTATTACATCGTCTCTGGCAACAAGACGCTTCTAATTGGGGGACATCTTGTCTATTGTCTTTTTAATTTTGACACAGTGTCACGTTGACTTTTAGAACAGGTTATTTTGTAATCTTTACGTTCCTTGTATTAGTAATAATATATTTTTGTGTTATTCTTTCGTTAGATTGTTTATTAGTAAATTAATTGTATTATGAGTTTGTATATTTAAGCCGGGGATGGGGCTACAATAACCAGTATGATGTTGAAAGGATGAAGAAAGTTGAATATCGAAACAAATTTATGCTGCAGAGAACTGGCGGTTGTTGTGCCAGGGGCCGTCCAAGGAGAACTTATATCGACCAGATTAGTGACATACTAAGGTGCCAGGATCGAGCTAAACTGATCGCTTAAGAAAGTATCTACCAATATATTTATAGATTTACATTTATAACATAAAAGCAATGAACTCGGCCGAGTGCCGACTAAATAGGTATATACAACTTCCATACTGGCCACTAACATTGATCATGTTGTATAAAAAACAGGAGTAAAATGTTGCAAGTCGCAAATAATGCGAATGTCTTAAAATTAGTGTAAATACTGCAATCAAAGATGTCACATATCTCTAGATACGTAATCGGGGTGCTGAACCCACCTATGAGTTGCCATTGGTTACTTCGTAAAATCCTGCCATGGTTCCCTCGTAAGTCTCAATGTATCGTATTTAAAAAATGACGGTTTAAACTTGGCCTCGACTAGATAAAAGTGCACGAACACATTTCCAAAGTAAATATTCAATTATGGGAATTTTTATGCACAGCTAATATTTCAGAAATGTTAATCGCCTTGATTTGCCACGTGCTCGGTGCAGGAAACCTCGCAATAACAAGTAAGGAAAAATAATGCGACGCCGTCAACAATGGCAATCCGACTTTCATTCTTCACTTCCTAGGTCGTTAATGCACCTGTCATTCTCAGGCTTTATACAATTGTTTATTATAGTTTGTTAAAAATAGCTTGATTAGAATGACAGCTTTCTAACTGACAGGATGTGTCATGTGCACATGTCAAGATACATTTGAGAAATCTAATACATAAATAATGACTGTCACCGATTGATCAGTAAACAACACTAGTAATGCCATGTTCAGACATGTCAGTTTGAAAGCTGTCATTACAATCAAGCTATTCTTAACCTGTAATTTTCTAACGTTTTAAAAGTTTTTTTGTCGCAGACATTTGAATAATTAATAAGAAACTGGATAAATTATTTAGAAACGCCACGGACATAAACATTTTTATCATAATCTATTGTGATATTGATTTATTTATGCAAGGAGTTTTTATATGATATTTCCTCTACACCGTTTCCATAGAGAACAATCATGCTTTAATTATTGGCGCTTTTAAAAATTGCAACTAACAAGTATATACCTCTTGTTGCTTTAAGATCAAGGAAAAACTACCTCACAAATATAATTGATTGAAAACAATACAGTTAAGAGTTACTAAAGAATTGAATAGGAAATAAATTATCGTTTACATTATTTGAGTGTTCTAACGCTTCCCGCCCTTTCTGATGGCTCGACGTTATCCTGGAGAACATTATAAACTAAAGTAAATCATCAGCGTAGTAAAATTACAATTGTAAACAAACTGATAACTAGAAGTAATGTTAGTTATTGATTCTATATCATGAGGTTATCTCAGCTTTGAGAAAGCAATGCCCAAAGAATAATTAATAAATAATAGTACATAGACTACACTAACACAGACGATTTTGACACGATGTTGCTTTATGGAAAATTGGATTTTGGATTGCTACTTGGTGGGAACGTATTTACGTTTGTTTGTATGTAACGGAATATTTTAATGTGAATTGAAGACCTTCTTAACGTCGGTATCATTTGAATCGTTGCACACTTATCAAGGACCGATTATAATAATAAATCAGCCTTTTCTAGAATGTTCCCCACTGCAGGGAATGTGCTGTGCTGTAATCCACGCTGGCCCAGTGCGGGTTGGTGGATGTCATGCCGGTTTCCTCACGATGTTTTCCTTCATGATTTTTGGGATGGGAGCAGTGGTGTAGGTTGCGGGTTCGAACCCAGGCAGGCGCTTTACTTTGTGTAATTTATTTCTTCATGACTGTTCCAAAAACGGTGACAATGAAATAATTTATATGGTTTTTCCAATTATCCTCACCAGGATCGCCGTCACGATGCGCTATATTTATTTATGATTCAAAATAAGCATTCTTATCTCACGTGAATGTTCATACTGACGTAATTATAACTGTCAAAACTGTCAGTCATAGATTGTAGTCCATACTGTATAGGTTTCGGCTATGGTTTTTACGGCCAGCTGCTGCTGCACACAGACACACAACCATACATCTGTATATATGTATCTGAGCGTGACGCTTACACGAGTTTAGCGCCACCAAAGTTTTCACTTACAAGAAATAATTCGTACATTTATAGGTTATTTGGTATGCTTGTTATGTTTGGAAATTTTATTCGTAACTTGTTCTTAAGTTAATTAGTATGAAGCTTTTTTTGTCTCGCGTTTGTGGGAATCCCAATGGTACCGTTCAAATGAATATATCCGTTGATCGCTTTGGTTTTCCTGCGACACAAGCTTTATACTATTAAATTTATATTTGACTAAGCACAGACGCACAGAGAATAAAGCGACGTACGAGTTGCCTGAAATTTATGAGAAACGAAAAAAAATCGTAAACAAACAAAAACAAAACAACTACCTCAAACGACACATCGACCACGTTCTAAATGCCACCACACAATGCTCAGAGATACTTCAGTCACGCTCGGTCACGTAACTTTTTGTGCGATACAAGCGTTTGGAATATAAACACGTTTTCACGTGGAAACAACGATTATATTATGGAGGAAGGCGACAAGCGTGCAAGCAACTCATCTTCGTGTCCGCTACTCCACAATCTGTCAACCGTTAAGAGCTACAGATGCGTTTCCAGGATTTTTAGAGAAATGGGGCGAAATGGATAAGTGAGTCAATTTTATAATCACTTGCTTTGTAGGTATAATACACAGAATAAAACATATTTTGTCCTGTCTATCCCCCCCCTCTTCAAATTCTCTTCCCCCTTCCATCCTTGTCTTATTAGACAATAATAGGAAGGTTAAGAGGATTAAAATTAGGTCACTCATCAGACGAAACACAGAAGCATACTTCTACTTCACGTCTGTTTTTTGTGAGGTCGTGGTATTTCACCGGTCAAGCCAACCCATTCGTTCTTAAAATGTTGTTGCGGGCTTTACCACTGTTGCAAATTATTTTCAAAATTTTCCACGCATAAAAACTTTTTTTTTATTTCAACAAAAATAAGTTAAATCAACGGGCACTTCTGCGTTTCGTCAGATTAGAGATTTTACGGGGAAGAGAACGGATAGGAAAACGAAATTATCAGTTTTCCGCTTGTCCCTCTGTCCATTAAAGATCGGAACGCAATCTGCAACTCATTAGCTTGTTGCAGATGTCTATGGGTATGGGTCTATGGGTATGAGTCGCTAGATATCAGGTGAGGAGCTTCTTCGTTTGCCACCATCTTTCATAGATAAACCTTAGAAGCATTAAAACCATTGTCTTACTGTTTCTTAGAAAGGGAGTATTTGATTGCTTGGTATGATACTACGTAGTTAGTTTACATATAATTAAAGATTCCTGATACAAAGTTATAATTATGAATCAGTCTCCATGCAAATTCAACCTTGGCAGAGCAAGCCGGAGTAGACCGCGCCAGGGACTAAAGATATTTTGTAATACGTCTCGTTAATTTTTACATTATGTGGAAGCATCCGAAAAATCTGGTCACCTTGCCGGCAATCCGGTACGTAAATGTCAAAATAAAAACTATCCTCCTACCAGCTTGCGCGAACCGGTCGCCCTCCGTTTTGCTTTTTTTATAAACCATAATTAAACGTACACACATACACAAAAACTTTGGAAATTGAATAACGCACGTACACTTTTACACGGATTAAGAAAAAAAAACTTTTAAATCATTCCACTGTTGATTTCTTACCATATTTTTATAATCTGCTGGATTTTTTAATTAAAAACTCCACGTAAATAATGCGCAGCCTCGGATACGCGACGCGGCAACTGCTGCGCGCAATTCTTATAAGAATAAACCAAAGATACAACAATTATACAAAGTTCAAGATAATCGTGCAAGCGAGGTGGAAGATAAATTGTCATAGGTCAGACAGAGACAGATAAAGGTATCATTGTTCATCTCTTAGTGAGGTTATGCGCAGAGGCAAACAAGTTGGCAATGATTATCCGACCGATTAAAACTATACACAAATATAATTCTGTAGAATATTGTATTTATTACAACATGACATTTGCTTTATATTGCAAACACAACGAATATTTTACCGAATTAATTATATTATTTTTACATTTCACTCTAAATTCGTAGATATTTTTTTAAATGGATAATTTGGCGCTTGACCACAATTAAGTACACAATTGGTTGTTGCCCTTAAGGGAAGGAGGTGCGGGCTTCGCCGCCATAAAACGCAAGCGTCATGGGACGGGTGCTCGGCAGCTGCAACTGACTTCTGAATCTAGTTGCGTGGATTCCACCGTACCAGCGCTGGGTCGACACCCATGTTATATAGATTAAATTGCTATAATAAATGTTATGTAAGAGAAACTTTATAAATACATCTAGTAACATAGTTTTAAGTATTTTTTACTAACAAATGTGGATGTTATATCTGAAGTGAATTAATTGAATTAATGGTTTAGGGGAGCTTAAGAACTTTTTAACTGATCCGTTCAAATTACATCGAACTAGCTGTGTCCCGTGGCTTCGCAATCGTTCGTTTCTCATTTTCCACTCTCGAAAGTTTTGTACAATGAATCCGCGTATATCTTCGAGTTATTTTCCAAAACAAGAAAAATTTCCATGGAAATCGAGATTGTAAGTGGCAGTTTTATTTTCGGAACAAAAAGGTAAGTATCCAATGTCATTTTCTGTACATCTGACAATGTGTATGCAAAATTTCATGTTGATCAGTTGAGTCATTAAGGATTTACAGCGTTACAAACGAACATACGCATTTTAATATTAGTCAAGATTAGAATTGGAGGTCTACGAGTCACCAGACTATACTTAGCTTACTAAAAAAAAATCCTCTATCCGAAATAGCTCCCACAAGTCCGCAGCGTTGTGGTAATTTATTGTAATCCATACTAGAGTCTAGTTTAAATTGGCGTACCATTGAACCCATAGCACGCGGCATCACACAGAGCTACAAAATCCCGAGGGAATTACAGACCAATGGAATAAATTATGAATTGAAATAACCGTTCGCCGCTTTTATTCTATACTAGTGATGCAAAACAATGTGTAATCTTTTCGTTTCGGAATCTATACGGAACATCGTCTTATATGTCGTATATGTAGATATGCACCCGGTAAAAAAACCAAACGTATCCCACGGGAACCGTACATTTATCCGGGATAAAAATAGCGTATGTGCTATTCCAGAGTATAATCTATCCCTGTACCCAATTTTTGTGTGAAAGAGTAACAAACATCCATACATCCACACATATAAACATTCGCATTTATAATATTATGGCGTTGAAGTAGCTAGATTTTTAGATTTTTTGACAAACATTTTTTATATATTTTTCATAAAAAGTATGTACTAATATCTTCAAGAATATGTGTACAAAGTTTCATGATGATCGGTTGAGTAGTTTTCGCGTGAAAGCGTAACAAACAAACTTACATTCACATTTATAATGTTAGTAGGGATTGCTTATATTTAATAATATACACCATGCGCTAGATGGCGCTGAGTCACGTTTTTATTAAAGTGTGTAGAAATTCCGAACCCAATTTCATTCGGTTAAGCTGTAGGAAATTATTGCTAACATTACATTGAAAGTCTTTTAAGAATATCTACTTTATCGTAGGATAACGGGGAGTAAGAATACCACAATGATTTAATGATTAACGCCATCATCGAAGACACCTGTCCCCTGATACTGCTGTAGCGGTCGATGCAAATTTTTCTAACTGATAGTTTGCTATAGACTTAACGGCAGGCGCTTACATGACGATGACCCAAAGCAGAGTTGCCCGGATGCTCGTTTAAATTCCATTTTTTAATTTCTATAATACCATTGATATTGCTAGGATAAGATATTAATTTAAATACTTATGTTTTGCATTGTTTTACGATTGAAATGTAAGCGTTTTCGCTCGTATTTCATTCATCTTCTTTAACCAGGCCGCATGGGAGCTCTGACATCTCACTTTTCACTCCGATCAAAAGGTTTGCCAGTTTTCCAATTTGAAGAGGCTTTACGATTTCCCCGTGACCTTTTTTTTATCGATTCATCGCATTCGTAATGAGCAGGCTTTCGGTTGAATTATAAACGAATAGGTCATTTAACTTTTCAATACCGTAATTTATATCGGTACGATTTAAGAAAAATATTACCCGTTGTGTGTTGTGAGTTCAAATGTTATTCCCAGTTATCTTACAACAATTGGTTACATGTTTTCGGATGTCATACAATCTATAGCTGAATAGTGACAGCTCAGATTTTTTCTAACCTCTTTAATTTGTCTTCTAAGATTAACTAATATCATTACGTCATACATTTCCCGTATGCAAAGTTATTTCTGAGGAACAAAAACAATAAAGAGCCTTCCAGACTTATACGAGCAAATGAAAAATGTCGATAATCTCAAGATGATTGTATAAAGGCAATAAGATCTAGTAAAACCCATCAAGCAATTAATAAGGCCTCACACAAGATAAAGTAACTTTGACGCGGAACGAAGTTTGCCGGGACAGATTATATTTGAAATGATTTGTTCAGATTCATTGTAAATTTTGACGTATTAAGGTAGCGAGTGACAATGAGCATCGTTTAAAGTGAATAATCGCACCGAGCATTCGTTGAGAACAAATGCTCGTGAACATCCGAATCTTCGAATGTAAGTTGTTCAGTTCTGTTCCCCGCAGTTGTAGTCAAAGTTACGGACGTAGTGTATGCTGCGTCCTTCTGAATACGTTATTTAAAGAAAAATCGTATCTGGACCAACAATTCATTCAAAATTACGTGTAAAGCTGGCGGATAAAACTTGTGACGTTGTAATTCGCTAAAGGCCTTGCTAGCTCTACCACACACCTATAAATCTCGTAAGATATCACTCTTCGAACTCTTAGATCTCTGCCTAATTCAATTTATATAAGAGTCGTTATAATTTTTGGATTATTTGAGTAACAAATTGGACATTTGGCTATTTACCCAACAGCATGCAGCCGGCGCAATCAAACTGTTGTAAGTGAATTAAGATTCGTCCCAATTTCCAAACTGAATTCACTGCGACATATAACTATAATTATGGGTAGATAGAGGTAATAAAACTATTTAACATCTTGTATATTTAATATACCCTAAGCCGTTACACGAACACTGGCTAGACGAGTAGTTGTGCATCTCACATAGCTCCTAAATGTGACAACTTGTAAGCCTGTCTTTATATATCGAAATAAATATGATAAGTATTCAATAGAGCTTCGGTTATCCGAACTGGTGTACGGTTAACTGTTGTGCATTTATTGATATGTACCAATAAATAAGTAATTTTAATGTAAATGTGCTTTATTATTTTTGTTAATAGAAATATTTAAAGTACAGATAGGTTCGTTAACAAAACATGTGCAATAAATATAATACGTACAGTATGCCTAATAAATTAATTAACTTTGATATGTCGAAGCGAGCCTAGTCTCACTTGGGGCTAAGTCCGGCACTATCTCCTGGACAGATCGATGTATTACTTATTAAAAAAAATTATTTAACAATAGTTACACAAAACCTTTACACAGTCATACTGTTTTTGTGTAAAATTGAATAATCCCTTTA
This sequence comes from Papilio elwesi, assembly GCA_029849275.1. Lineage (NCBI taxonomy): Eukaryota > Metazoa > Arthropoda > Insecta > Lepidoptera > Papilionidae > Papilio > Papilio elwesi. The sequence continues at coordinate 5,906,233 of CM056707.1, read as the reverse complement.
AATCGAGGTTACATTTGGAAGTCTCATCCCGTCAACCTCCCTGCGGCCGTGTAACCGTCTCGCGGGAACCAGGTCATATGGAAACTCCTTTGCCACGCCGCATTTTCCTTCAGATCAAAGGCGACCGAGTTTTCCAATTTAAAAAGGTCTACTTATTGTCTTTAAGACTTCCATTCACATATCGTTTGGATTTTACATTTGGTTTATTATTGCAAAACTTTGTAGAGATTATGTAATGTCTTTAAATTGATATCAAATGATGGTATTACGAGATTTTTTAATTAAAAATTAACACGGTTAATAAAAAAGCGCGATATAAGTAGCACCCATAACCAACGAGCATGCCTAGATGTATGAATGTAGAAAAAGCGAAAGAGGTGTGCCAGGATCGCGCCAAATGGAAAACACATACAAGCTCGTCGGTTACGGGTACTCCTTATATCGCTCTTCTTTAGTATGTCACTAATCTGGTCGATATAAGTTCTCCTTGGATGTCCCCCGTGATAATAAAAAATCTGTGCAAAACATACATACTGTACATATACTCTTTTATGTATATCTATATATAAAAAATGATCCTTGGTCACGGCATCACGCGTAAACGGCTGGACTGATGAATCGTAAAATCGTGTCGCAGTTCAAGGAACTATATCTGAACAAATTCTGGTCAAATTTACTGATTAACAGACCCCTTCCTGCTGACAGATTCCTTTGATATCTGGTACACATCTTTTTTATGATTACTTCAATTTAATTAATTCAGTATCATTGGGAATCCAAGATGGCCGCGGCCACAAAATGGTGGATGATATATGTATTAATAGAATGCACTACAAGGAAACTTAGAAATGAATTGTTTTTTTTAATCAGCAAAAAAGATTAAAACTATACTAAAATAAATAAAAATTATTAGATATAACCTAGGTACCATATATTATACCTTTCTCTTCACCAATCTTGGTCATGGGAGTCAGCGAGAAGAATCTGCATATTTCTGCTGATAGCAGACAAGCGGTGCCAGGTTCAATGATTATGTTTTCAAATATGACCAGAGATTGATGCGTAGAATGGTGATGACTGGAGCAAGCGGTTCACCCGATGTCAAGTGATCGCTACCCATAGACATCTGCAACTAACTAATGAGTAGTAGATGCGTTACCTACCTTTAATGGACAGAGGAGGGACAAACAGAAAATGGTTATTTCCAAATTCTATACATCCCCTCCACCGTCGAGTTTTCTTCCCCTTCCCATCCTTTCCTTATAAGAAAAGGGTGGGAAGGGTAAGAGAACTAGAATTAGGCCACCCGCACCTCACTCGTCAGACGAAACGCAGAATACTCTACTTCACGCCTGTCTTCTGTAAGGTCGTGGTATTTCACCGGTCGAGCCGGCCCATTCGTGCAACAGATGTTGTTGCGGACTCTACCACTGACTAATCGAGAGATGTGCCAGGATCCCTTCAAATGGAAATCCATAATCTATGCCTATCCCTCTGGGTTACGGGCGTGATTTATTTATTTTGTTTTGGACTACATAAAACGCGACGTTTTTTTTATATCTCATGATTTTAATTCGAAATGTAATAAACGTAACTTTGTGATAAAATGGCCGCGTTTAAACACAGCTTAAGTTAGTTAAGTTTAAAAACATTCGAACACAATGCGTGTGACGCGGCCGCCACGATTTATCACAACTTTAGGATGAGGGTCTGACAGGCAAGTAGAATCTGTGCCCGCGAGAGTCTAACATTTCACTAAAGTTTATTTACGGAACATAATTGTGTATTGTATTAAATTAAATAAGCAAATCAGCTTTCGGTTCTTAATGCAGTTCTCTCCATAAGTTTTTCATAGTTTCGAGGGGCGACTTGAGGGATTCTCCAGAAACCACACTTGGAAACATGCACAGAAATTATTATCAATTACTGGTGTCAATAATTCGTTATGCAATAACGTGTTTTATCATATTTACAGTTGTTAAAATGTTAAGGGGAATTGGATTGGGGGTGGGGATGAATAGAAGAAGGGAATACATTTCATGTCTATCCACTCTTTGTACATTAAAGGTATGCAACGCATTTGCTTATTGCAAATGCCTATGGGTCAACCCCTCCGTTAAAAACTGCTGCTTTACAAGTCATGCATTCGGCCCATAATATCTTACGCGAGCGTAGTTTTCGCTCATGTACACTATTCTAAGATAAAAACACTCCAAACCATACAAAACCGCTTCTTTCGTAAAGCCGCTGGGGCTCAATGGTACCAGCGCAACGAAGATATCCACAATAATCTGAAAATCCAGGAACATTTCCTTGAAATCTCCAAGCGCTACTTTGAAAGCGCACCTACGCACCCCAACCCGCTCATAGTACAGGCCGCCGACTACGTTCCAAGTCCTGATGCTACAACCGCAAAACGCAGACCCAAACACGTCCTCACGATCAAACACGTTCGCAAAGACGCACAAACACAAGCTCCGAAAAGACAACCCACGTCAACCTCTCACCGTCCTCGCCTTCGAGTACGACGACAACGGATACGCATCGCGGACACTAATCACACCCGCGGTAAAGGGCGGTCCTCACCGCCCCCAGCTACTCGATAAATACACAGTTGGCAATCGTCGGGGGATAGGTACATTAAATATGTAGACTCCGAAATGCTGGTCCGATTCTTATGATATATGCAGGAAATCTTCAGATAGGCCTAGCGGATATTCTATATATAATTAGGTAGCTCGCGCGAAGACCTGGTGGATAATTAGATTATTAATAAGAAAATAATAAAAAGCTTGACACATATCTTTTTAATTTAACTCTTTGTACCCGTTTCATTTAACACCTTGTACCAGTTTCATTTAATAACTTGTACCAGTTTCACTTAGCGCCTTGTACCAGTTTCATTTAGCACCTTGTACCAGTTTCATTTAGCACCATGTACCAGTTTCATTTAGCATCTTGTAACAGTTTCATTTAACATCTTGTGACAGTTTCATTTAACACCTTGTGCCAGTTTCATTTAACACCTTGTACCAGTTTCGTTTAACACCTTGTACCAGTTTCATTTAACACCTTGTACCAGTTTCATTTAGCACCATGTACCAGTTTCATTTAGCATCTTGTAACAGTTTCATTTAACATCTTGTAACAGTTTCATTTAACACCTTGTACCCGTTTCATTTAACACCTTGTACCAGTTTCATTTAATACCTTGTACCAGTTTCATTTAACACCTTGTACCAGTTTCAATTAGCATCTTGTAACAGTTTCATTTAACATCTTGTAACAGTTTCATTTAACACCTTGTAACAGTTTCATTTAGCACCTTGTACCAGTTTCATTTAACTTGAAATCAGGCGCGACTGCGTCAAACACTTCAAACCAGATGTATGACGATATTTTCTCTTTCTAAAGTCGGTTCTAATTAACCTGTTTCTCTCGTCTAGTTAGTAATTATAAAAAAACTGCCAAGTGCGAGTCGCACTCGCGCACGAAGGGTTCCGTACCATTATCTATAAATCAATCAAATATCATCAAAATATAAATCTATCGTAGTCATAAATGTGAATGAAAAATAGTAAAATTTACAAGCAAAGCCTGGAGAAAAAATTATATTGTAATAACCTTTCGTTGCTTTATATTGTAACAATGCAGAGCGCCGTGTGCACTGCAGTGACAAATTAAAGCAATTACCCCGAGGTCCGGGATTCGACCCTTCCCTAAATAATTAAAACTTTAAACACCGCGGTTACTTGTCTAATAGAATTCGGACATTTTCGACAAAATTCGAGGCGCACGTGTCGTCTAACATGGTAATTTTAAATCACTGTGAAAAGGGAACGAAGTTTTACCACGATTATTTATGTTTAATAAGTAAAGAGGGGTAGGCAGGGATTTGCATTTGGCACGGTCCTGGCACACTTCTCTCGCTTCCTCCACATCCAATCATGTTCACAATATGCTCGTCAGTTAAGGGTACTCACATATCGCCTACCGACTCAACTCTTATCGACTCTTATAGTCACTTGTCTGCTTTTTTCATTATTTTTTTCTGTTTTCTTCTGTACCTTCGCGGGATGGATAATTCTGAGGGCAGTTCACTCTGTTAGGTGATCGATGCCCATTGGTATCTGCAATAAGTTGCAGATGCGTTACCTACCTATTTACAGATTAGGTTATATTTTCTTTCTCAGTCCATCCCCTCCCCGGTGAAATCCTTTCCCATCCTTTTCTAATAACGGGGTCAAAGGACTTGAATGAAACCTCCTGCAGTCAGTCTTCTGTGAGGTCGTGGTAATTCACCGGTCGAGCACATTCGTGCAATGTAATATTGTCGTAGTTTTGCGGAAGTTTGTTTCATATCACTATAGGGAACGTTTCAGTGGGGAAAATGCCACAGGGGTGTTATTTTCCAACCCTAATGAGAGATTCTATGCACTAATGAAGTACTCCAAGAGAAAGTTCATCAATGGGGGCGAGGTCGTTTTATGTAGAGCCAATTAAAAATGTCACGTAGAAATTAATAAAGACTAGCACAGCAAGAAGTGTTTGAGATAATTAAAATTTGCATTTTTGATATAAAATATGTAATGTAATTTGTTTATATATTGTGAAATAAAGTGGCAAACGAGCCAGCGGCTCACCTGATGTTAAGTGAGCGCTGCCCATAGACATTTGAACAAGCAAATGTGTTGCAGATGCGTTGCCTACCTTTAATGGGCACAGACAGAAAAAAGGATATTTCCTCTTCCCCGTTAACCCCCTCCCCGTCCAATCCTTTTCCCGTTCCCATTCTATCCTTGTGAGGAAAGAGTGGGAAGGGGAAAAGGACTGAAATTAGGCCTCCGGCACCTCACTCGTCAGACGAAACGCAGAGTACTTTACTTCACGCCTGTTTTCTGTAAGGTCGTGGTATTTCACCGGTCGAGCCGGCCCATTCGTACAACATATGTTGTTGCGGACTCTACCACTGTTAAACTGTTTATAGAAATACGAATGTATAATTCTATTCAACCCTAACTGGGGTAGATAGAACTTACAGTCGCTACCAATTGGTAACCAAGTTCAAATTGTGTTTGCCTGTAAAACAAATATGTTATTACTTCCTAAAATTAAGTGTGTGTTATAAGTATAAATTCACATTTTGTTGGCAAGCCAAATTAAATAAATAAATAAATAAATGAAGCATACCGCATGCTAAAACCAAACGACTCGACCAAAGAATAGATATCAAATTACTCTCTAGGTCATTATTTAAATAGTTAAGCTAATAAAACGAGATGCGAGTATTTTTTCTAATGGTAAAATTGGTAACAGCTTTTATGAGAATTCCGCGTCCCTCTTGGGAACTTGAACATAGACGAAGTTACTTTGAAGTTATGTAATTTGCACCCCGACTTGTCATTCAGTGTGCGTTACAATTTTGTTTGTGGCAAAATTATTTTGCAATTATGTTATTTTACACTAGCTGTACCCCGCAGTTTCACCCGACCTGCAATTTTACTTAAACGAAATGATATTGCCTACTCAATAGTACTGTAAATTTACATGACATGTTTTTTTTTAATTGATATAACTTGTTTATTTATAAACCGATTGAGATAAAACAAGCACTAAATGTTAAGCGAATCTTACCACAACACATAAGTGAAAACCGCATCTAAATCAGTTAAGCCGTTTCTGAGATTAGCAGTAACAAACGCACAGACAAACAGACAAAAACTCTAATAATAATTGTTTTGGGTCTTATTACGTTTATGAAGGCCCCCAATAGTAGTTTTCCTCAAATATCTTCCATGTACAGACAGCGATCAGTTACATTTTTATTATATGTACAGATTATGTAGCCTCTTGAAGCTTTTAGCTCCTCATAAATTAAAATAACCCCATTTTCCTATTCTTTGGGATATAATGGGCTTACTATAATCTAATTCATTTTTGATTCAATAAACTTTTGGCTGGGTTAATTTGTAACATTGTAAATGAATAAATAAAGTACTATATCTGTGTACACCTCTGGTGAAAGGCGTGAAGGTTTATAAAATTATGTATTCCAATTATTTCGGATTAAGATCATATCTAACCATTAGAAAAAAAACCTTTTCTGTGTTGATAGTTTGTTTTCATTTACATTATCACCTGGGGACAAATAATTGCTGGTAATCTGTTCTCAGTGCACGTAGTACTGCGTAGCACTAAGCGCCGTGTCCCGGTCCCGCCCTAAATCTTTCTGATGTCAAATTATTAATATTTACGGCTAGCCGAGGTATCGCCACGTACATACTAAGTGATAAACTTTGGGAAGGCTCTGATTTAACCGCGTCTGAACTTTTGAGGTATTTAATCGTAGAAAGGAAAATATTTTAATGAAAATACACATTTTACAAATTTTATCATTATCAAGCGGGTCACCTGATGTTAAGTGAGCGCTACCCATAGACATCCGCAACAAGCAAATGTGTTGCAGATGTGTTGCCTACCTTTATGGAGAGAGGAAGGCATAGACAGGAGAAAGGATATTTCCTTTTCCCCGGTAACCCCCTCCCGGCCCGTTCCCTCCAATTCTCTTCCCCTTCTCGTCTTCTCGAAGGGGAAGAAGACTGAGACAACAACAACTCGCCGGAACAACAATATCTGTTACACGAGTCGTCTCAACCGGTAAAATACGGTGGCCGGTGATCCAATTTCAGTCCTCATCCCCTTGCCATCCTGATAAGGGCGTGGAAGGAGAAGCGGATTAGAGAAGACGGGGAGGGGATGAATAGAAAAAGGCAATATTCTTTTCCTGCTGGTTGAGTCTCCTAACCGCTCGGGTCTGGAGTGAACAAAAATAAATTCTAAAAATAACGACATGTGAGGAATGTCCGGCATAAGACCATCTCTAAAGGAATTTCCTCTCAAAGAAAAATCGGGACGCTATAAATTAATGTATTGAGTTACATTTTACATGGCCGGTTATGGATTGAATTATTAAATTACATTTTTGGTAAAAGAAATCACTATACTTGATACATGCCTATAATCTCCCTGTCCTTTTCCCACTTATATGGGGTCGGCAGAGCACGACCGTTGTCCAGACCAGGTTCTGGCTACAGTTTTTTTAAGCCGCTCGCCTGCCCCTCCTCGGGAATACCAAAACTATCATGGTTTAATATACTTAAAAATAGGTTAAAGTCAATGTACTAGGGAGTTAGCGTATCAGATCATTTTAGTTTGTTCGTAAATAGCATACAAAACTAATCCCTACTAATATTATAAATGTGAATGTAAGTTTGTTACGCTTTCACGCGGAAACTACTCAACCGATCATCATGAAACTTTGTACACATATTCTTGGAGGTATTACAAGTAACATAGGATACTTTTAAAAAAAATACGAAAAGTAAAAAAAATGTATGTCAAAAAATCTACAAATCTAGTTACTTCAACGCCATAATATTATAAATGTAAATGTTTATGTGTGTGGATGTCTGGATGTTTGTTACTCTTTCACTCAAAAACGGCTGAACGGAGCTGGATGAAATTTGGTACAGGGATAGATTATAATCTGGAATAGCACATACGCTATTTTTTGTCCCGGATAAATGTACGGTTCCCGTGAAATATTTTTTTTGTTTTTTTACAGATGTACATCTAAGTACATAAAAGGCGGTTTGTGTATGTTTTGTATGTATGTTACATTGGCATCACCAGTGCATACATACACTATGGTTTGGTTTATTTCATTACTAGGATTAGGTTAGAACACGTGTACGTGTCGGGGTGGACGATGTTAGACATTTATACAATCGCAAAAGCTTATTGGATTCAATACAACAATTTGTCTCACGAAAATGTGAAATATTTTCTCTCAAATTGCAAAATTATCACCTCATTGAACATTTACAGCATTGCTAATTCCATCCACGATGTTTCATTGAAATTTGATTCATATTTGTATAGACCTAAGAATTATATTACTCCGTAAACTAAGGATATAATCACAGAGAAACGAAATATACCCTTAATGTTTATATTATTTGATCCCGAACAAATAAATCAGACGATAAAGTCCCGCCTTAATAAATTGCTGATAAATTTATATAAATTTACATGTTCCTAATTGACTAATTTAACAGTATCCTGTTATATAGAACTAGTTGTGTCCCGCGGTATCATCCACAGTGAAATTTATTTTAACGACCAGGTTAAGTATATGATTCAATTCGATTAATGATGTAGACATGAGGTGAACTGCATTGGATTGCAAATATTTCCCCATACAAAAATTACAATCCCTATTTTAGACATTTAGATGATGAATTTAGAAAAGTTCACGTCTGTAATGGGTGGGGAGATAGACAGAGATTATGGATTTCCTTTTGGCGCGATCCTAGTGCTCTCGCTTCTTCTACATCAGTACGCTGCGCATACATATTCGTCGGTTACGGTTACCCTTTATTTAGTATGTCACTAATCTGATCGATATAAGTTCTCCTTGGACGTCCCCTACCAACACTGCCATTCACTAATATAGTAAGTTTATGTGTCTGTCACGCGAGCTGTCACGACGTTGTAAAAAGTACAGTTATAGTGATTTCATCCCACGAGATGGAAGGAATGAAGATGTGTGTGAATGTACAATTTATTTCAATACTGACTTTAAAGTAATAATAAATTTACAAGACGAAATTGATGAATATTCCGAAGAATGGTATAGTTTTGACTCCACATTACATATTGAATATTTCTGGTTATAGAAAAAATACTTTTGAGCCTGGTAGGTGAACCGAATGTCATGGGAAAAGCCAAAGCCCAGAGACTTTGCTGGTTGGGCCACCTGTTGGGAGAGGACCGTAACGTCAAGAGAGCGGATCACGGAACCCCGATTTGCGGCTGGCCGGAGTGCCCAGATATCGCTGGAAAGACGCCATGGAAGTCTACTCGAGCTCCAAACAGGTAACTGGCAGGAGATGGTACGAGACCGGCGGCGATGGCACTCTCTTGTGTCGGAGGGAAAGACCCACTTTGGGTTTCTGCGCCAGCGAAGTAAGTATTTAAATAATCTATTTCAGTTTACAACACCAGCGTTAACGACGTCTAGTCGTCAAAATTTGATTTTTGAGAATATGTAACGATTTCCAAAGAAAGGAATGAAAACAACACAATGCAAAGGTCAATATTATATTTTCCAAGCCCGTCACAATATTCACAACATTTAATCAGAACAAACACAAGGTACTACAAAAATAAATAATAATATATAATATAAATAAGTTGGCATTCACCAAAGACCCAGTCACAAATACTCTATGGTATTACAAGAACTAAATAATCTAATGAATATTTTATTTGGTACTGGCCGTTCCGTACAAAAAACGATTTTATTAAAGTAAATTAATATAAATTAAAATAACTATTAATAAATAAATTTATTATAATAAAATCTAAAAGAAAAACAAATATTAAAAACAGTAAAATGAACTCGACTATCGTTTACTTATTAAACTTGAACAGTTCTTTGATTTTCAACCATACAGGTGACGACATTGAGGCCAGTTTTGCCTGTATCATTATCTTTTTCAATTAAAATTCTATTAATAATATTTGCACAATCCTTATTTTCAATAATGGTGGCGTGGTTGCCTTCCAAATGATGCACGACCACTTGGCTTTCGGTATATTTGTCTAGGCCATAACTTTCTTCACATGTCAAATAAGCTGGTGAGTCTTTCGGTCTTAGAAGAACTATGGGAGATGATAGCTTCCTATCATTAGGCTTGAACTCTAAGACCATCTTTAATCTATCGAAGCTGGATGCTGCGATCGCGCTGATGAAATGAGTGGAGTATTTATGCTGCACTGGTGAAACTTTAATTGCGTATTGGATTCTATCTTCGTAAGATTCCATTTCGTTGATTTTCTCCATAAGATTCTTGGTGACGTCGTTGTTAGGAGATATGACGTCGATGGTGTGACAGATCAAGCTGTTCTGTAGCTGGACGTCATCTTTAGTATCCATTGTCAAGGTGAGAAGACCATAGAGGAAGTCAGGAGCTCCATCGATGCAGAACACTATACCTTTATGTCCTGGATGGAGAAATTTCAAACGCTATGTTAATTCTTAAGCTGTACAAATATTTGTTAAACATTTATCAGAGTCGGCAGGAGCTAAGGCTCATGGCAGAATACGGGAACATGCTAGCCATCTTTATACTTCTACTTTGTGTTGTTCGTTGGCATTCCATTCTCTTCATTTGTATCTATCCATCTCGTTCCTACAAAAGTAATTTTACGGATGTTGACCGTAAATGTTGGTCTTTGACCATTAAGAACTCAATAACTTACCATCATTTTCAAGTGCAGACGCCAACTTTAATACAGGCAATGTGCCGAAACTGTAGCCGAGGAGAATGAATGGCGCTCCCGGGATCAGACGGCTCTTTACGGTCTTGAACAAAGAGGAAATGTGTTAAACTGTGTTACAAATGATTTTTATAGCGAAATCTGTTGTACATCAAAATAAACTTATAAATTTCTTATGGCGTATTTTACACCAGTAGTAATACGCGATTTTTTACAGTAGATGATGAGAAAGCGCAAACCATCGAATTAATAAACGAAAGCTAACTACGAATGGCCACTATAAACAAACAGAAAACAAAATTGTATTAATAATTCGCAAGTCACTAGCATGCAGAGCCAAAAAAGACGAATTTATTCGATTTCTCGTAAAAATCGAATAAATTAATTTCTGATTCACAAGCGCAATTGTGTTGCATTGACAGCTGTCAAAAATGAGACGAAAAATCCAAAATAATTTCAAAAAACAATTTCACATGACTTTATCTCTTCCTACACAAAATTATAACAATTCCGAAGAAAGTATAAAATTTGTCTTGGCCGTGTATGAGTGGCTTTTGACAATGAAACAAGGCGTGTATATGGACTGAACTAATCACCTGGTGTAGTCTGTTGACCATTGAATCGATGGTTTCATTCTTGAACTCGAGTCCTAGCTGCAGGGCACATATTTTGATCTTCAGCCTGCGGCACAGGGGTTCCAACGCCGCCGCGCATCCTTCCAAACCGGGCACCATGAACATGACAGGCTCTGACTCGTGGATTGGCAATTCACTCTGTAACACACACACACATATATATATATATATAACATTTCACTAACTGTTCCACTTTTTTACCTCTTGCATTTTAATAACATTTAGAAATCCGTATAGAACTTCATGATAGGATTTGAAAGAGACCAGAAGAAGTTCTCACGTTGTACGATATCTCAAAAAGTATAGTAATTTCCTTTGGAACGATCCCGGTATATGTCCTTCTGCATCCATACATCTACACTACTCGTTGGTCTCTGATCTCTGATTGATCTAAATTTCTCGAGGTTGTCCCCTACTAACACAGCTTTTTAAAATTTTCATTCTATTGTACTATCCGTATTCTTCGAGTGTTAACTTACCTCAGCGCCATCGGTGACCATCGTCGACATGTAAATAAGGGGTTCAGATGCAACCTTCTCATCGCCGAAGTTCCTCATGAAGACTCTGAAACCGGCGCCGCCGTCCACCTGCACGGGGCGCGTGGCGGACGTCGATGCAGCCGCCTCTCTTTGCGCGGTTAGTTCCACTAATCTGTCACGAGAGATATTTGGAGAATAATGAAAATACGTAAACATTTCTGCTCCCATTCGCTATCCGGTTCACAACTATCACCAATAAAGTTCAACAATTGGTCGGTCTATATGTGATAAATACATTTGTGTATTATGCTAGTTATCCGCCCCGGCTTCACCCGGGTAGTCATTTCGAAATCTATAGGGAACTTCGCCTTTTATATAGATTTATGTAGATATGCAACTGTTAAAAACAAACGAAAAAATCTCGCAGGAACCGTAAATTTTTCCGGGTTAAAAGGTAGCTTATGTGTTATTCTAGACTATAATTTATCTCTGTGCCAAATTTCATGCAGATCTTTTAAATCATTTTTGCGTGAAAGAGTAACAAACATCCATACATACAGACATTCGCATTAGTATACCTTAGTAACATTAGTATACCTGGCGAACGTTAAGGTTCTAATGTCCTGCGCCGTGAGGAAGATCTCGAACTCTCTCTCCAGCGTCTGTTTGATCTCCACCGCCATCATACTGTCCATTCCCAACTCGGCCAGCGATACTTGCTGTGATACTGTCTTCAGATCCTTGATACCTGGACAGTATGGTTTGTAAAGACTTGAAATGATTTAATGAAAATACACTTTCGAATTATCACTCGTTCTAGGTTCACGGCTAGAAAATTATATCAGTTTTGTCCTTACCCATAATTTGAGCGACCGCGTCGACTATGTTCCCGCACCCGGAGCCGCCCGCTTTCTTCTCCGCCACCACAATCGACGATACGATCACAGCGTCTTGCTTCAGGAACTTGTCCAGGGCTAGTAGACACGATGAGATCCTCTGCTGCAGAGTTCCACCGATTTCGAGCTGGACGTCTTCGTCCTGCATATCGGCTACTAGTCCCACCTGGTAATCGTTGGAAATAATCAATTTAATTGAAAACGTTGGAAACTCGGCGATTAATTCTGGTGAGACTAAATTAAATTTTATAGTATTAACAAGTGAGCGTTGCCCATAGACATCCGCAACAGGCAATTATGTTGCAGATGCGTTGCCTACCTTAATAGACAGAGGAGGGATAGACATGAAAAAGGATATTTCCTTTTCCCCGCCAACCTCCCCGTCCAATCCTCTTCCCATTCCCAACCTATCTGTATGAGGAAAGGGTGGAAAGGGGAAGAGGACCGAATTTAGTCCTCCGGGACCTCACTCATCAGACGAAACGCAGAGTACTTCTACCGCACGCCTGTCTTCTGTGAGGTCGTGGTATTTTACCGAGCCAGCCCATTCGTGCAACAGATGTTGTTGCGGACTCTACCACTGTTGTATCTAAATAAAGTATCTAGGTATTTATTATCTAGCTAAATCTGTTATAACAATTACAGAGGATTGCCCAAGGAAGTACTACCAAGTTAAAAAATGGCCACATACAGATAGTTTTCCGATTACTAAGTACAGGTAGCATAGTACAAGGAAACAAGTGCGTCGATAACGGCATTGATAGACCCGTGGTCACCTGAACTAGGGGACTACTAGCAGTCCACCGAAAGACCCAAATTCGGACCGACAAATATTTCGCTTTAGCCCTTTTGTTGGAGGATAATGGTTTTTTCCTGGATCTCGTTAAGGATATTTCAAAAGTATTCAAACTTTGATATTTTTTGTACCTATGTACCTTTATAAGGTATGATGATGATGATGTCTGACAATGGCATGCCTTTAAACATCAAACTACTCAGCTAATTTGCTTATATACGTATATAATAATGAAACTTACATCCCCCACGGCGCCCCATTGAACTGCCAACGCGGGCAGTCCGAGCTTCTGTCTCCACTCGCAAATTCTTTCCATGACCGAATTCGAGAGACCGTAGTTGGTCTGACCGGCGTTACCACGACCGCATGACACCGACGAAAATATTACAAAGTCTCTGTAATAATTAAATGAAGGAACATTTAAACGAAAGATAAAAAATATTTACAAACAACGTAATTGTAAATGTTTGTTTTGCTTTTAGTTTAGTGATACGACACAATTCCCTACAACTATGTCCGCTTTTTGACTAATTTTATTTAATACTATTTTCACTTAGTTGGTTCATTTCCGAAACCACAAGCTACGTCCAAAAATAAAGTTGACAGTTTTGTAAATAAAACTTGGGTATGTTGTGGCTCAAAAGTGTATGTTCGGGCATGTTGAAAGATGAATCAAGGGAGATTAACTAGTAGTAGTAGTACCATTGGTATGGGACGCCCAAGGAGAACTTATATCAGTCAGATTAGTAACATTATAAGAAGTGCGATATAAGGAGTACCCGTAACCGACGAGTTTGTATGCGTAGATATGATGTAGAAGAAGCGAGAGAGATGTGCCCGGATCGTGCCAAATGGAAATCCATAATCGTTGACTCATACGCATACTCCTATGGGTCATGGGTGTTAGCGTATATTTATTTCTTTCAGATATTTCTGTGTGCAGGTTAAATTCTTTAACAACTTTTAAACTCCTAGTAGTTTAGTTCCCTAGGAGGATAAATTGACTGTTCTAGATTGCTTATGATTCGAGAATAATTAATAATTGCCACTATTGGTTGGATCCATTTACTGTTTGAGATCCTGTATATAGCACCAGCAAAGAGAGATTTACATCAAATATTCCTACGTCTAGTAATATCGGATGTCTCCGTAAATAAGTCGGTTAATCGGATAATTCTATTCTAATAGAATTTAAAACTTACTTCAAACCCGGACAAAGTCTTCTCGACAATTTATCTAAATTCATTGTGGCGAGTGCTTTCGGTGCGAACGATATTTTGAATGTCTCCGGTGTCTGATTTTGGAATATGGAGTCCTTGAGGATGACGGCAAGGTTGAATATCGCTTCCACGGGCCCCATGGAGCATGCCATCTTCAGCATCTCCTCGCAACCTTCCTCTGTCACCACGTCGTGGGTTGAGATCCGAATGTCCGCGCCGTATGACGTCCACGCTCTATAAAATCATTTCAGAGTTATAAAATTGTTGTTAAAATCTGTTATATAAACATTAATTTTATAACCTTAAAAACAATGAAATGCTCATTATTTTTTTAATCGAATAAGTTTTTTGTACGAAAGATGATTCTCACCTGATTCTGCTAGACTGGTAGCCGTTAGTGATTCCCCTGCGTGACGTCAGCAACACTTTCCTCGCGCCCCTCATGATCAGCCAGTCGGCGAGTTCCAGTCCGAAGCCTCCCAGTCCCCCCACCACTATGTATACCAGGTCCTCATGACAAGTGTACCTGGGAATACAGGACATGATGAGTATACCTTTGATGGAACGACATAAAAGTCAGAAGATAGAAAACAGTCGTCCATTGGTAGTGGTAGGCTATCTTATTAATCGGCGCAAAGGTCTGACCCTTGAACAGATCATCGGAAGGCCTACTCTGTCGACTTGTACGTGGCCGCCATTCCAAGATTCAATGCGTCCGGTCTATTACAGTCAAGTTTTTCAGACAAAAGGTCGTGTAATTATTTTTAATTGTACATAAATCTAGAAACCTAATATCCCCGAGGAGCCTTTAAAACTGTAGTCCGAACCTGTATAGTTATGGACCACGGTCATACTGTGCGGACCCTACACAACGTGGGAAAAGAGCAGGGAGATGATTGTGTACATCTAGACGGCCTGGTACATTACCTTGGCACGGCATCCATTAGCACGGTAGATGGTTTGACTGGCCGATTGCTGCGTTCCTCGTCACGGATTTTTACAATCACCTACCAAAATAAACTTAATTTAGTTTTAGTAGATAGTTGCTTTTATGTATAAATGTTAGTCAACATTGAGTTCTGAAATAACCATATTTATGGATCTAAAAATTTCTGTGTTTAGGTTTTCGAATTTACATTCTATGGACATTTTTGTAATCGTAGGACGTTTTTGCGTTTCGGAGTTGCCGAAGCGAGGTTACTACACTGTGTTAAGATTTATTTAGTATGATTAGTTTTAATATTGACTGAATCTTGATATTACTTTGCCGATGTGTTTGCCGGCTGCCATGTACCGGAAGGCCTGTTCCACTTGGTCCTTCTCGAAGATGCAGTAAGTGAGCGGCCGCACGGCGCCGCTCTCAATGCCCATCAGTAGAAGATCTTGCATTTTCTGAACAAGGATTCAAAATTCTTTATTATGGAGCTAATGAGTTCACAGATCGAAACGATAACGAGAAAAAGGTTGTTTATTCAAAATTAATTAAATCTTTACTGTCGTTTTAAGTCATTTATCGATACCATCAGACAATTGGATTATAAAAAAAATCCAATTGTCTGATGGTTAAGCGTATGGACTATGGAAAACAAGGCCTGGGGTACCTCCTAGCACAAAAATAAGGCTTTTACAAGAAGTAAACAAGCTAACCTTTTTGAACTCCGTATTCTGGTCAAAGATGTAATCCAACATAATGCCGTGGAAGGAGATCTCCTTGAGGAAGTAATACATGCCGATGAGCGAGTTGTTGCTGATGTCGAACTTGCCGATCTCCAGGAAGCGACCGCGGTAGCCCAAACAGCGCACTGACGCCTGCAATGACAAGTAATTTTAGAGTCGGCACATAATTTTGAGTGTGATCCGGAACCCTCCTATGCCCATTAAAGGTAGGCAACGCATCTACAACCTTGTTGCGGATGTCTATGGGCAGCGTTCACCTTAAATCAGTTGATCCGCTTGCTCGTTTGCCACCTGATTCCACAAAATACAAACATTAACTACAGTGAATTATGGACTACATACCTGTAACTTCTCATCAGCGAGCGAGTTGAGAACCATATCCACTCCCTTCCCCTTGGTCTCCCGTCGGATCATATCTTCGAATGATATGTCTCGGGAATTTCCAATGTTACTCTCTGTTAGAAGCAAAAAAAGGATTTTAAAAAGAAATTGAAGCTGGTTTGTGATTGATAAAGAAATTGTTTTAAACGATTATACATGGGGCTTACATAATGCAACCAACAACCAAAAGCACAGGGGAAAGACAAGAAAGGAACAATTTCGAATTAACTGTCTCTTCAACTTATCTGTGCGGCACATCATATCTGAAAAATATTTTAGCTAATCTTGGCGCCATGCATAAAAAGGGTCATTCTTTATGTTATCTAATCCATTCTCTATACTTACATTCTAAAGAGAAAAGATATGCTTGTTTGCTTGTCCCGGATAAAATGAAAAAGTACTGAACCGATGTCACCAAGTAAGTGTAGCCTGCTTTTTCATTTGTCTATCCCCGCAGCACTCAGGAGCTGGCCCGGTTGCTAGTGTACTATAAATTGCTTTCCACATACCTTTAAGTTGCGGGAATAGTTTCTTGATGAATGCTCTTTTCTCTGGTGTTCCCACCGTGGTGAATATTTCGCAGCCGTGGTGCAGGGCCACGTTGATCGCCGCCTGTCCCACCCCGCCCGACCCCGCGTGTATCAGCACCGACTCGCCTCGCTGCAGTTGGCCCACCATTACCTAAACCACAAGGATATGGTAGTTATTATGTGGAAGTATTTAAAACTAGCTTCAAAAGTAGTAGTCCTCAATAAATGTAGTCCTTTAGAGATCCACAAAAACCAAACGGGTGAGGAGATAGAGAAGGAAAAAGTATGGAGGAAAGATTACGATAAGGCCATCGATACCTCGATCGTCAGACGAAACGCATAAATTACCTCTTGACTTCTGTGACGTCATTGTACTCCTTCAGTCGAGCTGGTCTGGTTCATCCAATGGCTGCCACCAGAGGCTCCAGCCTCTATCACTATCTTTACCAGTTTAGGTATGTAGTATACGGTACTTTCCTACTCGGGTCCATAGGATGATTTTTAATTGTTTACGTACCATAGCGTAATATACAGTTCCGTAGGCCACAGGCACAGTGCAGGCCTCCTCGAAGGTCCATTCGTCAGGAATGGCCCACATCATGTACTTGTCAGCCTCGACCATGTTGGCCATGCCTCTGTTGTTGACCATTGCCATGACACGGGATCCACTGTTAGGTTGATCAAGGACAAAGATTATTGTTTGGAGTACAAACCAAATATAAAAAATAAAGTTGCTTCTAAAAATACTTAGCAGCGAGTAGAATAGGCAGAATATGAAAGAATACACTCAGTCCGGAACGGGCATGTTCTCGAAACGTGATGTCTTTACGTAGGCAATATGGGGGCATTGGAAATACTAAAAATCATATTCGGAAAAATTCGCGTCCTGTTCTTTTAGCAGTGTGTATTTAACATCTTATTTTACGTTTTACAATATATAGTTACTTACTTGGACGTCCTGCCAACGACCTCGAAGCCTTGAACGCACTCCTGGTTTAGCCTGCCGCGAGCGACAGCGTCGACCGTCACGCGACCCATAGCTGTCATCACGTCGCGGAAGTTTAGAGCCGATGAGTAAACCTGAAAGTCATTTATAATATCAGTTTCATATGGTATACTTACTGCAAAATAAAGTTAGAAGTAAGGATGTGTGCAGGGCCGTGACAACTGGAAATTTCTGGGTACTGGGTACATTCACACAAATTTATTTCACCTGAGCAGCAGTGTGACACTATGAATATTGAAAGTTATTCATGAGAGTCGCCTATCAGTTACACGAATACATTTTTTATAATTTATTTTATATGATACAGTTACTACTATTAATATATTATAGGTATTACTTACTTGTAGAAGTGCCTTCTCCGGATCTTTGAATTGATGATTTAGCTTAAGGTTACCTTCTAACCACTTCATTGACGAGAGATCACCAATAAGTGTCGTATTAACAAACGCGTGTGTAGCCTTTACAGTTTCTAAATCTCCCAGTAGCAAATGTCGATATGTCCCCCATTGTCCCTGCAAAATCAGTCCACAATTGTGATAAATCTTGTCGGACCTATCGAAAGTCCTTTTTTATATGATAAGGTGGCAAACGAGCAAGCGGATCCTGATGTTAAGTGAGCGTTGCCCATAGACATCTGCAACAGGCAAATGTGTTGCAGATGCGTTGCCTACCTCTAAAGGACAAAGGAAAAAGGATATTTCCAACGACGAAGACGAGAGAAGACGAAGAATCACGAAGGTTTTAATAATTATAGAAAAGCTTTTAAAGGGACTTACATCTTGATAAATATTTATCGCAAGATCTTTATCCAATTGGTTCTCATAGAATTCTAAGTCCGGGTTAAAATCTGGAGCGGATGGGTCTGCTATTAAGAGGCCATATACAATTTCACCACCAGGTTCCCTTCTGAGACAGTTGACTAAGCCCAAGAGACCATTAATAGGCTCATCTTGACTATAAAGTACTAGTTTCTGGCCCTCTTTAAGTTCTTCCTTAACTTTGTCAATCCAAGAGAATGTCTGATCTGCTGCTATAATTCTAATGAATTTCGCAGGTTTAGCTCCAATCCTCTTTCTGAACATTACAACATATTCTAGCCCCGTATCATGGATAGTCACGAGGTCGTATTTATCACAGTAATCTTTTGGATTGGGACGATCTTTTTCGCGACTTATAATGAAGCATTTGTCACGCAATGTAGACGTAGCTTGTTGAAGAATCTGAAAGTGTGGTCAGTGATAAAAGTTCAAAATGATAAAAAGTTTTGCAATACGAAAACCAAAGACAATCTTACTTCTGGCCTTTGTAATAGATTTGCTCCGACGAAGACAACTGTGTTGCTTTCCCCGGCTAATTTCTTATTTTCGACAGTAATATGAGAAGGCATTTCAAGGGGTTCCTCCGACACTACTAACAATTCAGCCTGAACGAGAGGCAGATCTCCGAGCACGTCCGCAACTGTTTCGATAACAGGATTAAGACCGTTAGCTTTGTATTCCTCGTCGACCATTTCTATGCTTTTCACTTTGTATGTTTGTATGTTTTCTAGAATGATTTGGATATTAGCTCGGAGAATGTCTTCCATCTATGCGAAAAAAAATCATAATTAGGAGATGTACACATCGATATTGTTACGATATTTTATCTAGTAAATGTTATGTCTCTTACCTTCATCTTTTTTTTGTCAAAATTAGCAACAAATACATTTTTCTCAAGCACAGGAACGCCTAGTGGTATCTTCTTAGATATGGGTGTGGCGTGGAGGCCACGAATTTCAACACCGCCAGCTCTACACATCACAAAAAGAAATAATTTGAGCAACATTTGGACGCTTGGACGCTTCAGTTATTTGGGATGTATAATTACCTAATAACGTCAACATCTGGATATACACGTATTTCAAACGACTGTCTGTTAGAGTCCGGATTCATTTGAGAAATGGCGTTGTAATGCATGCTGGCGTCGATGCAGAGCTTCTCGATCCTGGTGGGCACGAAGAGGCCGCGGGTGTCTTGACCGACGATCTTGAGCTGGAGCATGCAGTCCATGAAGGTGACCCAGTTGTTGACCCAGGCGAGGCGGCCGCGAGTACCCTCCACATTGCATCCGACAACGCCACGGAACAGTCCACTGTAATAAATTATGTTCTTTACTGTTGAACCTACAAGTACTAAATGCTACGCCCGTATTCTAGGAAAAATAGGTTCAACTGTATTAAAAAATTGCTTTTAAAATAGAACTTAAAGAAAATAATGTTGAATGCTTCAGCATCAACGTAAAATTATAAGCGTAAGCTAAAATATTCCCTAACCTTGCTAATGCGCAGGTAAATATGAATAATGTACAAATTATGTATTTACCATTTGGTTATTTTTAATATTACTGATAAATTTTGCCTCAAAATCGAACATAGATATCGAAGGAATTACAAAAGATTATATATTAAGTTGTATGTTTGTGTAGTGCAATATTTAACCTGTATTGATAACCACGTAGACGCAATTCCTTGTAAAAGTCTTTCGTCAACATGTGTTTGACATCGGGTCCCGTAGATTCAGGCAGCGCTGGGAGCACGCGGTATTCTTGTCCCACATTCTTCTTGGCGTAGATGCGTCCCGTCACAATTGAGGCTCCACTTTCAACTATCTGTTTCATGGAAAAAATCTCAGGTAAAATTAAACAGTTCAAGAGTTAATCAACAATTGACACAGCAACAGGAATTTCCGACCTCAAAGTTGCCGCTTCCTTTCTGTATCATGACGATAAATTCCAAGTTGCCCTCCTTAGGTATGTTGGTGGCTCTCTGGAAACGAACATTCTCGAAAACGACCGACACCTCCGTGTACAGCTCTCCCATCATCATGCCCAACGTCTCCCATACTAACACTAGGTAGCCAGTGGCAGGATATAAGTTGCGACCTGTAAAAACGCTTAAGTTATTAAGCATGCGACAGTTTTGTAGTAGAGTATTGGGAATGGAATATAAGCGGCATCAGTTAGTTGCAGGTCTAGGAACAGCAAGTCACATTTATGGAGACTTGTAGGCATTGAATTATTAGTGCTAGTACTATGAAATGATTATAACACATCTGACAAGTTTGAAATGTTTCTTAAAACCCTAAAAACTATTTTACAGAAATCGTACCCAGCATCCTTGACATTGACTTCGAAATATAACTAACAGTAATTATTGTGGTATTGGGCCACTGGCCACTGAAGGCGGGCTAGGTCCAGCTGTGGACGAAGACAGGCAGTGAGAGAGGGAGAAAAGGAGAAAGGTACATAATGCTTCATGCATGCAGTATTTTTTTTACATTGAATAAAGAAATTGTTATATTAGTGAATCCCGAGGAGGTTTGATGTCAGGCAGGCGGCTGGCCGTAAAAACTGTAGCCAAAACCTATACAGTACAGTCTACAATCATATTGCGGGGACCCCACATGAGTGGGAAAAGGACAAATTAAAAGTAAAACATTACCATCGACGACGTGTCCAGCCATGTATTCACTGTCTTCGTCGGCGATTGTCATCCTGACTGTCCTTTCTCCGGATTTCATTTTCTCTTGGGCCTTGTACGATGTTACGTACCTAGATAGAGTTAATTTAAGTATAAAATAGGTGTATAAAAATTGTACAGTTTTTTCTGCTTTTTACACTATGCCACGGTTTCTTCAAAAGGTTTGAAATTGTAAGTTTTATCTTCAATGGATTTAGTTGTTTTTTTTATTTATCTTTCATTAGATTACAATTTGTCAAGAACGAGATCTTTTATTGATACTGTCAAACAATAATAATATAATGCATCTAAAATTATAAATATCTCACCAGTCTTCACTGTGCTCCCATTCAACTAGATGGGAAAGCATTGGAGTTCCCTGTGACACGGGGAAATCGATGTGCGGGTAGATGTTCGCTAGCTGAGGGTTCAGACCCGCTTCATATAGCCTAAAACAATTTTAACATCAATTATACCAAATCGAATAAAAGTATGCGGCGACCAGATCACACTGGTCAAGCACGGAACACTATTATTTATTTGTTTAAAAAGTCTGGAAGTAATGATTTGTCTATGGAAATATCTTTAGCTACAGTTGATTCTATAAGACAGGTATTTTCATCTCTCGATTGCAGGCCTCTTGCGAGGTAGACGAACAGAATTAAATACAGAAATATATACTTACTTCCCCAATGCGCTGAACAGAACTTGTACGTTGTCGGCATGTTTCCTCTGGGTAAGAGCAACGTTCATGACGTCTTTCTTAAGCGAATGTCGCAGTATGGCCTGCAGGAGGCCGTGGGGGGCTATCTCGATGGTGATAGCATTGGGGTGGATCAGACGGGCCGTTTCTTCGAAAAGCACCGGACTCTGTGGAATTCACATAACTATAAATCACTAGTACTATGTTAGTTAGTTCTAATGATATATACATTTTTCTAAACATCTGGCTCTCGATTCTGCTGCTTTTATGGCACAAGCGGTTCACCACTGACAAATTAATTCTCCAAATCTATAATCCTGGTACCCTTGACAGATAATTCTGACAGGATCATGTTAGCAGCGTAGCGGTGGTTTTAGCTTTAATGACATTATAAAATATTTAAAACAAAACATCTTACTAATAGATTGTTGGTGTGATACTCGGCAGATGAAAGTTCAGCTCTGACATCTTTCCACAGCGCTTGAGGCACCGACGTCGATACCCAGCGTTCAGACCGAGGCTTCGGATCTGTGATAACTTCTCGAAGATATTTGAGTAATTTGGGACCTGTTGAATGAATAAATGAGTACAAACATAGACTTATTTCATGTTTTTTTAGATACGTACAGAGCTATAATCTTTGCAAAATAATGGCCTAATTTTCAAACTAATCGAAATCAGTTCAATTTTTTTTATATATTTTCTTTTCATCTCCTACGCTAAGTCCTCTTTCCCTTTCTTTCCTCGCTAAAGGATGGGAATGGCTAAGAGGACTAGAATTAAGCTTACGGCACCTCATTCATCAGACGAAACGCAGAATACTCTACTTCACGCCTGTCTTCTGTGAGGTCGTGGTATTTCACCGGTCGAGCCGGCCACGTGCAACTAATGTTGTTGTTGTGGGCTCTACCACTTATAACTCTGTTAATAATATATCTTTTAGTTTTTTAATGTGCTTAGTGGCCTGTTGCTTGCCTTATATACTTTATTAAAAAGAATTTCTGTAACTAAAATGAAATTTGTCTATCAATATTATGGACCTGCGGCAGCAATATATTTTGAATGGTATGGTATGTTGGAGCAAGGGACTTCTTTGGCGAATACTCCTTGTCCGACCAGCTTGGCGATGAACTCCTTCATAACATCAACGGGGCCAGATATGGTGCTAGAATCGGGTCCGTTGTGACACGCGACCTCTATATCCGGCGGGCACATTGTTTTGATCTGTAGATAATATTATTAAAGTGTAAATTATTATTAATTTTATTTCACGTGTTTTATTAGTATTTTAATTTCGTTTCGATACATTTTTTCATAGAAAATAAATGACATCGAACGCTGTACCTATTTTAATTGACAGCCAAAGGTCAGCATAAATAATGAATTTAAGTTTAGACGCTTTAAAAAACCCTCTAAAATACTTTTTGTGGCTTTGATTTTATATGATCACATAATGAGGAGTTTAAAGTGAAATTTATCTACTAACTTATTTCAAAAGTAACTGTAATAATAAGTTTGTAACTTGACTTCGTGTAGGGTCAAACATTTTCTATTGGTCGTCAAGGTAATGACAACAATGAAATATCAAGGATTTGTTATTGTCAATGTTACGCTGACCGTTACTATGGCAACCGATAATGGAAACAATCAAACTGCTATTCGCATTTATAATATTAAAAGTTAGGAAGTTACCAATTATGTACATGAAAACAGAATTAACAAACTTTATATTGTAATTGATAAATTTTACCTGATTGTAGCCTAACCCTACTGCAGCCATCGAGCCTTTGATGAAGGGAGTCTCAATGGAGGCCAGGCCACGGCTATAAGCAGACAGGATCATCTGCTCAGCCGTGAAGCATCCGTCAGCGTACGCGCAGCCCAGTTCACCCACACTGTGACCTGTGGGTGTTATAATAATTTTAAATAACATACCAACGTGTACTGAGATGTGAATTGATTGCTATATCAAATCTACAGATTTTTTACATAGCGGGAAATGAGCAACTTTCTTGCATAATGTTAAGTCAACTAATTCTAAAGAAGAGAAGTAAAGAGAAAGAGGGGCATAAGAGAAGTACTAATAATTTGACTTTTCGGTGTTAAATTGTATACAATTGTCGGTGACTAGCGACTCGCCGCGACTTCACACGGGTAGTAGATATAATTTTTATAGGTGTGTGTCAACTTAATTTACACCGCCATCTCTTAGAAATTTTTGAAACTACATTTAATTTGCGATAAAATAATGAGGAGGTCTCTCAAGATAAAACCGAGTCTATGTTCAAGTTAGATTAAATAACAGTAAACAAACTATCATTAAGGTCGTTTGATTTGTTTCGGAATTAATCGGAAAGTTTATAAGTAATGCGATGCAAGACTAAAGACAATATTATACGCCTTTGTTTATAAGGATAGAACATTATAATTATTTTCAAATAAGATAGGTAACGCGCAATGGATCGCCTACGCTTAGTGATCACCGCCTATGAATCCATAATACCAGAGGAACTACTAGTCTTTGAAGTAGTACCTTCTGTCATCTTCGAGGATCCCAAGTTGCATTGGTATTACCTCTGGAAATAGACCAGTTCACGAGTTGTGTCAGACAGGCGAAGACCATACAGATGTGGAATGCCAGATCGAAATGAGGTTTAACAGTGAAATGTTATCAATTATCTTACCAATAGTAAAGTCAGGTTCGATGCCGATGGTCTTCAGTAGGTCGGTCAGGCCGATCTGCACAGCGGCTATTCCAATGAAGGAGTTCAGAATGTTGTCGTATATCCTCGGATCCGGTTCCGTGATAATTTTTGTTAGGTTGATTCCTTTAGGTTCTAACGCTTTATGGCATCTAAAAAAAATATATGTTAGTCATATTTGTCGAACGATCGCCTCGTACTCAGTGCCGTAACTAATAACCGAAGTTTATTTATATTCTGGCTTAACATAACTGTGTACATTAGAAGCAAATTACTTACTTCTCTATGGCTGCTGCGAACACGGGAATCCTCATAAGCTGCGCGCCCATGCCCGCCCACTGGGACCCCATCCCGGAGTAGATGAACCAGACGGGACGCCTCACTCCCGAGAAGTACTGGACGTCACGGGACAAGCTCACACTCTTCGTTGGTGTAGATCCTAAAAATACCAATATCTAATTATTTAGTCGTTTATTGCTGTTTGAAAGATATTTTACAATTTCCGTTAAATTGTTTGATTTCAGAAAAATGCCGTATCAACAATTTCTACTTACCCAGAAGTGTATATCCACGGACTACATGACCGGTTATGTCTTCGTTGTGCACGGAGTGCAGCAAGCGGATTTGTTCCATGTCCACCGTCCTCGACTCCAGATCGTCCAGGATCCTCGCGACAGCGGACTCCGTGCGGCCCGACACACAGACCAATCGCGGTAGATCATCAAACGGCATTCCATTGTTGACCTGTCACGTACAATGAGGTTAATGAAAAGACATTTAGATGAATACAGTATAAGTCCTCATCAACGAAAATACCTTAGTTAACTTAAGCATTTCATGCACATTATGATAATAATAATAATATATCGGCCTTTTCTAGAATGTTTCCCACTGCAGGGACACAGACCTTCTCTCCGAGAGAGGGAATGAGCCATAATCCACCACGCTGACCCAGCGCGGGTTGGTGGATGTCACATGTCTTCGAATGTGGTGGTTCTTAGAACATGCCGGTTTCCTCACGATGTTTTCCTTTACTGTTTTTGGAGCAGTGGTGATGAAATAAATTACACAAAAGCGCCTGCCTGGGTTCGAGGTCGGGGCCTAAACCGCTGAGCCACCACTGCTCCTAGATTAGTAGTTAGACAATCATTAACACCACATCATTCAAATTATTATCTTAAGATTTATCGCAAAACAAAAAACCAATGCACGCGAAATCAAGCGCAGGTCTCACACCGATTTCGGGACTGTTCGCTTGATGCGACCAACCCTGCGCCGCACTCCTTGTTATCGTCCATTGTGCTCGATGTGTTTTCAATAAAGGAATTGTACCGGGTATAAGCCATACAATAATTAAAACAGCTAATAATGTAACACAGCTTGACTTAATTGTAAGGCGGAATGAGGTTTGCCGGGTCAACAGTTTTCAAAGTCCTACATTATGTAATTGTAACTTGTATATATTCCTATAATAATTCTTCGCTAGTTACGGGTCATAATATCACATTTATTTAGTACTTAAGCCGATATAAAACTCTCTTCTCTGGTGTTTTGGTAGATTTTCTGTAACTTAATTAATGTCTTACCTTGTCTTTAGCGACATTCTTCAGCAGCACGTGTGCGTTGGCGCCTCCGAAGCCGAAGCTGTTGATACCAGACAAGCCGCGGTTCCAGGGCTGCTTCTCTGTGACGACCTGCAGGCGGCCCTCGGTGAGGGCTGCCACACCCTCGCGTGGTACTTTAAAGTTCAAATTGGGGGGTATGTGCCCCGTGCTGTACGCTATGCAAAGCTGGAGAACATACGGAAATAATTAAGTATTAGAAAGAAAGAAAGAAAGAAAGAAAATAGTTTATCGTTGCCACTTCACTCCAGTACACAAGTTTTATCAACAGTAAGGTAATAAATAATACATTAGCTGACATAAAAATTAAATATTATATGTACTTGTAATAAAATCATTATAGGGTGGCCAGGGAATACCTTTTCCAAAAGGATGTTTTTCCAAGGTAATTAATGGCATTTTTTTATTTAAAGGTCAAGTGTCAAAAGGTAGGACGCACTAGTTTAGTAACAGTTTATTTCCTCTTCTCTTGAAGATACTTCATAGTTTGACGGAAACACTGACGCTGGCAATGTGTTCCAATCCATTGTTGTATAAGCGAAGATTGGTTTCAATTTGTCTTTGCTAAATTCATGGTGCAACTCATTTGCTTGTTGAGGATTCATTTACGAAGCTTGTATACAGTTCCAAAATTTGTTAAGTCAGATGACGATAACCAAGCTTTGTGGGCACCACATTCAATTGTAATTTAGATCTCAAGAAGCACGCCTATCACGTATGTTTGAAAGAGATTCAATAAAAAGGGGAATCTCACCTTAGCGATAGAACAGAGACCAGACGCGGGCTCGCTGTGGCCCAGGTTGGACTTGATGGAGCCAATCATCAGGGGCTCGGAGCGACCCGTGCAGAACACCTCGTCGATAGCGAGAAGCTCCTCAGGGTCACCCACGCGAGTACCTAAAGATGAACTCCATTTATAACATACAGAATACCTGTTGTTGATAATGGTGAACGAGATTTCAGATTTGAAAGGGCAGCTAAGAGATATGTACATTCGTTTGACTTCGAAAGAAAGTTCAAATGTAGTTTGAAACTTTGACAGACTAAAAGAACATTTCTCATTGTAATATAAAGCATTGAACCATAAACTGTAGCAGATGTGTGACCCACAGGGTCCTCTTGCTTGACACGATAGTATGAAGTTATAAAAACGATCCCACTGTGATTCTTTTGTATAAAATAGGATAGACATAGTTATTCACTTGAACAAATTTAACCAGATTATATAAAGTCTTTGGCCCAAAAGAATCAGGTCAGACGTAGAAGATGTCATTACAAATATTAGGTCATTGTACGAACCAGTTCCGTGAGCTTCTACGAATTCCAGACTGGACGGTGGTATTGAGCACTCCTCGTAGAACTCGTTGAGCAGCAGCTTCTGGATCTGACCCGCGGGGTATGTTATACCCTGTTCCTTGTAGCCATCGCAGTTAGTTTTGGCGTGGAGAAGTTGCGCGTATACTCTGCAAAGTTAATAAGCTTACATCATCGAAATAATCCAAAATAAAGTCTGATCCTGAACTAAGTTATATCTAAACCGAAAGACTGTGTTTGTATTAATCTCCTGCAGCAGATGCGTTGTCTACCTTTAATGCACAGAGGACTAGCAGAAAAATGATATTTCCTTTTCATATTGCTTGTTATTGCGAGTTAGTTACCTTCTCGAATCTTTCGCTTTCTGTAAGAAACACACGACGATAGCTTCTGAGCGCGCGTAGCCGTTGGCGCTGTTGTCGAAACTCTTGCATCTACCGTCAGGCGACAGCACTCCCAATCTGTAAAAGAAGAAACAGAAGAGTTAGACATTAGACCCATAGAGAACCGATACGTAGAAAAAGAGAAAAGAACGACGGCCACACAGCAAAATAGGGAAACAGCCATATTTCCAATCTAAAAGACCTTCGTTTCGTGTTTGATCAGTTACTGGAATTGGTTTTATAGATTAAAATGGTCAGCGGTTTAAATAAATGCATAAAAACATAATTCAAAGATGCAGGAAGACCACCAAACAGAAAAGAGGTTTATCTAGTATGCTCACTAATGCACGCCCTACAGCCTTTCAAATGTAGAAATTAATAAGCCGATAGAACCAGAAAAAAATGATACAACAATTGTCATCAACTTAATCTAATCGAAATATTGACCTACAATAAACATAAACATTAATTTTAAAAAATCTAAATAAAATTAGTCACTTGACGACCTGATGGGCGAATGACAAACAAATCATCGTTAGTTTAAAAAACTCGACCGCGTAATTCCTTTCATTGCATTACCTTGAAAACTGCAGAGAGACGTAAGGGTGCAAGCAGAGGTTGGAACCGCCGACGATGGCGGCGTCGCAGTGGCCGTCACGGATCGCCCTGAAGGCATGTTCCAAGGCGTACAGCGAACTCGAGCAGGCTGAGTCCACCGTGTAGGAGGGGCCAGTGACGCCGAGCCAGTACGAGATGCGATTAGCTAACATGGCACGGGAACAGCTGTTGATAATACAATTAAGTTTTAAGATCTTACATTTTATGAAGCAAAAGTTTTAAAATATGGTGTTACATTAGTAAAACGACTTGCAGAAAATTGTATATGGTATATAGGTAATTCTATAGCGACCAGTAGAATGTAGATATCCCAATAGTCCTAGATAATTGTAAATGGTAACTCATTGACATTTACCAGAATTTGAAGATTTGAAGTTAGTGTTGTGGTGTTAATATTATGTTATTTTATGAGCTTAAATCTTTTGATGGGTCTTTTAAAATATTTTGCTATGTAGGGTTTTTATTAAAGCTTGTAATATTTCATTTTGGAACCAAAGGTAATAGGAAAGTCGCGCTGTACGCACCTGGATTTTGTAATTCTCAAAACTTTTAACTAAGCTTGGTGTTATGAAGAAATTAATTAAAGTGAATTATACCAGTTAATAATCTCTCATCTTATTTATTTGTCAACAATCTTCGACGTGCTTTTCACGCCGCAGGTCGTGGGTTCGAATCAGACATTTATGTGCATGAACATGCCTTTTTTTCTTGGGTCTGGGTGTAATTATGTATTGACCATAGCACAAGCTCTGCTAACTTTGGAATCAGATGGCCGTATGTGAATAATGTTCCAGGATATTATATAATAGTTTATTCTTACCCAGTAACACCAAAACCGTTGACCTGCATTTTTTCATAGAACCAAGTTTTCTCAGATTCGGAGAAGCAAGCTCCGATGAATACGCCTGTCTTTGTGTTACGAAGCTCTTTGGGATTGAAACCTGGAACGATATACATGTTGACACGCATACTAAAGCAACATCCATATGTTTAAAAGAACAAACTATATAAATACAACGAACTGCAAAGCCCGACTGTGCCAAAATACTTTTGTAAAATTTCTATTAATGCGAAGGGGACTAAGAAAGGATCTGCCTAATTTCATCCCGTAATGGTCTAAAGCCGGGGATGAAAGTCTATATAGATAAATAATCGTTATCCATTGTAAGTTGACACCACATCTATATGATCGAGCATATTAATTAGAGTTCAGCTTAGGGTGAAACATGTTCATTTAAATTAATTTACACGGGGAGTGAAAGCGCGTGGCTCAGTTTATGTATTTATAAAAAACAACTCAAAACAACATGTAAATTTCCAGCAAACTTTTTTATTTGGGTAAAGTTGGGTAAAGTTGACTCCTTTAAACGTTTGAAAGTGTACCAGTCGCCAAGAAAATACATGGTAAATATGCTACAACTGGTTCGTATGTGAAGAAAATGTTGTTATAATTTGTATTTATGTAGGAATAATTGGATTTCATTCCGATGAAATGACGCGAGCTGTTCGGATACAGATCTATATTTATCTGGTACCTTTGCAGAGAGATCCGCCACTGCACCCTCTGATTTAGAGACTCTGGATTTCGAATTTGATTACTGGTTTTAAGAGACTTTAAACTTTTATCTTTTTAAGAATCATTTAGTTTTTAGTAACTTTATCTTTGTACCTTACAGAATTTATTACTCCTGAATTTGATTCGCCAAATTCCACTTTGAACCACGAACAATTCAAGAAGAGATTCATTTGTTATAACAGGACCAAATACAGATTAACTTTGCATTAATGGCCGAATTTGAATTTCACCGGTCCCGGGGGAATGTTCGCAGTGACAACATCGACTTATAATTACTGGCAGCGTAAAACTTTTAATGGATTCGTAGATAAGACCGGCTCTTAGGTCGGCGGCGGCGGCGAGTGGTTCCGTTTGGTTTGTACTCGGTTATTGTTTGAAATCAGATGTCAATGTAATACTACTTGATGATGGAACGGGTTCAAAATTTCCTTTGTTTCTATTCACCGTTGAATTTGTGTACAAATAAACGATAAAAATACGCTAGGTATATATTAGACATTCGCAACACATTACCATTACACAACTAGAAATATCTTTATTGTGTTAGAATTTTTTTTATAACACGAGGTGGCAGACGAGCAAGCGGTTCACCCGATGTCAAGTGAACGCTACCCATAGACATCTGCAACTCACTAATGAGTTGCAGATGCGTTGCCCACCCTTAATGGACAGAGGAGGGGACAAACAGAAAATGGTTGTTTCCAATTCCTACACATCCCCTTCACCGTCAAGTTTTCTTCCCCTTCCCATCCTTTCCTTATAAGAAAAGGATGGGAGAGGGGAGAGAACCAGAATTGGGCCTCCGGCACCTCACTCAACAGACGAAACGCAGAATACTCTACTTCACGCCGGTCTTCTGTGAGGTCGTGGTATTTCACCGGTCGAGCCGACACATTCGTGCAACAGATGTTATTGTTGCGGGCTCTACCACTGTTAAAAAAATAGATAGATATAGAAATAAATTTTAATTAATTTAAAACGAACAGCGGGTCGCCGACTGATCACCAACGCCCATGGACAGCAATACCGGGGGATCCGCAGACTCGGTCTTTAAGAGATGACCACGCTCTCTTGAAAGACCCTAAGTCATATATGTATACATACATATTCAGCAGTAGACGGCCATCTTTTCAATAATTAAAACTGAATAATAAACAAATGTATACAGGGTGATCAACAAAATAGTTATAACTTCTGTAATTTGGTAAATTATTGGATTGGGTTTTTTCATCATAACTTTACGTTGCGGAACCCTAAGGATCGATGTTACAGAAGACAGTTGGTAATCAGATAACAGATTGTATTGAGCTAACAGCTCGGCCGCGTTTAAATTAACAATTTATTTTATTTAATGACAATTTTTTTTATATATTCTTTCTAACTATATAATTAGCAGCTAGGCCATTCGTAAAAGTAGATTCTAACATACTGACTTTTTAACCGTATATTGTAGAGTTTGCAGTGTTGAATTAATTTATCATTACAAATGTCAATTCCTAATTAGTTAAAAATATTTGTTTATTTTCTACACTAAGTACATTATTAAAAACACAGGCTGGTAAGGACTGCCGACACAAGTTAAAATTAAAAATAGGTGGGAATTTCGACGATGGTTCAAAAATCAATAATCAATAAAAATAAGCCCTTATGTCTTAGCAATAAAATTCAAAATTGCAAGAAAAAAAACCGTTGAAACTGTTCCAAATTCAAATAAGCATGTTGCTCTACCTCGAATAAAGAACGGATAAAAAATCTTCAATTCAAAAATCGAACACGAAACAGTTTTAATGTTATATGGCAACATCATTTCGGATGGTTTGAATTTATTTAATTAGGGGGAGAAGTTTTTTACGGAGCGCGTGGGAATTCGTCTCGACTAATGTTTGCGAACCAGAAGTCGATGTTGCCGAATGACCGCGACGAATTTAATCTGGCGAGTGCCTCCGAGTTTCTAGTTCAGATAAATTGGCTTCATTACGACTCAGGGTGGCCGTTAGGGGGGAAAGTGGGGAGATATTTCCTGTTGTGGAGATACTTCGGTATCCTTATTTCGCGGCACAATTTGTCTCGTTATTTCCTATAGAAAGACGACAGTTTTTTTATTTGGTTAAATCAGATTGGGTTCTTTTATGCGGTTCGCGTGTTTGACGACTGTGGTCAACGAAATGGTTTTTTATGCGTCTATTAAATACCAATCAATGCAGATTATAAATTTAAAAACAAAACTTGTAGCCAAACGATTGCCGTATCTAGTTTACAGAATAAACGTTAGATTTTAATCTGTTTTAAATGTTTATCAAAAATACATTTTCTGAAGAGTATTGGGCATGCGCAGAGGAGAGAAATAAACTTTATATAATTGTTAATTATTACTTTGTTTTATTTTAAGGTTTTATAAGATCACTGGATGGAGCAACAATCATATTTCTACCACAGACTATATATGTCATTTCTTAGTGTGTGTTATAGATAATAAAAGGAAATTCCTACTAACAATATCTAGGTGTAAATAGTGAGTAGCTTACATTGAAGTATATTATTGTAAACATATATTATTGGTTTTGTTGGTAAACCACTTGGTAAATCAAATGATTTGATGGTTTGGTATGGTAAGAGACCGGATTCTAACCACGATTAGCCTTTTTGATCTTATATATTAATCCGGTCTCCAGCAAACTTTATATTAGTAAAACCACGAAAGTTTAAAGTTATTTATCAAATGATTTGATATTTAATTTTAATAATGTAAAAAATTAAAAGTAATATAGACAGTAATGGACAACACAGCGAGAATATTCTTGGGCGGAATGAAATCAGAAATGTAATTTAATTTAGATTAGGACATTCAGTAATAAGTTGCGATATGTGTACTGTATTTACTTTCAAAACGTTCGCACAAGAATTACCAGAAGCATATAATGTTTATTAGAAATATATTAAACTAGCGACGCGCCCCGGCTTCGTCCAGGTACCACTAATTATCTTGATCCGATCGCTACCAAACACAGGAAAGTGATCTGGACAATCCCTGTAAATTTCGGAGTCTATAGCTCTATAGGGAACATACATACTTCGCTTTTTATATATTATTTATCTATATAAATTATAAAAGTATCCTATGTTACTTCTAATACCTCCAAGAAAATGTGTACAAAGTTTCATGATGATCGGTTCAGTAGTCTTCACGTGAAAGCGTAACAAACAAACTTACATTCACATTTATAATATTAGAATCGTAAAATTTGGTAACGTGATGCCACAGTAAAAACTGTAACCTTCAATCCCAGCGAGAAATAATAAAAAAGCATACCAGCATCGATGACCGCTTCATATGCCTTCTCAAGCAGTATCCTGCACATGGGGTCCATGGTGTGCGCCTGCTTGAAGTGCACACCGAAGAAGGAGGCGTCGAATTTGTTAACATTGTTGATTTTGCCCGTCCGCTGCGGGATCTCAGGGTGCGCGAGCTTCCAGCGCCGGCCGTCGCCAGAGATTAGGTCCACCTGTTACCAACATCAACTTATATCAGGACACCCTCTATTTATGACATCACCACATCTTGAAGAATACTGGTGATCATATTTAAGTAAAGTTAGTAACATAACTTACAAATGATTTTCTGCAGACTGTACTTTCAATGCAACAAAAATATAGGTCTTGCAGTACAAGTATGCGTTATCTTAATTAAATTAATATATTATTATGTAGTGTCAATTCTAAACTGATGAGGATGTGCAGACCCCATAAAAACCTCATGAAGGTTTAAAGGGCCTTAGAAAAAATGTATTGTAATATTTGTATCTATACAGATAAATAAAATTGAAGTGTCTGTATGTAATATCAAAATAACATTTCCATACTCAATACACATGATGAACATATACGGTACTTATAACAAAAATCCAATTTTAAATTTTTTGTCTGTCTGTCTGTACGGTTGTTCCGGGTAATCTCCGAAACGACTGAACTGATTCGGATGGGACTTTTACTGGAAGATAGCTAATATTGTAATGATTCAAATAGGCTAATTTAATTAAAGCAAAATATTTAGGGTTCAGCGCAAAAAGTTAAAAACCCTCGACATTATTTAAACCAGCGATGCAGGTCTTTGCAGCTATGAAATAAATAAATAGAATAAATAAATGAATAGCTAAATTAGTTGTCGCCTAATATCAACCAAGTAGACTTATAATTCTGTATTCTGTATTTATTTTGGTGCGTTTGGGAAAAAATATGAGAGTGGATTTTTACGATGCACAAAACCTAAGTGTTACCATGGCAACCACACAAAGCAGTTCTAAATTAAACTATAATTCCGTATAAACTAAATTTAAATTATTTGGTACTTAAGATGCTAAGTTTAAAAATATCACAAATAATCTGTTTGTTCTCTAGATTTCAATTAACAATTGTGATAATACCTTATTAAATAGGTTTTCCTGTAAGTGAATGACAGAGTCGGAGTCCGGGAAGTATCCCGCGCATCCCGTGATGAGCACCTCGTCGCCGGGCGCGGGGTGAGACAGCCGGTGGCCCGACGTCAGGCGGTCCTCTGCTCTGGTAGTCGGCGGCATCTGGAGCACCAAACGGCGTCACAGTGATAGAACCCACAACAACATCTGTTGCATGAATGGGCCGGTGAAATACCACGATCTCACAGAAGGCAAGTACATGTACTGTGTGTTTCGTCTGATTAGTGAGGTCCTGGAGGCCTAAATCTAGTCCTCTTCCTATTCCTATCTTTTATTAAAAAGTTAAGGGACGTTGAAGAGGACATGATGGTGGAGGGGATGAATAGGTATGATGACTCTATAAAAAGCAAGTGAGGTCATGAGGTCGAACTTATGACCAATTTATATTTAAATTAATTTCTTCATTGTCACCAAAATGGAATATTCCGTTCATTACGTGAATTGCAAATACTTGATTATAAACCGTTATACAAACAGTTCAAGTATTCACTTGGAATTAATTTCCAAAAATTATAACAACAATGTCGTACCTCACACTCGAACGGTTAGAATAGTTGGTTAGCCACGAGGCCGTCCCTTATTCCTAGTCGAGGTGAAATTATTTGAATACTATATATACAATACTTTAGGGGCGCGCAGACGCAGACGCGAGGGTTGTCCGCTAACCGCAAAAATTACAAAAGTTACCGATGCGTTGTCACATTTTATTGAGTTTTTGTGCTTGTTACGTAATAACAGTGGTAAACTTATCATACCATTGGGTTGATATAAGCCAGAAGAACACGATTTATTTACTTATATATAGATATGTAACGTATTGGGACTGTACAATACTATCATGGTCGGTGGCGGTATTCCGCCTTAAAAGCGACAGTAAGTTTCGTACGCGTTGACACGACGTCCCGGAAACAATAACCATTAGGAGCTTTTAAATGAGTTTGTATGAAAAATTGGTTTTTGAATACAACAAGGTTTGAAGGTCGTATAACTTAAGAACGGAACAGCAGTGGTAAAAACAATACGCCCCTGCGTGTGGATTCAGAGCAGTACTCGACGATTGTTATTTATTATTGTCCCATAGTTTGCACAAGTCACTGCTAATTGGTTATCACTAATTGGTAATTTGTAAAAGGGGTGGAGTCTGTCTCGTTGCAAACACGACAATTTTTCTGTAAATTGAATACCGCGAACGGCGTCGACTGTACATAGGTTCTAAAGCTGTAAGAGAAATGTGCTTAATTGTTTTGATACAAGTATAGGCTCGAAGCTTATACACAACTCGAAAGTAAAGATTGGGTGTTGAAAGAATATTCAATCTAAACACGCCTTTCCCGAGCATTCTTTTCACATATTATAACGGTGACTACACCATTTGCATACGGCTTCGCCTTGCAAATGGCCCCGTAGAGTGCACCGATTTGCCCTCAGTCGGAATTTAAATCCGTATAAATTAAAACGATACAACAAGATAGGAAGTAAACGATTTTTTTTTATTTTAGTAGTATATTTAATACCAATTCTCTGATTCTATTCGTAACTGAAGCAATATTAGAGAGAGATTTGAAGACAGTGATATCTGTGAACACGAATCAGTACAACGTCTCATAATAATTCATAAGTCACAGATGAGTGGTGTTACCAGTAAATCAAACAACCTTGTAAATAGATAAACAATGAGTGCTTGTAACGTGGTAACAATTTAATTCTTTAGTCATTTTTTTTAAATTATATCATGCATTTAATGACACTAACGTATAATAATAAATTGTAATTTTTTTCCGTGAATCTCGTAACGGGGTGTATGCCACATGCTGCAACATGCTGTACTATAGACACACAAATGGCATAGGCTTCAACTTAAATCAAATTCATATTTATACAAATCATATCTGACTCTTGCAATCAAATTTGGGATTCGATAGCAGCGCCACCAATGTGAATCTAAGCCATCTGCGACCCACACAAACACACATACCAATTCCATTACAATCAGACCAGCCGTTTTTGAAGTGACATACACACATTGCACTGTTAGTTTGTAATACAGTCAAGGCTGTCCGAGACTAGTCTGTCAAAATAAAAAAGAAGTGTTAGGCAGTCCGCACACTTCATTATGAAACATATATAAAAATAAAAATATAAAAAATATATAAAATCCCGAAGGTCAGATGGCTTTGGGGAAAAACATATAGAACAGTACATTTCGACATATTGTAGGCATATAAATGGTGATTGTTCCTCATTGTGATATGTCCGGAATGTATCTGGTCGTAGTTTAGAATTTAAACTTCTATAGTAACGCATGTTATATCATTTGATACAACCTTACCCGCCAATTTTATGATCATCCCGAATAAAAATCATGGATTACTGGCAACCACTAAATGCTTTTACAGAAATATTTAAATTATTTTATTATACACTAGTCCTCTCCACCTCAGGCAAGCCTCAAACCTTAAGCCAGACAAGGGTAGGCCAGGCTGTACTGGCTTAGTATATTTTTCACGGACTTCCACTGAGTTGGCCGTAGTGGTACTTTTTTACGGCCGGAGAGCGAAAAGACCTATGGTCATCATTAGGCTTCGACTGGAGGATCCACTACTACACTTGTAAAATATAGGCAATAATAAAAAACACCCAACTTACCTCGATAACTTAAATTTCACGAAGAGATTTCAGGGAAAACTTTTCGTACGACTGAGACGCGTTGACAAGTGAGGGTGAGCACTCTGCGTCTGGACGGCACGCACGATTGCACCTTGTTTATAAAATGGATAAGTGAAAAAAAAATACAGGATGTATGTTTACCCGCGGCACTTAATTAGAGGTTATTGTGCTGTATTTAAATACATTAACTTTTGACGTTTGCGCTCACAGCTCACGCTTTAAATCAATTGAATTACAAAAGTAAATTTAGATAATTGCTTGCGCTGTAAAAGCGTATGAAGACTTAGTTTTCTTCTAAAATTTTCTGCGGGTAAAAAATTAAACGATACGCGAATAGCATCTTATCGATCCCAATAATGCGTGTGTCGAGCGGAGAAAATAGAATAATATAATAATGAAAAGAAAACAAAAGAAAAGAAAAAAAAGAAAAGAAAAGAAAAGAAAAGAAAAGAAAAGAAAAGAAAAGAAAAGAAAAGATAAGAAAAGATAAGAAAAGAAAAGAAAAGAAAAATGAAACCAGATGTTTAAAAAGATTTTATATCAGGAGTGTGCAAAAAGGTATCTAGTAATGTAACCACTATGTAATTGAAATAACATCTAGACTTGCACGGATCCGGTCCGGTCTCGACATTAACAAGGTGAACGTAATTTAATTGATATTAAAATTTAATTTTCGTTAACCCTTGCCGCGTTACCACAGTCACGTTTTAGAAAATCCCAATACGAACCAAATTGGCCAAGTTTTAATAAAGGGTTCATTTTCTATTTACATTCGAGAGTTCACCGTGTTCATACAAAAGTTCCAACAATTTAATACATCCGTAGCTTTGACACGATACGGACTATCGCTTTGTCCTTTAATAATCCATAATTAAACTATATTTGGGAATAAACATCATACTGTGAATAAAAAGGGCAATAATAAAATTGTACCATGCAGCCGTAAAGTGAAATGTCTCCTATATCAAACCAACTTCGATATATTTCGGGTTTGGGATTGTTATGTATGGTAAATCATATTTAGTGCGAACCTTCTTTTGGTGTGATACCCGCTGAAGCAATTTAATATTGCCATGGCACAAAATCAACAAGAAATTTAAAAATCAAACTGAATGTCTGCGATTAAACACTACTTTGTTCATTTTTGACCCCATTTTTTACTTATTTGGACATTAGAATAACATCGTGGAGAAACATGACTGGCCAAGACTGGTGAACCTCAGTCCCACGGGCCATAATATGGCCTATAAGCGACTTGTTATGGCCAGTCAGAGTCTTAAGATGACATAAATAGGTATACCAAGTATTTCTGAATCGTCTATTTGATTGGTAAAATAATTTAAGCAGTGTTGACTTAGCCTGTTGCGCCAGACATTAGGAAATGGGAGAATTAATTTAAAAAAATTGTATGAGTACCATTACCATTTTATTTGCTTCTCAGTACACTTGCAGATTTGAAATATTAAGCAATGTGGTAGTGGACAGTCATAAGTAATATTAGACGTTTCCTATTTCGTCTACATTTGATGTTCAGCAGCAACTGCTACGGAGTGTGTTGGGGCATTGTATGTAAATGTTGAATGTATTGATAGAGTCCGGTGACACTCGCAGGTCGCCTAAATTACCCTAAACATGAAATGAACCCTTGCATATTAACCAGTTCAAATATCTGTGGGTTTTTGAACCGGCGCTTCCTCGGGACTTTTCAGACTCTGTAAAAGTGCCATAGAGGAGCGATGACATCTAATACATAAAGTACAGATCGACGAAATTGTTGATTCTTCTGGTGCCATCTATAGCGGAGGTTGCTGATCTCCATTCACCGCTTCCCTGAACATGTCAAACCATTCGTGCAGATTTACTAGCCAGGAGATCCTTCTACGACCTGGTCTTCAGCAGCATGGTTCCCTGTATTATATCATATTTAGTGTTCCGAATAATGTGAGCTAGATGTTCCAGTTCCTTTTTTATTTGATTCCTTTTCGTCTCTAAACTTCTGTATTTTACTCGGGATAATTCTGGTGGTTTTAAATACCCTTCTGTCTCCTGTCTTTTCTTATGCCTTTTCGACTTCTTCAACTTACTTTTCATGTGGCTTTCAACGAAGATGGTCTCATCATTTTGTTGACGCATTATTTATCCACCAGCGCATTTATAATTCCTCTGATATTGTGGCTGTTCATGGGCGACGGATCGCTTATTTTATGGGACCCGTTGCTTTTTGTCCCCTTTTCTATTAAAAAAGGTGAAGATAATTGCGTTAAATTACCTGAGAGACAGTAAATATGTGCAACAAGTTAACCTCTTGCTTTGAATTTATAATTGTAATGGAAATTTCTGTCTAGACGCATGTGATTTATAAATAATGTCGATAATCAATTATTTACTTACAATATAAAGTTGATTCAAGTTATTTGTTTCATACTTAAATCAAAAAAGCTTTTCGGGGCAGACTCCATGCTAAGTCACTACTACAAACGCCCTTAAC
The DNA here is from genome assembly GCA_029849275.1 of Papilio elwesi. Taxonomy (NCBI): domain Eukaryota; kingdom Metazoa; phylum Arthropoda; class Insecta; order Lepidoptera; family Papilionidae; genus Papilio; species Papilio elwesi. The sequence continues at coordinate 5,866,228 of CM056707.1, read as the reverse complement.
CCAAAGAGGTAGGTAGGGATGACAGATTTACATTTGGCGCGATCCTGGCACCTCTCTCCTTCTTTACGAGCTACGAGTGCTACTTATATCGACCTTCTTTAGAATGCCACTAATCTGAACTAAGTCTTTTACTTTCTCTTGTCTTCTTACTCTTTCTCCATTCATCCGTTTAACGTTCCCAAATCACGGAAGCAAACCATTCACTTTCTACGCAACCACATACTTTCTTTACATTATTTTTAATCCGTATTCTGCGTTTCGTCTGACCAGTGATTAGTTATTAGTTAATTCTAACCCCCTTCACCTTCCCATCCCTATCAGCAAAGGGGAAGAGGACTTGACGGTGGAGAGGATTATTACCACCTTAAGGAAATACTCATTAAAAATACATTTGCATAACACATCTGTTGTCGCTCACATTTCCGGCTTGCCAAAACTGTATGAGTACGGTACTGAAACGTACGACTTTAGACAGCAAGAGTCTTTATAAGCACCTGTCAAAGGAAGGAGTCTCAGTTTGTACTCCTGTCAACGGTCGTGACACCTCTTGAGGCCCGAGCCTTGATTGATTGTTATAAGTAGTGGTATATAGTGAGTACAGTATGTTGTGTAGTGGATATATTAAGCTACAACCACTGAGAAATATCACACCTCAGGTTGATTTACCTTAGTTGGGCTTAAATCCATCGTTATCGATCGAAGATCCTTAAGAAGTAAGTTAGGCGCGATATTTAATAATAGGATTTTTTTTTATAGTAGAAGCGTTTCACTCGATATCAAGTGATCTACAACAAGCAAATGTGTTGCAGATGCGTTGCCCAACTTAATGGACAGAGAAGAGCATAGACAGAAAAATGATATTTCCTTTGACCCCATCCCCATCCAATCCTCTTCTCGTTCCCATCCTATCCGTATGGGAAAAGGGTGGGAAGGGGAAGAGTACAGAAATTAAGCCTCCGGCACCTCACTCATCAGACGAAACGCAGAATACTCTACTTCACGCGAGTTTTTCTGAGGTCGTGGTATTTCACCGGTCGAGTCGGTCAAGCAGATGTGTTTGTTGTGGGCTCTACCACTGACACTTATAGGCCATAAATAGAGGGTAGTACTGCCTAGTGTAAAACATACAATGGTATAACTGTATTTCACAGTTATACGACTATATGCTCCTTATTGTAATTCCATGACATGTATTGTTCGCGGCAAGAGTTCACGGCTTAATATGTACCGAAAACAATATTAAATATACAGAATTGATTTAATTTTTTTTTTGTATTAATCCAAAACGTTATATATGTAAATGTTACAGCCTTTAATTATTTCATCACTCATTTATATAAAGAATGACAGTATTACCTTTTTATATAGCTATTGGATGATTGCTAGAAATTATAACTCCCTTGAATACTAGCCATTATATATAATTATTTTATATACGTCATAAGCCAAATGTCCTCTTGCTGCCTCTTAAATTAAAGCCGATTTTAATAATGAATTCACCGTTAGGAAGCTACGTTAAGCACCCAGAAGTAATTATCAACAGTGGTAGAGCCCGCAACAACACCTGCACCACGAATTGGCCGGCTCGACCGGTGAAATACCACGACCGCACAGAAAACAAGCGTGTAGTAGAAACTCTGCCTGGTGGGTGAGGTGCCGGAGGCCTAATTTCAGTCCTCTTCCCCTTCCCATCCCTTCCTCAAAAGGATAGGATGGAAAAATAAAGAAGATTGGACGGGGAAGAGGTTAACGGGGAAAAGGAAATATCCTTTTTCCTGTTTATGCCCTCTTTTGTCCTTTTAAAGTAGGCAACGCATCTGCAACACATTTGCCTGTTGCGGATGTCTGTGGGCAGCGTTCACTTCATCAGGTGATCCGCTAGCTCGTTTGCCAACTTCTCACATAAAAAAATATATTATTTTATTAGTATAACCCTCGCAAATTGCTAATGGCGCATTTAGGCGTTAGCGACGTATGTAACTGGTGACGTAACTTGACATTGAACAGTCAGTACCGTTAGCTGTTTTAAAATGGGTACGGAAATACTTTACAGTCGTACTTATACAAACAAGACCAGTCAATGTGACAATTTATCGTAGATATGGAAAATTTAAGAATTCGATTAAAATTAACCAAAACATTGATGACGACAAAAATATTACAATTAGATGAATTAAAATTGACTTGGTAAGCTTAGTAGAAATACTTCATTACAGCGTGGGAGTTAAGATCGGATGATAGAAAGACATATAGCAATTCACCCAACAGACTTTTATCGAAAGAAACTGTTATGTACCCACATTATATATTAATAATCGTTAACACCGCCATCTGTCGTGAACAATAAACAGTCGAAGTCAAGCTGTTGTTTCATTAAAACATACTTAACAGAAACACATTGACGCGCCGGTTGGCGTGGTTAGTAAGATACTTGTTTTTCATGCCGCAGGTCGTGGGTTCGATTCCCACCCAGGACAGACATTTGTGTGCATGACCATGTCCTGGGTTTGGGTGTAATAATATATTTAAATATGTATTTATAAAATAAAAGTAGTATATGTAGTATATCAGTTATCTGGTTGCCATAGCACAAGCTCTGGTTAGTTTGAGATCAGATTGCCGTGTGTGAATATGTCTTAGGTTATTAATAATAATTCCATAATTAGTAATACATGACATATCGATTGGTAGCTGCCATAACATCCGGTGACACCTCTACAATCTTCTATATATATAAACCGTGATTTGTGTATATATGTTCCCTACAAGCTGAACCAATTTCGTAGTGGTCTGTGTGTAAAGTTTGGTAGTCGGATCAACATTAGTCGAGCGAAGCCGGGGCGCATCACAAGCAACAATTTAAAAGATTAGCTATAGAAATAACTTATTTTCTTTCTTATTTCCCTGCCCATTTTGGCGAACAAGTTCAAAGTATTTACATATGTGTGTTAAAGTGGTATCACTTAAGCTTGTCCTCGGGGCATTAAGCCGCAAAGTTAGGGATGGGATGACAAAATATATTGTTTTAAGTTGTAAGGAAGTTGCGGCGAGTAGTTTAGGGTTTAATAGTTTGTCAGACTTAAAGTTATTGATATATGAACAACTAAGTTTGAGTCCAAATATAATATGATTTGATTGTTCCGAGACATTACATTACTCATTATGCCGATATATGTATGTATAGTCGGGGTACGAAAACCTTCGTCAATTTTCAATTCCTTTCCTTTATTAAGTCAACTTCATATAAAATTATACTTACTTATTATGGTAACAAGGTTCGAAATAATAAACACTACATGAAATCAAATATGTTGTATTTATTAGTCAGTGTGGGTCAGTGTCTCTGGTGCATGCAAATATCTACTTGAAGGTGACGAACCTTTTCTTATACAACCCATCTAACTCATTATCGAATAAAAATTCGCATTTTACCTCTTGTTCACGATTAAACACAGAGCAATCAATCCGCTTCATTGATCTGATTTTAAACGTATTATAAAGTAAGGGCCTTTTCTGTTCCTGGCAATGACGGTTGAATTGTACCATAACAACCAAACAAACAAACTCACATTAGTTTTTATAATATTAGTTAGGATAAAGATGGAAGAAGATTGTCTCCGAGAAATCAATTACATCTCAAGGCTGACGACGGTCCTTTGAAATGTCATGTTTATATAAAAGGGGAACCGAAGGGAACTGAAGACGTCAATCTTCAAAGACAAACGATGGAAATGTTCAAGATTTACCTAATAATTTATAAAATTAACTAGCTGTTGCCCGTGGCTTCGCACACGTTTTTTTTATAGTACTAGGTGGCAAACGAGCAAGCGGTCCACCCGATGTCAAGTGATCGCTACCCATAGACATCTGCAGCTAACTAATGAGTTGCTCCATGTCATTGTCTATACCCCTGACAACGTACATACGTGCAAAGTTTCATAATGATCGGTTGGGTCGTTAAGAAGTTAAAGCGTGACAAACAAACAGATTGAAGAAAATGCTTCAGATGTAGTTGTATATGTCATGAAATTTAATAGGTTAATTAATAGGTATTACACCAGGTTGACCACAGAAAGTATTTATTTTTATTTTACACTTTCGGGAAACTTACAGCTAGAATAATAATAACAAAAAGATAAAACTAAACTAAGGCCAATTACAAGTTTTCACTAATGTATTATAATATACATATATATATATATAATATGTATTTCACACACATTAGATATTTGTGTGGAAATGGCGAAATAAAAACCAAGTGTTGCTCTGAAAAGAGAATCTTTTATTATTTACTATTTACAAACACGTTTAATAAAGATTTATAAAACTAACAAATAAAATAACCAACCTGAAAAGAGAAACAACATTGATGATTCTATTTCACAATTCTAAGCTTTAATAATTATAACATGAAATATTAACAACATTTTATATTGTTGAGATAATTTACATCTGACACAACTTATGTCATCAACTAAAGTGGTCAGTAAAAAAGAAACAATAAAACTACATGAAGTTTACTTCATTTACATCTCCCCCTCCAAACTGTTAAACTGTTAACTTTTCAGGTTGGTTATTTTATTTGTTAGTTTTATAAATCTTTATTAAACGTGTTTGTAAATAGTAAATAATAAAAGATTCTCTTTTCAGAGCAACACTTGGTTTTTATTTCGCCATTTCCACACAAATATCTAATGTGTGTGAAATACATATTATAAAACAACATTAATGATTCTATTTCACAATTCTAAGCTTTAATAATTATAACATGAAATATTAACAACATTTTATATTGTTGAGATAATTTACATCTGACACAACTTATGTCATCAACTAAAGTGGTCAGTAAAAAAGAAACAATAAAACTACATGAAGTTTACTTCATTTACATCTCCCCCTCCAAACTGTTAAACTGTTAACTTTTCAGGTTGGTTATTTTATTTGTTAGTTTTATAAATCTTTATTAAACGTGTTTGTAAATAGTAAATAATAAAAGATTCTCTTTTCAGAGCAACACTTGGTTTTTATTTCGCCATTTCCACACAAATATCTAATGTGTGTGAAATACATATTATAAAACAACATTAATGATTCTATTTCACAATTCTAAGCTTTAATAATTATAACATGAAATATTAACAACATTTTATATTGTTGAGATAATTTACATCTGACACAACTTATGTCATCAACTAAAGTGGTCAGTAAAAAAGAAACAATAAAACTACATGAAGTTTACTTCATTTACATATATATATATATATATATATATGTATATATATATATATATATATATATATATATATATATATATGTATTACGAGTTTTTTTATGGCAGAAGATGGCAAACGAACAAGCGGATCATCTGATGCAAGTGGAACAGACAGCAAAAAGGATATTTGCTTTTCCTGTCCATACCCTTCCCCGTCAAATGCTCTTCCCCTTCTCATCCCTTCCTTATTAGAAAATCATAGGATGGGGAACAAGACTATATTTGGGCCTCTGACATTTCACTCGTCAGACGAAACGCAGAATAGTTCACGCCTGTCTTGCACGAGGTTTCTGTTATTACTAAGAAAGGACTTTTTGCAATTCATCCCCTAAAGGGTTAAAGTAGGGGATGATAGATTGTATAGAGTAAATGGCGCGAACATCTGGTATAAAATAAAGTCGTCATTTTGCGGTAAGAGTAAAACTGTTACGTCTAAACAAAGAGCACTTAACGATTTAAATTGGCCACCACTTTATATGCTTAGTTAAGTCTAAAAGGTAGTAAGTGCCTCATTTATTATGACTTCTCGCCGAACACGATTCCTTAGAAATAATAGCCTTTTAAATATAAGTGCACAGCTTGTGTTCAAATCACCCTCAAGAACCACTTTCAATGTTGACACAGACGCTTCCAAAATATTTATTGGCCGTTCATTATTAAAATGAATCTCGTTTTTTTTTAATTTAGTTATTTTAGAAGAATTTGTGATTTAAATCATTATTACGTGCTTAGTTTTTAGTTTTCTGACGCATTGCCTTTCTCCAGGGTCCATACCAATAGTATTCGGCATTTATTTAGAGATATTAGACCTTATATTGTTACCACAATAGAGACACCGGCTTTTAAAGTTTAGTCCTCTCCATAGGTCTGTCGTTGTGCAATCCAGTTTAACAGCTATTCACTGGATCCAGAAGAAGGATAAGTTTTTCATACATGTGTATTTTGTCCATTTCATTGTTACTTCCTTTAGCCTAAACTTCCGATATTGAAGAGTGTTTCATTCGATTTATATTCGTAATCAGTGGTAGGGTCCGCAACAACATCTGTTGCAAGAATGCGCTGGCTCGACTTGTGAATACCACGACCTCAGTAGACAGGCGTGAAGTAGATGTATTCTGCGTTTCGTCTGATGAGAGCACCAGAACCTTAATTCTAAAACGAAAAGGGTTAGAATCCATTTAAATCATTTTACATCAAAAGACAAGAGGGAGGAAGAGGATATAATGTGAAAAGGAAATATTCTTTTAACAATCTATCTCTCTCTGTCTATTAAAGGTAGGCAATGTTGGAGGTGTCTATGGGCTCGTTAGCCGCCTTCTCCTATAAATAAATAATTAGCTTGTGTTCAACTCATTACTACACATGGTGAGTAGTGTAGACATATTCGCCTAATTGTACTAACACATCCATTTGTTTCTCTCAGTACATTTTCTCTTAAGTATCTAGTTGTAATGAATATGGATTATTTTACGGGTAATTTGGCTTAAATCGTTTCCCCACAGAGCAACTATGTTAGTTAACCAAAAGTTAAAGTACATCTTCATGTGGCCCTGAGGTATACTTTGTGTAATTCCATGTAAATAATATTGCATGATATTAAAACAAACAGTAGTTTGCACCACATTTTACTTAATATACTAACTAATTATTAAGCTAATTATAAGATTAACGAAATAATTCCAGAAGGAAACAATGACGTCCGCCGAACACGTGGATGCGTGCGAGCTCACTGACGATCGTCAATCGATTGATGTCCAAACCCAAGATGGCCGCCTCGGTGTTCAGCGTTACGTCAGAGTGACACCCCTGTTACGTTTAGAAATTACAATCCAATTAAATCAATTTCCGATGCGCCGGCAAGTTGATATTAGTAAAGAAAATTATTTATTCCGAGGCAATAATATAATACACATAGTAGCAGTTTTTTCTATAGCTTACGTCATGTGTTTACATTTATGCTTACAAACACTACCTCTTATTTTTCTTATTATTTTAATTACGCTATCCTTTTCACACCATTTGACGTGTGTATGTTGCTGTCTCTGTCTTTGGAACACTTTTGACAGGTGATTTTGTATGAGTATACCATATCTATAGTATAAAATGTCATTGTACGGTTGTGGATTTTGTTCAGAATGCGTCGTGTTCATCATCTCGCAGATAATAAATTTAGTATTTAACATAAGTATTGTACTATCCACACGTCACCCTAAAATTGTAAACTCGGGAGATTATAATCTCGCAAGCGACTTAATAAACTGTTACAAGATTGTGTACTGGACAAACCATTCACAATTTCACATATTTGTCTAGACAGTTTACTATGTATCGACTTCAAATCGCCAAATAAACTACTACACCAAATATTGAAGAGTTACAATTAAAGTTATACGATAGGTTAAGATGACAAGTAATCTTAAAAAGATTTGTATCTAAGAAATAACAGGTTTGATAAGTCAATTGTTTGTTTGGACAGTTAAAATTAGGTAGGTAGGCCTGGGGTCACGGTAGCAAGCTCACGCGTCCCCGTGGCCCCGCCGTAATGCGTCAGAGGGCAGTCAGGTATTAGTGTATATTCCGGTCACCTTCTGTGGCCGGCGAGTCCCACACTCCCTACGCCATTGCACAGCCCGGCGTGGGGGTGCGGAAATGCATTTCCTGACTATATAAAAAAAGGTAGGTAAGCCTATTAGAAACGTGATCACCGATAGGAACTGCAGACGCGTTGCCGACCATCAAGGAACGAGTACGCTCGCTTCTTAAAGGGCCCTTGAAAACTTGACGGTGGAGGGGATGTATAGGAATTAGAAATAACCATTTTCTGTTTGTCCCCTCCTCTGTACATTAAAGGTGGGCAACGCATCTGCAACTCATTAGTTAGTTGCAGATGTCTATGGGTAGCGATTACTTGACATCGGTTGAACCGCTTGCTCGTTTTCCACCTAGTAATATAAAAGAAAACGACAGAAAAGATATGTAGGTCTGTAGTTACTATTATTTATCAATATTTTAAAAGTCTAGTGATGAAAGTTAACATGAAATTAATTATTGTAATCTGCAACTGACGGCGCGCCGGGATGGATCGTTATGTAACCATTACAGGATTATATGAGCGCTTTCAGGTGTCGACGTGGAAATTAATATGCAAATTGAAACTGTACCTGCAAGTCACATATTTTTAAAATTAATTTAGCGTTTCTTATTCATATATAATCTACATAAAATGAAGTAAAAGCAGAAGATTCAGGCAAAGAGCACGGATGTCAATTTAACACGGTCTAAGCTGAGTTTCAAGCGTGTTTAACATCTAATGATGTTACAGGACCAAAATTAATCGTGAGGCATTCGTAAACGAACCGCTAACAAATTGCGCGCGCTCAATAAATGGCCGCCATTTTGTTTTTAGACTTTGTTTATGGCAACAAAATATTATTTATCATAGATAAAAGAGAAGACCGCCACATGGACAACTACTTAAGTTTAGAAGTGACTTTAGAAGTGTAGAAATGTCCTAACACTTTTTTCATTGTCTTAATTTTATTAAATATTGGAAATCATTTCAAAGATTTTTAAATTATCATCTTGTCTGAACGGATAGTCGAACTCGAAAAATTTGTACATTCAGTCGAGTTTATGTAGAAATATATTCGGCAAGTTTATAGAGGCAACACTCATCCCCCACGTAAAACAATATGTAAAAGTGTCCCGGGACCGTTCAGTTCGAACTTATTGTCTCCCCTTTCTCCCTATTTCAATTCCCATCGCGTCTCCGGTGATCCAATATTCATGCAAATACAATACTGACACCCAAATTGGGTTTGCAGTAGAGACGGATGACGATATAGGGTTGCAAAGAAGTCGACTGATAAATGTTCATATATGTATGTAGGGTAGGCGGACAAATTTACATTTTTACTTTTAAAATTAATATTATAATAATATTGTTTCCCAGACAGAGGCGATTTTTGTAAATAAACTTTTTTACGTTAATTCCACAATACTTTCGATAAACAACTGTTGTTGCTCACATTTCCGGTTTGCCGGAAATGTATGAGTACGGTACTGAAACGTGCGTTGCGTATTTGACTTTAGACAGCGAGAGTCTTTATAAGCACTTGTTAAAGGAAGGAGACTCAGTTTGTGCTCCTGTCAACGGTCGTGAAACACCTCTTGAGGCCCGAGCTTTGACTGATTGTTATAAGTAGTATATAGTGTGTACAGTATATTGTGTAGTGGAAATATTAGGCTACAAACTGTGTGAGATATGTTAATTTATAAGATATTCTTTTCCTGTAGTACAACTCTTTATCACTGCGTACTCGACTATAATACATGCAATGGCACAAATAAACATCTAGCACACTGTCATGTGACAACAACAAACAACAAATAAATTCCTTAACTAAGTACCAATAATAACATCCAGTCAATTGCACGGTGCCACCATGGTGTGATACATCACGCGAGATTTAACAGTGCTAGAACCCGCAACAACATCCGTTGCACTAATGGGCCGGCTCGACCGGTGAAATACCACGACTTCACAGAAAACAGGCGTAAAGTAGAAGTACTCTACGTCGTCTTATGAGTGAGGTACTGGAGGCCTATAAGTCCCCTTCCCCTGAGTGAGTTCAGCAGTCATTGTTAAAGCAAATCTCTCTCTGTAGACCTCACTTCTATGCAGACCTATTAATTATAAATCTAAGTCCTTAGTGTAAGTTATTAGTTTAATAAATTGTGTTTTTTATCGATCGAAGGGCGATATAAGGAGTACCCATAACCGACGAGCTTGTATGCGTAGATGTATGGATGTAGAAGCGAGAGAGGTGTGCCAGGATCGCGCCAAATGGAAATCCATGATCTCTGCCTACCCCTTTGTTACGGGCGTGAGTGCATATTTATTTATTTATTTTAAAATGTATCATTCCAGCTTGAGTCTGCAAATAAAAATACGGACTAGGAATGAATTTATTCATTTTTGTAAAAGAACACTTAAATTAATATTTTACGTCTGAAAATGCTGCAAAATTTTAAAAAGCAATATTCGAGTGAAATTGTGCTCCGCCGTCGGACAGGCTCGCCTTATATCTAGGCGTCAGCGTCTTTCAACTTTTATTTCTCGTGTCGCGCCGACCAACAAATTGAAAGTGTCTTAAATTAATTTAAGAGAAAACATATTTAGAGATATAAAACAGGGTCCTTAGTTATTCCAAGTAACAAGTTCAGAGGTAATAACAACTATCCCTCTGGTTATGATAGGAAAACTAGCTCATCAGCAAGTTAGTTCAGATAGTCTGTGGTATCAATTAATAAATACAATGAAATCTTATTTAGATTATGTCCAAGGTCCATCACACAGACCAGATAATCCATTATTTTTGGCAAAATTACCAGATACTCATAAAAATCAGGTCCTTTACTGAGCGGATGTTTCAAAATAGAATAATTAATTACCTTCCCCACGGCTGAAACGGCTTCGTGCTTGATACATTATCCTGATTAAATTTTTTTCGCTTTTATTTTATTATTAAAATTACTTTATCTAGGGTGGGCAGATGAGCATACAAAATACCTAATGTATATTGTATAAGACATATTTATTAAAAATCAATTGCAAATTGTTCTTATCTAAATGAGGGGATTGAAAAAACACAGGCACACCAGGACTACCAACAGAAGTGAAGCAGTCTCGAAAATAGTTTACTTAAGCTTTTAGCAATAAAATTCAAAATTGAATACAAGAAAAATAAATGAAAAAAAAAGTTCGTCGAAACTGTGCCAAATTCAAACGGCTTCTGACCGCCTCGGCCAGTCACACTTTTTCGTCACGATCTCCACGCGTTACCAGCTTACTCCCCAAGTGAAGTCCAAAATCCAACGAAAAACTTACAATTAATTATTAAAATAATTAAGTGATATATTGGTTTTGACGAAATATACGAGTAATTTCCCCGTTATGTGATAACATACAGTTATTTACCAAATAACATTGTTAGCCGCCTCGATGTGGGCACAGACAATTTGATAAATGCCGGGCGTATGTTGCAGATATTTTAATGGATCTGTAATTCGCCTGTGTGTTTTGTTAATCAAAACATAACACCGCTTCGGTTTATGTTATGTTAGAGTTGAGATCAAATTACTTGTTTCATTTAGACCTGACATTTTATGCTACATTTACATTTTTGTACCTTTTGCCAGCTCTTGGACGTCCGGTATTTTTCGCCGGATGGACCTTGTTCTTTTTCCAATACTGCCAGTAGACTCCCTCAATCTTGACCAGATTATACGTTCGTCAACCTTGTGCGTACGGCAAGGGTTTGGAACAAGTTGCCATTGTCCGTCCGTAATCCCGTCCAATTATGACGTTGGTACCAAGAACCTTGAAGAACTTTGAACCACATCACCACTTAAAACCAGATGGGATTTTGGTAAAGCGCCAGTTTATTCTAAAAAATCATTTGTCAAAAATCTCGTGGTTGATCTATCTTTTTTTTTATATTACAAAGTGGCAAACGAGCAAGCGGCCCCTGGAAATAAGTACCGCTACCCATAGGCATCCGCAACAAGCTAATGAGTTGCAGATGCGTTGCCTACCTTCATGGACGAAGGAGGGGACAAACAGAAAAAAGGATAATTCTATTCCCTGTCCATCCCCTCCTCATCCGTCAAATCCTCTTCCTCTTCCCATCCTTTCCTTATTAGAAAAGGGTAGGAGGGGGAAGAGGACTACAATAGGCCTCCGGCACGTCACTCATCAGACGAAACGCAGAATACTTCTACTTCACGCCTGTCTTCTTTGACGTCGTGGTATTTCACCGGTCGAGCCGGCCCATTCGTGCAAAAGATGTTGTTATTGCGGGCTCTACCACTGTTAAAATGTTATCTAGCCGCCAATAGGTCGTTTCGACCTCATTGGCCTATATTTATACACCTATAAGATGATTTCGCAAAATCGTTTGGTCCTAAACTGTAACCTTTTCTTATCGATTACATTCTCTTTGCCCAAAACGTCAGATTAATTCTAACACAAAACTGTCAAAATTTATTTCTCTTTCACTTGCAAATGTATGTTTGTAATAATTTGAAATGACCAAAAGTGGTACGGAAGAGTTTACCAAATCATCAGAGAAACGACCTAGGAGCGGGAGTGAGGGGACTCCGCGCGTTCCTCTGCACTTCACCGTCCACAAGCACGGGTGTCACTTCGAGAGCTGCTGCGGCGTCTGCAACCTGTTCCCGGGAGTCTTGCTGATCGCTTTCTGTCAGGTGCTGGTCGGCTCCGTGCTCCTCACCCTGATCCTGACCCACGGGAAGCAGTATGATAAGATACATCAGACGTCCGATTCACAAAGTAAGTATATAGGTAGAAGGATTGCACGTGTCTCTGTTCGTGCATCCGTTTGAGAGACAGCAGAAATCGCCTCGAGCGTCTCTCCCTCAGTCTCTTTAGTCTGTACGGAACAAGAAGCTTATTGTAAGCCGGATAGCGTATGTTATTTGTATTCCTAAGAAATTTTATATATTTTAGACGAGCTATCAGTACAGATGAGTGAAATTTATACACTAAGCTTGACGCTTAGAATCGACAACGGTGTTACGCAAGGGTTCAACCATTTGGAATTCATTTAACAGTGTTGGTTCGAGATTTATCTCAGCTACCCACTTGTGATGTACACATTATTAGATACATGTAATTTAGGTCCTGATCAAATAACAGATGAGGGTATTAATTAGATATCCCTTATCTAAGACCGCATAGTTCACTGGTAATAGTGAACTATGTTTAGTTCATTTTAAAGACATTTGGTTTTCAGTAATGAGCCTGGGGACCGGCGCGGTGCTGAGCGGCGTCTCCGGCGCAGGGATTCTCCTCATTATAGTGGCACTCACCGAGAACTGCCGGGCGATGCTGGTATTGTTCATATTAATAACATACTACATACAATCCTAACGCTGCTCGGAGTCACGCTGCGAGATCGCATCGGGAATGATCCGCAGCGAAATTGCCCGAAAAATTGTAATCCTTAAAGTGGTAATGGCCTGACCGATAGGACCAGAAGGTAAAAGGTGCTCCCACGTACAGGCCGGCCTATTGTCCGTCCAGTAGTGGACGGCCAATGGCTTAAAGACGTACATAATATTTACATTACATTTCAATTCTAGTTGAAACCATCTGGTGTTCCACTTTCATCGACATTTTCACTTGTATCTTGGACCATTTCAAGACCAGACATTCTATAACAAGTTTTTCTAGAAGATGATAATGAATTCAAAATATTTTCAGATATATTTACTGGTGGCGATGTTCGTACTGATGGGGATAGTGTCCCTGTCCGTGGCCAAGATAGGCCGCTCGTGTATACGATTTAAAGACGGTACTTTTTACATTTGGATTCTTACTGGCAATATGTTACTTATCTGATATCTATCTATTGACATCTGCAACAAGCAAAGGAGTTGCTTTGCCTACCTTTAATGGACAGAGGAAGGGATAAACAGAAAATGGTTATATCCCTTTTCTATTCACCCCCACCATCGTTAAGTCCTCTTCCCCTTCCCATCCTTCCCTTATTATCAAAGGATGAGAAGGGGAAGAGGACCAGAATTAGGCCTCCGGCACCTCACTCATCAGACGAAACGCAGAATAATCTATTTCACGCCGGTCTTCTGCGGGGTCGTGGTATCTCACCAGTTGAGTCGGCCAATTCGTGCAACAGATGTTCTTCGCATCGCTTCAATTTTTAATAAAAAGGAGGAAGGAGGAGGACTATAATTATGGTAACCACAAATAGCTATTTCTGGCAGTAAGAACCGTCTGGCACAAAAACCTTGTCGTTGCTTACTAAAACATTAAATACTCTCTTAAAGGAAAGAAACCGCAAACGTATTTCGATATTTGCGAAACGCAGACTCGCTAACCTCCCAGCTCCATGCTTTAGCCAAGTTACAATGTTGACAGATATAAAGTTATGTTTATTTCAGAATTCTTTGTGTTTTCAGCTTCCAAAATAAAGGATGAGCAGCATAGACTAGTGAACTTGGCCTGCGTTAGTGGACTATTCACATTTTTCGGAGCAGGTGGGTGGAACGCTTGAAAAACTAAAACCAAAAATGTATTGGTTCTAACACAACAATACCTATTTTTATTCCTGCTGAGGTTTGGCGTCAGGTGGCCGGTCGTAAGAACTTTAGCCAAAACCTATACAGTATTGATTACGGGCATACTGTGCCGACCCCGCATGGGCGGGGAGATGATGACTGATTTTTTAATACACTTTTGTCGCCTACACTCGCGTCAATATCCGATGATAAGACATTTTTCATAACAATGTCTTAGTACTGATCAGAAATATAAGGATAAAATAATGATTTCATTTTAAGTTTGAGAACAACGCCATCTATGCAGAAATTATAGCAACATGTTCTCTAAATAATGAGAGACTTAGCGCGAGTTTTATTTAGTTTTTAAAACTATTAATTATTAAGCATAGTGCATAATGCAAATAACCAATATGTTCAGTGAATAGACGAATTTGTAGAACTCAGAAAGGGCACGTTCCGACAAATATACACCCAGCCAGGTCAAACGAAGAGTCCTCTACTCTCTGGCGTTCTGAAGTCGAGCTGACCTATGCAGCAACCGAGCGTGTAAATATAACTGTTATGGTTTGAAAGACTGTAGCGTTTTATCCTACCAGACTAAACATTATTTGAGCCAAGATACGATTCGTATGCATTGTTTTGCGATTAGTTACTGGGTAGTGTGTAGCACTTACTACTGGGTGAAATTTATCATAGAGAAGCAAATGTATTAGCGATATAAGGAAGACAAGAACACTCTTTGGTTTTAGGTAAAAAAATATTGCATTATTCTGCAAACAGGTATCAATTCATTTTACAAATTACGCGGCGTTTCTTGTACGTGCGTAATAACTTTACATTTTCCAATGGAAATATGCCGTAAAATTTAGCATAACATCAACTTAATCCTGTCTCGTGATTACCTTGTTAATATTTAAATCTCGAGGGTGAAATTATGATATTAGAATAATTTCAAATTAAGCCAATTGATCGTAATGTACTCTGGGGAAGTTTTTTTAGTTAATCTGTGTACATACAGAAAGACGAGGATAAGTTTGTAGGTGACAGAACCACAAATAATCGCCTTCTTCACCGCAGATATGTGTACACGCAACTATATATATAACGAAATTTTTGTATGTATTGATGTTTGTTACACTTTCACGCAAAAACCTCTCAACTGATCTGGATGAAATTTGGCACAGAGATAGATTACAGTCTGGAATAATATATAGGCTACTTTTTATCCCAAAAATAGGAACGGTTCCCGTGGGATACACTTTTTTAACAGGTGAATATCTTCGCATATAAAAGGCGATGTGTGTTCCTACCAGGCGTTTCGAGGTCTATAGGGAACATGACCGAGGCCCGGGCGACATAAAATTATGCGTAAACAGATTAAGTAATTAGGTAAGGAATCAAAAGAATAGAGGGGGAGGGGAAAGGACTAGGTCTTGACAACTCACTCGGACGAAACGCAGATTATTTATACTTGACACCAGTCTTCTGTGAGGTCATGGTATAGCACCGGTCGAGCTGGTCCACTGCAACTGTTGTTGCGGGCTCTACCAATGTTAAACTATCATGTAAATATATATTAATGGAGAAGGAACCTTCTTTCCAGTTCTGTATTTCTTCTCGTTCGTTGTGGTGTTCAGTTTCTACCACTTCCGCTACGTGCGCCGCGCAGTCCTCATGCACGAGGCGGAGTGCGGATAGCCTCTCTGTTGAATCTTTATTTTTGTTTATACGTTATTATGTCTATTGTATAAAAAACAATTAAATTATTATATAAAGTAATAATTCTATATTTTATTATTATTTATTACGTGCCTATTGCAATTTTTTGAATGCCGTACCGAAAGGGTAAAACGGGTCACTATTACTAAGCTTCCGCTGTCCTTTTGTCGCCAGGTTGTATATCGTGCACCGTGATAGACAGTTGAAATTTTCACAGATGATGTATTTTTGTTGCCGCTTTAACGACAAATACTAAAAAATAGAATAAATTAAATATTTAAGGGGATTCCCATACAACAAACGTGATTTTTTATAGATAGTACGGAACCCATCGTGCTCGAGTCCGACTCGCACTTGGCCGGTCTTTTAAACGGATGTTTTGTTGCGTCAAGCTTATTTAAAACATAACTAAATAAATGGCTTTAAATATAGTTTAGAAACGAAGTGTGCGACGGGGAAAATGAGAGAAATCTATGCATTAAACTGGCGAGAGATGGCGCTGGATCAGAGAGAGTGGAGACTCTTGTTGTCGGAGGCCAAGGCCCACTTTGGGTCACCGCGCCACTTACCACGAAAAATATCGAATGTTCGATGTTTTACAAGCAATTTACATGCTCCGAGGAATATTGTTGAAGTGTCGACGAATACTGTACTGAATTTGAATTTTAATGAACACCTTTTTTTAATTTAATGTAAATATAAAGCTGGTTCATTGAAAGAATCAAAATTTTTCAAGACAAACTTCGGGTTCAATGAATTCGCATTGACTTTAAGCTATTTAATATACATAAATCAAAAGGGGACCAAAAAGCAGTGGCAGAACCCAATTGAGATGGATGAAGGGACCTTGTTAAGGTAAATTTGGAGCCAGCAATGGGCCAGAACTGAGGAGGAGATCCGAGTACATTATAGTCTTTTCTATACGCGATATCACTAATGTAATGTTACTTTCTCTACGCCCCAGCGAGAGACGACCGAAAATAAAAACGGGAAAAGACCAGTGGAAATAGGAGAAGAGTATGTAACGGTTTTCCTAGTCTACCTGAAGTTACAAATAAGAAAGACTTCAGTATTTAAGGTGTTGGAAATATTAGACTTCTGTCTACCTCCTCTGAATGCTGGTCTGATGACTGTTTTGTCTGATCCATGGATGCCTCTAGAAAATTAATCCAATTATTTAAACTACAATTATGTTTTTGTTTGTGTGTTAAATGAAATCCAATGTTAAGAACTGTATTGACGTTGATAGCATTTATGGGATAAAATCCTGAAGCTGAAAAAGCAGGCCTCTGTGACGCCAGCAGAGGTCTCAATTTAATAGAGTTGTGTCATCTCTTGTGGGGGAGTAGCAGCTAGGTCATGTGCCGGTTCTAACTGGCTTCTGAAAATGTTAATCGACTAACACTCCTGTCATATGTCATGTCAAATCGATTTCGTCATCATGCGTCTAGTAACTGTAATAATATTTGATACTAGTTACTGTTTCCTGCGACTGGAAATAAATTCGAGAAAATAATTTCGAGGGTTGTTCACTTTTTACGCGGAACCCTAAAGATTTTGCTTAAATTAAATTAGCCTATTGGAATCTCACCAATATTAACTATCTTCCAGTAAAAGTCCCATCCGAATCGGTTCAGTCGTTTTGGAGATTACCCGGAATAAACAGACAGACAGACAGACAAAAATTTAAAAAATTGTATTTTCGTTATAAGTACCGTATATGCATCATGTGTATTGAGTATGGAAATGTTATTTTGATATTACATACAGACACTTCAATTTTATTTATCTGTATAGATGTAATTAGCAAAATTTTCCACAGATTAGACTTTAAGAAATCTGGCGCTAGGTTCCTTATGTTATTTCATATTTTACGGGACTCAAAAGCACGTAGAAGTGTTAAATTGCCACTTCGTAGGCATCTATTTTGATGAATTTATATCGGCATTACTATCGATAAATCAAATTAGTGTCACAATATTCGAAAGCGTATGGATTTATAGCGCGACCTGCGTAACTAAAAGCTTTATGTTATTTATGACCGCCTGGTACTTTAAGGACATACATGAAACGGATCCAATATAACGTAAACGTACGTTTTACTCAATGATTAGAGTGTCTACCATATTAATTGCAACTCTCGGGTTCATTGTTAATATGTAAAACATGTTTATTTTAATATGTACTGGAAATATCAATACAGATAAATAAAATTGAAGTGTCTGTATGTTATATCAAAATAAAATTTCAATACTAAATACACATGATGTATATACGGTAATTAGAACAAAAATACAATTTTCAAATTTTTGTCTGTCTGTCTGTATGTTCCGGGTAATCTCCGAAACGACTGATTAGGTTTGGATGGGACTTTTATTGATAGATAAGTAATATTGTAGGGGATAACATAGGCTAATTTAATGTAGGCAAAATATTTAAGGTTAATTAAGGTAATAAAATCATTTTGCTTGCGTACTTAATTGAAGGATTGTGGTGACTTTAGTGGTGGTGTTGGTGGTGGGGATGTTGGTGGTAATGGTGGCGGTGGTGATTATGATGGTCTATCGATGGTGGACTCGCAAATAGCCCGTACTATTATAAAAATAACTTCCTGCCACTCTCAGATTCGAAACATATATTATATTCATGGTATAGTTGAGGAAACCCATGTGAAAGAGCCTGTTGAGGCTTACATACCAACAGTCAAGTCTGCAAGCTAGAAGATAAAAACGTTGCCAAGCTGCCGGGCGCGAGTTCATAAATATTTTATTAGCATGATTAATTAAATTGCTATAAAAATAATGAAAGGCGCTTTTTAATATTAGCAACTTAAAACCCATGAAAGATTTCCTTGTTTAAGAGCCCAAGTACTTTTAATTTGATAATACGCAGCTTGAACAATACAACTTAGGTGTTTTAATGGACCCAGGGAACATTAATATCCACTTAAATGTTCCCGGTTGAGTCGAATTGCAGAGAGTAATCCCGGAAGGTAAAACTAAACATCCTGGTACCTACAGCAGTATCAATTAAAACTTCTAAAATCAAACTTTGTTAAAAAGATAAATCTCTCAGAAGCTGCCATAGCAGACTTATATTCCACATGACTATCTTCTCGTGACTTGACTTGGACTGACGTGACATGACGTCACGTGACGTTTGAAACAAACGAAAAACAAGCGAATGCCGGTGCTATCTCGACGCGCAACTCTTTTAAGTTGGTACACATGTACGGCACTTCGACTTCAGTCTTCTCAAAAGTCTTTGAGTGATAATAACCGGGTATAAGCGGCTATAACCAGTTGGTTGTGGTTCCCGCCTTGTATACCTTAACATGAGTATGGCTTTTGAGCTGGTTTATTGAACATTTTAGTTAATTAGAAGCTAAAGTATTGCAGAACGATATTTAGTAGTAAAGTAGGCTTATCTTTTGTCCAAATCCATCCAGTTTTCATGACAAAAAGGAGGTGGAAGAATTTTCAACACTTATTGCGGAATGGAAATGGATAGGGTATTGAATAATTTTATTGTTGGCAACATTAAATGAAACAATTTATGCATCGGGAGCTGGCACTGCGATGTCAGTGTTGGCAACACTGACCAGCTTTAACAGTTCGGACGATAGAAAAGACTTAACTCGGAGCATTTTAAAGCAACTTTTCGAAAGTAAAAGAAGTACGCGGTAACGCCGCCCAGCAAGCACATCAATAAAGTTTAGTTTTCAAGTATTGTGTTGAAGTTAAAAAATAGTGTAAAGTGTGATGACATAAAGCGTGATGTGTTCAGATGACAATATATTTTGTGTGAATATTTTCGGCAGTGGAAACCCACGGTAAGAGCAAGTTAACATACAGTGAATATTCCAATTATTGTTTACATATTATAACTCGTATTTTGTTATGTTTTAAATTGATAACGTTGACATAGACTTTACTAAGTAAATTAATGTTGCCAGTTTGCGTAGTCTGTGGCAACTGTCCGGGGCGCGTCCGATGTGCTCAGCGTTTTGGCTCGCAAATTAAGTTTTCATTACAGTTAGTATTGGCGTTGCAATTAATCATGTTAGCTTCGTGCGCAATTTGCGATACGCTCGCATTTATTAAACGCTGAATTCTCAATTTGATACCAAAAAATTCAGTTTTGGAATGATCTGGTCCCTATAATCAAATTGAACTGATCAAACAGTCGTTTAATATCAACATCTTAGGAATATTGATATGTTTTTATTAATGTGTGTTGTTTAGATAATGAGACAGCGTCTTGTTAACCACCATACGTAGTGGCTGGATTGGAACTATTTATATATTATGGAATCAATGATTTTAATGAAGGTTTCACTCTAGAGACAGGGCATCTGTCATGGCGTTTTTTTATTTATGGATACTATACAAACCAAAAAAAAAATTTTTATATTAGTAGGTGGCAAACGGGCAAGCGGATCGCCTGATGTAAAGTGAACGCTACCCATAGACATCCGCAACAAGCGAATGTGTTGCAGATGCGTTGCCTACCTTTAATGGACAGAGGATGGCATAGACAGGAAAAGGATATTTCCTTTTCCCTGTCCAATCCTCTTCCCTTTCCCATCCTATCCCCTTTATGACGTTGTGGTATTTCACCGGTCGATTCGTGCAACAGATTTTGTTGTTGCGGACTCTACCACTGTGATGTTTCAATGAAAGATAGTATCACGAGGAGCCACACAGTACCTACTTTGACCGAGCTACAGGAGTTGGTTGCGTATCTTTTGACGTAGCCTGTGGGTTAAGTTAAGAAGTGTTGTATGAACATGAGAGACAAAACTCAGAAATATCTACACATTGCATATTACATTATCTATCTTTACACTGGACTGTTCTAACACTCTCCAACGATTCGGAGGTCTAGATGTCGTTGTATTTTAAATTCATCAGTTACAAATGAACAGTTGCCGGCGGAAATATAACAGCGGGGAATCCCCGGAGCGCTGATCGATTACAGCCGATTTATTTATTCAATGCAATTGATCGCCACATCAGTTGCTAAGCGATGCATGAAATAAAACCTGTCCAGTGATAAAGCGTTTCCCATTGACTACACATAGAACGTTCTAGAAGGAACGAGGTTATCACGTCGAAGAAGACTCACCTACTTCCTCTGAAATTATTTTGGAATATACAAATTTTAATTTTTTTTACTAAAATCACATCTTTCTGTGAAACAAAGCATAAATTATTTTCTTAGTACTTACTCCATCATTCTGATTGTACTCGCCACATCTGTTTCCTACCCAAAAACATCCGCAACAAGCAAATGTGTTGCAGATGCGTTGCCTTACTTAATGGACAGAGGAGGAGGTTTGAGGGGAAAGAATATTTCCTTTTTCCTGTTAATCCCCTCTCCGTCCAATCCTCTTTCCGTTCCCATCCTATCCGTATGAGGATAGGGAAAGGGAAGAGGTCTGAAATTAGGCGTTCAGCACCTTACTCATCAGACGAAACGCAGAGTACATCTACTTCACGCCTGTCTTCTGTGTGGTCGTGGTATTTCACCGGTCGAGCTGACCCATACATGCAATAGATGTCGTTGCGGACTCCACCACGATAAAAAATGTTAAAACATGGCGGTGATATGATCTACATTGAGCTCGGCGATAGTTGTTTTTAGTACATTACAAATACAATAGCTAATTACATTGATGAACCTCTCATCAAATCATGTTCGTATAATAAACGAATTATAGATATAAGTAATCAATGAATCTAAGAAATTAACATGAAAAATTTCGATAAAACAAATACATTAGCTAATCGTATTAATTGACTATCAATCTCCGAATCTCATGTAAGAGAACAATGGACAAAATACACTAATGATTCCCAATTATAGTAATTCTTACATTTATTTAAGATAAAACAATTAACAAATTAGGCTATCTTAGGCAGAGCGAAATAAAAAGGGAAGGAAAAACTTATAGAACCAAATGCTAGGACACCTAATACACCACGGCCTTATAAACACAATTTTAGAAGCCAAGCCATTATATTTCTTAAACTGAGAACATCAGTACAATGGTCAATTCATCAAATAAATGACGAACGTCAACAGAAAAGCTTTGCCATTATGTTGCATAAAGCCTGCCATTAATTATCGTCCACTGAACACAATACGCAACAATGGCGTCCTTTACGGAAATGCTTTTAAAAACCCAAGAACGAATGATAGTTAGTATAAAGAGAAATGATAACACAAATCGTAGCCAATGTTTTGAAGAAAATGTAAAATCTACAACTGCCTCAATTGTACTATTATCTATATTGAACAATTAGAGGCGTACAGAAGTTGGTAGCAAATGTTTCACTTCAGAAACCTTTTTGAAGCGATAACTTCTTATGGAAGGATAAGCCGCGTCGTTACGTAACGCGTTACGGCGCCAGTCTGTCTGATTTCCTTCTTCTCGCATGACCGTCTATACTTGCGTGCTCCAAGATTGCTGTGCTGCATTGTCTAATATTTTTTCATCAACGTTGTATATTACATGACTTCTGACACAAGAATAAAATGTGTACTTGGTGTATTTTACTTTCAGTGGGAACGTAAACAACTGGTCGCTCGGTGTGCACACAGCCGCTGTCAGTCGGTCGGTGCATTCAGACTTTTGACAGCTCACAGATTAAAATTTCCTGTTAACCGTGTTTTTTTTTGTCCGAAGTAGTTTAAAACGAACGCTGCGTTTGGTTGTTATTTCTTGGTGGATGGAAAAGGTTAGAATTATTAATAATAAGAGGAACTTGGCTTCGATGAAATGAGTCCATTATTATTACTCAATGGGCCAAAGAACCAACGATCGATCCCTTGACACTTTCAACTATTACACTCCAGGAACTATGACCATTTAATTTTGAAACGGTTTACTGATGTGCTGACGATGGAATTGAAACGTGGTATGCTACTAGTGCGATATCAGCCTGTTCCCTCTTAAAGTCTCAACTACGTCATAATCATTCGAGAAATCTAGATCTTGTGGAAGTTTTGAGCTAAGCCCTGAGCCATCACTTATGAAAAGAGTTTCAAATAAATGCTACTATTAATGTAATGAACAATTTATTATGAAGAATTCAAAGAAAAATACAAAAATAAACTTCAAAAGACACATAAATGCAATAACAACTTTATTTTACAATTAGAATAAATCACAGATGCGAGTTGGTTCTTGCGTTGGTCAGCAGATATCAACAAAAGGTCAATATATGTTATTAAAGGGTCAGTGGATGTAACCAAAGGGTCAATAGATGTTATCAAAGAACCAGTAGATGTCGACATAGTTTCAATATATGGCATCAAAGGGCTAGGGTAAAGCGGTAAGGGAAGAAAGTTCATAGGCTCTATTGACCTCCGATGGCGCGGGGCAGCTCGCTCTCGCCGGCGATGAACTTCCCCGAGCGGCTGATGCGGATGGCCACGCGCACGCACACCACAGGCTGGTTCCTCTCGTCCACAACTCTGAATTCAATCGTTGCAGAAGTGCCCTGGAATTTCATTTCATACGTGAATCTGTTTTAGAGGAATTTCAAATTTAAGTCAGTATTCAATGGTCGGAGTGTTGTCAACGGTTGCTGAACCCCACCATTCGATATAAAGAAGTATAAAGAGACTTTACCACAGGGAACCACGACTCGATGAACATCCTCAGGGTGTAGTTGACGCTGGTTCCGGAGTTGACGGGGCAACGGGTGTTGGTGAGGAAGTTGCAGGTGTTGGCATTGTTGCCCAGGTTGTAGGGCACCGGCACCGCGCCCAAGTACGCTGTTGCCAGCGTGCGCATCGACTGCACGTTGCGGGCTTGAAGAAAATTGTAAACATTATTGTGAATGGAGAATGGCAACAATAATATTCTAGAAAACAAATCTATCAAAAATATTATTTCTTTGTGTGCTGGCTGGCTCCACGTCAAGTCTTATATTGACCTCACAGTCTTACTCCTAAGTATGAAAATTGTAACCAACTCACGAGCTCTGAAGGTCATATGGATGACAGCATCCCTCAGCTGCTGCAGCACGCAGGGGGGGTTGTTGCAACCCTCGATGCGAGTGCTCAGCGGCAGGTCGCCGGCGTGGTTGATGCCTGTGAAATAACATTAGGTGTGTGAACACAAATTTTGTCTTTGATTCAACAATGTATAAAAAAATGTTGAATACAACGCAACTAAGTGAATGAAAACATTCAAAAACCTTAAATTAACCTCTCTCACAAAAAGTCCCGTAAAACAACAATATCTCCAGAGTCTCAGAAGTTAGGTTAGGTTTCGATATCCTTTGATATCCATTCAATTAAGGATACCGAGATATCCATATATTTAAAAAAATAATAAAAGAGATAAAGGCTTTGACTAGTACATTAAGTTGAGGGCATACTTACATCTTGCCACGTTGGTGGCCTCGGCTACAGCCAGGGCGAGGCACAAAGTCACTACGAGTTTCATCATTGTTAAGTTTGCGGGTATATCTGACTAGTTTAGCAACTCGATCTGATACTTTTTTGGTGACAATTTCAGTTTTTATACAAACGTGTTATCTAGCAGGTGTGCAATATCTGAGCGGGTGATGTTAATTAATGATTAAATGTAACTTTATCTCTTGTGTTGACGACAGTACAGTTGCAATATAGTTCCGCCTTACTCAAGCCTAAGGAACAGCAAAAGTAATAATATAATAATGATAATAAATCAGCCTTTTTTAGAGTCCCCACTGCAGGGACACAGGCCTCCTCTCCGAGACGGCGAAAGTAATGGAGAGGATCCAGTTAATTTAAGATAATAATGAATCATTTAAGTTTAACTATCTGTATTTTTATCTTTGCTTATATAAGTGAAAAATTCGAGTGTAAAATCCAGCGAGAAAAACCAAGAAACGAACGGCAACAGTTACAAAAAGGTGTAAAAAAACTCCCCACAAATCGTCGTGTTTGTGAAGTTAGCTCCAGAAATGTACGCAACACGCACAGAGTGAGGGAGACGAACAGATAAAGAGAGCTAAGGTGCGACAGGAAAGGGAATATCTCCCGAGTCTCTCATCAGTTTTGATCAACTACATGCTGCCAACTTCAGTCACTGTCTAAGGTGTTTTTACATCTTGGTCGACATGTCTAAAGAGGTTTTACATGCTGGCCAATTAGAAGAAAAATTTTAAGCTTTTAAGAAGAAAACAGTTTTTCTGTTTTTTCTAATGTAGTTCTTATTCAATTTTTAGTGTAACAACATGGTCTTTTTACAATTCGCAATATATTTAGTTAGTGAAACAGAATTTTATTTTTAAAACCTATGGAATGAACAGTCACTCGGAATTTCATGGCGACATTTATTTTTCCGAGTCTTGAAGATCAGAAAGCAAAATTAATTATTAATATTTACTAGTGTGCCGCCCCGGCTTCGCCCGGTTAGCACAAATTACGTAAATCTGGTCGATACCAAACTTCACAGGATCAACCTTTCAACCTTTCCTACAAGTTAGATCACAATCGGCCCAGTAGTTTCGGAGTCTATGGAACATACATACACACACACATTTTTATATACATAGATTATGTATAAAAATAAATAAATATAGTTTAGATGATGTAGTCCTAATTAAAGTTTTCTGCCAGTCTTGTAAACAAGGTATGGAAATAATCACAGATAACAACGCGTTCAGGTGTGTTGTACACCAACTCGCTGTAATCTCAGCACGGCCTGATCGTTGTCAACCGGACCAGACTCTTGTGTTTTTATTTGTGAGTTTATTGACTTGTATACTTCTGTATGATTAGTCGATTTAGATAAGACAAAAATAATGTAAGCGGTTTTCATTCTATTATATTATAAAGCACTAATATTGTAAAATGAATTACAATATAAAACATATCTACAATTAAATTAATATATTTAAAAACCAAAACACATGAATATTTAACATCTATTCCATTCGCTACATCATTGTCATTTTCCCGCCTTTCTTATTAACTTTTTCCTTTTATGCGGCGTCGCTTGCGCGTGGCCAGTTCGAACTCTTTGACAGTCTAGTCTTTGGTACTACCAAAGAGGTTGAATATGTTAATTTGTAATGTTGCTCTAATTAAACAGCAGCCTAGACGATAAAAGATGTGAAGTGTTTTGTCAATAAACATTAAATTTGCAATAAAGATATTTTATTTTAATTGAAGATGAAACGAATCCTATCACAAAGTGGACCAAATTACGTACATTTCATTAAGATCTGTTGATTAGTTCGCAGTACATCGCCGACTAACGTCCTGACACGGGAATTTCATATTGTAAAATACGTACATGCTTTGTAGTTTACTCTATTATCTGAACCTACGCCGCATAACTAAAACTTATTTAGCACTTGTTTCAATTACGTTTAGTTGCTTTCAGAATCCTTGGAACACATTTGACACATTTTTAGTAGAAAACAATTTATAGTCGAGGAAAACAAGTACGACCGTCAAGTCGACATTTGCTTGCACCAGAGACAATTACACACTGACAAATAAATAGAACCTTTGATTCCAACTTCATACAGACTAGTAGTGTTTATTATTTTGAACCTTGTTACCATACCAAGTAAGTATAATTTCAACTGCGTTTGCTTCAGGTTTGTCCGTTAATTTCATAAAGTACTGAGAGCCTACGATTTGTTCAAGAAATGAACTTGAAAACTGGCGAAAGATAAGCATTCGTAAGACTTAGTGTGTCACAGTAGTCCAATTAATTAAGTTACATCTTGCAGCTGGCTGTTGTTTTGTTTTACGAACAGACCGCGATTCATTCGGAAGCCACAAATTAAGGTGCGCTTCCACTGGAAAAGTTTGTAATAATCTTTCACGTTGCCTTTGTAAACGAGCGATTGGAATTTTTAATCTCCGTAAGTGAATTTTTAAAAGACTAAAAAAAAAGAAGTCTGTATATTGTGTACACTTTTCAACTATGATCTTCCACACATCTCCAACTTCTTCTACATTCATACATCTACTAGTATATGCTCGTCCGTTATGGGTAATTTAATATTACTTTTTCTAAGTTTGTCACTAATCCAGCCAGTGACCTTAGATCGTCCGAAATAGATAATTTAAAAAGTTATGTATATTTATGTATAGGTATTGAAGCAATATTGTATACGAAGTAATGTAATTTGATAAGGATTACATTTTTGAAATAAAAGAACACATAATTATAACAGTCGCGTCACTTTTTGTAAATGTTTTCGCAGCGCACGCCATCTAATGAATATCTTAGGTGTTTTTAAAACTTGGATAACTGTGGTAGAGCCCGTAACGACAACATCTGTTGCACGAATAGGCCGGCTCGACCGGTGAAATACCACGACTTTGTAGAAGACAGGTGTGAAGTAGAAGTACTAAGTAAGTAAGCGTTTCGTCTGATGAGTGAGGTGCCGGAGGCCTAATTTGAGTACTCTCGCCCCCGCTCACCCTCTTCTTATAAGGATAGGATGAGAACGGGAAGAGGATTGGATGGGGAGGGGGTTAATGGGGAAAAGGAATTATCCTTTCCTGTCTATGTTCTCCTCTGTCCATTAAAGTTAGGCAACGCATCTGCAAAACATTTGCTTGTTGCGGATGTCTATGGGTAGCGCTCACTTAACATCAGGGGACCCGCTTGCTCGTTTGCCACCTTATTCCACATTGAAAAATTTATTAAAAATATTGGAGTTTAAGTAAAGATCCCTAATTTCTTTGAAAATATAATAAAGCCTATGTAAGATTTCCCAATTATGATATTAAGTATTGATTATAAATCGAAAGCCATATTTAATAAGTCATGTTGCAAACTGCAGGTGTTTAAATGGATATCCTGTTATCTATATCGTGTTATCAATCACTGCCCAAATACAACTAATTTGCGCCTTATCTCGCATTACATCGCTTGTTGTTATAGCAACAGTGTTGATGTCGAACGTGATAGCCCTGCAATGTAATCGCGGTATCGGGCCGCTACCTACACAAGCAGCACACCTGAACATAGGCCTTTCTTAAACCACTCTAATATATTAACATGCTACGGCTTTCCACGTACAAATAATTCCAATCTTAGAGCACTTTGTATCTACACTAAACGACTCTACGAAACGGCTGGACCGATTTCGATGAAATTCAGACACACATTCCTGTGTTTGGTAGCGATCGGACGATGTGATGCGACGCGGTAGTAAACTAGTTACCTATTGTTATCATTACAGATCAAGAAGATGGTGTACCCAAACATGTAGTTACCTGCTAGAGGTAACTAAATACCAGTTAACATCAAGTGACCACGACGACGAGACACCTCGGCGGTCGCCCGACCATTGAACAATAGCAAATATTTTTATCCGAATAATGTTGTCCTTTGTGAACGAATGCCGTAGATTTTATAAAACTTTTATTTAAACTGTTTCCATTGTCGCGTATTGTGTTCAATGGACAATAATGGAGTACTTTATGCAACGTAATGCCATCGTTTTTCTGTTCTCTTGTTTATTTAATGAATTGCACCTTTGTCTGT
The DNA here is from genome assembly GCA_029849275.1 of Papilio elwesi. Classification (NCBI taxonomy): domain Eukaryota; kingdom Metazoa; phylum Arthropoda; class Insecta; order Lepidoptera; family Papilionidae; genus Papilio; species Papilio elwesi. The sequence continues at coordinate 5,837,615 of CM056707.1, read as the reverse complement.
ACTTCGGTCAATTAACGGCGGTTGAATCGTTTCGTATATCACGACTCTATCTCGCACTATGTTGTGTTCTTTCAGACTAAAAATATATCCGTACCAGTGATCCGCCCCGGCTTCGCCCGGGCAGCCGTTTCGGAATCTATACGGAGCCTCGTCTTTTATATATGTAGATATACATACACCCGTAAAAAAAAAACAAATCGTATCCCACGGGAACCGTGCATTTATGCGGGATAAAAATAGCCTATGTGCTGTATGTCATCCAGAACCGTTCAGCGGTTTTTGAGTGAAAGAATACCAAACATCCATACATTCGCATTTATAATATTATGGCGTTGAAGTAGCTAGATTTTTAGATTTTTGGACATACATTTTTTCATAAAAAGTATCCTATGTTACTACTTATACCTCCAAGAATATGTGTACAAAGTTTCATGATGATCGGTTGAGAAGTTTTCGCGTTACAAAGGACAGTACCACAATAATTACTTCAATCTTTCACACACACAATACATTAACATTTTCGTTGACAGTTGAAGGAAGAGAGGGCGACCTCTAGCGGGACGAATATACTACCACTTTCTTAACGGAAATTACCAACTTACAATAAGTCAAGAAATACATAGAAATAGCGTCCACGTCTACTGGTGTCCATTCCCTCATTTAATTAGCCGAGTCTCGTATTGTTACCGCTCTGTGGTCGACAGACGAATTGACTGCGTCACTCCTGCCGGTTGTAATTAGACCGGCCGTCAGAACTGACGGGCACAAAGCTAACCGTGACACGGAGATTTGTAGACACCACAGCCGAGCGGTTTGGTGGTCCGTGTTCAAATTAAGCAACTGTTAATGGCGTAAATCAATACGTTTGAAGTCAAAGTATGTATGATAAATTCACACAAACACAAATGCAATGTGATTCGCCAGATCGGGACAGTATCTCTACAGCTTAAAGCTTAAAGCCGAAGCTTTGATTAGAAGACAGATTCTAGGTACATTCATTGCGTGTACAGTAATTACTTAGTACTCGAATGAGCTTTTCCTTGAGAGAGATGAAGCCAATTAGGGGAGTGACTTGTGAAGGGCGGTTTGAAAAGCTCCGGCGCGCTGTCTCAGCTCGGTCGAAGGCTCGAGTTATTCAAGATTCATATCTCAGTCTGTTCATTAATTTTACACTCTGCCTTAGCTTTTATAGTGTTACATTAATATTAAGTAAAATTTGGACTTCAAAATCGATAGGTGCAAAGAAAACTAGGCGAGATGGTAACATTTTGAAGTGAAAACTTCTTAAGCCGCGCTAGACCATATTTGTTAGGACCATATCTTGTAGGTTCGGAACATGCAACACGATTGTTTGAATTCGGAACAGTTTCAACTAACTTTTTTTTGTTTTGGAAATTGTTTTTTTTTTAAGACAAGCGTTTATTTTTGTTTATATATTTATTTTTAAACTATTTAGTTTGTTTTCACTTCTGTCGGCGGTCCTTGTGTTTTTATTTCGGTTAATTCACTTAATTATTGTTATGTCACCTTTGGTTGGTTTTACGCGCGGTTTTCTCGAAGCCGTTTGCTTTGGACAGCCGCCTTGTGGAATGAAAACTCAACTAAACTACTAAAAAAATTGTATTTGCGACACTATACATTTTTGCAAAATGATCCCAAAAAGAATAGAAAATATCTAAAAAAAAATTAATCTTCCAATTCTTTCCTTGGAATATTTGGCTATAAGAAATTTATATCCTAATCTGTTATATCATCAGGCTCTAGATCTTAGATAATATGTACATTGATAAATCACGATTGGGTTGCCGAGCTAAATCTGGTGCCAACATTGTTAAATCGTAAAAAGCAAATTATGTTGAACCCTTCCGTAACTTTCCGTTGGCGATTCTAGGGGTCATCTTTATGTGGACGTAATCGAAATCGAGTTTAACATTCTGTTCTACGTTGTACATGTCAACCCACTTTTGATTCATTAATGTACAGTATCAAAATATAATCTAGGTTCAGATCAAATAACATATGAGGGTATACATTTCTTGAGCCGTATCTTAGACCAACAACAGACGATATACCACAACTGGACCAACACCTCATGAACCACCAAATACTCACACAAATGTCGTGTAATTTCACGTGGAACTCCAACTGTATATTCGTCGAATCGTTAAAATAAATAATGACATACTGTGAGCAAATTTCACATCCCCGGGCCTACATGTCAAACTTTACCCGTCTCACTTTCAAATTGTAACATCAGCCAGTCTACCGGGCTTGACATAATCAGCAAGTTATTTTCTAAAAATATTGCAGAATTGCAGATGAGTTGCCAACAAAGCAGGAAAGAGGATAAGTTGCCATGGAAGGGTAGGAAAAATCTGATTAACGTATACTTTCTTGGCTGAACAGCTCTTTTGTGACAGCAGCAGAAAAACGTGTTTGCAAATGTCATCTGGAAGTCCACAGTCCACAGCTGACTGATTGTCAACTGGCTATCAGACTCTTGAGTAAATTGAAGTTCAAAACTCATTTTTTCATGTTCATTTCTAGTAATGTTATATACAATTAGTTTTAAGTAAAATGATGCTTCAAGTTTCACTACAGGTGTCTCAAAGTGTCCAAGACAGTGGAAGACAAATAGCCGACCCGAAGGCTTTGTGCTACCACGTATGCTTTCCCTCCTTTGTGCGCGATATAACATCGCCTTTATTGTATCGAGGGGGTAAATACGGAGGTCCGCTGAACAATTTCAGCGAGGACAATAATCTAAATCACTGCGAACATCTGTTATATTGTAACGTTAGATATTAGGTACATATTACGATGGACAAATGTTCAGGTCCTACACATTGTGTGTACACTAAGTAACCACTTCTCATAGGCTTAGGCAGACCCTACCAATGATAAGTGTGCAGTTTTCAAATAAATTAGACATCTTGAAATTAGTAAATATTACCTCAAAGTTCCAGTTACAATGATAATATAGATTCATAAATACCTCATGCAAATTCTAATTTTCAAATTTTGTATATTGTTGGACGCGTGCGAGACTTGATTAAATCTGTTATTACTTTAACTTTGGCATATTTCGTCATCCAAGCATTTGGTTCAGCGCAGATGTCGACCCACTAATAAACTCTAATCTGGATTACCTAAATTTAGGAGCTTATTGTATTTCACAGATTGGCACACTAACTTTACCAACACAGCGCAACTAGTTTCATCGTTCAACGATTCTAAGGTCAAATTCAAGGTAGATTTTATGTTCCCAATATTAGATATTAAACAGGTTTGGACCAATTATTTTTATTATTATTTCTGTTAAACTTAACTAATATTTACCTCTGGGTGATACAATATCAAGCTATAAATTTATTTACTACTTTCTTATCAAAGGAAAAAATAATTTAAAGCAGCCGTTGTACTGCCAGTCGCATCCCTTCTCGTCTGGTTTGCCATTATTGCACACAATCGCTGACCGGCTTTCAACACTTCCATGTTATAATAAACCAAAGGTAATTTCCATTCGTTTATAACTAGCTCACTCTTCCGTCTTCATGAAATTACACCAATATCTCTCCCGTGTTGCAACACATCATATTGCGTTTTGAAAATTCCCTATTCTCATTGGTAGCCAGCCCTTGTCACGCAGCATGCGTCACGCAGTGCCTTTAGAAGCCTCCTGTTAGTTCAATACAACAAAACAATAACTATAAAAAAAGGTACAAAATAATCAGATATTTTTTTATAATCGCCTAAATGTTTTTTTTTTAATTCGATTACATTTACCAGCCAACTGCTCACTCGACCATAGACAGCCGCGTTACTACATTCTCAGCTAAAATTTTATTAATTGCTGACTGGATGTCGGTGACCTGGAATGAAATAGTTGGGAAGTGTATCGGAGCTTTACAGATGTGTTTTTTATTCTATGTTGTATATTAGGTATACGTATGATGATTTTTGCTGAACAAGCTGAATGTTTTCTTGGAAGTTTGTACAGCTTCGACTTACGACGACGCATTCTCAATAATTTTCCCTTGACACTGTTTTTTTGCCCTTTGAATAAGTCAAGCTCTTTTTATTATTTGACCAAGATTAATTAGGACGCTGTCGACGGGTTTCTGAAATGCTGATCAACAGAAAACTTATCTAGTTACCTGTCAAATGGTCAATCAAATGTCATTTGAATTACTATTGTTGATCGACTAGTAACCGGGCGCTAGTTTGACATAATAATGGTGCAAATTGAAATATTGAATAAACCACGTGAATGTTCTTAAGTTCAAAATGTTTAATACCCCTGGCTTGTTTGTACCTTCCTCCCTCGGCCCATCTTGAGTTTATTTATGCCACGTCGTGCCTTCGACTCCATATGCTTTCAAGTCCAAGTCTTCTGCTGGTCTTTTCTAATACAATCCATTATTTGCGGTCTCGTGACTGAATTTCCTTTTATCTATTAAATAATAATTAAAAAAATCAATTTATTGCATCACATCTCACATCCAATATACGTACAAATGCAATTGTACAAGTGTGAGAGGGTTTCAAGTGCAGCGCCCTCTGTCGGCGGAGTGTGCAGCGTTTAATTTCAAAGCGCCCTCCTCTCGCCCACTCGCCCTACTCCGCGCACTGAACCACTGACGCTCGCTTTGAGTGTCGGAGTCCACATTTATTTTCTTTTATTTTTCACACAAAAGTTTTACATGCTCTTAATTGGATGGGTAAAGGAAGTTGTGATATGTACTTTATTATATTTATTGATTTTTTAACGGTAGAAAGTGGCAAACAAGCAAGCGGTTCACCCGATGTCAAGTGATCGCTACCCATAGACATGTGCAACTAACTAATGAGTTGCAGATGCGTTGCCCACCTTTAATGGACAAACAGAAATTGATTATTTCCAATTCCTATACATCCCCTTCACCGTCAAGTTCTCTTCCCCTTCCCATCCTTTCCTTATAAGATAAGGGTGGGCAGGGGAAGAGAACTAGAATTGGGCCTCCGGCACCTCAGTCACCTGACGAAACGTAGAATACTCTACTTCAAGCCTGTGTTCTGTGAGCTCGTGGTATTTCACCTGTCAAGCCGGCCAATTCTTGCAACAGACGATGTTGTTGCGGACTCTACCACTGTTATTATAATTATATGTTTTCATTACCCTGTTTAACAAAGCATATATTACATTGAGTTTAAAAATAAAGTAAACAAAATATACTCTTAAAGGCACCACGGTGTATACAAAATTGTTGCCAAAAACAAAATTAAACCCTGTGTGTTTTGTGGGACTTTAATTTAGTTTCTTTTTCATATTTGAATACATTTTTTCACTGACAATGTGAAGAGACACCGTCTTGTGTGGTGTGAGCGCATACTTCATGGCTCAGAGTGGTCGTGGAGTGCCTCGAGTGCTCTCTGCCGCAAAACGCTGCGCCGGAGACCCGCCATCGATACCAAGGTTTGTTGTGACAAAAACTTTTGTTAGCCTTAAGACGCTTTTAGAATATCCTTGGACACTCACAGCCATCTGATCCCAAACTACGCAGAGCTCGTACTATAGAAACCAGATAACTGATATACTACATATACTACTTTTGTTTTGTAAATACATTATTACACCCAGATTCAGAACAAACAGACATGTTTACTATGACCTGCGGCGTGAAACAACGCCAACAAGCTTTCCAAAATCTCCTACATATTTGCGTTTCTTTTTTTATCACTCACTCATCAGACGAAACGCAGAATACTCTACTTCACGCCTGTCTTCTGTGAGGTCGTGGTATTTCACCGGTCGAGCCGACCAATTCGTGCAACAGATGTTGTTGTTTTTTTCAACATTTGTTTTTTCAACTTTTTTTTCTTTGTCCTCTGATCGTATACTTTTATATTTACATATTCAACCTTCTGTGCACGCATGTGCCAGCTCGACCGGTGAAATACCACAAGCTCACAGAAGACAGGCGTGAAGAAAAAGTATTTGTGCTCAGTCCGAAGGGTGAGGTGCCGGAGGCCTAATCCTAGTCGTTTCGCCTTTACTGCCGTTTTATGTGATCTTCTGTGATGAATAGAATCTATTTAGAAAAGACTTTCAAAATGTTTTCTAGCAGGTTCTTAGAAAACTGGAGAAGTTGTTGAGCGAGGTGACAGTAGGTCCAATCATTTTCGTCAAGTTAAAGTTTTCGGCAATATTTCGTAACTTCAGGGACTTTCATGAATTTGTTGCGAGGGCATTAAATTGAAATTAGGAGAATCCACCCCCGGGATTTATTTCGAGGGCGGTTTTAGGGTAAAAATGTTTACCCTATAATAACAGTGCTGTTCAAATTACCATAACTGTTTCTAAAACGGTTTATAAACATCGTACTTTGTTTAGATAAGTGTGTACTGAGTTTTATGTTATTTTTTAGACATAGTATAATACTTTATATATGAAATCGTTATACATATACAACATACGACTATATGTAAAGTACAATCTATATCTATACTGATAAATAAAATTGAAGTGTCTGTATGTAATGTCAAAATAACATTTCCATACTCAATGCAAAACCGTCCCGAGGTTGCCAGGGAAGATATAACATGCTATCATAACAATAACAACTTATTTTATTATCATGTCACATTGCCATGGCAACCGATAACAATGTTTTGACATTTGTAATACCAAGTTGTTATACGCGAAATCAATTTACAAGAATTTCCAACGGGGAAAATAAGTTACTAATAAAAACACAATTAAATTCTTAAATAACAGACATTTGTTATTTATTTAATTTTAATCTGTGCTTTTCTGCAGTTACATTATGGACATTAAAAATTCAAAATGGCGGTCGGTGCGCAGCGTGAATACTTAATAAAATAATATGGCTGCGTCTGTTGGGTAACTTACAGCGGAGGTTCAACATAATTGTCATGTATAAAACTTAATTCAATTTTAACTTACAAGAATTTATGAAGGTAAAAGTTACTTGCAAAGTTTCTGGAGAAAGTGCCTTGTTATAGATTGTTTTACGTCCTTACAAAATTAATTCGTTTGAGGGCCGCGTGTGTAGACCATACCGCTGTTCTGATGGCAAAATATTGAGGAAAGCTTTTAGCAAAAACCACGAAAGTTTAAAGTTACATAGAGATGCTTTTAGTCTATTTTTAGTTCACTAGTAAAGTTTAAAGATTTCTTTACCATTACAAAGATACAAGGGGATGAAGTGTAGGTAATTTAACTACTGACTTACGATTAGAAGAGTAATCCCGGGTACTAAAAGGCTGATTTACGAATTAATTATTGCTTTCAAATGTCAATATCATAAGAGTTGCAAGATGTATGATGTAAACATGACATTTAACTCGACAGCAGCGTTAGTTGAACCTTGCAGTAACCAGGCGTAAATCACAAACAGGTTCCGTTGTTTCTCCGTTAGTAAACGAAGCCTGGTTATCTATACAAACAAACGAACACGGTAATGTTTGTCCTCTGTAATCGAATATTCAGGTAAATGTTTGCTGTGATACGTACACTTGACCGAAATGGACGCACGACCAAAACGTGCCATGTGTTCAGGTGTATATCGTAACACTCTTGTCAAGGTAACGGCCGTGTCAAATCAATCTTAATGATCATGTTTCTAGAACTCAAATGACATTTGACAGCTATCTAATATTTCTGTGATCAGCCTCTTAGAAACCGGACGCTAGTGTACATCGTAACACCTTATTATGATCCGCGTATGAAGATTTAAAAAAACATGGTGCCCATAACTATTCAAATAGAATAGTTATGGGTTATAAATAAATAATAAATAAATAATAAATCGGCCTTTTTGAAAATGTTCCCCACTGCAGGGACACGGGTCTCCTCTCCGAAAGAGGGAGGGTAGACACATTTTCATTTTTATTGAAATGGTTTGAGATTTAAATTCGATCAACAATACATGAGATTAAAGGTAACGGGAGCAGTGGTGGCTCAGCGGTTTAGGACACGACTTACGTACTGTAGGTCGCGGGTTCGAACCCAGGCAGGCGCTTTACTTTGTGTAATTTATTTCATCACCACTGCTCCAAAACGGTGAAGGAAAACATCGTGAGGAAACCGGCATGTTCTTAGAACCACCAAATTCGAAGACATGTGACAACCACCAACCCGCACCGGGCCAGCGTGGTGGATTACGGCTCATTCCCTCTCTCAGAGAGGAGGCCTGTGTCCCTGTAGTGGGAACATTCTAAAAAGGCTGATTTATTATTAAAGGTAACGGACTTTAAAACGGCCAGTGAAATAAGAACACAAATAAATGTGTGATCTTATTGAGTTTAGTATGGTCCAAGCACAGCCAACGTGCTCACGCGATAATAAAGTAACTCAGTTTACCTATCTACCTACCTTAATAGACAGAGGAGGGCATAGACAGGAAAAAGGAATTTCCTTTCCCGCCAACCTCCTTCCCGTCCAATCCTCTTCTCGTTCCCATCCTATCCTTATGAGGAAAGGGTGGGAAGGGGGACTGAAATTAGGCCTCCGGGTATCTTTGATCTAGGAATTTTACAGTATACCTATAGCAAACAATCAAATTCTTATTAGCGAATTCCTTAGCGGCCTTAAACGACATTTGGTAGGGGAAATTCGCGTGAACAACATGCTCGGCATGCGTCAGCAACACGCGTTTGTTCCATGATTATTTGAATTTGGAACCGTTTAGACTTTTTTTTCATTTTGGAATAATACTTTAGTTCAAAGAGCCCGAAGTCATTACCGTAGCTGGTTGTGGTAAGTCAATGAAATTAATAATGACTGCAACATTGCTTCCGCAGCGCGTCCAATGTTGTGGATGTTCAAACACATTCAGTTTTACGTTATCTTTCAAGACTCCAAAGAGCGGGGGACCGCATCAAAAGCTATTGCCGGCCGTTAATCTATTTATTCCGTACACGGTAACTGTGATAAGGCGACGTTAGTGTCAGTTTGAAGTTATAATAAATAGTGATATGTCTACCTACCCCTATGTAGACCGAAAGGCACTTTTGGCTAGTTTTTTACTCCTTATGTTGCATTATTGAAGTTTTAATAGTTATTCGGGAATGTAGCATCCTTATGTTGAAAGATTTATCGAAATCAGTCCAGTGGTTTTTGTGTTAATACACATACAATTAATACGTGAAGCCAAAACTTCGGAAATATTTTTATGCACATTGCGCACGAAGTTTTATTAGATTTAGCATAGTTAATGTTTGGGACAATCCCTGTAAATTTCATCGAAATCGATCCAGCCGTTTTAGAGTCTATAGGGAACATACATTATTCGCTTTTCATATACTATTTTTTTCATATAAAGTATCCTATGATACTTCTCATATCTCAAAGAATATGTGTACAAAGTTTCAAGATGATCGAGTGAGTGATGATGAGTCGTTTTCGCGTGAAAGCGTAACAAACAAACTTACATTCACATTTATAATATTAGTAGGGTTATTTTTTATATTCCCCATTAAAACGTGGATTAAAATTACATTAGGGAAAATAACACGTTATCTTTATCTAACGATACTAGGGTCGAGTTCGACCACTGGCTCATCACAAGTACTTCTAAATTAACATCACTTTAGTGCTTATTTTAAGTAGAAAAATAGCTGGCGACAGTCCTGTAATCAAGTTTGAATACATTAAGTTAGTCTGCGTCACTTGAAATGCCGAGGCAGCGAGATGTGCAACGGACTGAGACAATGGCCTCATTGTGTGCTGGTATTAAACTAACACGCTTCAATGTATTCAAAATAGCAATCGAAAATTTCTTCGCTTCGCTCGCTCGCGAAGAAATCGCTTGACCAAGCTATTAACTCCATATAACAGTGGGAGAGCCCGCAACGACATACGTTGCACGCACGTCGGCTCGACCGGTGAAATACCACGACCTCACAGAAAGACAGACATTGAATCTTGAAACGTTTACTTTACGCTACTATTTCATATCAAATTAATTAATTTATCTTACATAAAATAATAATTCGTCAAAATGTAATATCGTTAAAAATCAACTAGACCTTACTAAGAGATAATGTATTTTCGTGTTGTTTACTTAACAGGAAGTGGAGTTAACTTGTTTACTTATCTCAGCAAAGAAACTTTGTTTCCCTTACTTCCTCCAAGAATGCTAATGGATCTTGAAACTTCATTTTGTTAACAACTTCTCTTAATTTATTTTATAGTTAAATCAGAAACGGGATCTTTCAATCCGGTTCTTTTGGTAAAGTATTTCATCATATTTTGCCCTTTTACCGCTTTATGTGGGGTCGGCATAACACGTTTTCAGTCATCACTCCCTTCTTTATCATGGCCTACCCCTCCCGTTCCTTTTATACCACAAAGATAAAAAAAATATTTAAAAAAATGCTTCTTGTTGCTACCAAATATACATTTTCATACTGATCTATGTATTGATACTCAAAGATGAGTGGTACATATTTTTTTATATCTTGACGGCTGCTGTTGGACACAGGTTAGATCATTGCGGAAGCCCTGTGACACGTCCATCCACTGAAATCATTTCAACCTTGATGTCGGAACATAAGCCATTTGGCTACATCGGATATCCGTTTTTTATTTATTTAATTTGGCTTGCCAACAAAATATGAAATTATACTTATCTTATAACACAGACTCAATTTTAGGAATTTTAATATGCCACATTACGGTTCACCAAGTAGAGACTGTACTCCTTCCTTAAAGGCTGTCATCGACTCTGTAATTCCTCTGGTGTTGAGGGTCTATGGGTGTCAAAGATCACTCGAAGACCCCTACTTCTATCATATAAATTTTGTTGCTGGCTTAGTTATCAAATAAAATTTTGCGATACCAAAAACATGGATCCGTTTAGTTAGTTCTAGCAGAATCTCGAATCTATGTAAAGTAAGTTAAACTTACACTTCCTAGAATTACTTATTGCTACAAGTATAACTATGTCGGGACTCACAAAAGTCATAACGTTAACCGGACGAATGGGGTTGCACAACCTGCAAATGGATTTAATATTCCTCCGTCGGGATTTTAAAAATGAAACGTGGGAAGTTGGAAGCGCTCAGTATAATTTTAATATTAATTTCTTTATGCTCTTAATTCCATTAGAGCTAGCTAATCTCATCTACAAGCGGTTTTCTGTAGTGAACACGATAATATTTCCTAGGCATCATTATGACGGCCCGGTTGGCGTGGTTAGTAAGTTGCTTTTCACGCCGCAGGTCGTGAGTCCGATTCCCACACAGACATTTGTGTTTAATGAACATGTCTATCCTCTCCTGAGCGTAGGTGTATCTATTTAAGTATGTGTCTACAAAAGAAAACTAGTATATGTAGTATAGCAGTTAATCTGGTTTCCATGATACGAGCCCTGCTTAGTTTGGGATCAGATGGCCGTGTCACGTGCTATACACTAACTAATCGCTATCTGTATTTTTATGGCACAAAGCAACAAACAAACTGATTAAGTAACTGGCCATCACCGTAGAAATCCGTAATAAACTGGTGAGATTTTTTATTAGACATTGTTAGATTAGGAATCCGCCTCAGTTTCTTCGGGTAGATAGATATAAAAATAAATATATAACCTGGATAATAGAAGAGCTCCAAGAGTGTAACAGTTTTTTAAATCTAATCAGTAATTCTTCTCTTTGTAATACAATGGAATCTCTATAACTCGAAGCTCGTTAAGTCGTAATCTTCAGTGAGTCGAAAAAATATCATTCCTTACCGCTGAGCCTCGAAATACACGGTATTTTATAAATTATAATATAAATTAATTTAGCTTGTAGCTCGTAAGAAATGTTACTTTCTTGTAAGGTACAACATAAATTTATATTTAACTCGTATTTCAAAAAGGAGACTCCGTTAGTAAGATATAATGACGTCGGAATTCCCAGAAATCATAGCAAATCTAAAAGGAATCTTCACTTCTGATCTACTGTTCGTGCCTTGTACACGGAGCTATGAATTAAACTACATTCATTAACCGTTTGTGTAACAGAGCTGTGCTTCTGTTTGTTCATTGTCGGTCAGCAGTAGTTACAAAAAAGTAAAGTCGAAGGTTTTTTTATATAGTACTAGGTGTAAAACAAGTTCACCCGATGTCAAGTGATCGGCATACCCATAGACATGTGCAACTAACTAATGAGTTGCAAATGCATTGCCCACCTTTAATGGACAGAGGAGGGGACAAACAGAAAATGGTTATTTCCAATTCCCATACATACCCTCCACCGTCAAGTTTTCTTCCCCTTCCTATCATTTCCTTATAAGAAAAGGGTGGGAAGGGGGAGAGAACTAGAACTAGGCCTCCGGCTCTACTTCACGCCTGTCTTCTGTGAGGTCGTGCTATTTCACAGGTCGAGCCGGGCCATTCGTGCAACAGATGTTGTTGTTGCGGTCTCTACCACTGTGAAAAGGTAAGAAATATAAAGAAAAATAATTAAAATCATTTGAAAGCATCGTCTAATATTTACTGGGCCTCCATCGATCCCGCAAAATTACTAATGATACAAGCAAATTGAAATTAAACCGAAACAAAGCGACGCTGAGCCCCAGTGGGACCGCGTATTACACAATGAACCTTTCCCGTTGCCAATTTCAATTTAAGCTCAGTCCCTGATTGAAATTGAAGAAAAATTTCCTTCTCTGGTCCCGTGTATTCATTCTACCCCAATTTATTTGTGCAGTCCTTATGTTGCTGATTTAAACAAGAGATTAATTTAAATCCAAGCTTGATAACTTTGTTATATATAACTTACTAAATAATCCACATTTGAAAGTATATATGTAAAATTGTACTTTTCACACAGTGTGTTATGTTCGGAGAGAGTGGAGAGAGAGAGAGACCCTTGTTGTCGTAAGCCTAGGCCCACTTGGGGTCAACGCGCCACTCTAGTTAGTTTGGTAGATAATTAGTGAGCCAATTCACGGAACAATGTAATCCATCTCTTCTTCAAAATGATAAAATCGATACTTAAAAGATTAAAAATATTTATTTTCCCTGCGAGATCTACAACAGGGGTCAAAACTTAAGGTACAAGTTGACCCTGTTATACTTTGAAAGTAATAATAACGATAAATAGAGGTAAGAGGTAAAAACTTCGCACAAAACAAATTCAGTAAGCGTTGATTTTGCAGGAATATTTATCGTAGGCGTTATTCGTCGGGAATCTCACTGTACCTTTTTATTACGGACATGCTTGTGCTGTATTCTGACTTCGCTTTACACCTGTGACTACAGACTATGTACACTGATATTGCTTCAGGAGAGTGAGTACCATTTCAAACAATCAAATGTCATTTCCTGTGCATGGAGAGACAGTGGCAATATCGTTTTTTTCTACTCATCTCTTACTCTATACATTAATGGTATTAAATGTATTTGCAACTCATTAGCTTGTTGGTCTTGCCTATAGGTAGCTAACTTAACTTAGCCCGATTACAAAAAAAAATTTTTGCACAGCACGCACACAGCTATAAGTTTATCAAAGAAAAGTTTAATTAAGTCATGATCTTAGTCATTCTACTACCTATATACTTTAAAGTCGATAATAACTTAAACTTAATTCACATTTTCAAAAGTCTTACTTATAAAGTCAAGGCAAAGTTCAACAAAGCCTTGCTTAAGCTTGAGCGCTGTACTCACTTTGATATATTGCAGCAAAGAGTCTGCTCTATGCTGCAAAACGTTAGAACGCAAAGGGCAATAGAAAACTACGTCTCGGAATTTCTTGGATAGTTGAAACGTACACTTATTTAAGAATTCATTGCTTCTTGGATCGTTCTAGCCAGTCTAAAAGTCCGTGCTTATAAACTGCACTACCTTCATAGTCCCAACTAATGTAGGGAGTTATTTATAATTAACTTTTTAATAAATAATGCAAATTTTTCGAGTTTGTTTACTTTGGCATGACACAAGAGAGCGTCATCACTTTTCACCATCTTCTGCCGGTTCATTGCTTGGAGTTCGCGTAGGTCCTATTCCATGGCATCCTTGCAGCAGAATCTCGGCCGGTTGGGCGCCAATCGGGGTTCCGACGCTCTTTTCATGTTACGGACTTTCTCATCTTCAGCAGATGTCCTATCCGGTGTCTTTGAGCTTTGGCCTACCAGCCTCTCGATTTCCAGGTTTGATAAGTTATTAGTTTGTGCTAATTACTCCTGGTTAGATTTATATTCTATCAGAATTTTCATTCTTTCATACCATATGTACTCGGAATTCTCAAAGACGATTTGAAAACATCGCACCACACCAAGGTTCTTCACTCAATGCTTATTGTGGTAAGATCGATTCAAGAGTGGGCACGTTTTTCCATCATACTTAATGGCATCAGTGATCACTTACACATTCGGCGACCCAGTCGTTTGCCCTCTTGTGCTATAAAAAACGAATATATACCTGTGTTTCTCTCCCAATTCCTCTAAGACACGTGATATTTTTCTAGTCCTAACCGGAACTGACCTCGCAATACCAACGTACGTCATCAGAGAATCTGGAAATGAGAAAACACACCATATCGTGAAATCCATAAGCTTGTCGAAGCGATTTTCAATCCTAATACCATGATCATAGATTCCACATTCCTTAAGCAAACACAGGCATCTAACAAGGCTGTTGCTCAACGGGACCACGGAAATTGTGTCTCGAATTGCAGCGAGCACTCAGATGTTACCGTGGATTGCGGTCTTGTCGAAAATTCGTTTTCTTTAAGATTAATCTTCGTGTCTTCGTTATTATTTCTAGTTTCATGTTCATACAGTTTACATTACATTCATTGAATCAGAACCATGAAACTTTTTGCACACAAATTGTCAGGGATACAGAAAATGATACATCGACTATGTAATCTTTATAAATCTTTATTTATTCTGAAAATAAAACTATTACCGATGAATAGGAAAATACATAAAACATTCATAAACTTCGGTTGCCATGGTAACGTGTCATGTTGTCACAATAACTATTTTCGATTCAATGTTACCAATATTTCGAACTATTACTATTTCTTTAGATGGAGCACGCGGGACCCAAAAGTGAAGCCACATTAAGTCGCCAGTTGGCGACTTCCTAAAATCCAGCTCAGCAGCTCCTGTCAAAAAAAAACTAAAATAAAGATGAGAGGACAAGGCGCGCAATATCGAGCTTCATTTTTGTATGTTGAATTTGTATGGAACGCGGTATCTAGAGATATATAAATCGATGGATTCGAACTTATTTTACGGAACCATGTTACAAAAATTATATTGCAGGTTATGCGTGCCAATTTTACAGAAGTATTGTGCATCTTGCATCATCTTTTACATTGACTGAAAAAAGCCTTGACTATAATAAAGTTACTAGACGTAATATGTGCCTTAAGCCTATGGTGATTGTCACTTCACTTAGATATAACTTAAGTAATTAATCTAAATAATTAATACCAGTAAGTGTCAAATAACGAGACATTACCGCTAATGTAATTATAATGAATCTTGTTGTCTCGGGATATTTGTCAGTTGTCACGTAATCCGTTTGTTGAAATCCAATTAAATATACCTGATTGGAACTAGGTGACGTGGAGTGTCAGATATTGTACCATAGCAAATGGAGGGGTAATGTATTGTACTCGTAATATACTCGCATCTACAACGACCAAGCATTTATCGATTCATTAACCAAGCAATGTCCGGTAATCGCGAATAATGTTTTTGAAGTGACAACTTGGCACGGTAACTTGGTGAGTAAGCTGGGGAATGTGAGATGAGAACGTTACGAAATGTGTGATCGGGCGAGGATATCGGCAGTCGTTTGGATTTGGTACAGTTACGACGAACTTTTTTCGTGTATTTATCTTATATTCAATTTTGAATTTTATTGTTAAGATGCAAGGGTTTTTTGTTGATTATTTATTAAGCTATTGTCGATTCTGTTTTCAGTTTTCATGTCTGTATTTTTAACGGATTAAAATCGCTTCAATAAAAACTCTTTTAAGCGGCGTATACTCACGTACTGGCTTCTTAAGTCTTGGCCTTTCCCGTTTTAATCTTAAATCACGAGCTGAGGGCGGACTTTTCTAACCGCCCCCTCTCCCTCACTAAATCTAAATAGTCGCCGACTTACAAATATTTCCAGGCTCTTAGCCATTACTATTCATTCGGCTTCATTCAGGAAAAATGCGCTAGCGTATTTCAGTCTACAGGAAAGTGTTTGAAGAAAATGAACCTTCGGCCTTTCGTGTTGAAGTATATTTCTGAGTGCTCTAACTTGTTACTGCACGAGTGTAGATGGCGTTAGTGGCTTTACTTGCCTTAAAAGCTTGTATTTGGCAAAGAGCGCGGTAATAGAGTTAGTTGTGTGAATCTCTGCATGGAACACGGCGCAATTCATTTTTTTTAAAATCGTAATGCAAAATGTTTTATACTAATTATGATCATATACCCTGGGCTCCGTACGCATTTATTTCTCATTTTCATTGTAAGGGTTCTTTACGCAAAGGGAATAAAAATCGAGACTATTACTAATACTTTCCGTCCGTCTGTCTGTCCATCTGTCGACAGGCTGTATCTCATGAATAGTGGTAGTTAGAAAGTTAGAAAGAAGCGTAGTTGGCTGTTTTTGCAAGAAGATTCCTGTATATAAACCCTAAACGCGTCACATAGTATGAGTACGTTAATTTATGATTAAGAAATAATAATTTCGGTGCATCGATACACACAACAAGGGAACGATTCCATGAGCGATATTGCGCTTCCCAGATTCAAGAAATGTATCAAACATACGATACTCTCGCTCGTTATTTATTTTATTTTAAAATACTCTTACGCATTGTGTATGCATTTATCAATCGGCCAGGTCGAGCAGCGCCCGGTCCAGGCCACTGCACAATTAGGGAAGACCTGACTCATATTTATAACACTATACACTTGAAAGCAGAATATATTTTTTATTTAATTATTACAAAATGTACTCCAGTTTGTACGTAGTCAAAACACTACAACTTAGTTCTTTAATAGAGAAAAAAATGTAAAGAAAGGTGTTAACAAAGGCCCGGCTTGACCGGTGAAATACCACGACCTCACAGAAGACAGGCGTGAAGTAGAAGTACTCTGCGTTTCGTCTGATCAGTGAGGTGTCGGAGACCCACTTGAATTCTTCTCCCTTTCTCATCCTTCCCTAATAAGGATAGGTTGGGGAGGGGAAGAGGATTGGACGGAGAGGGGATTGATAAGAAAAGGAAACATTATTTCTCCTATCTATTCCCTTCTCTGTCCATAAAGGTAGGCAATGCATCTGCGACTTATTTTGCTTGTTGCGGATGTCTATGGGTAGCGTCACTTAACATTAGGTGACCCGCTTGCTCGTTTGCCACCTTCTACTATATTAAAAGTATTTCTTCTTGAAGTTTGTTTGTTATACTTTAACGCCTTAACTACTACCCTTCATTCAGAAAATAAACTGTTCCCGAGATTAAGGCAAACATATAAAACCTTCATTTACAACATTGACAGCCATGGCAACGTCATATTTAGTTATATATGTAATTATAAGTTATTATATGTAGAAACTACAATAATTTCCATTGAAGATAATGAGGAACGAATTCGGGCGGAGCCGCGGGGCGCAGCTAGTATACCATAACTATATGTCGCAGTGTAAGCCGGGTATTAATTACCTCTTCATCAAACGTATTAAATGTCTAATGTGATTACTCACGACGTTAATTGATCTTATCAGACTAATGCGGGATTACGCGACGGGATTAGACGACTGAATAATACAGCGATATACACGGAGAGTTATTATTATTCGCTGAGCTGGTACATTGTGGCTCCAAGGTATTTTGCATTGTTTTTTTTTTATAGTAC
Organism: Papilio elwesi; assembly: GCA_029849275.1. NCBI lineage: Eukaryota > Metazoa > Arthropoda > Insecta > Lepidoptera > Papilionidae > Papilio > Papilio elwesi. The sequence continues at coordinate 5,819,761 of CM056707.1, read as the reverse complement.
TAGGTGGCAAACGAGCAAGCGGTTCACCCAATGTCAAGTGATCGCTACCCATAGACATCCGCAACTAACTAATGAGTTGCAGATGCGTTACCCACCTTTAATGTACAGAGGAGGGGGACAAACAGAAAATGGTTATTTCCAATTCCTATATATCCCCTCCACCGTCAAGTTTTCTTCCCCTTCCCATCCTTTCCTTACAAGAAAAGGGTGGGAAGGGGGAGATAACTAGAATTAGGCCTCCAGCACCTCACTCATCAGACGAAACACAGAGTACTTCTACTTCACGCCTGTCTTCTGTGAAGTCGTGTTATTTCACCGGTCGAGCCGGCCCATTCGTGCAACAGATGTTGTTGCGGGCTCTACCACTGTAAAACAGTGATACAGCCAGGTGAAATACCCAGACAGACAGACTTGAAATGGAAATATTCTGTGAATCCTCTGAAGAGTGGGGTGCCGGAAGCCACTTACTACTCTTCCCTTCCATTTCTTATAAGGAATGGAATGATGATGAGATGAGATAGAACCAGAGGCAACTTTTTACGAAGGGAAGATTTATTTGATATCTACAGAGACGTTATTGACCTGTCATTTGATTTGGGTGACAAGCTAGCTCGCGATAAGTGTATAAAAAGATTTATCATCTTACTGTCGATACAAATAACAGATAAGTATAATTTCTCTGCCAAAACTGCTATTTCATCGTTATTTAATAAATGCTGTTATCTTTTATACGGTAATCTATTTAGAAAATATTCTCACCAAAAAAACGTTAAATTTGTTGTAACAACTCTATGTGATATATGTTCATTGGCTTTATGTTCTGGTACTTATCATTGAAAATAAGCCTTTGTCCATGATGCCTATTTATCAATTATATTGTTGTAATAACCTTACTAATTATTATTTTATATATAAACTAGTGAACAAACAAACTATCAGATATTTTCTCTTTAAAATATTAGTGTACATAAGTAAATTAATAACTTCTCCGAGGAAGGTTTGCATTAGGTAGCCGTGCTGTTGGCGAAGCTTATACAATCCATACGACTGCTTTCATACTGTGCACATAATATGGGAAAAGGTAAATGAATTATAAAGATTTAAAAGCTTAAAACCCGTGGGGCAATAAATATAACACCGGACACACGTGGACTTCACAACGAGAATTGTCTTACAGTGTATGTGTCGTATGTGGCTTCAGTTGTAACGGGCTCTGTGGGGGAGGGCAGACCGGGTGGCCACATGTCGACTGATGCTTTGATATGACGAAAATAAAACGCAGTACGTTGTTCCCGTCACGCGGTAATAAAAATTTAATGTCTATGTATTACATGCATCCTCGCCATTAGAGAAACCGCTGGTCTGGCAGGGTTGTAGGTACCTTTTCATCCTGATGATCAGATGAGTCGGATGTACTACGAGGTATTTTAACATTTTCTACACTTAGTGTAAAAGAAAGTTGCTTCCGCTGTCTGTTCCCTTTGATCTTTTAAACTACGCAGCGGATTTTAATACGCCTTTAGTTACAATACGCAAGGTATGCGCATTATGACAATCATTTACATTTAATTTAAATAAATATATTAGGATTAATCTGCAACAAAGTTTTCCGGGTCAGTTAGTTTTATATAAAAACTAGCCGAGCTCCGTGGTTTCACTCGCCGTCCAATTTAATTTAACCGACAAATGTCCAGGCTAAGCTGAACGGTATTAGACCTTTAGGGGATGAATTGTTTCTAGGACCAGTAGTGTCCTTATGGCAGTTATAGAGAAATAATCGTTAATATTTTAATTATTTAATAAACATAGACATCTACCGAGCTATTTATTTGATTTAAAAGCGTCACAAGAGATTTAAGCGGTTTCTGAGGTTTCGCCATTTATTCTAGAAAAGTTGCATTTGAAACTTAATATAAAACGAAGCTATTGTGCTAAGTTTTGGCGCTGGATGTCTTCAATATTCTTGTTTAGAACTGAAAGGCAATAATAAAGTAGACGCTTCTCAAACTTTTCAGTCACACCTCACCGATCGCCGTCAAAACTTTCAGTAGCTCGCTGCCGGCGAGTCCATAAAAGTCGTTTGACTTTACCACAATTTACTTCTCTGCTCTGCTCGCCCCAACTTTGACTGCACGCTGCAATAGCTTTAGTGAAGATATTTTTAAAGAAATTCATAAGTGATTTTTTCCAGAAACTTACGGTATCCCTACTAATATTATAAATGTTAATGTAAGTTTGTTTGTTACGTTTTCACGCGAAAACCACTCAACCGACCATCATGAAACTTTGTACACATATTCTTGGAGATATTAGAAGTAGCATGGGATACTTTTTATGAAAAAAAAGCGAATTATGTATGTTCCCTATAGACCTATAGACTCCGAAACGGCTGGACCGATTTCGATGAAATTTACAGGGATTGTGCAGATTGGCACATTCCTGTGTTTGGTAGCGATCGGATCAACATAATTAGTGGTACCCGGGCGAAGCCGGGGCGGGTCAGTACTTTACTAATAAATCTCCATTAAGTATATTTAAAGGTTGTTCAATAAATTTGGCTCCACTTTACATTGATGTTATCTATTCAAATCAGTCAGTTAGAAATCCACATCTGGACAAGCATTTACCAGCGAAATACTATTGTAGTAAGGCCATGCCCTGAAGGTCCACGCATGACGCCCACCGACAGGAGTTATCTAGGAGTTGCATTGGCACGCACCTGGACCTCCTCTGAGTGATTATTGGATCACGTGAGATTGTAAACTGCTCCTTTGTCCTCTTATCTAAAGAAACGTAATAATTTTTGCCATTACCAAGGACCATAGGAGATTATATGTACATTACATTGACTTTTCATTTTGGTAAAGAATTGAGCTATGGCGTAAAATTAAATATAAACTCCCGCACATTACCGGGAGTTCACACAAAGAGCAGCTTGATGTCTATTCCAGGTTTTATCAACCAATCGGATTATAATGCAGTATGGTGTTGCAAGTCAATGCCTCGCCTGCCGAGCCCATTGAAGGAAACAGGACTCGATCGTTCGAAGTAACCGTATTAAACCTAATAAGGCGCGGTCAGCATGTTTTTGTGATGACCGAAGACTTGATGGAGGGATAGTAGAAGTCACAGCTCAAGATCGTTTGAATTATACACTGCGGATTGTTGCTTCCTATATCCCTGAAAACCTCGAATCGAACTGACGTTATAGCAAATGATTTTTTTAAGGTAGGTTCACTCAGTTAGTTGTTTTTATTTTAAAAGCAATAAAAACAACTATAATGAAATCCAAATTGCACTATATCTTCAACCTTGTAAATCCCCACTAATATTATAAATGTGAATGTAAGTTTGTTTGTTACGCTTTCACGTGAAAACTACTCAACCGATCATCATGAAACTTTGTACACATATTTTTTGAGGTATTAGAAAGTAACATAGGATACTCTTTATGAAAAAGACTCGGGCCTCAAGAGGTGTTGTCACGACAGGAGTACAAATTGAGTCTCCTTCCTTTGACAAGTGCTTATAAAGTCTCATGCTGTTTAAAGTCAGCTACGCTTCTACATTTCCGGCAAACGTAAACGTAAGCGACAACACTCTTATTAAAAAAATGTAATTAAGCTTCTATAAAAGTATCAAGAAATCTTATCACGTTCTAGCAGCCTTAAAACATTTTACGAGCGATGCTCGCTCTTCACTTGAATAAAAAAACGGTGACAAACAACAGGCTAGCCGTCTCCTAACTTTGCTCCGAACAAACTTACACAAGGAAGTTCTGCGTAGCTTACCTTCGCATTAGCAAAGTTTATGAAATGTTTAAAAGGTGATCCATCGCGTACTGGTAGCCGCAACTGTCATGGCGGCCACCGGCAACTGTCATGGCGACGATAAAAGCGCGCGAAGGCGTTAACCTCCAGCACGCTCCGTGTAGTTTCAATTAGCGGACGTCGCCGACTGCAGCCGTCTTTTTTTACGACTCCTGACTTTATTTATAATACATACGCACTGACCCTATAAAAAAGTAACATGATTTCCCGCCTTTTTATGTGTTATTTGTAATAATTATGTTATATATCCCTACTAATATTATAAATGTGAATGTAAGTTTGTTTGTTACGCTTTCACGCGGAAACTACTCAACCGATCATCACGAATCTTTGTACACATATTCTTGGAGGTATTATAAGTAACATAGGATGATTTTTATAAAAAGAATAGTATATAAAAAGCGAAGTATGTATGTTCGCTATAGGCCCATATACACCGAAAGGGAGTGACTGATTTTGATGAAATTCACAGATTGTCCAGATTGACTCCTTCCTGTGTTTGGTAGCGATTGGACCAACATCATTAGTGGTACCCGGGCGAAGCCGGGGCGGGTCACTAGTAGGTTAATAAAAAAGAGGATGTGGTTTAAGCCAATTCGGAGCTTAAAAAAATCCAATACTATTTTGAGATGACTAAGAGGCCAGTTAACGGCTTTTAACCGAACAGTTAAGTCGTAATAATTAAAATCCGGAGATCATAGAAGTGAACACGATAGATAGACTAACAATTACTTCGGCTAAGTTAAATTTAACAATACAATGTCGTTAGGAGGAACTTTAGCCTTCAATAAGATACAGAGGAAAGTTATTTGATATCGAATGATTTATTACGTTTGTTACTCTTTGTTGAGTGAGTGATAAATAAACAATTTAGGCAGAACAATGCCTGTGCACTCTAAATTTAGTTTAAAATGAACGCTAAAGCTAAATGTAAAAAATAACCACACATTATAATAAAAAATAATACAAAGTTACATTTTAAACATGGCCATTGTTGCGGCTGTTTAAAAAAGAAGGAAACATATTGTTTTTTTTTAGTCTGGAAACTGGAAAGCTCCGGCAGCGCGCATCCCGCCACATACCTCCCCCGGCCGTCGTGGGGAGCGGACGTGTCTCGTACGTCTCGTGTGCCGAGGGTTCCTGTTTCTACACCGATTAAAATTTTCACAGTTCGAAGTTTTCAAGTGTTATTCTGGTTTGTGTGTTACCCGATATTTATAACGTAAGTTTTTTTTTATTAATTGCTTTTTTAATGATTTAAGTATCTTGACAGTTTTATTCTATTACATTAATTAAACCAATGAAATAGTTTTAGAACATTTCACTAATACACATACAACAAAAGACTCAAAGACGTATATTTTATTTATCTTTGCGATATAACACAAAATATTTTACCTTACAGCGTAGTTAGTAAAATAAATATAAAATAACTGAAAAACAATAAAAAACGTTTAAAATATGTGATTTTCATTTATATCCCTACTAATATTATAAATGCGAAAGCAACTCTGTCTGTTTGTTACGCTTTCACGCCTAAACTACTAAACCGATTTAAATGAAATTTGGTACAGATATAGTTTAGACCCTGAGGAAGGACATAGGTTACTTTTTAATGCCAAAAAAGGGTTGGCGTAAAAATTAATTGTGCCAGAAGCGGGCTTAGCTATTTTATTATAATTCTAATTGTGGAAGCTAATATGTCATATAATTGTTCCAATCAAAAGAATATGTAAAATTACCGTTTAAAAAATCTCTGGTTCTAGGTGCGATTTCCCGATAAGTTCAGTGACAAGATAGCCAATGTCTATCTGTATGTCTGTCTCACGTGTTTCACGACACAAGAGTTTGTCAAGTCGTTGTTTTGTGACTTCTGTGACGTTACTCGTTCCTTTGTAACGTACCTTTGATGTCACTCGTCCTGACTGACGTAGGTCGTAAATAAGCGCCAACGAAATGATATACACAAAAGTTATATTACACTGTACACAACACAAAGGATTGTGTTGACTCAAATAAGAAAGTTCTGTGGTGACAAAGCAAGGCGGCTGTCAGAGTAAGGTAAAATATAAACACACATTTTTATTATCTGTAAACAACTATATAAATTAAATACATTTATAAACAAAATAATAATAATAATATAATATAATAACCTAGGACATATTCACTCGCCTCCATCTGATCACAAACTAAGCAAATTTTGTGCTGGCGACCAGATAACTGATGTACTACATATACTAATTTTCTTATGTAAATACATACTTAAATAGATAATTACACCAAAAACAGACATGGTCATGCACACAAATGTCTATCCTAGGTGGGAATCGAACCCACGACCTGCGGCGTGAAAAGCAAGTATTTTACAAACCACGCCAACCGGCCCGTCAAAATGATAAAAACGTAAAACGTACGCATATTGAGTCAACACAAGTCAACGGTGAAAGGTCTGCTTTACCAGTGAAATACCACGACCTCACAGAAGACAGGCGTCAAAGTATGCTTCTGCGTTTCGTCTGATGAGTACCGGAGGACCAATTCCAGTCCGAATTCCTTTCACTTTTTTTTCTAGGGCGGGAGGTTCGATCCTAGGCAGGCTTCACTTTGTATAATGTTCTTAGAACCACTAAATTCGAAGAGATGTGACATCCACCAACTCGTTCTGGGCCAGCGTGGTGGATTACGGCTCATTCCCTCTCTCAGAGAGAAGGCCTTTGTCCTTGCAGTGGGGAACATTCTAGAAAAGGCTGATTTATTATTATTTTATGTGATCATAGCTCCCATATTTCATACCTAACAGTGGAAAGCGATTACTGACACTGTCTACCCTATAGTTAAAAACGCAAGCTAATTATTGTTATAATTAACGCGTTGAAGTACGAGATTAAATTCAAATTTGAAATTAAAAACCCCATGGACCACACAAGTTGCGATTACAAAAGGAAGACATCTTCCGCTAGTCCCCTTTTGTACCCGAATTCTTTAAAAACAAAATGAAACCACAATGAAAACAAAAGTAACTCCCTGCGGTTTGCTAATGAAAAAATACAAGTCGGCCATTGTTGTTCACCTCCGGGTGGCGCTCCGTCAAGCCCCCATTCAATGAGCCAAGTTAGCTCCTTTAGCGAAAGGCTGTTTGTATAAACGATACGTGTTGACACAAACAAAACGAAAACATTCAGAAGCTTTCCTTGTTCATTTTTTTATGTATTACTAGTGACCCGCCCCGGCTTCGCCCGACCACTACTGTTGACCCGATTGCTACCAAACACAGGAATGTCCCAATCTGGACAACCCCTAGAAATTTCATCGAAATCGGTCCAGCCGTTTCGGAGTCTATAGGTATATAGGGAACATACATACTTCGCTTTTTATATGCTATTTTTTATACATAAAAAGTATCCTATGTTACTTCCAGTACCTCCAAGAATATGTGTATAAAGTTTCATGATGATCGGTTGAGTAGTTTTCGCGTGAAAACGTAACAAACAAACTTACATTCACATTTATAATATTAGTAGGGATTAATTTTTTGGTTCGATTGTTTTGTTTCAACTTGTTTTCACCGAAGCGAACGATGGTTTTGTTCTACCAAGTAAGTATTTTCTTTGATTTATTTATTATGCCGCGGTCGACTACTTAATAAACAAACAATATATAAATTACTACTGAGCAGTGGTGGTTCAATGGTTTAGGCAACTACTTACGTACTGTCGGGGGTTTGATCCAAGGCAGGCTTCACTTTGAGTAATTTATTTCATGACCACTGCTCCAAAAATGTTGAAGGAAAACATACTGAAGAAAACGGCATATCTAAGAACCACTAAATTCGAAGACATGTGACATCCACCAACCCGCACCGGGCCAGCGTGGTGGATTACGGTTCATTCCCTCTCTCGGAGAGGAGGCCTGTGTCCCTGCAGTGGGGAACATTCTAAAAAAGGCTGATTAATTATTATTATTATGAAATAAATTAATATCAATTAATGCAGTCATGAATAAATATCTAAAATTATTACATTTCCTTTTTTTATGTAATAAACAAATTTTTGTACTGAATGACATACATTACTATGTTTGTTTGTATATAAATCGATAGAGTCGTCGCCTGGAACATATATTATGCGTTTAACAGCCAGAGACAATGACTAGTACCTTCCCAATCGGCCGAGGTCATTGGACCCAAATCACGGCTATCTTACGATGCGAGAATTTAGAGAATAGACCGAGGTCAGGGAACTCTTATCACAGACGGGGGACAGGGGTTACCGGGACACACAATACTTTCTGGTAAGAACAAATGGGACCCGCGAATATGTCCGTTGTGTTTGTTTGTTAAGCTCTAACTCCTTAACTATTCCAATAACTAAAAAATATCCACACATATTGGTCTGGTTGCAATAAATGTTATGAGGTAACGAATAAAATTCTTCCCGATACACAAACGTTAATTTACAATATCGGTTGCTATGGTAACGTTTCATGTTTAAACAGTAACAAATATTTGACACAATGTTACCGAGGTTGTTGTATTCGAGGTTATACGCGGAATTATTTACAAAAATTTCAAGCGTGGAAAATTAGAAACGAATGCACGGGAAGCCGCAGGCTACAGCTAGTCAGTGATATATTATTTTACACAAGTAGATAAATTAATTGCAAATTGCAGCGTGGCCAATGCACGCATGAACTCCGACGGCACATACTAATGCCTTAGATATTCTTGAAACAAATAAACTATCGAATTAATCTTTTATTCGTGATACATTACTAACATTATTCTTGGTAGATGACTAGGTCACGACGATTTGTGGGTTTGTTTTTATAGTAGACGGTGGCAAGCGAGCACGCGGTTCACCTGATACCAAGTGATCGCTCCGTTGCCTACCTTTAATGGACAGAGGAAGGGATAAACAAAAATTGGTTATATCCCTTCCCTATTCACTCCCTCCACCATCACCGCCATCATTTACAACATCGCTTGCCATGGTAACGTTAAATTTTACAATAATAAACTTTTTGACTATTTTTCATCTTACAAAAATTTCATTTCGTCTGACGAGTGAGGTGCCGGAGGCCTAATTATGGTCCTCTTCTTCCCATCCTTTGATAATTTGATAATAAGGAAAGGATGGGAAGGGGAAGAGGACTTTACGATGGAGGGGGTGAATAGGAAAGGGATAAAACCATTTTCTGTTTATCCCTTCCTCTGTCCACTAAAGGTAGGCAACGCATCTGCAACTCTTGTTGCGGATGCTTATGGGCAGCGATCACTTGGTATCAGGTGAACCGCGTGCTCGCTTGCCGCCGTCTACTATAAAAAAATCTTTATCTTTATAAAATCGGAACCTGGGATTCCCATCCTTCAACCCTCAACGAAGCCGTTATATCATCAATGCTACAATATTACAATGTAATGGTTTATATTAGAGTATGCAAAATAACTATTTAATTGTTCTTCGAATTAAATTCTTAAGCTTAATCGATTCAGATGAGTGTTAATTATTTTAAGTTAATTTTAAAGTGCTTTAAAGAGTTCAATTCTGAAGTATCTCGAATTTCAAACTGAAAACCATCTCGAGCGCCATCGAGGCCGGATATTGCTGTAGGTACCGCGAAAAAAATATCGCAGCTCCAAGTTATAACATGAAGCGATAGCGACAAACCTAAAACCAAAATTTTAAGTTGGTTTTGATAAATAATGTCATAAGTTATTAAATTCGTACAACTGTAAAGTTGTGGTCAGACATAAAGATAATTTGTTTCCGGCAGCAAGTCTATTTTGTAATAGCAAAAAGTATGACCGTAATCCGTATTAAGTGACCTTCCTGTCCTTCCTTCTTTGACCGGGCTTCACCCGGGTACCACTTATTATGTTGATCCGATCGCTACCAAACACAGGAATGTGCCAATCTGGACAATCCCTGTTAATTTCATGCAAATCGGTCCAGCCGTTTCGGGGTCTATAGGCAACATACATACTTCGCTTTTTATATACTATTTCTTTCTTAAAAAAAGTATCCTATATTACTTCTAGTACCTCCAAGAATATGTGTACAAAGTTTCATGATGAGTAGTTTTAGCGTGAAAGCGTAACAAACTTATTATATATATATATACTTATATTATATACATTTATAATATTAGTATAGTACTATATTTGTAAAATTAGTTTATAGAGGCTTTATATTTAACCAGTTTGCCAAATAATCACTTGTATTTTGAGGGGGTCACTCTTTTGTCGAATAAACTTTTAGGTAAAAGTGACGGGACCTCATTGTAATTATGAATAAAGCACATATCTAAGTTTTATATAGAAGCCAGGGCTATAGAATAACGGGGTCGTTCAACATGTGACACAAAGTAAACATTTACAGAATAACCCATAAAATCAAGCAAGTGGCAAACGAGCGAGCGATTCATTTCATGAAATAAACACAGGAAAAAGGATATTGCCTTGTCCTATTAGTCTTCTCCTAGTGGACGAACGTTGGCTAGTGTTTTAAACCAACCCTCCTAGACAGTAGTGGCACGTAGCAGCATTTTAACTATATAACATTACCATGGCAACCGATATTGCAAATGACGGTTTATATATTTTTAAACATTATCTTTGATATGAAAGATGCAGGCAGGAGATATTAAGTGGGGATGTGTACATGCGGTGATTGGATTCAATGATGTGAATCGATGATGAATCTATTGGCGCACCTTGGCAGTAAGATCGACTAGCATGCCGTGACGGTAAATGGCGTGACGCTCTAATGGTATGACGCTGCTTCTACTTCTTTACTTATAAATAATGAGATTTAAAATAATATAATTATAATTTCGAAACTCTTTGTGTTTATATATTATAAATTTTTGAGATTCGCAGCTATGGTTCACATCCGGTGGGCACTTCATGACGAGTTTTTTCATATTTTATTCTTAAAAATTAATAATTCATTTAATTAATTCAATTAAAAAAATTTATTCAGAAATATTCAAAGAACCTATGAATTTCATGCAAAGATAATTCACCCTTACACACGTATATTACCATCCCTTATTAAGACATGACCTTGATACTTCAACCTTTAAGTTAACAATGAAACCTAATATCCCTTTTGATATAATATTGAAGTAACCAGTTTATCAATAGCCTTCAACAGCTTAATAAGGCCGTATCAGCTATTGTGGAAGGCTTAAAGGGGTTTTTGTGTAGACATTTCTTAACAATATCTGAAGCGAAGTAGGCTATTCCGAATTCTCGGGGGGCGGATATTGCGTTATCCAGCGTGAGGGATATTGGTGATTTCGGACCTCGGAGCGGGCGGAAGCGATTTGTCGAAGGAATTCGGTGAAAGGGATTTGTTTTGCCACAAGCTTAATAATAATAAATTATAATTTTAATTAATTTAATTTATTATAATTTTTTTTTTATTTAAATTTCGTGAACTTTAGTTTAGGTAAGATTTTATTTAATTAATTAAAACTGAAATCATTACTTAAAATATATATGAACTACAACTTTCTATATATACATATAAAAGGCGATGTGTGTATGTATGTTTCCTATAAACTCGGAAACGACTTAACCAATTTCTATGAAATCTTTAGGGAATGTTCAGATTAGCCCAGAGGGTGTTCTTGTGAAGTTTGGTAGAGGTAGGATCAATAATGCACCATTACTGCATGGAAATGCTATACAGACGAAGTGGGGCGGGTCACTAGTATTTATTAAAATATATTTTACGCATTTAATTTCTTTTAGGTTTCACAATTATGTTGATAAAAGTTTTTCAATGTTACTAGCCGTATGGTTAGACGGTCCGTATTAAGAGTCCCGGCGCTAATTTTTGTTGTACACTTCATATGCATACTGCGTTCTATACCTATACTTATATTTGTAACAAGCTGAGCACCATGGTTTCCTCGCCGTACAATTTAATTTAAACAGAGACTGTCCAGCTTAAGCTGAAGCCTAATTAATAAGGCCAACTTACATTGCTATATTCAATTCTTCATACAAAATTTTATCCACTACTTTAGGGTCTCCAAGTCTCCAGGCCTAGTATTTTGGGCTGTAATAGTGCGGAATTTATATCATTTCCAAACATCTGCCCCCGCTACCGCTTCTCGCTTGAGGCTGTCGCTAAAAGCTTTCCGCAACAATAGGTTCCGTTAGCCGTGAATTTATTAGGCGGTGACTGTACCGCGGAGAAGCTTGGCGTTGGTTTCGCTTTGTACACAGACTTGCCGCCATTCCGTCAGCCGAAGGACCGTTATAATTATAAATTTCAGCTACAGTTTACGCAAAGTGTTGTCAAGTTTAACAAGTAAAGTGCTTTCACTTAAGTAAAGTAACAAATTGTTTAGTGTTTCTTAGGAATTTTGAGTAGAAACCAATTTCTTTCAATTATGTTTTGATTTCCATTCTAAATCCCTACTAATATTATAAATGTGAATGTAAGTTTGTTTGTTACGCTTTCACGCGAAAACTACTCAACATCATGAAACTTTTACACATATTCTTGGAGGTACTAGAAGTAACATAGGATACTTATTATGAAAAATGATATATAAAAAGCGAAGTATGTGTGTATATATATATATAGACCTATAGACCCCGAAACGGCTGGACCGATTTCGATGAAATTTACAGGGATTGTCCAGATTGGCACATTCCTGTGTTTGGTAGCGTTCGGATCAACATAATTAGTGGTACCCGGGCGAAGCCGGGACAGGTCACTAGTATTACTACTACTAGACGATATACTAGATTATATAAAAATCTCATTCTTGACGAAAACAGTGGCTTAATTGGACGAGAATCCTGATGCATTAATCTTGCTCCAGGACACATAGCTACGTAAATGAAAAACAATAAAATTAGGCGAAGTGCTACTCGCTTACCATTCATTATGAAGTTGCGAAACGATATATCTGAACTGAAATTAATTAGAATAACATGCTCACATGTCTTTAACTGTTCTAGACAGAGATTGCGAATATATAATATAGGAAAGGAATGAAACAAATTATAATACGTTTCGGAATCGAACTCCGGACAAGCAGTAAAAGAGCTAAGTTAGTTAGTTGCAACAGGAAAGTGAAAGATATTCCATTCCGTACATACCAGAGTCGACGTCAAATGGAGCGGATGATCGATAAACGTTTCGGCATGGTTCAGTTAGCGGGCGCCTGTGCTCCCTCTAGCAGACTCGAGCTCCAGTGAGGCTGCAGTCAGCTGCTGTGCACTGCAAGTAATTGGAGCGTTGGGAACTCTTTGTGAACCGATACGTAATTATATTGAACCTGCAACGTTCCTCCCGGTACCAATCAGACAACTGTTACTCAGCGCACTTAAACTTTGTGTCTCAGACAACAAATCATTTTAAATTTAAGTCCTATTTCTATTTCACTAGTGACCCGCCCTGGCTTCGCCCGGGTACCACTATTATGTTGTTCCGATCGCTACCAAACACAAAATTTAAATTGCAAATTTCATCGAAATCAGTCCAGCCGTTTCGGAGTCTATAGGTCTATAGGGAACATATATACTTCGCTTTTTATATACATTTTTTTTCATATAAAGTATCCTATGTTACTTGTAGTACCTCCAAGAATATGTGTACAAAATTTCATGATGATCGGTTGAGTAGTTTTCGTGTGAAAGCGTAACAAACAAACTTACATTCACATTTATAGTATTAGTAGGGATGTAATTGTTAGAATCAAGTTACTACTTATTGCGAATAGAAGAAAATCGTCGTTTAAAGACACGATTTATCGTATCATAAACACAACGAGTGAATGTCTGTCAGTACCTGTAGCCAGAATAAGGTTTGAATATCACATCTTCAGTCAAATGACTTGGAACTTCTTGTAGAAGTCGCAAACTAACAAACCAAGTAATATATATATTTTAAATAAACCTGACCAACTGTATGATTGTGTGTGTGTCCATCACATCGTATTATTACCTATGACAATCAGGAGGGAAACTTCGAATCTAATGACACCTTACTCTTTAAAATCGGTCATGCCGTTAAGGCTACAGAAGGTTAGAACTTAGGTTAGAACATTTATACATACATAAATGGGCGCGTAAAATAGGGTACAGTCGGGTTAAAAAGTTATTTCCTTCTAAACGATTATGTGGTTTATTAAGTGTAAATGAATCATTCCATAATGGGACAGTCATACTTCATGACGATTATTGCGAGTTCTATTTCCTTTGCCAAGTTCAAGAAACAACAGCGGTTGTGACTGTACAATTTATTATTTAATTGAATCGCTATGTTCTCACATCTTGCGCCACCGGTCGAAAGCTCTTCGCAGTATTGGCGCGTTGTTCGTGAATTTATTGTGGGCGAGACTATAACGCTAAGTGGGACTGTCGCTAGGTTAGCTTTACGATCATTGCGGTCTCCGAGGCTGTACTGTTAATTCTGTACTACTCTGCGTCTGCCGATTGTCTGACAAGATCAGCTGAGGTCATGTCACCATTTTAATTGTATGTACCTGGTTTGAACGATAATAAACTTTCTGAATTTTGAAAAAAATAAATTCTGAAGTTCTGCCCCATTTTCTCTGTTTCTCTCTGTCTTCTCTCCCCCCTCCTCTTTGTTTTGTCGGTATTACAATATTAATATTAGGTATTAGTTGAGAAATCTATGTACATATATAAAATTCTCCTGCCACAGTGTTAGTTGCCATACTCCTCCGAAACGGCTTAACCGATTTCAATGAAATTTTGTATTCGGTAGGTCTGAGAATAGGTTTTTATCTATCTATCTATAATATTATAAATGTGAATGTAAGTTTGTGTGTTACGCTTTTACGCGAAAACTACTCAACCGATCATCATGAAACTTTGTACACATATTCTTGGAGGTATTAGAAGTAACATAGGATACTTTTTATGAAAAAATAGTATATAAAAAGCGAAGTATGTATGTTCCCTATAGACCTATAGACTCTGAAACGGCTGGACCGAATTCGATGAAATTTACAGGGATTGTCCAGATTGGATCACAATAAGTAGTGGTACGCGGGCGCAGCCGGGGCGGGTCACTAGTACTTTATATATTTAAAATAATAATTATATGCATTATAAATACAGTATTTCATTTAAAATCTATTTAACTACACTTACAAGTTACATATTTGTTCACTTACGTTTCTTTTAGAAATTCTTAGAAAAAAAAAATGTGCTCACGCCTGTAATCCAGAGGGGTTGGTAGAGATTTTTTTCTACATCCATACATACATGCTCCTCGGTTACGTGTACCCCTTATATTGCCTTTATAGTATATCATTAATCTTATCGATATAATAATCTAATATATAATCGATATAAATGTCCGTACATGTTGAAAGGGTGAATGAAGAGAGAGTAACGAAACAAATTTATATTGCAAAAGTGAGTTGCAGCGTTGGTCCAAGTTCGTCCAACGTCCAAGGAAAACTGGGCTACTAGGCGATACAAGTAGCACCCATAACCGACGAGCATGCATGCGTAGAAGCGAGAGAGGTGTGCCAGGATCGCGCCTAATGGAAATCCATGATCTCTGGGTTACGGGCGTGAGTGCATATTTATATATTTTATTTTTTATCGATATAAGTTCTCCTTGGACGTTCCCTACCACTGCCAGTCCCTTTTGCAACATAATACATTTTCTTCAGACTTTACCCTAGAAATGGATGTAAAAAATGTGGATAAAATTTACCAGCGCTTTCCAACACGTCACGGAAGTTAGAAACAAAATTTAGTGGGAGATCCTATTAACAATTTACTAAAGCAATTTAAATCTCTGCAGCTCGAATCCGTTAGCAGGACAGTAGATGGAAGTTCAGCATTAATTTCATTATCTGCGCAAAGAGCAGACCAACTGTGTCAGTTACTACCGCCCTTGTTAAATGCGCGCGACGCCACTAAATACTGCCAGCCATTTTATTTTTACTTACACCTAAATATCTTAAATAATTTCGTAATAAGATAATGAGAATATAATTAACGAGGGATAAATATTTATTGCTTTGCCTCTGATTCCGATTCATCCGAATCTTCAATACAGTAAGGTCCTTGACCTAAAAAAATCCATCTAATGGAGGTTACACACAGCACGAACAGGCAGTAATTACGGCCGCAGCTCCGTCATCGATCCTGGATTCCAGTGACAGTTATGTCAGTGTACACGGGCCTTTTGATTGAACACGCCTCGCCGCAATTTCACATGTACATATGTATAGCACTACACCATTATATTTTGTATTCATTTATAGTTTAAATTAAAGAAAGAATAATAATATAATAATAAATCGGCCTTTTCTAAAATGTTTCCCACGGCAGGGAGACACGGGCCTCCTCTCCGAGAGAGGGAATGAGCCGTAGACCACGCTGGCCCAGTGCGCGTTGGTGGATGTCACATGTCTTCGAATTTGGTGGTTCTAAGAACATGCCTGTTTCCTCGCGATGTGTTCCTTCACCGCTTTTGGAGCAGTGGTGATGAAATAAATGACACAAAGTAAAGCGTCTCCCTGGGTTCGAACCCGCAACCTACAGTACGTAAGTCGGGGCCTAAACCGCTGAGCCACCACTGCTCCCTAAGAAAGAAATGTAAATAACACTAAGATCATTATTATAAACAGGCTGTTCGGAAATTACGTCTACAACGAACGGATATACAATTTCAAATGTCCAAATCAACGGATAATAAGATTTCCGCTCGAATCTCGAGCATAATACGAAGAAGATGCCAAAATAGCTTACATCAGGATTCCCGTTACGTAGTTTTGTATTCGCTCCGTTTTTTAATTCAAATACAAAATTGGACTACAGAAAAGAATGTGCCAGCGTATCTGATTCTAAACCGTGTTCTAATTCAAATCCTTGAGGTTTGCGCACTAGCTTGTGTGTATTCATGAGTGTAGAATATTATATATAAGGGATCAATATATATATAAAAGGCGTCTTGTCTATATGTTCTCTGTAGAATAAAAATAAATAAATGCACTCACGCCCAGAGGGGTAGGCAGAGATAATGGATTTCCATTTGGCGCGATCCTGGCATACCTCTCCCGCTTCTTCTACATCCATACATCTACGCATACAAGCTCGTCGGTTACGAGTACTCCTTATATTGCCCTTCTTTAGTGTGTCACTAATCTGGTCGATATAAGTTCTCCTTGGGCGTCCCCTGCCAACTGCAAAGTCAGCTCTCACTTCCATACATTAATAGACTGTAGACTTCGAAACTATCAGCCAAGTGGTATGTTTGGTAGCTATCGAATTAACGATCGAGGGCGAGGGCGGATCACTCTAGTCTACATATAAAAGGCGATGTGTGTATGAATGTATGTTTCCTATAGAATTCCGAATCCTCGCGACTCATTTCGATGAAATTTTCTGGGAATCCTTACCATTGGTTAAGCGGGTGATCCTGAGATGTTTGGTAGTGATCGGATCAACATAAGTGCGGATCCGGAGCGGATCACCTCACACACTACATATGTACACACTACATCAGACCATTCAGTCTAAAATGGCGACTAATTCCAAACATTAAAATAAAATCAACAACCGAAGAAAACTTGTCAGCCGTCAACGCCATCATTCATGTTAACACTAGAATCGCACAAGTGTTCGAGCTTACTTAAGCGTTCCGAATGCACTTAGGAGCTAATCCTGAGAGGGTTTACGAGCTCACTTCAATTGCTCCACCGAAAATCTTGTTTAATGCTTATCTTAACTGCGCATTGCGCTAAAGCCGAGGAAGCGGAGTTTGCCAGTATGGTCTTTTGAGTAAAAGCATGTATTAACAATTCGAAACCTATTTTAGACACTAGAAAGTAACTCACAGAAGTACTGTGTTCTGTTTTGAATAGAGATACAAAGTAATGCAATAGCTGGGCTCTTCTTAAAAGAAAATACATGTATAGATAAATCTACCGAATGTGAGAAAGTCGTAGGTAATCGTGATCTTAGGTCTGTCTGTCCGTGTCTTGTCTGTTTGAACTTTAGGTACCAAGCTTATTAATTACTAGTGACCCGCCCCGGCGTCGCCCGGGTACCACTAATTTATGCTAATCCGATCGCTACCAAACACAGGAATGTGTCGATCTGGACAATACCTGTAAATTTCATCGAAATCGGTCCAGCCGTTTCGGAGTATATATGTCTATAGGGAGCATACATACTTCGGTTTGTATATACTTTTTCATAAAAAATATTCTATGTTAATTCTAATACCTCCAAGAATGTGTGTACAAAGTTTCATGATGATCGGTTGAGTAGTTTTCGCGTGAAAGCGTAACAAACAAACTTACATTTGCATTTATAATATTAGTAGGGATGTCTTAAACGATCACAAAACTAGAAGAGTCGCGTTGCAGACTGTAAAGGAATAGAATTTTAGAAATAGCTCTTTTTTTGGCTTGATCGGTTGCTAATCCGTAATTAACAACCTTCTATGGTTCCAAAAAACGGGTAAATATAATTCGCACGTAAAATGGGATGAGTTCCGCGCCTTAATAAATCAACATCGTCAAAATTTAATGAACATTTTCACCGCTCCGCGTTAACTTTACGAGTTGTAAAACGTATTCACCGCACGTTGTTTATTACCGTTACGTAAGGTTCTAATGGCTTTGGGTAATTTACTTTTAAAACCGAATTTTGACTTCAATTCTCACTCTCAAATTTTTTTGCGTCATCTCTGCACAAAAAGTGCCAGTTTACCACGAGGAGTGTTCCGAAGAACTGCTTGGAACGATTCCTGCCGCCGAGTTTCGTCATCGGACGACACGACAGACCGCCAGGTATAATCCACACCATCTGGACGGCTGGCATTCCTCAACAGTGCGGTTCTCTCGAAATTTCCTGCCACGCACTGCCGCGTTGTGGAATGGTCTATCCTGGGCGATATTTCCAAACCAATACGACTAAGGGGCCTTCAAGAAGCAAGCCTATCTATTCCTCAAGAGCCGGCAACGCATCTGCAGTTCCTCTGGTGTTGCGGGTGTCCGTGGGCGCTGTTGATCACCTCGGTGTTCCCGCCGCTCGTTTGCCCCCTTCTCTTATAAAAAAGGTCCTTCTACTGAGATCGATCGAGCCTTAACGTGTCGACATATCCCATTATCAACGTCAGCCAAACTACATCCCCATCCCCTGGTAGACCTGGTAGTTCTTCAGTATCACCACGACCATCGTTTCCATGGCACCATGCAATCAATCTTCACCAGATGGTCAGTTTATGTGTCTGGAATCACGTTCTATAGACCTTGTTAATTGCGACTATTCCTGACGACTTAAATGTTTTTTACTATTTTAGGACAGCTAGTGTTTGTCACCTACAGCGTAAACACATGACGTAAGCTATAGAATTAGTGCACTAATTAGGACGCTTTCGAGTCTTCACTTTTCGAAAGCTTATAACATATCTACTTCATTTCTTTATCATTGCTAAGTATACAGATACTTATAACCCTGAGGTACCTACAGGCACACATGTTGCTTATGTTTTGTGATCAGTTAGACGGCCCAAACCCTTAAGCTGACAAAACGATTTCATGCTTTTAATTTTGTCAAATGGAACTATTCTAACCTTATGAAATTCAAATCCTATTTAAACATAATAAATTTTCTAGTCAACTAAATAAAACAATTATGAAACAAGTCACGAAATAATTCCATTGAAACCGAAATAAATTCATTTGTTATCGTGTTTACATCTTTACTGCAATCATCTTAAAGTCTAAATTTGAATAAATAATTCTGATGGGATAGTATAATAAAATATTCTATGATTAAAGATATTTCCGACCTTGGGGTACTAAGTAATAAGGTAAGGTTTCAAAGTAACGTTACGTTCGTTCGAAAGGTAAAGTCGAAGATAAATTATGTGCTATTTATAAACTAACTAGTGACCCACCGCGGCTTCGCCCGGGTATTATGTTGATCCGATCGCTACCAAACACAGGAATGTGCCAATCTGGACAACCCTACAAATGTCATCGAAATCGGTCCAGCTGCTTCAGAGTCTATGGGGAACATACATACTTCACTTTTTACATATTATTTTTTTCATAAAAAGTATCCTATGTTACTTCTAGTACCTTCAAGAATATGTGTACAAAGTTTCGTGATGATCGGCTGAGTAGTTTTCCCGTGAAAGCGAAACAAACAAACTTACATTCACATTTATAATATTATAGATAAATAAAAACCTATTCTCAGACCTACCGAATGCAAAATTTCATTGAAATCGGTTAAACCGTTTCGGAGGAGTATGGCAACTAACACTGTGACAGGAGATTTTATATATATAGATATTGCAACGAAATAATTTACCTTGACCCATCCATCAAACTTTAAAAAAATAACTAATTTGCGAGAAAGAAATGATTAATTCGACAACCAAGTATCTTTAATTATCCTTAGATCAGATTAGTGACGTACTAAAGAAGGGCGATATCAGGAGTACCCGTAACCGACGAGCTTGTATGTATGTTGTAGATGTATGGATGTAGAAGAAGCGAAAGAGGTGTGCCAGGATCGTCTAAATGGAAATCTGTAATCTCTGCCTACCCCTCTGGGTTAGGGTCGTAAGCGCATATATAAAGCTTGTAGCCCTCTAAACTAAAGGAGTTGCAATACCGTCCTTACTAATATTACGTGATATTAACATATCTATGCATATAATAAAACTGTAACTGATATGCTGTCTGTACATGGAGGATATTTGAGAAAAACTATTATCGGGGGCCTTCATAAACGTAATAAAACCCAAAACTATGATTATTAGAATTTTTGTCTGTTTGTCTGTGTGTTTGTTACCTCTAATCTCAGAAACGGCTTAGCCAATTTGGGTGCGGTTTTCACTAATTTGTTGTAGTAATCTTCACTTTACATTTAGTGCTTGTTTTATCTCAACCGGTTAATAAATAAAAAAAATTATATCAATTTAAAGAATCACTTCCAATATTTATTCGATAAAAATGCTACAAAATTAACTGTTCAGTTAAATTGGCTGAAGCCTCAGTTAACTATTACATTATGATCTGGTAAATGATAATGATTGAAAGTTTATATAAATAAAGTTCAAAAATTGACAGCTTCAGAGCTTTAATAAACCAATGTAAGCTGACCTCAGACCTATACGATCAATTATATTAAATAGGGCTAACATAGATTAGACATTTTGAAGATATTGCGAAATTCTGTGTGTATTCCTTTATGTGGTTATTGCACATTGGGTGAAACCAGGGCAGGGCACAAGTATACTATATAAATATATAACCTAATGCATACGAGTCATACGAAATTCGTTGCATATGTAACAAAGTTGACGACAAGTTTATCGCGCACCACCCGCCGAGGTTTATCGTCTAGTCAATAAAATCTCGCTAAACCTCTTGGGAGATCAGCATCTTAATGGTGCCCTCGTAAACATGGGATGGATACACCGCGACCCATCTCAAGTTATACGTGAATAAATCTACACACGCCCATGATTAAAAGCAAAAGGCTGAGGCAAAAAGAGATTCTTAAATATACCATAGACATCCGCAACTAGGTAAGTTGCAGATGCGAACCCTACCTCAGACAAAGACTGAACAATATTTCCTTGTCCTGTCCACTATGCTGTCACATCCTCTTCCACTAGCCTTTCTTTATTATAAAAGAATTAAGAAGACTGGAATCAGGCATCCGTTAACTCAGTCATCAAACCGAACGCAGAATACTTCTACTTCACGCCTTCTGTGAGAAAACTAAATAAAAATAAATATACGCTCACGCCCGTAACACAGAGGGGTAGGCAGAGATCATAGATTTCCATTTGGCGCGATCCTGGCACACCTCTCACGCTTCTTCAACATTCATACATCTACGCATACATGCTCGTCGGTTATGGATGCTCCTTATATCGCCCTTTTTTAGTAAACCACTAATCTGATCGATATAAGTTCTCCTAGGGCGTCCCCTACCAACACTGCCACTCACTGCCGCAACATGAATTTGTTTCGTTATTCTCTCTTCATTCATCCTTTCAACATGCCCGAACCGCAGCATACCTTTCTCAATTCTAGTCACAACATCCACTTTTAAGCCACACTTTACTTTCTTCTGTGAGGTCGTGGTATTTTACTGATCGAGGTATTCCATGCAACAGATGTTGTTGCGGGCTATCCACTGTAGATTGTAGATTTCTGTAATATTTGGCCAATTACCAGCAAACTTTCCTGTCTTCTTTCGCGTCCTTATCAGTTACGCGTACCATCTTCATCATGTAACCAATGTAACATGCAGATTAACTTTTATGTCATCACATCAGGCATATTCAATTACATTATAATTATCCTCCCGTCTATTACAATTCTTGCTTTAATACCCAATTCCAAATCCATTTTCCAGTAATACTTTTGTCTTATCGAAGTTCCTAATTCTAAACTCCTTTATAGTTCTTTTCATGCATGGCAATATTTTATTTTTTTATAAGAGAAGGAGGCAAACGAACGGTGGGAACACCGAGGTGATCAACAACGCCCATGGACACCAGAGGAACTGCAGATGCGTTGCCGACCTTTAAGCAAGAGATAGGCCCGCTTCTTGAAGGATTCTAAGTCGTACTGGTTTGAAAATACCGCAGAGCACAGATCATTCCACAACGCGGCTGTGCGTATCAGGAAATTTCGCGAGAACCGCACTGTTGAGGAATGCCAGCCATCAAGATGGTGTGGATGGTACCTGGCGGTCTGTCGTGTCGTACCATGACGAAACTCGGCGGCAGAAATCGTTCCAAACAGTTCTTCGGAACACTCCCCATGGTATATGCGATAAAAAATGCAGAGCTGACATCCCGGTAAGAGCTCGGTCGTTGATGTAAAATTATTTGAAATTTGCTATTATTTTCCAATTTAATGCCGAAATACCACCTAAATTAAATCAGGTTTCACACAAACCTTTACAATATCGTCGGTCTCCGTACCTCTCATCGTGAGACAGATGTCAAAGGCAAATATAAGTAGACGTTACAAAACTAAATATTATACCGTAAAGTTGAAGAAGTAAACACAATACGGAGCAGATGAAAGGACTTTCTATGGAGAACTGTGAAAGAGTGAAACTTTCACGACGCAATACGAAACTCTTCCGCAGTCGAATCAACTTTTCTTTTGTTACTGTTCAGTGTTTTCGAGTCGAGTGCCACAGTTATCATAAAAGTTTATTTATACTAGCTGACCGGCAAACTTCGTTCCGCCCTGTAATTAATAGATGGGTCACTATTTTAGCGATAATGGCTTACACATAAAAGATGCTATCGCGGACAAATGTCAAATAAGGTTGGTGGCAAGACGGCCGTAAAACCAATCCAAAACCTTATATGGCATAAACTATTGTCGTACTGTTCCAAGCATATGTAATGGGATAGGGAAATAGAAATATCCATAGGAACATGTCTTGTATTCCCCTTACTCTTGGAAGAAAAGTATGGGAAGGGGAAGAAAACTTGACGGTGGAGGGGATGTATAGGAATTGGAAATAACCACTTTCTGTTTGTCCCCTCCTCTGTCCTAAAGGTGGGCAACGCATCTGCAACTCATTAGTGCGTTGCAGATGTCTATGGGTATTGATCACTTGACATCGGGTGAACCGCTTGCTCGTCTGCCACCTAGTAATATAAAAAAAATAATTTATAACAATTACTTAACTCGTATAGACCCATACAATTCACGCACGCAATACGATTCCAATAAAGAATTTATTGTCACAATTTTCGACCCCGCCTCACGACACGAAGGCGCCTTGTAATGAGCCACGCGTAAAATATACATCTCTGTGTAAAATTCAAAGACGTCTGCTGACGAGAACGAAACGAGATCCCGAGACAATTTTATTATTGCTTAATGAACTGTAAAACATTTTGCTTGTACTATTTAATTTTTAACTTGTCGAGTTGTTATTTCAGTTGGTAGGGGACTGTTCCCTGTGAATGAAAGATTTTTTTATATATACAAAGATCCGTCGTTTCCGAACACCCTGTATAGCCTACTGCAGAGAACATGGGAGATTACTCAACCAACAAAATTAAAATGCTGTTTAATTGGTGATGATGGAATATAGTATTAGGAATATGTTACCACCGCCTTACCTTTACCCCCCCCCCCCCCCATGTACGATGTACCATCTTAAATACTTTGTAATTATCGTAAATAATTTTAAAATAAACATTATTTTGTTAACATTGCCATAACAAGAGGCTGATTTATAAATCTAAAATTAAATTGCACACAAAATCAGTCAGCGATAGCTGTTCAAATTTATACCTCCATATTAAATGAGTGGAGCCCAACATTACATTCGTGGGTAATTACACAAAGTACAAGCGTTAAGTTATTAGCGGAAATCAATATTTGTAAATTCCTAACAGTGATGTAGTCCGCTAAAGATAGGCAAATAAATATATTTTTTGGGGTTCTACACCCAAACGGCAAACGGTACTTACTAAGACTCCGATCTCCGTTCGTCCGTCTGTCTGTCACCAGGCTGTATCTCATAAACCGTGACAGTTTCACAGATGATATAAACTGAAAATATAAACAAATACTAAGAAACAGAATAAAATAAATATTTAAGGAGGGTTACCATACAACAGACATGATGCTTTACCGTTTTCTCAGGTAATTTACAATGGAATAATTTACCAATGTCATCTGATTCGATTACCTACGTGTAGTATTTAAGATATACAAGAAAAAAATATTATCACACCATCGAGTGATACTGGGATAAAAAAAATACTTTAATGATCATAAAAAGTGTATTACCTATGGTTTGATATGTTTACAAGCAAAGATCAATGGATTATCAGCCTCATTAAAGAGTTTCGGAATTTTAATTCACCTGTAGAAACCGCTACCTCCTGTGACTCGGTCCGGTACACAATGAATATTCCGGGGCCGCTAATATTCCGATTAATAATTCGAAAGGGCCATGGAAGTTGGTAGCAAAATGAATACTGAATGTACTACTTAATAAAATTGGAAGGTTTATTTTCTAATTAAAAAAAACCTCTGCGTTTTCAAATCAATGTGATTCTGAAATTGACAGTATTCATTTAACAGTTAAAGTACATATTCGCGTTTTCTTTATGTTGATCAGGCAATATGATTTCTAATGCAAATTATTAGTACATTTAAAATCAACTACTAGTAGTAGTAGTTAGTAGAACTGGCTATACAAACAGCCGTAATAACTCCATTAATTGTGAACAAAACCACATTTGAAAGATCCACACGTCTTGTTCACATGTCACCTTTTCCATTGTCGAATAAAGGAACACAATTATGCGTTACTTCAACTACCTATCTACTATGATGAGATATGAATATATATCTCTGTACTTTTAAGTTGAACCATTTACACAGCGAATTATTTTACATCCCCCTCACATTTTCTGCGTCTCCACTATGCCCTCGCCCTCAATACGATACAAATCAAATAATATATCGCACAGTGCCAGGGCCAATCGTCAGATATACAATACATTTATAAATATAATATTATAAATGCGAAAGTTTGTTAGTATATGTTTGTTACTCCTTCACGCAAAAACGGCTGAACGGATCTGGATGAAATTTGACACAGAGATAGATTACAATCTGGAATTGCATATAAACTACTTTTTATCCCGGAAATATTTACGGTTCCCGTGGGATATTTTTTTTGTTTTTATGTCAATTTAAATGTTCATGTTTCCTAAGTATTTCGAAACGGCTATTTTGTTCCTCGCTTCCGTTCCGTTAAAGTATATTTAGTCGGACCCTTACATAAATGTTCAAATCAAAGAGCATAGTTAATACTTCCGAGGTTCCGGTGCTTAGTTAAGTGTTGTACTAAGTACAGGTCTATAGGGACGATCTGAGCGGGAAGTAGGATTAAGTTATCGTTGTCTATTACCGTCGAATAAGTTATACCTACATGTATTCGGAAGAAACGTCCATTCTAGCAACGCTCAAAGATTTTATCCGTACAAATATTATAAATGTGAATGTAAGTTTGTTTGTTACACTTTCACGCGAAAACTACTGAAACGAACATCATGAAACTTTGCACACATATTCTTGGAGGTATTAGAAGTAACAAAGGTTACTTTTTATAAAAAAACGAAGTATGTATGTTCCCTATAGACCTATAGACTCTGAAACGGCTGGACCGATTTCGATGAAATTTACAGGGATTTTCCAGATTTGCACGTTCCTCCGGGTCACTAGTAAGGTCATAAAATTGATGACATGAAAAGGTTTTACGTTATTAACATAAATATTGATCATTTACGTGTTTGTAAATCGACGATTTCCTTCCGATGCATGATCATCCTCTGTAATCTAGTATATATACCTAAGTTATTTTGTATTCTGCTGTATGTTTTCCAAATATAATAAAATAAAATAAAAATAAAATCTTCGCGCCTGTATCAAAACCTGCGTCGCCTACCTACCGTTACCACTACAGCTTACCGAATACACATCTTGGTTATTGATACATCAGCCATCTAAGGTTTTTAATTCTCTCTGTCACCTGTGTGCGTGTCTGTGTAGTGTCTCGGGGAGGGGGGGGGGGGTTACTACTCGAGGCCAAGACTTTCTGTCAATCTACTCATTCTGTTTTCACTTTTTAAAATTTCGTCTTTCTTACTTCTTTCTTTTCTTCTTTCGACAGGGCAGGTCTTGGGTTCGATTCCCAACAAGGACAGACATTTGTGTGCATGAACATGTCTGTTTGTCCTGAGTCTGGATGTAATTTATCTATTTAAGTATGAATTTACAAAACAAAATTAGTATTTGTAGTACATCAGTTATCTGGTGGCCATAATACAAGCTCTGCGTAGTTTGGGATCAGATGGCCGCGTGTGAATATGTCCTAGGATATTAATATTATATCCTAGGATATTCTTGTCTTAGGCCTACCCCAAGTTTTATATCTCAAATGTTTATAGTTGGATTAAAAACAATATTTTTCTCTCTTCAGACAATTGTAAACTTGTAGGCTTATCGCCACGCCCTTTAACTCTGCCACTTCCTTTATCACCGGCCTCACCCCGGCCGGAGTTCGTTACCCCGAGGCGCGAGGGGTATGGGGTCAGGAACCAGCTCCCGTTGATAATACTTTATCACGCTCACCCGGTCTATTTACATTCATAGATTATTTTACATGAATGGAATTGAACTTAACTAAATATATTATTAAACTAGCTTGTGTTCAATCGCTTGCTCATTTTCCTAGCTGATTTTTTTTGCAATTCAATTCAGAGTACAGTTCTTCGAATTATAGGTAAGTGGGTGCCAAGTAGATGTTCGTGTCAGTCAGGAGGTTTTTTAAGCAGTATTCTTCTTTCCCTCGGGAACAAGGTACCCTACATTATCCTCTGTACCCCTGACGATTGTTCCTGAGGGATAGGAAAATACATGAAACCCAAATTTGTAATATCGGCCGCCACGGTACGTTACGTTGTTTGTAATGTTTACGTTTCTTTGTTACAGATAAATCTGCCAAATTGTATTAACATCAAGTATCAAGATTACGAGTTCCACATCAAGTCCGTAGAAATAAACTTAACAATGCTTCGCTACTGGATTTGCTTCGCGAGCGCGGTGTACTTAGCGGGCTACTGCTGTGCCAACTCCTGCCGGGACGCCAATCTCTGCTGCCCCGGCAGGGACAGCTCCTGCGTGGTTCAGAAGGCGCACCAGAACGCCATTATAGATGACGTCAGCGACAAACCCTGCTACTGCGACCACGCCTGCTTGAAACTTGGTGACTGCTGCCCGGACTTCAGGGAGACTTGTGGAGGTAATTTAGTTCATAGAAATCAAGCTTACAATTATGATGATTTAAAGTAACCGTGGTCCCGTCAATGACATTTTGTACTATAGATATGTTATACTCATACAAAATCACCGGTCAAAAGTGTTCCAAAGACAGAGACAGCAACATACACACGTCAAATGGCGTGAAAAGGATAGCGTAATTAAAATAATAAGAACAAAGGTGACAGCTAGTGTTTTTCACTGAACCGTAAATCACACATGACGTAAGCTAAAGAAAAAGCGTCTCAATCAGAACGCTTTCTAGTCTTCACTTTTCGACGGTTTGATAAAAATGCCATCTAGGCGTAAATTCTAATAACTTTAAATATGTTTTTATGTAATGGTACTTAGAGTGATTTTTAGTTTTTAAAACTATTGATTTTTATTTACATTTATGTAAAACCTGGTAGCAAATATGATATTTGTATATTTTCAAAGATACGTACATCGTGTTAAAGTTGTCAATTAGTCCATTAAAAGTCGATTAATAAATCAATGGCAAATTAAAATGCTTAACCTATAACATCGCAGATCGTAATATGAGGCTGTTGGTGGTGTAACGAATGATTTAGCTTAATTCCGTACCTCAAAAACATGAAAATCACCTCCGTCTGAACGATATTTTACGCTGAACAGCTGCCTAATGAAAAATAAATGTAAAACGCGAGCTAAAAGCGGGACTAGGCTATGTGTACGAGCGCGATGGGCCAGCCCCGCACCTCGCAACATTCACCCCCTGTGTTCACACGTCGTCATGTTGTGAGTACACTTACTATGTCGAAGAGGATGGTAACGGAATTTTATGTTTTTAAGGGAGCAGGTAAAAGCAGGTATGACAATATTATGTTAATGGATTGTACACCACCTGAGAATTTGATGGGCTTGTCATAAATTTACATATTTATACGTTTATGATACTACGTCAAAGGG
This sequence comes from Papilio elwesi, assembly GCA_029849275.1. Lineage (NCBI taxonomy): Eukaryota > Metazoa > Arthropoda > Insecta > Lepidoptera > Papilionidae > Papilio > Papilio elwesi. The sequence continues at coordinate 5,791,139 of CM056707.1, read as the reverse complement.
CGATATTAATAATCAATTTTTAGTGTTCTTGATACTTTAAAACCACCGCAACGCGCAGCCCAAACTTGGCCTAGAGACTTGAAAATGTGCACAGTTTCTGTTTTGTCTTAGGCAAACACTAAGTATTTTCCGAAAGTTAAATCTAATGTAAGTTGACCTCAAATTTATACGATCAATCGTATTAAATAGGGTTCAACTCAGGACAATCGGCAATCTGCACGGGGGATGACATGGGCCATACGTTGTATAAATACTACAAAATCTATATCCTATTGAGCGTGACACCAGAGTCAAAAACAAACATACAAAATGTTACCTCTAGACCTATGAAATGTGAGAATGTTATTCATAACGTAACGTAACGTAACGGAAGATTGAAGATAAAAAATGTGTATAACTAAAAATCGCTGGCATTGAAAAAGTGTTGTTACTGGGTTTGGTAACGTGGTAATGAAATTTATTGTAATTTATTATTAATAACAAATAATTTAACAGTGGTAGAGCCCGCAACAACAACATCTGTTGCACGAATTGGCCGGCTCGACCGGTGAAATACCACGACCTCATATATAACAGGCGTGAAGTAGAAGTAATCTGCGTTTTGTCTGATGAGTGAGGTGCCGGAGGCCTAATTTCAGTCCTCTACCTCTTCCCACCCTTTCAACACATTTGCCTGTTGCGGATGTCTATGGGTAGCGTTCACTTAAGGTGATCCGCTTGCTCGTTTGCCACCTTATAACATAAAAAAAACTAATTTCTTATCAATACAGCAAATATCAAGGGATAATAGGCGCGGTATTGCAGCGGCTTGCGAAAAATCTGAAGCACTGCCACGGGACATGGTCGCACTACTCGTAGTTTAGTGCGAAATGAACTATTTAATATTCCATTCCCCTTTTGTGTGCAGTCGGACCGAGCTTCGGGGAATTAACTCGGAAATGGAACTCATTTAACATTTTAATCCCGCTTCCAATCTTCGCGTTCTTTTGTTGTTAACAAACTATTAGCACTTGTGTTGCGCGGCTGCATTATTAAGCGAACACTTTATTCGATCTTTGTGCAAGTGGTGAACTTAGTTGATGCTTAGATGGTGTTAATTAATATTTCATTGTGCCAGTTACTGACTGCGTGATATCGGAGTGGGGCCCGTGGTCCGAATGCGACACGGGCTGCGGGTCCGGTAGCATGCAGCGCGTGCGGCGCGTGCTGCAGGCGGCGGCGCGCGGCGGCCGGCACTGCCCCGAGCTGTTGCAGCGGCGCGCCTGCCAGGCGCACCACGCATGCGCTCCCGACAGCGATATACCGCTACGTGGTGAGATACTTCAACAGTTAAATAGTCCATGGTAATCACGATCGTTGTAAATAAAATCCCAACGATAATTCAATATTACAGTATGAAATAAATTCAAATCACGAGAATTGTATTCATGATTTTTCACACGAGAATTTTTTACTGCAGAGGAATCCGCAATGATCCTGCCCGGCTCTCTCTCCGTCAGCCGGCACTCCAACGACACCGTGGACATCCGCAAGAACCTGCGCCTGCGCAACCCCGACGACCCCGAGTCCAACTCGCACAGGGAGTAAGATATTTATAAATTACTAGCTTTTGCACGCGACTTTGCAACACACTCATTTCTTATTTTCCAAGACGAAAAATCTTGTGAAATGATTCTCCGAATTAGTTAACATGTGCTTCTTCTACTGACAAAATATGACACATTACCATGGCAACCGATGTTGTAAATGAAGGTTTTATGAAATTTCCTGTCCCTCGGGAACAGTTTTATTTTCGGGTTAAATAAAAGGTACCCCATGTAATTTTCTACACCCCTGACAATGTGTGTGGATAATTAAGTAGTTATTAAGTGGAACAGTTAAGGAGTTAGAGCGCAACAAACAAACAAAATCACATTCGCGTTTATAATATGAGTTAGAATGATAATTAAAGAATAAGTTCATACCAACTAAACTTTTGTATTAAAATTAACAATAGACAAATGAGGTACAGATTGCGAAACATTAGGTCGTGGGTTCGAATCCACCACATTCGACTTATTACCGTGAAACATTTTCTTTACAAGTCTTAATTTAGTTCTTAATTTAGTAGCCTAAAAGTATTTCTTGAAATCGTTCAGCGAAAACTGAAGATGTTTAAATTTGTGAAATCTTTCATGCCTTGTTATTTATTGTTGCAAATGTCCAGCCAAAGCTGAACTCTATTTAATATGATTGGTCATATAAATGTGAGACTACATGGATTAGATACATTGGATAAAAATTTTCTCTTTATACAAACCTTCATCCCCTACTTTAGACCTTTAAGGGATGAACTCAGAAAAATCCTTTCTTAGTATTCCCCTGCGTAACAGAAATCTTTGTGCAATAGTCTCTAGGCCCAGTAGCTTGGGGTGTCCGTTAATATATCAGTCAGTCAGTTTGTTCTGTTATATATATATGTGTGTGTGTGAGCGCTTATTTGAATGCCTTATTTTCAGATACTGCGTGCAGTTCGAAGTAACCAAAGTGTCGAAGGCGTGCCACCTCGATTCCGAGTACAAGGCGCTCCGCGAAGGTGCGTAGTCAATGCAATTCGAGACCTATTCGCATTTCATTAGATCATAAAATTGATTTATTACTCAATCATATCTCGTACGAAGGATCATTTCTCATCTCCGCGATAAAATACAACCATTTTCCTAGCTTTACGGCGGACGAGACGTTCAATAGGTTTACTTATAATTTATTGTCACATTCCTTGCGTTTTATTATTAAATGGCTTTATATAATTACTAGTGATCCGCCCCGGCTTCGCCCGGGCAGCCGTTTCGGAACCTATACGGAACATCGTCTTTTATATATGTAGATATGCACCCGTAAAATACAAAACGTATCCCACGGGAACCGTACATTTATCCGGGATAAAAAAATAACCTATGTGCTATCCCAGATTATAATCTATCCCTGTACCAAATTTCATCCAGCTCCGTTGAGCCGTTTTTGAGTGAAAGAGTAACAAACATCCATACAAACACACATATAAACATTTGCATTTATAATATTATGGCGTTGAAGTAGCTAGATTTTTGGACAAACATTTTTTCATAAAAACTATCCCATGTTACTTCTAGTACCTCCAAGAATATGTGTACAAAGTTTCATGATGATCGGTTGAGCAGTTTTCGCGTGAAAGCGTAACAAACTAACATACATACACATTTATAATATTAGTATAGTACTATATTCTTAATTAAGTTATAGACGCTTTATTTTTACCCAATTTCCCAAATAATCACTTGTATTTTGAGGGGGTCAATCGTTTATCGAATAAACATTTTGGTAAAAGTGACGGGACCTCATTGTAATTATGAATAAAGTACCCCACATATCTAAGTTTTATATAGAAGCAAAATAAACATTTACAGAATAACCCATAAAATCTCTGCAATTTATTAATTAGTTAAATGAATTATATGACTACTAAATCCCTTGTTAATTTAATTAATCTTGGTGCGCAATGCTACATTATTTTAGCATAATTTGGTATTCCGTGCGATCCCAGAGTGGGACAATATAATGCAATACAGTGTAGCCGAGTGCAATTATGAGTTTCACTAATAAACGTAACTCGGTACATTTAGTATGCAAATTGTTATTGTTCAGGTCTCAGTCGGTACAAGTGATAATAATGTGCGCAGTAATTTTTATAGCTGAATTATTGCCCATAGTAATGTATCTGGAGTGAGGATTTAACACATAACTATATATATATATATATATATATATATATATATATATATATATATATATATAATATTAATAGAGCCCGCAACAACATGCGTGCACGAATTGGGTCGGTTCAACCGGTGAAATACCACGACCTCACAGAATACGGGTTTGAAGAGGAAATATTCTGTGTTTCATCAGATGAGTGAGGTGTTTGAGGCCTAATTCTACTCCTCTGCCCCCTTCCCATTCAGAAAAGAAGAGAAAAAGAAATATAATTCCTCTGGTTGTCCTCTACTCTGTCCATTGGCAACGCATCTGCAACTCTTAGCTTGTTGCAGAAGAAGAAGAAGTGCGGCGGTCGCTTAAAGTCGGATCCCCTCGCTATAAATAAGTTAACTGATCTGTATGTTTGTCTTATCAGGTGGTATTGTATGCGTGATGTGCGAGACGGCAGCGCTACGACGGGACTTGAAATGGCGTTGTGGCGGCCACGGCGTAACCGGACACGCTACGAGGTTCTACGCGCTCGTAGCGCCGCACTGTCACGGCAAGTGGCTCCGGACTAAACAGAGCCTGGACAAGAAGGGAGATTGCTGCGCCAGCCCTGACTTTATATTTGTTTAAAATGAGATCCGATGTTAAATAGGTTAAACGAATATTACACCTTAAAAGGAATCGTTGACGTGCATCTTAGGTCTTAAAAAAGGTTTTAGATACGAAAGATAATTACAAAATAACTTGTTATTTTGTAAACTGTAAGTTTTGAATAATTCAAGCAGTGCAGGCGTAATGTTTTCTTTATTTATTTGGGACATTTTATTTACAAACGCTTGTTGTTATAAAATTTTTGATGCGTAGTTTTTTGGTTTCATTTATTTTATTTTGAAAGTTATTAACTAGAGATAAAATTAAATAAATACATTAATATTAATTGAATCTATCGATTCTCTCCGAAAATGTGTATTTCTTTGAAACCACAACGAACAAATTCAATTCAAATTAATTTAATTTAAATGCACAGTTAAACTGAATTAATTCTAGAGCTAAGTTAGAATGAACTACAAAACTATGACACCACCTTATTTGACAGCAAGATGTTGATGACCAAAGGTTTTTACGTTAAAATCCGTAAATGTTAATTACGTTACAACGTTATCTATCCACATTACACAATTTCACTTCACTTTATCTCATGATTTACACAAAATTACTACATTTTCTAGTTTTTCTAGCCTACGTAATAACAAAAATATCTGTGCAAAGAGTCTAAAGCCAGTGATTCGGGCTGTACGTCTCTGTATTATTCAGTCAGTTACTTATTTTATAGAAAATATTTCTCTATACGCCCTCCTTTACATACTAGCATAATACTAATTCCTGATTAGAAAGTATTTTAGGCTATGTATTTTATATAACTAATTGTAACGTACGCGAGGTTTCATAAGTTACTTAGCTGTTTAACTGACTGGACCCCACTACCTAAATTCGATACCAACCTAAAACGAGTCCCGTACCTCTTTGAGAAGGCGTTGCGATTGTTTTCTAATTGCTTTTGTTAGTTGTTATGATGTGTATCAGATCGTATTCTGATAGTAACAAAAACCTGTAAAAACTTGGCAAGATAAAGTAAATTTAATTGATTAACTTAAGACAAAAACACTGTATACACAGTGTAAGATCAAACAAAAAGAGAACAAAGAACGTGAAGAACTTCCGTTAGGTATAAGACAATGTTTAAAATTGACTTGTATTCCCGAGGCGGTTAGCGTTAGGCTGGTCTTGAAACTGTAGCCAAAACCTATACAGTACGGACTACGGTCATACTGTACGGACCCCACATGTGTGGGAAAAGGACAGGGAGATGATTTATAAAATTGATTTCCCTTTCTACTGCTCCAGTAATTTAAAATTTATTATATTTTAGATTATTTTTAAAACCTTATACGATCAGTGCTTGTCTATTCGTAATACAAATAGTAATTACCGCGCCCCTCAATGAATTGTACGCAATGTTATTAGAAATTATAGTTGTACAACGTTTGAATAACATATCCAATGTGACTGTAAATAAAAATATTATAAATATTGCCTATATTTCTTATTACGTTTTAATTTATGGCAGAAGACGGCGAACTAGCAAGCGGTTCCCCTCATGACCGCTCCGCTTCCCATAGGCATCCGCAACAATCTATGAGTTGCAGATGCAGACAGGAAAAGAATTTCATACCCTTCCCCGTGAAATCCTGTTTCCCTTCCAAAGTTTCCGTAATGGGAAAAGGGATGGGAAGGGGAAGAGGACTGAACTTGGGCCTTTTCATCAGACGCAACTGTAAAGTCGTTGTACTTCACCGGTAGAGCCGGCCACGTGCAACAGATGTTGTTGCGAGCTTAAGATATGTACATATCGATGTAGCCTTTCACATAAACTTATTATTAAAAAAGGCCTTTAAAAAACACCTATCGGAATTAAGTAGAAATGATTCTTTAACTTCTTCTTCTTCTATCTTTAACAAACTAAGTACTACGTATCGAAGACCACACCGTTATGTCTGAGCTGAAGGCATCTTCCATTGTCACACCAAGTAATGCCTAAAAAGTTGAAATTGGTTAACAATGTAAACATAATGCATCAGCTAACTGGCGTAATTCTCAGACGGGTTCCCACTTCATTCACTTTGCAACTCAATACTCAGCACAATTTTGTATTACGCTACAGCTTTTGCATTTCTTTAAGATACCTTATAATTCTCAGCATATCTGGTGACGTAGTTCCATGCTTTATTAGAAGACTTAGAGTTATTTAAGGCTCACCTAATATTTATTTAAAAAAAACTATATTGATCCGACATCCACACAGATATTATCAACCGATTTCAACAGCCGCACCAGTGCAACGGCCGTCATGTATTTTAAATAACGTTTGTTTGTTTACAAAAAAAATGTCGCGTTGAAACCAAAACCAATTTACAAGAAACTATTTAGCCTAACTTGACAGATTATCCTGGCCGAGCTTTGGTCAGCTTTCTTATAAATCTGTTTATTTAAAATTCGTAACAAAAATCATGGAATTTGAAGACGCTTTTAGTAATGCTTTACTAAAAAATCCGTTCATCTGTTCAAGATTGATTAGATTGAAGGACACAAATATCGGCCCTCCGCCTTAAGTGCACCCCCTTGGACCCCATCGGTCAAAATAAATACAATATGTATTAAGATGTGTGAATACTTGTGAAAGGAAATCAAATCTTTATTGACTAGTTATATTAAAGCAATAATAACATTGTCCCGTCACCAAGGTCAACAGTATGTCAATTCCCAAACAGACAACGACGTTAGGTTTCGTATTAAATCGTAATTGTCCACTCGACAGGATGTCCTTGTAACCGTTTTATTTTATATCTGCGAGCGACTGTACAATACATTTGAATCACTTATAATAATAAAAACATATTTTAAAGTGTCTATTTTATGTTGGAATTGGAAATGAGGTAACAAAACAACAGTGAAGGTAACAATGAAGGTACTAAACACTTTTCGTGTCTGTTAGGTAATCAATCAAGTTGATAAAACGCAAGTTAATCATGGACCACAATCGTACAGTAAACCTGTGGATACCATATATTTTTTGTTTTATTCAAATCGGGTCAAATATTACGAAAACTTGTCATATCTACCTAGTCACTGGTCACTAGTTTACTATTTCCTTGCACACATTACAGCTACACCGGGCTCGAGGCGGCAGGGCGCAGAGTGCGCCTAGTCTAAGCCTCTTTAAGAGTAACTTCGAGAGCTCCCTCCGTAGAGGGAGCCTCGGCTCGGGCCTTTACTTCGGCGGCTCCATGGAGTGACTCGGGCCCCGAGAGGGGACCTCGGCTTGGGCTGTCACTCATAACGCGTTTAGCATAGCATAGCTTTTATCGGATTATTTGTCATAAATACAGAACTTTGAAGGATTTTCAATATAAAAGCTAATAAAATTATTTTAATGTTGTATCCTTTAAACAGGAATACATTTTCTGACGAGGTCAAAGATGCGGCATAAGAAATGTATACCCTCGTCTGTTACTTGATCAGGACCTCATTTGGTTTTTACGATTTTCTATTGGCTTCAGATTAAGGTCAGCGACCCACTTGTGATTTATCAAATAACAGAGCAAGGTTGAAATTTATCATGTCGCATCATACCTGCAGTATATAATAATGAACACACCACTTCTTGATCTGATACTAATCACTACCGTCGATAGATGGCGTTGCACAGGAAATGTCCGTTATGTCCACGTCATTTTTAATTATTTAAAAGGCAATACAAAACTTTTTCCTGTTCCTGATATCTTGACCCTAAAAGATCGTATAACTTATTGCATGAAATATGTAATGTTCCAATGACAATTGAATCAAAATGCTACATCGAATCCCATTCGACTGGTATAAAATATATGATGTTTGAACGGGTGTTGCTTCATACATTCTATACCGGCCCGCAGCGGCCGGACAGCGCCCGAACAGCGGGCCAAAGCTTGATTCTTTACACACTTATTATTTGGTAACTATATTTATATCTCGTAAAACAATAGCCATCCAAACAATATCTCTAAAAAATCATACCTATTTTGTGAATTAAATACTGGCAGTATAGTGGTGGGCCTTTAATATTAAAATTAAAAATGTTGCTACAACGTCAACGTCAAAGTTAAATGTCAGTCAATCAATACAAAACTCGTTTAGATTTTCTACTTTTTACATAACTACAATGGTTACATCAAAACGTTTAGCTCCATTCGGCACCAGCGTAAAGAGATTCGGTAAGAGTACCGGTCACCCTAAATTGGACCCTAATGGCCTCTACGTCACCAGACCCTTGGGCTGCGATCCCGGCCTCTACCATCCTCAAGACATCAACAAAATATTTGATTTTAATAGGCACATAAAAAACCGCGTCGACACATGGAAATACAAAAGTGATTTAGAGGAATGGTCCAAAAATTTAGGCTACAGGAATCAGAAGATACTTGACCGTAACAAATGGTTCGATTCTCTACTTGGACCCGCCTGGCATATTCTACCTGAGGACAGCAAATACGAGCCCGCCTGCGCTAACGTAGGCTTCGGGAGAACTCCTCGCTTTCGATCATCCTCTAAAACTATCCCCAGTCCAGGAACGTACTACAAAGCTATTCCCTACAAAGCGCCTTTCGGGCCTCACTCCAAGAAACAGACTTTTGAAATGCAAGAACTCTGCCGTTTCAAGGATACGTCACCCAAATGGTCCTTAGCGCCGAATCGTTACACAACCCTCGATAAAGACTGCATAGAAGAGAAACCAAATAAGATAGTATCCACACGAGGTCCCTACGATTTGTTCACCGGGAAGAGAGACGGAACTACGATTAAAAATCATTTCAACAGCTCCTTGAAAGTGTCCGCCGCGACTTGGCCGATCAGCTTGAAAGGATGCATGGAGACTTACAAGCATTCGCATTTCGGAAAAATGAACAAAACCAACCGAGAGTTACCTTGCAGGAGTCGGAACACGCTGGTCGACTTGGCGATGTGCATCCGAAAGCCGAGTGACCCGGGGCCAGCGCACTATAACGTCGATAAGGCGAAGGTCTTCGAGCAGAACGCGCAGGGGTTCAACAGCAGCTATGACCGGCCGCCAGGCTACCAGCGGGCGCTGGTGTGGCCAGCGGTCGGACGGTACAACGTCAAGTGCGTCAAGTACAGAGTCCCTGGCCACGGGCACCGCCACGCCTTCCTTAGTAAATTGCCGAGGACCATCGGCACCATTTTACCACAACCCATGAACACTTTCTAACGATTTTTCTATCAATTTAAATGCTTATAATTTTTTATTGAGGTTATAAAATTTAAAAATTAAATAAATCAAATATTTAGACAATGTATTATCCGTTAACGATAATGTTGTTCATAGACTAAAGAAAAACTTTATGAGCAACATTCTGAACTTTGCGTTTTCTTCTTTCAAGTAATTTTTGAAAGTAAGCGTCTGAAGCGTATGTATGTATGTAGTTTGATAATTTCCCTTGCTTACTAATTCAAGGCAATCCTTCGAGGTATTAAGCGAACTAGAGAAATTCTGTTTAAGATATAAAAAGAGAATTACTACCACTATAATGCCCGTGGGAAATCAAGGACATGATTGCCTGTGGAGCACAATATGCACCTGGATTGTATCCGATGAACATTGGCCATACGCTCGTACAGTAGGTACGATAAATATTTTTATCAAAAGGTTCTTTGAGAATTGCCTTTTTATCATTAAGGTCAGTTTCTGTTCCCTTTTTTTACGGACTTTAATCTGTGAAAAATATAATCTAATAAGCTTATTACATCTATGAACTGTTAAGAATAAATGAAATAAATAAAATAAATGAAAGTACAACAGACATTACTGTATACTAATTTGAATATTAACTAAAAAATAAAACAAAGAAGGAGGAAAAACTGACGGTAACGGGTTACAATCCTCCCGTATCCATGCTTTCATTTGGCACGGTGAACACGAAAATCGCATCACCTGTATTCACTAGGTATAATTATAATGTTAACATCTGTACTCAAGTTACGCTTTGTGATGAACTTTGTCACACGGAAATGGAGATGCCGCTTAACGATTTAAAGTTGAGGAAACTCCAGCGTAGTTTATAGTAAACCAAGATTACAATGGTACGAACATGTACAACATAGAAATATTTAGGTCTTAGTAATGCAAACAAACAAGACAAGGCGGTCAGCATCGTCATCAACTCCCTGCTCTTTTACCACTCATGGGCACAGTATGATTGTAGAACATATTGTATAGGTTTTGGCTACAGTTGTACGACCTGCTTGACATCAACCCTCCTCGGGAATAATTGCTTGTACATTTGTTTTATCAATGTCGTCAAAGACAATTCCGTTGTCGACAGTGAAATGTCGCGAGGACTGTTATTGGGGGCGCATCCTTTCTCATCAGGTTCGGTATTAACTGTTTGGTATTCATCGGCTTTGTGATAATAATCCCGCGCTAAATTCCATTCTTGTAGAACCAGCGCCCTCTTCCGTCTCCATTAAATTTCCTCAAGAACAGCACGTGTTATCTTGGTATAATACCGCGGTTAGTACACCACATATCTGATCGATTAAAGACCTTCTTGGTTCTCCCATTAGACCTTGCCATGTGCTTTTTTTCCAAATTTAACTCATCACTTTAAACCTTCGTGGTTTTTACTGATATAAGGCTTGTAAGAGACGGGATTCTTAGCACGATTAACCTTTTTGGGCGCCCACACAGTTGCATGCGCCGTCTTCACGGGCTGATTAAGTCAGCTCATCTCGTTTCTCCTTTAACTTTTAAATAAGTGCAACCACTCCTAAATCTCACTATATGTGACGAAATTTCTTAACTTTTTGAAAGATTTTACGCGGCATTTGTGTCAAATTTCTTTACCTTTTGAAAGATTTTACGCGGCATTTGTGTCAAATTTCTTTACCTTTTGAAAGATTTTACGCGGCATTTGTGTCAAATTTCTTTACCTTTTGAAAGATTTTACGCGGCATTTGTCAAATTTCTTTACCATTTGAAAGATTTTACGCGGCATTTGTGTTAACTTCACCCAATTCTGTATTCTCTCACTTTCAAAATTCATTATTAATTTCTAATTTAAGTTTTTGTAGCTAGTTTCGGGAACTGTTAAATTGCATTTCTGGAACAAAATCAATTAGCAGCGTCTCCCTGTCGTTAATTAGTTCGTCAACAAGCGAAGTGACGTCACTTACATACATTGTTAGTCAACTATTAATTCACGCTTATACTTGCTGCACTATTGGGCTCTGCCCTATTGAATTAAAAGTATAAAAATAATACGTATAGACAATGTATGTCCTCGCCTTTAAATGCATTTAAGCTCAATGAGCGCGTGGTGTTTTCTGCAAGATATAATAGCGTGTGTGAGTTTCCTGACAGCGCCATCTATCGTCTACAAACATTTACACATGCATAAGACAATAATAATAAAGTATGTATGTATGTGTTGTTGTTAATTTTATTGGCAATCCTTTGAAATGAAATAAAAATTATTCGAAATTATTATACGCGGAATCATCTTACAGAAATTTCCAGCGCGGAAAATGAGACAGGAATGCGAAGCAGCAGGCAACAGTTAGTAGAATATATTTCCGACTGAGGGCGGACTTAGAACAAAAGTATAACAATTGCACTTGAGTGTATTTTTATGTAAATTCTTATGAAAACGCGATTCAGAGGGCGGAACGGGGCGGAGGCTCTATTAACGCGAACGATGGGATCAACAGCGCCCTCTAACGGATGACCACGGTTAGGTTAAACTCCAGGGGAGCGTACACATTTCTCTTGGAAAATCCAAGGCTATTTGTAATGTGTATGCATGGTGGAGTTAAACTTTACAAGTGATATATAACTTTTATTTTTTTATTACCGTGTTTGTTTTAAGTCATTGTATTTATCACATTTTATATTATACTAGTGATCCGCCCGGCTTCGCCCGGGTAGCCGTATCGGAATCCATAGTAACATCTCTTTTTATATCAGTAGACAAAAAACATATCCCACGGGAACCGTAAATTTTTCCCAGATAAAAAGTAGCCTTTATGCTATTCCAGATTGTAATCTATCTCTGTGCCAAATTTCATCCAGATCCATTGAGCCGTTTTCGCGAGACATAGTAACAAACAACCATACATAAAAACTTTCGCATTCATAATATTAAGCAGGATTTATTTATGTTTATTTCACTTTTTCATCAGAAGAGATACTGGCGGAATTCCGTAACACGAAATGGAAATTAGAGCGGGATTATTATCACAAAAGAGGTGAATACCGAGCACCTAATGACGAACCTGACGAGAAGGGATGCGCACAGTCCTCGCGATATTACCTAGGCGACGGTAGAGAATTATCTTTGACAGCACTGCTAAGCCAAGACTTAATTACAAACAATTATTCCCGAGGAAGTTTGGCGTCAGGCGGCCAGCCACCTAGAACCCATACAGTATGGTCTACAATCATACTGTACCGACCCCACATGAGCGGGAAAAGGACGGTGATGACGGTGTGCTTATCTAATTAACCAAACAGTTTGTAGTAGTCATGTTTAGAGTAATATAATTTTACGATTACTAATTTAAAATTATTTTAATTAAATTGTAGTAAGATTAGTTCCGTGTGATGAATTTGATGCTGGAGGGCCTTCCCCTTCCCATCAATTTTCAATAAGGAAAGGATGGGAGGGAGGACTGATTTGACAGGGGACATGAATAGGAAAAACAGTACCTTTTTTCTCTTTATCCATTCCTCTGTTCATTAAAGGTAGGCATTTGCAAATCTTTACATTGTTGGTGGTGCTTCGCGGAGCGGTCGCTTGCTATCGGGTGAACCGCTTGGTCGTTTGCCGCCTGCTATTAATATAGTATTAATATTTGTTGTGCCTATTCAATGGTATATAAATGGCCTTGTCAAATTCCGAAATGAATATTAGAATTGTATGTGTTATAAGTAATGACAATGTGCAAAAATGAATCTCCCATCTGTTTAGAAGTATCGAGGCTAGCTTCAATTGCAACACAAAAATGAAACAACTTCGGCAAATACAGCGGACATCCAGACACGAAGAGCCAATCTCAGCGGGACGATATTCGGTCGTATTTGCTTTATCGGCCCCTACCTTTAAAAATATGGAAATCGCCTTGTTTTCGTACAGTCTACGAATATAAGATTTTCGTTACAGCTTAAATAAAAATATTTCTCTGTTAGAAAACATTGACCTCCCAACACAACGAAAAATGAATTATATAAATTATTTAGAATCTATATACAGCCAAAAAATGTGTGATGTTTTCTAAACATCATTATAATTTTGTAAAGCGGGACGGAGTTTGTCTCGTAGCAAGGAACAAGGCAATGTTTCTGTAACACCGCGAACGGCCTCGACTGTACCAATGACACATTAACGCAATAGTAATAATGAAAGAAAAATACCTACTTTAATATTTGTAGAATAAAATTATTAACTAGAGTGCCATGACCCAAAGTGGGTCTCGGACACCGACAACTAGAGCCACTTTCTAAGATCCCGCGACATCTCTCGCTAGTACAGTCTGGCCTACCAGCTGAGTCCGTTGGACTCTGGCATTTTGGGGGTTGTGCGGTGGGCTAACACCCTCGTATAAAAACCGTAACGGTACCAGTGAGAGAAAATAAATACCATTATATTTTTGATATTAATGTAGTATACTTTGAATTCCTTCTCTGATCTCTCAATGGGAATGCTTGCTCCGGCTATTTTTATGCTGCGATGCGGCGACCTGGCATTTATATGAAACCACAAGAATTTTTGTAGGAATTTCTTGAAGTTTTAAATGAACACAGCTCTATGCAGTGTTGTCTACATTTTCATGTATTCATTATTTGTACTTTGTAATTTTGTACCAACATAATTAAGTTACATATCTGTGTATAGAAGGCGCTGTGTATACGTAATCCTATAGACTCCGAAACGGCTGAACCGATTTCGATGAAATTGTCAAGAAATGTTTCACTTTCAAATTGGCTCAACGGATGATCCTGTGAAGGTTGGTAGGGGATCAACATACTTAGTGCTACCCGGGTGAAGCCGGGGTAGATTACTGTATCTATTTATATAACAGGCGATGTGTGTATGTTTGTATGCATGTGCGCTATAGACTCCGAAACGGCTAAACCGATTTTAATAAAAAAAAATTGTGTGTATTTATATATATATATATATATATATATATAGCTAAATAGATTTAAGTGAGTAAGTACCAAAGTAGGTAAGAATTCCGAGAGATTTAAAAGAAAAAAATGTAATGTCACGACCAGTTATCCCAAGTTATTCAAACAAATGCCTCGAATCCGTCCAATTTGCGTTACAAATGTGTGTGCAGCGGGCTGGTGGAGAAGCCGCTCCGATTGAAAGTCAATGCTTTGCAAATGTCGCTTAACGTGGAGTTTCACTAACATTCATTTTAAGATGTGTGGATGTAGAAGTGAAAGGTGTACCGGGATCCTACCCCTCAAGGTTACGGGCGTGATTTTAAATCGTTAATCGAATTAATTTTTGGACCTTTTGTAATTTTAGACCACCTTTGTCTTGAAGGCAGTACCTCCAATAGGTTAGTGCATATTTTGATTTATTGAAACAAACTAAATCCAATTGTCAGTTTTTATTCCTTAAAATAATAGATCAATTATTCAAGTCAACGTTTCAAATGTTAATTAAAGATTGGCTCTTGGATTTAATGAGGAGACGAGCAGTTTACTGGGCACGGCCTGGTCACAGCCAGCATAGACCAGCATGACTCCCAACTTGAGTTTGGGATCGAACCCGCGCTGGCCGCGACCCCCGGCCGACGACTTGCGCAGACACCTACACGTCTGAACTGCCTTGTCTTGGAAACCATTTGGAATATTTTCTTCTTCCTGAAGAATTAAATATCATTAATCTTGGTTTTATTTGACAAGGTGGCAAACGAGCAAACCCATAGACATCCGCAACAAGCAAATGTGTTGCAGATACATTGCCTACCTTTAATAGATAGGAAATAAGATATTTCCTTTTCCCCGTCTAATCCTCTTCCCTTTCCCATCCTATCCCCTTTATGAGAAACGGGTGGGAAGGGAAAGAGGCCTGAAATTAGGCCTCCGGCACCTCACTCGTCAGACTAAACGCAGAGTACTTCTACGTCACGCCTGTCTTCTGTGAGGTCGTGGTATTTCACCGGTCGAGCCGGCCAATTCGTGCAACAGATGTTGTTGTTGCGGACTCTACCACTGTTAAAATAACAAAAAGCAAAGCTTTCTAATGCATTAAAAATGAGCTTCAAATACACACCAAAAGGCTTAATAGGCCGTTTCTAAAATTAAGACTTTTGTCCGTGGTAGGATTGGGATGACAATAGGCTCTCAACCTTAGCAGAATAAAGGTTTGCGTTTTGTATGCTGTGGTTGCCACAACCCTTTTCTCAGAGGGGAAGGGGATCTGCTCGCCTCACAATTTTAACTGTAGCGAATGCTTTTGAAGCAAAGAAAAATTGTGTAGTATCAATTGAGACATTTACCGCAGAACTTGCAATAGGCTGACCATCACTTGAGTCAACGACAGTGTCCTCGGTGACATTTCCCAGCGGGCTGCCTGATGACCCCCTATCCGATTTGTTATCGCTAGAGTGAAACGTAACATCCGCATGTTCGCTGAATCGCTTCCTCTTTGACATTTCCGAGTCTTTCGTTGCACTCGTTGGCCTCTTACTCGGTGGAGTTACTTGAAATATTTAAAAGTCAGACATAAAGAATAAACGATTTAAATTCTTTCGTGTAGTTTTGAAGTTACTGTAACTAATGTGACTAGAATTGATAAAGGTATGCTTCGGTTGGGGAATGTTGAAAGGATGAATGGAGAAAGAGTAACGAAACATATTTATGTTGCAAAAGTGAGCAGTCTAGGTGGATTAGTGACATACTAGAGGGCGATATAAGGAGTACCCGTAACCGACGAGCATGTATACGCAGATGTATGGATGTAGAAGAAGCGGGAGAGGTGTGCCAGGATCGTAAATAAAATGTAATAATCGAAAAGGAAATGCGATGGCAGTAAGTGTTTTAGTTAAAGAGGAAGTTACCGTTGTGTGACCCTAATCGTTTCAACAGGAAGTAATACTACATTATTGAGAGTCTAGCATGTAACGTAAGCCTTACCGGGTGGTCCACTGCTGGCTACCTCCGAGTCTTCATCTGCTTCGGATTCAATGTCTTCAGCCTCGAGCTCATTGTAAGAGTCGTCGCAGTCCGACAAAGTTTCGTAGTTTTTCAACGTCATTTTTAACGTTAACCGGAATGTATCTGAAATGAAATCAAATAGTTAATTTGTATGAACAATATGACACGCAATAGCACACATAGGCACAATGAGTTTCATTTAATTGACATAAATGTGGCGAAAGTGAGTGGCGGTGCTGATCCTAGCCGAAGTATAATTGGCCGCAGGCGCTGTACCGCGCGTTAGGTATGTGCGCGGGTGGGCCGGGGGCTTGCCCGTCAATCCTTCGTCAGCCAACGCTCACGGCGATATATTTAATATGCCTTGCTCCCCCCCCCCCCGCCCCCCAGTTCGCCAATATGAAGGTTAGTATTCATTTTTTACTGTTAGTTAGTTAAAATCACTTTTTTTTATTTATATTGCACCCTTTCTACAAATCGATCGGAAATTTACTAAAGAAAGGTGCTACAGTACCAGTAATCGACAAGAGTTAAACATGCGAAGATGTCTGTATGAATGTAGAAAGCAAGATCCTCTCTCGTCTGACTAAATATACCTACCCCTCTGGGTTATGGGGTTCGTATGAGTATTGCTCATTTTAGTAGCTCAACTTGCAAAAGTAAGTGTTACAACAACCTTGTAATGTTTGTTCAGCTTTCTGCTGCAGTAGCGTCGCCGCCCCGCTGACCAGCACCGCGGCGGCGCCCAGCGTCAGCCGGCCCACCGGACGGTACCTGCCGCTGTCGACGTACTGTCTCAACTCGTCACTGCAAATAAAAATCCCTCTAAATAATCTCAACTATCTTTTCATTCGCCTAAATTATTATCGCGTACATTTTCACAAAAGAAAAACTTGAATAAATGAAATTAATGTACAATGAGCAACGGGAAAATTTTGTAAAGCAAAAATCTTTGTTGGATTTCTAGCTTTTTTTTAAAGTAATGTAAATTACTCTCAACTATCGTCACTTATGGATACACAGTTAACAATTCCTTTTTTTTGTGTCGGGGGGGAAATCTTCTGAAGGTATCCTGTCCTCTGGAACGACAAGATTATGTGGGATTTGACCTACTAAAAGCCCATCGGTGACCACCTTCGGGTGCAAGTGGGGCTCCGGCACCAGTTAACACTGCCTATCCTCTGTGATAATAAAAATTATTATGGTTTCCTTTTATGACCAATATCGTTACATGTACGTACTTGTACATTTTCTACGTAACGCATAGTATGTGAAATTTAGTTATTTACTGGTGACCCGCCTCGACAATCCTTGTAAATTTCAACGAAATCGGTCCAGCCGTTTCGGAGTCTATAGGTCTATAGGGAACATACATACTTCGCTTTTTATTTTTTTCATAAAAGTATCCTATGTTACGGTTTCAGATAAAGACAGCGTACGTCAAAATTATATAAGAAACGAATTAAAAGGGTCTACAAAAAACCTACTATGGTATAATGTTAGCTACAAAACTACAATAATACGCAAAATTCAATACGAAAACAACTAATTTATACTAATGACAAAACAAAATGCTTAAATAATTACTACTATAGTTTGTTTCACATCAATCTCTCTATACGTTAAAATGCGTAAATTCCAAAATATTTTAGATTAATAACTTTTTTCTAATATTACCTTATAAATAAACTTATATTAACTATCCACATATGAGAAAAAGTGCAGTGAAATTGTTACCACAAAATTACAACATTCCCGCTGAACGTGTAATGGCCGCCATGTATGACGTTTGTTTGTTTACTAAATTCTATCTTGTATTGAACAAATAATAAAACATTCTTTGATAAAAAAAACCTGTTTGACTATGAATTTATTCGACATGCTTTTTCGTATGATTTAAAACGAAATAAAATTGCATTACATTATAAACTACGATACAAAAAAATCTTACCATACTATTGGTATATTCATATTATCTAGTTCATGTTTTGTTATGGCGTGTCGGTGCGCGGCGCGCCACGGCGTATGCAACTTTGAAAAAAACATCGGCTCCATTTAAACTAAACAAATTACGTCAAACAACAGCGTCGGAAAACTTAAATATAAAACAATATAATTGAAAATATGTCACACTGACCGCAAACAATAGATTTCCTACTACCTTTTATTGTTTTAAATTAATAATCAATACACGAACTCTTCAAAACATAATTATTTGTAAAATAACACCAAGATGCCTGTTAAGTATATTTATATATTATATTTCATCTTTATTTTAATTACATGATTGATTTTAATTAATGCAAAAATTATTTCAATAATTAAAAGGGTTATTTGACTTAATCAAAGACAAAAAATAGAATAGATAATATTTAGAAAATACGTAAATAAATCGATAGGTATAAATTAAATAGTATTATTTAATTATTAACGGTTGAATTAAATGTGTCATTTAACATTATTGTGTCAATTATAATTAATAAATTAGATATATTTAAAATGATTATTCTCTATATTTTATGCCTTTTTATTTAATTTGGCATTTTAGGAAACATACTGAGCTATAACCCCCAGAACATAAAAATTTCATTCCATACAAATTCAACATACATTTTTGCCGAGAATGTATTCCAGCGTTTCAGCGATACCATAAATATATGTGTACTATGTAGAGTATGCTTAGCATATTGAAAAAAGTATACTTCGATCGTTTAAAAGATAATTACACTAAAACACAAATATTAATCAAAACTTACATTAAATTACGAAACATATTTCAACTACTATTTTTTATCTGTCGGTCAAATATAATTTTGTAATGTAGTTAATGTAGGTTATTCATGATAGTACAATATAAAAATTTATTATTTACTTGTGAAATGTGACACATGTGACCACTTATCTTTTTTTGAGGTTAGAGTTGGGGTATAGGTATAATTACAAACATAGAGATTTTGTATTTATGATGATTGTTAAACTTAACCTCCCCCCCCCCTTCTTTGGTCACAAATTTAAAAGACCCAACAAACTCGATAGAAAAGGGATAGGGGTTACTATACTCTTGTGCCTTGTTATGGCGTGGTATTGAAAAAAATTGGTCGTGTTTTGCAAACTCCTCTAATGATCTTTCAGCTGATCAGCGATCAACTCCTCGTTAAAACTTCTACAGAGTGAGTTGCCAACAGTTCGCTGAATAATTTGCAGACTTAAAAAAAACCTACCACAAAGGCTTCCTACCTTTTGTTTTGGACGCGAGCACAGTGGTTCTGTTCCCTTTTTTATAGCTGCGGCCGGTAACTGTCGGCAACTCCGTCTATGCGGCTTCCTTTAAAATGAGCGGTTAAAAATAGAATGAGCTAGTTCCGTTTATGCGCCATATGTTTCGGAAATGATAAACACGTACATGTCCTGAGAATCTTTTTTCTTCTTTTGTATCAATCAGTTATCTTAGGGTCGAATTTTGAAAGTGGAGTTTCTGAGACTATTTAAATATTTCGATTTAGAAGATGTCAAAACGTAGGTTAGGTTTTTTTTGGTAGAGTCGAATGCGAGTCCTCAAACCCCTCTTTTTAAAATTTTTTTCTCGAGTTTAAAAGGCGAGCGCCCATTCTGAAAAACCCGGCACCGCTCGCCTAATCTCCATTTTTTTATAGTAAAGTATGACAAACGAGGAAGCGGTTCATCCGATTCCAAGTGATCACTACCCATAGACATCTGCAACAAGTTGAATTGCATACCATTAATAGACAAAAATGATTATTTTCCTTTCCTATTCATCCCCACCGCCGTCAAGTCCTGTTATCCTTTACTAATAAGAAAGGGATGGGAAGGGGAAGAATACTAGAGTTAGGCCTCCAGCACCTTCTACTATGCACTCGTGGTATTTTACCGGTCAAGCTGGTCCAATCGTGCAACTGATGTTGTTGCGGGCTCTACCACTGTTAGTGTATTACATATTAATACTAAAACATGTATCCAATATTACTTCACTTATTTAAAAAAAATCTTTGATATAATCCTAGGGATAAAAAAGATATTTAAGTCGCTATTTGGTGACTTTGTGACGTGTATGTGGTATTAAAAAAAATTGTATGAATTTTGTCTCAGCTGGTAATCGAATTCAGGAACCAGTATGGTTCTAACCGCCAGATCACAGCGTACATTAATGTATTGCCAGATGTAATCAGTTCCAATAAAATCAAACAAAATACTCTAAAACACAATCAAGGAAGCATGATTTGCAACAATCCCTGAGGAGCCGAGAGCGGGCCGTCTAACAATGGAGAGGGTACGAAGATTTCCCACTTGTATTGGCTATGAATTACCCAATAGTAAATAGAATATTATTATTTATTTCAACTGTATTTAATAGCCGTTAAAATCAAAACAAAATGTGAGGCGAGACGCGCAGTTTGTGGTTTGATCGTTGGTTGATGATTTTTGGTTTCCGCTAGTCCTCTACAACCGGTAAATTGTACGTTTAAATTGCAACCTTTCTTTATACGTAAAATTTGTTTGTAATGTAAACTCTGTAATGAATTTATTGTATAATCAATTTACAGTCGGGTTACGAAAACCTGTGTCAATCAAAGTTTATCAAGTCGTTTACATTTATTGACCCCGACTGTACTTTTACATCTAGAAAATTTACAATTATCTTACATATTGAATGGATGTATGAAAGGTAAGTTACGAAAAAAAATTATATATATATATATATATATATATATATATATATATATATATGTGTGTGTATATAGGGACTTGGGCCTAATTAAAGTAACTTTCCATATGACTGTACGAGCAATTGAACAAATGGCGTGGTTTATCGGGCGAGGAGAAGGTAATTTTAATAAAATATCACCTCTGTATAATTACTCTGTGTAGTAATGAACTTTTACAATATAACAATGAAAGAATCGAACATAACAATACAATGAAAATTAAAAGATTAACGAAATAATTTCAGAACGAAACTATGACGTCTGCCGAACACGTGGATGTGTGCGCGCTCACTGACGTTGGACAATCGAATGATCTTCAGACCCAAGATAGCCGAACGTCAGAGTGGCAACCCTGTTACGTTAAGAAGTTATAATCCAATTAAATCCGATATTTATCGACACCATTTCCGATGCGCCGTCATATATAAATTTTCCCACCAGTACTTACATCGATCAGATCAGTGACATACTAAAGCGCGAGGTAAGGGGTCCCCTTACCGACGAGCTCGTATGCGTAGATGTATGGATGTAGAAGCGAGAGAGGTGTGCCAGGATCGCGCCAAATGGAAATCAATGTATAGGAAAATGAAATATAAAGGATATTTCATTGTTCTTTCTGTTTCTCTACTCCTCTAACCTAAAGCTAGGCGACACATCTGCAACTCGTTAGCTTTGTAGATGCCTATAGATGGCGTTCACTTGATATCCAGTGAACCGCTAGTCGTTTGCCACCTCTTTTTTAATTACCATTTTGTGACAATTTCTTTGCCCCGATTTTAAACATAAATTTGGATATCATACCACAGACTTGGTATACAACCCTGAGCAACGCAAAACAATCAATGAACCGTGTGTAGAAATGTTTATTTTATTTAAACCAAACTGTCATAGTTTAGACCCTTATTTAGAAAGTCTATTTTTAAATTCTCGTCTATGTATTAGTAGTCGTAGGTCCAGCAGTTTGGGCTATGTGTTAATATATATATATATATATATATATATATATATATATATATATATATATATATAAATATATATATATATATATATATATATTTATATATTTCTTAATTACCAGTTTGATTCAACGTAAATGTTTAGGTAACAAAAACTCCGACCCTCAGGGCTGTTTAACTTCCGCTTCGCGAATCGTATTCATGAACTTTGTTCATTCAAAGAGTCTAACAAATGTTCTCTGTGTAGATTCTTAGCGTATAATCAATCGTGTTACCCCACTGGGGTAGACAGCTTATCAAGTCATAAATGTGACATGTGATGAATCTATCGACATATACCAACCGGGAACTGATTTAATTCAATTTTTTTATTTTGCAATTAACCAGGAATTCGCGGTGTAATATCCAATTGTTCACAATTTAGTGTTTACAATATGACAGCTTAGGACGACACCACGATTCCGACATATTTCGTAAAGCCAGTCTCTAATTTACATGATTAGACGTGGTTAATATAAACAACATTTAATTACATTTTATGTCCAATACTTATCTGATTATAATTAATACGGTAATCAATCATAATAATAAAGCACACCTGTGCGATAAAGGTACGAACGACGCGGACTACAAGCTGAAAAGCATTGCCTTAACACATTGACATCGGAACCGGACGGTCGATTTCGAAAATGCTACGAGTTGTCGTATTGTGTGCCGCGGTGACCATCGCCGCCGCTCAGAGCACCGCCGTCACACAATGTAAGTTCACCGTTCACTAATCAACTTCACCGGTGTAACAGCCCACGGCATCATTGAGCACCTGCCTGGGTTACTTGTTGCAGGCATTCGGTACCAAGGTGAGCTGCCGCTGAACGCATACGTGGAGGGCTGCGTGACGCCGCCGTGCCGGCTGCCACAACTCCAGGACGCCGTCATCCACGTCGTTTTCAAAGCCAGTCAGTATAAACCACAACATCTGTTACACGAGTCGGCTCGACCGGTGAAATACCACGACCTCACAGAAGACAGGCGTGAAGTAAAGTATTCTGCGTCTCGTCTCAAGAGTGACGTGCCGGAGGCCTAATTCTAGTTCTCTCCCCCTTCCACCCCTTTTCTTATAAGGAAAGGATGGGAAGGGGAAGCGAACTTGACGGTGTCCAATAAAGGTGGGCAACGCATCAGCAACTCATTAGTTAGTTGCAGATGTCTATGGGTAGCGATCACTTGACATCGTGTGGACCGCTTGCTCGTTTGCCTCCTAGTAATACAAAAAAACAGTATGTTTAAAATTAAATTATTTTTATTAAAAATGAAGTAATTTTAAAGTATTCAGTATAATCTGGTTTTAATAAGTCTGATGGGTTGTGAATATATTTAAAACAATTTGTAACTGGTAATGTATTGTGCGTTACTTTATTATTGTTTCTAATGAGCATTGTAAGTTTAATGCAAAAAAACAACACTTTGTATTTTATAAAGAGTAGCAAAAACAAAACAATACCTGCCTCGTTCATAACTCATAAGGTTGACCGCGCGCGAGAGAGACGGACAGACTTTTCATGTAGCGTTTGCAGCGTGACGTCACAGACACTACACAAGCGCAACGTGTGACTGAATGTATGAAGGTGCCGGCTTTAGATGACCGTTACCTGGAACGAATCTATTTCATTAATGTTTTTGTATCGTCAAATAATAGAAAATTATAATTCTGTATTTTATAATGCGAAGGTTCAATGACTTCATTAACAATTAATTTCAGAGCGTGACCTTCGCTCGCTGACTACGAAAGCGACCGCCCTGCTGCAGCTGGGCGCCCTCACCATCCCGCTGGAATACAATCTGGGCGACAGGGCCGACACCTGCCGCTTCCTCACCAACACTTCTTGTCCTGTGCTCAGGGACGAGGTTGTCACCTACACCCTCAGGATGTACATCGAACCCTTCTTCCCTGTTGTGAGTTTCGGCTATAATGCACCATAAAAAAATACTTTCTGATCTTGGGAACTTATGTACCGTATGATCTCGGGGTTGGCGAATAGGGTTAGTAATAAAACGACAGAGACTGTGGTTTAATTATAAATTATACTTTAAATGCCAGAATTAAAGTTGGACTTGCAACGCGAAGCGAACCGGACGCTCGCCCGCCCGCGCGCGTTGACACGGAAGTCTTGCCCGTATGCCATTCTATCATTTTATTTTATTATTTTGTTACATTTACTTTAGCTTGTAACAAACTAATTCACGTTAACGAAATGTAGTTTGTACAAAAATCAATAAAATTTTACGACCGAAACTCGCTTCGAAGTCAAGAAACAAAAGTCTTTTTTGACTTTCGTATTTTACATTAATGTTGATCGAACTTAAAATTTTATTTACACTTCAAATCGCTTCCCGCTACTGGACTAGGAAGTTTTATTTTGTAGATATAATATTAAAGTTGTGTGACCAGGGTACGGCGCTGAACATAGAGTTCCGTGTGGTGGACGAGGCGGACGCGGCCGTGTGGTGCATCAGGATGCCCATACAGATCGTCGCGCCCCTCAGCACGGCGCCACTGCTCGGCGGCCGCGCTGCCAGCTCCACACTCTCCCGTCATAATGTTTAGATAAAGCCAAAACTTGTATTATAACATAAATATATCTTTTAGTAAGACAACTGTTTTGTTTCCTTTATGAAAGGGACTATAAGAATTACAAAACTTTTGTGTTCTATTTCTCGTGTTGTAGAAACTAATATGAAAGGAAACAAACTGTAATTAGATTTTGTTCACAGGAAAACTTGTCAGATCGTTAGTCGTTTGAAGACACTTTTAATTAATACACATTCAAACTAACCTAACGACAGCTTTACTTTAAGTTTCTTTCATAATCTCCGTGTCCTTTGTGTGACGGCACAGTGTGATTGTAGTCCATACTGTATAAGTTTTGTTTATAGTAGTTCATTTTTTTTAAAATATTTATTACATATGTATATTTATATTATACCTAGCTTTAAGACGGCGAGTGAAACCGCGAGGTACAGCTAGTATAAAAATAACGAAAATTAAATAAATTTGCTCCTTAATTTCATTTGATTGTATTTTAAATAGGGCCATCTATTGGTGGCACTGAAAATTAGGTGCACCGTATCAGTAAAATATTTTTATACAATGTACGATAGATGGCGTACGTAGACAAAACAGATAGTTGGACTCATTTGCATAGTGGTTTTTTGTCATTAATTAAATTGCATATTTTAAAAAAATATTTATAATGACGCGACTTGACAATTCAAAGTTTTGTTCACTTGCGGTCGGAACATTGAAGATGGTGGTCGTCGAACATAAAGAAATAAAATAAACATAAAAAAGCAAAAAACCGCCTAAGAATGACCTGAAGGAAATGATTATCGAATATTTTAAAAGACCTGACAGCGAATCGGAAGTAATAGCAAAAAGCGTCCTTTTCGAGAAGTGTTAAATGAATTGGTTAATTAAGAGTATTATTTCCAAATGCGCGAAATAATGAACTATTTCAAAAGGCGCCTCTGTCACTAATTCTGCCTCAGCAACCGACTGAAAACATGAAGTATAAGTTCATATGGTATTCATTGTTATTCAAATTTTAACACAAGATGGCGTTTTTCTCAAATTAAAAAGTTCCATTACATATCGTATACATTGTTACTTAAACTTGCACTTGGCACTATTCTTTATAAGCATCCTTGAAAGAATATGGAACAAACGATTTAACACCTTATTTCTTTTTGAAATGATTACACTTCCTCACTAATTTAAGTATAGTCAAAAAGTTGTGTGTTAACGGAAAATAAAATGTTCAACACACTATCACAAAAACAGAAGATACTTTCTTACTTTCAAGCGAAATTAACTTGTAATAATTAAAAGAAAGTTTTGTGTCTGTGCCATCCTTATAAAGATTAGTGGAACATAAGTTTTAATCATAATTTATATCGTAATTGTAAGAATGAAAAAGATAACACACCTGTGCGATAAAGTTACGAACGACGCGGACTACAAGCTGAAAAGCATTGCCCTAACACATTGACATCGGAACCGGACGGTCGATTTCGAAAATGCTACGAGTTGTCGTATTGTGTGCCGCGGTGACCATCGCCGCCGCTCAGAGCACCGCCGTCACACAATGTAAGTGCATTTTTTTATTTTCAACTCATTAACTTTGTATGTTAGACCGAAACTCCTCGCGTCCACGAGTGTGACCGACATTACAATTTAGGTCCGGGTAATCATAAACCTCATGTCAACCGATAGATCTTTTGTCACCTCCTTCCAGTTACAACTGTTGAATGAGCATTTATGTTATGAGAATGAGGAAGAAAATTATGTTAGTGAAGAGTTCAAAGTCCCAATCCTCTTTTGTCATAACTTAAAATATTCGATATACTTTGTAACCATTACAAGCGAGGCATAGGCCACCAGTATACGAATGGTATGTATGGTATGTATGTATGTAATGGAGGTAATGTAGGGAATCCTCTTCCAGGCGTTGGCGCTTAGACTCCCATGTGGTGTAGGCATAATCGCGCGGGGATTCCCTGCGTAGTCTGGGGATGGCACAATTCCCCTCGCTGCTGAAGATGTGAAGCTAGAAATTCTTAGCACCCTCTGTCACTTTTGTCATGATTTTTAAAATCACTCCACTTCTTCTTGCAGGCTCTCGGAACCCCGGCGAGCTGCCGCTGAACGCGTACGTGGAGGGCTGCGTGACGCCGCCGTGCCAGCTGCCGCAACTCCAGGACGCCGTCATTAACGTCGTCTTCAGGGCAGGTCAGTAGAATTCGCAAAAAACAATTCAACATAAAAATGTTTCCTCGTCATTTAATAATTAAAACGACAAATTAAAAAAATATATATTTATTGTATATAAATATCTAATATGTTAAAAATATAATTTAATTACAGACCGCGTCCTTCGCTCCATGACGACGAAGGCGACCGCCCTGCTGCAGCTGGGCGCCATCACCATCCCGCTGGAGTACAGCCTGGCCGACAACGCCGACACCTGCCGCTTCCTCACCAACACCTACTGCCCCGTGCTGAGGGACGAGGTCGTCACCTACACGCTCAGGATGTACATCGAACCCTTCTTCCCTGTTGTGAGTTCAACTTCAAATACATTCTTATTAAACCATTCCAACTGAGCTTAATGCTAATGGCTAACATTAGTCGAATGGCGGCGGAACCCACGACCTCATGATTGGCAGTTGGTCCAAACCTATTAGGCTATTGGCACTACGGGTTCGATTCGCTTCCACTACGACAATAAATTTCCTTTACGTATCTCTTATCTATTTATCTAGGGTAGATGGAGTTAACAACCAACTCCTCACCCAGGTCAACCGATCTCAAATGTACTTACGCTAACTATTGGAATTGATAGGTATACAAACTCCTTAACAAAAAAGAAAACGTAAACATAGACTGTTACAATAGGTGTCTTGACGTGTGTAAAAAAATATATGAGTGACTTCGTGAAGTAAAACTAATTGATAAAAGTGTGTTCGTATATTATTTCGTAACTGCCTGTGCTCTGCAATTTAAAGATAGGACTCTAGTAAGATCTTCAAATTATATCACTAACTTACACTGGAAACCGCCACAAAATCTTGCGTACAAGTTATGAATTGTTGAGAAAAAATAGTAAGCCTT
Source organism: Papilio elwesi (assembly GCA_029849275.1). Classification (NCBI taxonomy): domain Eukaryota; kingdom Metazoa; phylum Arthropoda; class Insecta; order Lepidoptera; family Papilionidae; genus Papilio; species Papilio elwesi. The sequence continues at coordinate 5,763,284 of CM056707.1, read as the reverse complement.
ATTCAATTAGACATGTACGTCGAAGGATATATTGGTAGTAGTAGTACCTAAGAAAGAAATAGATTACAATGTAAGCGCTTCCCGCTACTGGACTAGGAAGTTTTATTTTGTAGATATAATATTAAAGTTGTGTGACCAGGGTACGGCGCTGAACATAGAGTTCCGTGTGGTGGACGAGGCGGACGCGGCCGTGTGGTGCATCAGGATGCCCATACAGATCGTCGCGCCCCTCAGCACGGCGCCACTGCTCGGCGGCCGCGCTGCCAGCTCCACACTCTCCCTTCATAATGTTTAGATAAAGCCAAAACTTGTATTATAACATAAATATATCTTTTAGTAAGACAACTGTTTTATTTTCATTTTGGAATATTTAAAAAAATGCAAATAAAACAAAGATGCAACGACATCGGGTGTACAAATAATTAAGAACCTGTCCTCTTTTGTTATTATTTATATTAGAATGTCTCGTCATTTTCATACATTGGAAAATGAAGTACATGTTTGTACATAAAGATGTCGCTACGTAAGCATTGTGAACCATGGACAAATAAATCATATTAAAAGCACAATTAAACCGCCATGTGACTTTAGTTTTACGTCAGTTATTTATTTAGTTTTATTATTCAACATTTTCAATGATTATTGAATAAAATATGAATTTATAACAATAGTTATTCATACCCCGCCCTCTATTTAAAAAATTGATAAAGTACATCGGCACTACACAATATCCTCAGTTCACGATAGATGGCCTAGTTAAAATGACGACGCAACGCGCAGGCGGCGCTACGGGCGCTAATTTAACAATTTTTCTTTATAGCACAGAGATAATAATATACTACGTACAATTTATTGTTTGGGTGGCTTTTACGTAGGGCGGTAGCGGTAGGTACCTACCTACCTATTTTAGTTATGTTATATGTTATATGAGGACTGAGGGGTGAGGGGTCGGACCAATGAGTAGTTTGTACTGTGTGTCAGACGTGTTAGAAGTGACCATGAGCACGATAAAATGCGTAGAATTATTTTTATTCCAATGTGTTGTAATCGCACAGATAGGATATTGTATTTTTTAGTCTATGACAAACTAAGGCCCGACTCGTTGTTAAAAGTTTTCAAGTCGCCTTTCAAGTTATTGTTAAGACGGCTTTGGCCTTGCCAACTGTAACCATATGCAAATAGATGAATTAAATTTGACATATCCCGTTGCTTTTTAAGGCAAAAGAAAAACATTTTTTACCATTATACCATCTGCTTTGCATCCATGGTCGCAGATTTGGTGGCCAGACTTTCAAGTAGTAGCATTTTAATCACTTTTTGTAAAATGAGTGACAGCCCAAGCCGAGGTCGCCTCTCGGGGGCCCTTGAGTCGAGTCTCTCCATGGAGCGTCCGCCAAAGCGACCTAAGGGCTCGACGGCCTCTCAATCCAGTAATAATAATGAAGTGACCGCCCGAGACGAGGCTCCCCCTACGGAGGAAGCCCTCGAGCTTAGTTACACTTAAAAAGGCTAAGGCTAGGCGCCCTCTGCGCCCTGCCGCCATTTTTCCGTTATTAAAAACTTAGGATTTTTTAAGATACAATCTTAATTAATTATTTTTTTTAATACTTTCTTTTTGTAAAAATAAGAAAGAGCCATCTGTTTTTGAAAAACAATTTCCTAATTTGAAACAAGCACGATAAAATGGGTAGAGTACAGGATAGTGGATACTTATCCGTGGGTTGTCACTGCGCAAAACGTTCACATGAAACATTGTCATATAATTTTTTTAGAGAGGAAACTTAAGTATCGGCATATGATTTTATGTCTACATACCATGGGCATCTACTGGTGGGCTGCTAGAGCAGTGGATAAGGATAGCGTGGATGGCGTGGGGCAACGACCACTATGTAGAGCTGTTGTTTGTGTTTATTTGTATATATTGAACTGATGGACCACAAGTTGACGCAAGATACCTGTAGTGTCGCTTTAAAATAAAAATATCAAAAGGGTTTTAATAGAGTTATGGCCGCCGCGTCCCATTGTTGGACGCGCATTTAGTTGCTTCCAGAGTGAAAGCACTCACATACTCCTGTTCCTTAAGCGTTGTCCAAAACTCCTGGAAGACTGCAATATCCAGCCGATCCCAAAGAAAGGCGAGGGTTCAGATCCGTCCGACAGGCCTATTGCCATAACCTCTTTGCTCACGAAGATAATTAAAACCACCATTAACTGCCGCTCATGAGATACCTAGAGGAGCAGCAGCTTAGTGACCGCTGATACCATTTCCGTCAGCGTCGCCGAGCTGGTCATCTTCTAGCATACTTAACTCATCGTTGGGCGGAGGCAAACGAGAGCAAAGGGGAGGCCTGGGCTGTTAGTTTGGACGTAGCGAAGGCAAAGGCAAGGAATTTGATCGGGTTTTCTTTAAGCTGCCTTCCTGTCGGCTAACTGAGAAATCATGCAATTCATTTTGAGGGTCGTAGCATCAAGGTCATTGTCGGTACTGACTCCCATCCTGTTTCTTTTACATATCAATAATATGCTGCATCCATTGCTATGCAGGCGATGGCATCCGACCCGATCTCTACCAAACACATGAACACCCGCTGCACCAAACTGAATTATTCCTGCAAACATCGAAATTTCGCAGTCCATATGTCTATACGACGCCTTTTATATACTATATGGCGTTGAAGTAGCTAGATTTTTATATTTCTTGACAAACATTATTTTTATTTCTTGTATCTATGTCGGAATAATATCCTGTGTTACTTCTAATAATAAGAATATGTGTACAAAGTTTCATGATGATCGGTTGAGTAGTTTTCGCGTGAAAGCGTAACAAACAAACTTACATTCACGTTTATATTAGTAGGGATTATGGCGCTCTAAATTATGATATGTATGTATGTGACGACAAAGAAACAGTAATAAAGATAAGCGGTTTCATTGAAAAAAGATAAAAAAAATGATGTGAATAATGTACTAAACCCTAACAAATAATTCAGTAGTCTTAGGTACCAGTCAACACACAAATCTCTTCACTATTGTACACACAAAAAAATAAACACATGGTATTTTTTTATAATAAAATGGTCATACCATTACAGATGCTATTTAGATATTTACTCGGGATACGTATTACGATACGCGCCATGATTTTATTTGTATGTCTAATGCCTCGCTTCGCTAGAGAAATTATAATTATGTGGACTAAACACTAATGCCTGGGGCCTTCAGTATAAAATACGAAAGTGTGACGTCATGCGCTTATCGTCCAAAGATTTTCGAATTTCAAACATCGCGCAGCGACGTTGCCGCTCCGTCAGCGCTGCAGTGCGACGTTGCCGCTCCGAAGTTTAGCGGCTCATCGATACTGTCACAGAATGAGACACTAGTATACTTTGTCTTTCTCTCCAACTATCTACTTTTCTAGAAGGAATTGACACGAGTACTTGTTTATTTAGGTTTAGGTTATATTCACAATGTTGAACTTAGTAAATGCGTAAAATAATATTGATGTAGTATATACATATAGGTCATTATGTTTTGTTTATAATAATTCTGACAGATCTCACACGAGGAAAATGAAACTGGAAATGTGTTATACCTATAATTAAAAAGTTCTTTACTTTACCTTGATGTCTCATGCTGCGTATATTCCGACCAGTTTGCTATGGACGGCACCTATATTTTTCTATTTTACATTTTTGCTTAGGCTAATTTCCATTTTTTGACAACATCGATAATGTTAAAAATAATATTAACTTTTTAAATTTATCTACAACTGTCAAATAACAAAAATATTAACTATGAAGGTTTTTATCATTGATTATTATTTTATCTTCTTGTAAGTGGATAAGAATTTCGGTATTTAGTTTTTTTTAGTCATTTACTTTCACTATCCCTATCCCTGCTAATATTATAAAAGTGAATGTAAGTTTGTTACGCTTTCACACCAAAACTACTCAACCGGAAACTTTGTACACATATTCTTGGAGGTATTAGAAGTAACATAGGATGCTTTTTATGAAGAAAAAAAATAGTATATAAAAAGCGAAGTATGCATGTTCCCTATAGACCTATAGACTCCGAAATTTACAGGGATTGTCCAGATTGGCACATTTCTGTGTTTGGTAGCGATCGGATCAACATTACTGGTACCCGGACGAAGCCGGGGCGGGTCACTAGTGATATATAAATATAAGCACTTAAAAGCGTGTCAGTCAGCTATTTCGATTTACTTATTTACAAAACGTAAAAGGAAAATACAGTACATTCGTTTGTATTTCGATACAATTTTTTGGGAGTAGGTAGTATGGATTTATGGAGGTCACAGATCTGTGTAAGCATGTAAAGGGTAAAAGTGACCATTTAATTTTTACCAAAAACGAGACATTGGTGTACGTCAAATTTTATAATTATTAAAACAGTTATTGGTAGGTACTCGTATAGTATTATAAATGGAAAATAAATAATGTAATTAATTATAATATATATTATACAACATGATTTTATTTAGTGCGCTCACACAGCCAACTGCATCTGGTTAAAATTCTTGGCATTTTTTTTCATATTCACCCCAGTTATCAACATTCAGAGCTGGAATCTGTCGCTGTGTTTTTCCACATTTCTATTATTTGTTCATTAAAGAAAAACAGTTTTGCGTGGTTTCCGAAAACAGAACATTCTAGCGTCCCGACGCTTTGTTTGGGGACACGGACAACGGGGTGCCGATCGGGCAAAGGTTGGGTCCTCGTCGGTCCTTGAATCGGAATGCTTAGCACTTAATGAATGATGAGATCCTTTTTGGGGGTCCTTGAGCCTTCTCCATGGAGCATTCGTCGAAGCGACCCACTCTGTGGCCTTTCAATCCGACAATGCAAATACAGCAACGGCCCGAGCCGTAAGTTCTTTAGGCTTTAAGCTGAGCACCTACAACGCTCTGCGACCTCAATCCCGGTGATATTCTAAATACTTCTTTCAGGTAAACAGTGACAAGTCACAAAAAAGTGATGTTACATTGTAACAAAACAAAACCGACTTCAAAAAAACTATATTCAATAACAAATGATGCACTAAAAAGTATGAAATAATTTTACGCAAGTAAACATAAGAATCAATTCGTAATCATATTTATTTTGCAGTGAGCGTCATCTAAGGAAATACCAATATACTAGTATACCTTAAGAAAACTATTTTACAAATGGTACCACTAATTATGTTGATCCGGTCGCTACCAAACACAGGAACCCGGGAACTCGCGTCGACAGTGCCCCAGTGGTAGTTACAGACCTACCTCGGCTGACACCGACTCCAAAAATGTTTACTTGCGTAAAATAATACTTTTGGTACATTATTTGTTATTGAATATATAATTTTTGAGGTCGATTTAGTTTTTGTTAAAAATTATGTTTATTTCTCGATTTTTAGTGCATCTAGAGTTTGTTAACTTATCTTATTTGCGCGGCTTTTGAAATCACTTGCGCGTAGTTTGACTTACTTTGCAGTTTAAACTTTTGATATCTTCTAAACTATTGGTCAGAATGATATAGTTTAAAGGGCAATTACAATCCACATTAAATTCTCTTAATTTTTGCTTAGGCTTTAAATGGATAAGTATTCATACCGAACGCTAATAATAGCGTAGTAAGTTGCGTATGCGTTTTAATTAATGTTTCCTAAGAAAAAAGTGGTTATTGTGAGACAACCATAGAAGATACATACAGGATGTCCCAAAAGGTTACGTACATAAGGAGGATGATAGGGGTGGTCACAAGGGTAACCAGAAAAATAAAATAAAAATTCACCTCTGGATATTAAAAAAAATAAAGGGCATTTTTTAAAAACTTAAAAATTTTACACCTTCTGGGGCAATTTTGTAACTAATGACCTACAAATATTGCTACATTTGAAAAAAAAGCTATTATGTTATCGTCAATAACCCTTTATCAATATTAAATAAAAAAAACAATACAACTAACAAAGATTTTAAAGAAAATTAAGTTCTTGTCCAGTCAAGAACTAAGTAATTACGATTTCAATCAACTTCCTCCAAGTGTACTGAAAAAAAAGTACTATGCAACTCCGGCGAGTAACTTAAAAAGATAGGTAATTTTATTACAATTCCAAAATGGTATAATACTTGCTTTAAAAAAATCATACTAGGACGTTTAAAAATATTTTTTGCGAACAATACCCCTTCAAAACAAAACATACCAATAAAACAACAGTCTCAAATTCGTCCGCAAAAAAGTTTGGTGGTGAGTGAGAGACACAGGGCGATACACTAAGAAAGAGACAAAAGTAGGTGTGCTATCTTTGGTTATTCAAATAGTTGGTCAGTACATTAAGCTCTCTCGTTTACCGCGCATCCTTTGTATTCGTTTGTGTTCATTTTGTACTAACAACTTTGCATCGCTTTCTGGACTTGATTATTATCTTTGTTTGTGATTTCTTCCAACGACCCGGCTTTTTAAGGACTAAAGTGTGTGACACAGTACCACCATGCCACTTACGTACACTCCACAAGAATATGCGAACATGCATCTCATTTACGGCGAATGTAGATGTAATGCCCGTGCTGCAGCAAGACTCTACCGAGAACGATATTCGAACGCCGCTCGTCACCCGGATAGCCGTGTTTTCGTCAATGTCCACCGACTATTGTCTGAGGGTCGATTTCCTCACCAAGCGGTTAATGAAGGCAGACCTCGGTTCGATGTCGAAGATGAAGTGCTTCAAGCCGTCGCAGATGATCCGAGTACATCAGTTCGGGCAATTGAAGCAGGTACAGGTGTACCGAAAAGTACTGCTCATCGCATATTACAAGCTGAGAAGTTTCACCCGTACCACGTGCAACGCGTACAGGCTCTGTTACCACGCGATTATCCTGCGAGACTTGCATTTTGTCGTAGGATGTTGCGCATGCATAGGGAGGACCCTCAATTTTTCAATAAAATGTTGTGGTCTGACGAGTCCACTTTTAAAAAGGACGGATATACGAACCTACACAATTTACACGAGTGGCACTTAGAGAAGATCGGTCCCAATATCGTTTTAAAGTGAACATGTGGACCGGATACTGAATGGTATAATAATTGGACCCCTTGAGCTACCTGAGGCACTGTCTGGCGAAGCGTACTTACACTTCTTACGAAACGAACTACCAAATCTGTTGGAAGATGTGCCGCTAGAAACAGTCAGGAATATGTGGTTCCAGCATGATGGGTGCCCAGCACATTATGCACGGCCTGTAAGGGATTTCCTAGACGAAGAATACCCTGGTAGGTGGATGGGAAGGGCCGGTGCTATAGCGTGGCCAGCTCGTTCACCCGATTTAAACCCGTTAGATTTAAGCCCGTTAGACTTCTTTTACTGGGGTGCTATAAAAGAAAAAGTTTATGGAAAACCCATCAGGGACTTGGCTGACTTGAGGGCGAGGATCACAGAGGCAGCGGAATCAATTAATAATAGAAGATTTGCTCGCCATATCTCCCGTTCATTTTTGAAACGATGCAGGGCGTGTATTTATGTTGGTGGTAGACATTTCGAACATTTTATTTGAATAAATAATTGCAATATTGTTTATTTTTTAGTTACATTTCAAACGATTGCAATACAATTACCTGTCTTTTTAAGTTTTAAGGAAGAGAATAGACATTTAAAAATGTATTTGCGTACGAATTTGAGACTATTGTTTTATTAGTATGTTTTGTTTTGAAGAGGTATGTTCGCAAAAAATATTTTTAAATGTCCTAGTATGATTTTTTTAAGCAAGTATTATACCATTTTGGAATTGTAATAAAATTACCTATCTTTTTAAGTTACTCGCCGGAGTTGCATAGTAATTTTTTTTTCAGTACACTTGGAGGAAGTTGATTGAAATCGTAATTACTTAGTTCTTGACTGGACAAGAACTTAATTTTCTTTAAAATCTTTGTTAGTTGTATTGTTTTTCTTATTTCATATTGATAAAGGGTTATTGACGATAACATAATAGCTTTTTTTTTAAATGTAGCAATATTTGTAGGTCATTGGTTACAAAATTGGCCCAGAAGGTGTAAAATTTTTAAGTTTTTAAAAAATGTCCCTTATTTTTTTTAATACCCAGAGGGGAACTTTTATTTTATTTTTCTGGTGACCCTTGTGACCACCCCTATCATCCCCCTTCCTATGTACGTAACGTTTTGGGACACCTGTATATGTCATCGCGGACTTTTATGCACTAGCTCTCGAACAAAAAAAGAATTATCAAAATCGGTTCACCAGGAGCGGAGTTCTGAGGTAACAACATAAAAAAACGTACAGACGAATTGATAACCTTCTATTTGAAGCCGGTTAAAAAAACCTTTTCTGCAGCGAATATCTATTTCGAAATTATACTAAATTTAAATACTATCTATTTTCTACGCAACAAGATGTGTTTAAAAATAGGCTAGGGAAAGGACCCTGTTATGCTCTCATTGTCTGTATGTTTATATGAGAAACCAGATTAACAATATACGGTAAATTGAATTCTTTAGACGGGAAATATTTATTTGTTTTTTTTCCATTTTCAGGAGAAACTATCACTATACAATTATCTAAAACACTGACTGACCCTTTTGGTAAATAAATGTTAGATAATTATATTAAATCTATATACATGTTCTAACTTGATGGTAAGGCATTAAGTGGTTTTGGTTTAATTAAGCCGAATTATCTTATTTCATTTCAAATTACCGGATGATGAGCTGAAAAAATTGGTAGATGTCGAACACAACTATTGTAAACAAGGTAATTTTTGTACGTCAGAATTTTAAAACCAGAAACAATGAAGTATGGCAAGATCGCACGAAAATACACACTTTAACTTTTGTTTCATGTTTACGTAAATTTAAACATGCTAGCTATGTTGCTTGTATGTTGAATTTTTAATTATTCATCGTCGTACTGTCTATACGGTTTTAAAGTTGTGTGATACAATTTTACTAGGTATTTAAACCGATTTAATTAGAGAAAGATGTCTTCAGTGCGCGCGAACTCTCGAACTAATTTTTATCACTGCATAAAATATTTGTACAATTTTGTACGTTCCGTCTAATTTAACAAAAAAATCATTTTATAATTCCGGTCTGCTCAATATTGTCTTCTTGCACGTTTTAATTAAATTTATTGTGATTTTAAAATATTGTATTTCCATAATAATATATTAACAAGAGCCCGCAATACACTTTTATCATAAATAACTTTTAAAGCACTAAACAAATGTTACGAGCATTAATCAGCAATACCAGAAAATTATCACGAAAATGTAATATTTTTAGTTTAGTTGTGATAAAAACACACGTCGTTTGACACTGACAGCAGTAATACTGGATTATGAAACATTTGCCTTCTTACAATCTTTGCCTACGTTTACGAACACAATGTTGGAATATATAAGATAATTCTTCTATCACCATCACAGAGCACTTTATATTGTCGGTTGTAAAATAACTCGCGTACGCTATTATTATATGTAGATAAAACTTTAGCGCGTTTCAATTTAATACCTAATCATATTAAATACGACCTCTTTTAACTGTTTATATCTGGCCAGAAATAACTGAGCAGCGAATTCCACGAAAAGAATGTTTATATGCATACAGAAGACTTCTGCGTATCGAGGTAAAACAAATCGTATTACTTTGAAAAATAATACAATTCGAAGAATAATATTACAATACACTTTCCGCGCGTAACGCCGTCGACGTGGCTGCTCGTCGAATGATTTGAATTTGAGACGGCGCTCCGCTGCCGGCGGTGGGGCGTAGCGCGACCGGATCGCTCGGTATCCATTTTGAACAACGCACAGTCTCGTTCGTCGTACGTCCTAAGAGAGCCGAGCAAGTACAGTAACATATCGCACAGGAAAATGGACGCTGCACTCTACGAACAAAAAAAATTGTATATAGTTGTGCATCGCGCAATCGTCGACTGTGACTAGAAATTTCTCTTAGACATTTCTTTTTCTTTTTGATTTAGTCAAAAAAGGTTAGTGCAAGTTTAAAAGTTACGTTCGATTGATTTTTATCGGATTTTTGTTCCATTTACATTAGCTATTAGCAAACATGGCGTCTGTATTGCATAGCGACATTTGCGGTGTAGAAAAGTGATTGGGCGTCATGTGTGAATAAAGTGAACTGCAACGATTGAATCCATGCGACATTCCCGAGTTAAGGTGTGCAATCGTTTTGTAAAAAGATATATAACAATAGTATAGGGGCCTGTGAAATAATTTGTTACGTCATTCGTCTTCGTTGAACATATTCTTCGCTTAAATATTTCCGTTTAAATCGAATACATGAGTGTGAGAACGTCGAATAACTTATTCTCCTCTTCAATTTGCTAGCTATACGCAAGTGGAACGGCAAGAATTATTGCCGACTAACTAAAATGTTTCGAATGCAAAGGTATGTTGAATTTAAAATAGTATTGTAGTACTATTTATTTTTGATGTTATTAAATTGTAAAATGAAAAATCGTCCTCAGATTTATCCAATTTACTTTTTTACTAAGCTTGTAAAGAGTCATGGCGTAGAAAAATATTTGGTTCAATAAATCCATTGCAATTTGGTTTGCTTAGGAGTTGTAAAAAGGACGGTAATAGGAGGGCGCCCACGACTCACGGTCGCGACGCCATTTTGTTTAGTCGGTCATTTTCATCGGAACAGCGCGAGACAAAGCAAGGCGCAACGCAGCGAGTGGCACTGGGCCGCTTGATTTCTGCTTAGTGTTATTATTGTGCGAGGTATCTAATTACCAATAAAGTGAAGTGAATTCATTTTGTGGAGCTTAAAAACATCTAGGTATTTCTCAAGTCAAGTTTTAACAATACAATGTGATTATGCAAGTTCTAAGAGTAAAACGGCAATATGGCGTCCGCGTCCGTTTTATTTTAGTTGTAGCGACGAAGATTTGATGGTTTTCTATGGGTAAATTATTTCAGTAGCATTTCTTTTATTAATATCTATTTTCTGAACATGAAGCAATTTGTTGTAGTAATTGGTTTTTTTTTAAATGGGTTTTTTTCGGCATCTTTCTAATAACCTTTTTATTAATCCAAAGTTAGTGGTTTATAACAAAACCATCAAGCGCTTATCAGCCATCACATGCCTAAAGTGAATACTTGGATTGTATATACCCCAATTTGTAATTGAAAACAGTGATGCAGACATATCGTACCAGACTACTGCTGTATCAACATAATACAATATTTAATTACTGTTTTATTACGTTTTTTCAAATAGCCGAGAACGTAAGCAACACAATTCTTTGGTAAAAATTGGTAGAAATAATAGTTTGAATTTCAACATTGGTTGGAAGGTATTTTTGTGATCTCGGGGATTTTGAATGGCTTTTCCTAACCTTAAAATGCGACTATCAGAATACCATTTTTTTCTGATGAATCGATGATTTACCTCTTCATAACAAAACTTACATCTGTAAGGTATTTGTTTTTCTTAATATCTAGCCCTTTCCTAACTGCCCTAACTCTAGCGGCCAAACAAATGGTGAATCAATCAATAATTTTTAGAAATTTCTCAAACTGATTCTTGTGTCGAATCCCCTGCACGTGGCTCAGAATTAAGAAACAAAAGCGGTTTGTTGAGCTTACACATTAAATTAAAACTGTTCTTTGTGGTTCAATGATTCAATTTTTCCCTATTTTATTGTTTTATGAAATTACACTTGAAATTACGCAACCGGCGCTGTTGCAGTGTTCGACAATGAGCGGTGTCCTGAGAGATATATCCAAAAGTCTAGTTTCAAAATGTTATCTCGGCGTTGGTACATGCATTCGTATTATGTCAAGTAAAATGAATGGATTGTCCACATTGACCGCGCAGTCGACACGTTCAAAGAGGGATGGTTTGGTAAATACATCGCGGAGGCGAGCTTCAAGTGGCCATGTTCAGAAGTAGAAAAATAACTGTTCTTGTAACGCGAAACCTAAGTCTAATCCTTTCTTACTAGATATACCGTCTGTCCTTGAGCTTCCTCGATACCTGTACATTGATATTGTTTTACTATATAACTTCCTTGTTGACGTAGATCGCTTTGTGATGTAATATTACTTTTTGGAGGACGCTTGTTCATACTCTAAGGAGGATGGTTAATCGTCCAACACCGCTATTGAAGCAGTGTTATTTATTCGTTTATATTGTTCGCTTCACGCTATTAGTCTCATTGGCGTGTAACCCGCACTCTCTACTCGTTACCAGGGACATCGGAATCGTATTCATTTTGTATTGTAAAGTGCCAAATAGACCTTGAAAATCTGAAAGAGGGTGTGGTGGTGGACAGCATTGTGCAAGCTCGTGCTGTCCGGTTATTGAAGCGCGGTAGCAGCTCGTATGAGACCTGCTTTCTGTATCTAGAGATATCCCTCGTAGGATTTTTAATTTTAATTTTCTGTTAGGTCTGTTCTATCCGGGATCGACGCACAATCCGAAGGACCTGCTAAAAATATTGTTAAATATTTAATATTAGGCATAAAAATAAATTAAAATGTTTCATGTTTATGTTTTTATATACAAATTAGTTTATTTGTTTTATTTCAATATATTTATTTTGATAAACATGTATTTCAACTAAATAACTAAATTCAACTGTACAACTAAACCGTTTTCTATTGTGTCGCACCATGAGGAGCGGACCCGTTTGTCAGCTTAAGGCAAAGTGCATACATATTATTCTTAATACAAAAATACTGTTATACATCTCTTTCAACGCCTAAATAAATCGAGCCATTATAATAATACAAAGAGATTTGTTTGTAATAGGTTGGCATTAAAACTTAAGAACCGATTGTAATAAATCTTAATCCTCAGAAATTACTCGAGGGAACATAGGTTAATAATAATAATCTCTTGGGTTAATGGCGTTTCCTTATAGATTTCGCCAATGTCAAGTGTATATAATACTAAGTAATAAATCTGCTAAGAAATAAATAAATTAAAAATCATTTTAGACACATCTATATCTGATATGATCTATGATTGCTATCGATAAAATAATAAAAACATCGACTTTATATACAGTCGCTTACCCTACTTTACAAAAGATCGCGCGCGAATTCGGAACATAGGTTATATTTTGATTATTATAAATTGACATGTCAGAACATGTCAACATGTCAATGCCAGTCAACGTCCAGAAACGTCGCCACGAACAACTGTTTTAAACATAATGCGACGATTGCATATTTTATTGAGGACTCGTTTGTTCACGAATGTTTTGTTTGGTTCATGTTTATTGCTATCGCTGGCCAACATCATTTCGCTTTGCCACGGTTTTTGTTTATTTTAACATAAGCGAATTGCGAAATTATGAATTCGGTTCGTTCTCAAGTTATAGCGTCACCAGGGGAAATATTAGACACACATAGTTTTTTTTCATTCGTATCAAGTAGGAGCAAGCCATTTGTTTTTTTTATAATGATTTGAACGAAAAATGCGTATGAATGAATCGATACGTCGTTGACACCGTTGCTGTAATGAAAAAAAAAATTTACCAATTGCTGTTTAAGCCCCGAGTTACATACTGTAGGTTGCGGGTTCGAAACCAGGCAGGCGCTTTACTTTGTATAAATTATTTCATCACCACTGCTCCAAAAACCGTGAAGTAAAGTCGTAAGGAAACCGGCATGTCTTAGAACCACCCAATTCGAAGACATGTCACACGCACCCGGTGCGGGTTGGTGGATGTCAGCCAGCGTGGTGGATTACGGCTCATTAGCTCTTCGAGAGAAGGCCTGTGTCCCTGCAGTGGGAAACATTCTAGAAAAGGCTGATTTATTATTATTTATTAACTGCTGCTTGCACCGCATGTTCCCCACTGTTTGCTGTTTGTTCATGTTGCACTTATTTAGTGTTCCCACTGTAAGTGTCCGTCATCGCACGCGTAGACTTGTTGATGTACGTGATTATTTGTTTCATTTTCAGCGGAAAAAATGGAGACGGCTTACGATCGCAAGTTCGAAGAGATGAAGAAATACATTCCGTTCTTAGAAAATATGATCAGTAGACTAGAGAGCGCGGGGTCGACGGCGACGGGCAACCCGAGGCAGGCGCAGCTCGCTAAGATCCGATCGTTAAGGGATCTCCTGTTGGATAAGAAGAAAAGGTTGATAAGTTTTGCTCGTACATTGTGGTTCAAATAAAAAATAGCCGCGGTCAATTCAAAGGTTCGGGTGAGCAACATACGTCAGCGCCGTGTTTATCTGGAACAGTTTCCAGACGAACTTTTTCTTATTTAATTTTCTTGTATAGAAATATACAGATATATAGTATTCTTCTTACCTGGTTTAAGTTTTCACTTCTGTAGTCCTTATGACTACCAGCGTTTTATATTTTTATACCTATACATAATGTATACTGAAGATGATGACAGGTTGAGACTTCCATAGACACGTAGACGTTGACGACCACCAAATCAAACATTGTTTTGTTGCCAGTAGACTGCAAATACAGGTTCGAATCTACCGTTCAACTATTGTAAGATATATATGAAAATTTGGGGGGCCCTTTTAAAACTATTGGACGTACGGAGGGAGGTGTGTTTTTGACATTAGTAAAGTTTCAATGTAGCATAAGCGACTAAAGCGGACTAGGGATATTATAAACTGTCAGCAGATTGTGAACTCGAGGAATCATTCGTTATTCGACGTGTAATTTCTCTATAGTTTATAAAGTGAAACCGAAAACTGGTATTTTGTTTGCGTTATTACGTTAGGTTGAAAAATGCGTGCGTTTGACACGATCAGCCAAATTGTTAATGATTCCTTCAGTTCACAGTTTGCTGGCAGTTTATAATATTCCTAGTAAGATTGAAAACTGACAAAGTTAACATTCGGTCTATGTTACAAATACAGTCAATTGAACAAAACATTTATTAAGGCCTATTGGATTTTAGTGATTTATGTACAATTAACGTTTTTATCACTAATAGGAGAAATTTATGTTACGAAAGTGAGTGGCAGTGTTGGTAGGCAGGGCGGGACGCTTCGAAATAACATATATCGATCAGATGAGTGACAGCCTGAAGAACGGCGGTATTTGTTGTCGATGAATTGATTTCGTCACTAGGCGATCACTAGTATATTTATTATTGAGTTGGGCTCAAATTTATACCATACATCTTAAGGTATACACGGTAAAGGCTGTTTACCTGTTTCGCAAGCGAATCTACGATTAAGAATTTTAACAGTGGTAGAGCCCACAACAACATCACAATATTACGACCGGTGAAATACCACAACCTTACAAAACACAGGCATGAAGTAGAAGGTACCGGAGGCCCAATTTCAATCCTTTCCCATCCGTTCATAATATAGATAGGTCGGGAAAGGGAATACGATTGGATGGTGGCGAGGGAATGAAAGGGGTAAAGGAACCTTCCTTTTTCCTGTCTATCACCTCCTCTGTCCATTAAAGGTAGGAAACACATCTGCTACACATTTACTTGTTGCAACCGCCTACGGTTACTTAACATCAGATGACCGGTTTGCTCGTTTGCCATCTTATTCCATAAATATATTACATACACAGGGGTATTAAACCTAACATTCAATATTTAGAATTAGAAACACTATGTTAAACTTATCAAGGCGGAGGAAATGCATGAACTTGCAACGTAATATTTACACATTTGTCGACCTACTGAGCGTGAGTCCACACCACACCTTGTTAGTTATAATATAAGAATAAATGAAAACTTATGTCCTTACCACGGAGGGTCGACAGAGATTACGTATTTAAGTATTTTGAAAATATTAGAGACCGCATCAAAAACATCTGTTGCACGAATGAGCCAGCCACACCGGTGAAAAACCTCACAGAAGACAGACGTGAAGTAGAGTATTCTGCGTTTCGCTCGACGAGTGAGGTGCTGGCGCCCAAATTCGATCCTTTCCATCCTTTTCTAATGAGGACATGATTGAAAGGGAAAGAGGATTTGGACTCGAAGGGGATGGATAGGACAAGGCAATATCCCTTTTCGCTTGTTGCGGATGCCAATGGGTAGCGGTCACTTAACATCGGGTGATTCGCTTGCTCGATTGCCACTTTCTAGTAACACTGCAACTGACTTTCGCAACATAAAGAACAATGTTCAAATTTCTATAGCAACTGGACAAAATATACTTACATTGGTTTGTTTTTATGTTGTAAACAACTTCCCGTTTTAAAATCATTTCTAAATGGCCACGACCTGTTACAATAACGTCGACCATATTTTGAGGTTAGAATCATCAACCGAATGCGGCCTAGCCTAAAAGTGTAGTTAGCGATAGGCGAGAAGGGTAACATACTAATTCAATTCGATTACAGTTAACAACTATTCAGCATAACGTGAATAAGTATAGTCTTGGAATATAAAGCAATGGTATTATGATACAAAAAGTAGCAGATATGCCATTAGCTGTCGACTAATTGGGACTCTTACATGTATATGTAAGAGTCCCAATTAGTGTATGTAATTAGTGTATGTAAGTGTATACTTAAGTGACGAACACTAGCTGTCACCTTTATTCTTATTTTTTTTTAATAAAGCTATCCTTTATACACCATTTAAAATTTCATTTATTTATTTTGTTTATTTATATATTTATTAACAACAATACAACACTATTTCAGAAACATATTGCTCTTTAAGAGGCTATTGTGGCTACTTACCAATTTATTTCTTGTGTTTTTTTTTAAACCCTAAATATATATTTGGCATATCGTGGCGCCATCGTTTCGTAGTCTGGTACGATTTGACCATCCTTTGCATTGTTCATTGACTCTTCTACAACGATTTTGAACTATCAACTAACATCATTTTTTTTGTTTTAGAATGAAAATGGAGAACTTGATGAAATGTGAACAAGTTTTAGTAAATTTGTATGCAAAAATTGAACAGGTCAGTAAAAATTATATTATAAAACGGCTAATGCTTATATAGAACACGCAATAACACCTGTTGCACGAATTGGCCGGCTTGACCGGTAAAATACCACGACTTCACAGAAAACAGTGAAGTAGAAGTACTCTGCGTTTTGGCTGATGAGTGAGGTGTCGGAGGCCTAATTTCAGTTTTCAATTCCTTCCCACCCTTTCCTCATAAGGATTGGATGGGAAGGGGAAAAGGATTGGATGGGGAGGGGGTTAACGGGGCAAAAGAAGTATTCTTTTTCCTGGCTATGTCCATTAAAGGTAGGCAACGCATCTGCAACTCATTTGCCTGTTGCGGATGTCTATGGGCAGCGCTCACTTAACATTAGGTGATCCGCTGGCTCGTTTGCCACCATCTAACATAAAAAAATAGAGCTTGATTTTTTTATTATAGTCTATATTATATATATATATATATACATTAACTTTGTCTTTTTTTAGAGAGACTCATTTTTGGAGACAAATGACGCAGGGTCTCAAAACATTCAATTGGATTTTGTGCGGAATAAACTTAAAAAAGTAGCTGCTAACTTACAAGACTCAGAAACACTGCCCGAGATAGTAGGTCCTATACGGACAGAAGAAGTGACGCCTGGTAGTAAAGAGCCAGCTTTGTTCCAAAAAAGACCAAGTAAGGCATCCATATCTCCACCGCGCTGTTCTCTTACTGAAAGTGGCCAGACCACTTCACCATTAAATAAAAGAAATTATACTCGTGTTCTAGTGTCCCCTGATCGTGATACTAATAATTGTCGAGGAGACATATCACCAGATAAGCCGCTTTTTAGTAGAAGATCACCTAAACAAACTTCTCGAAAGTCGCCGAGGAACACGGCATCGTTCCAACATAAAAGAGACAGAAAAAAGTCATTGAGTGAATCGCGGAAAAAAACTCAGCTAAAAGACTTAAATATCACGCTTAAAGTTCCAGAAGAAAGTCTTAACTCTTTGAATACTAAAGATATACTATCTCGAATCATTAACTGCAGCGACAACGATGTTGACATTGAGACATTACGGGGATTGAGAACTCAGATTCTCTCTGAATTGAAACAAACGGGTGCCAAAGACGATATATCTGATTTAATACTGAAATCTTATAAGCATAAAAAGACTTCTGGAAAGAAAAAAGAGGAATTCGAAGAAGGAGAATTATCAGATAGTGAGAGCGAAATTATTGAAAGCATATATGGCAGCTTGGTGGTTGTAGATAAAGATCAAGGTAATTCAAGTAGTTCTAAAAAGATGGATGAGAAAGAAGATGAGCTGCCTCGAAAAATTCAAATATGTCTTGTAATTAACTCGGAGAAGGAAAATCAGAAAGAAACTAGTACTACTAATGATTTGTCTGAAAAAAGTGCAAAAGTTGACCAATCTGATTCTGAGTCGTTTCAAGATAATAAGAAACTTGTTGAAATTAACACTAAAAAGGAGGAATCTATACAGCCAATAGACAGCTCAGAAAACATGTCTACCGTAGCTGAGGAACGTGAAAAACAAGCAGGAGTCAGTAGGAATCGCGATAAATTGGCAAATAAGTCTAAAAGCGATACGACTTCATATGAAAATTGTGAAGACACTACGCCTGTGTCAAATAGCGAATCACAATTAACCGAAGGTTTTTCGCCAAATTTCTATAAATCTACCTTAAGTGAAGACTGTTCAACTAAGAATACACTATCCACACCAAATCTATCTTCTTTGATTTGTTCTGATTTGAAAACGGATGAACCCATTACCATTACCACAAAGAGTAAATTACATGAGAATTTAAGCAAATTAAAGGAATCCATAGAAATACCATTACTAGATTTAGATACAAATGCTAAACAAGAAGTTGTTCAAGAAATTGACATATTACAGGCTTTAAAGAAAGAAATATTAGATGAAAAAAT
Source organism: Papilio elwesi (assembly GCA_029849275.1). Lineage (NCBI taxonomy): Eukaryota > Metazoa > Arthropoda > Insecta > Lepidoptera > Papilionidae > Papilio > Papilio elwesi. The sequence continues at coordinate 5,744,446 of CM056707.1, read as the reverse complement.
TTCTTTACCTGATTCCGAGATTACGCCGCCATTACATCAACCTAAAATGACAAAAGTGGCAAAGATGGAAAAGAAAATACCAAAGAAAAGAATTTCTATTGAGAAATATAAAGAGAAGTCAACAGCCGCCCCGCGCCCCTCGCAGCTTACAAGTGAAGATAATAGTAATAGTAACTCGTCGAAGGACGAACTTCTGAGGAAACAAAGCCTGAAATTAACGGAAAAAGAATATGAACGATTTTATTTATCAGCAGACATGTCGCTTGACGAAACCTCTGATGAGGAAGATAAGGCTTTAAAGAGTCCATCTCATGACGATATATACGGTGGCTCGGCTCCAAAGTCTCCCGACCATGAAGATTTTGCGGACACAGGAATTAAACCTCCAATTATAATTCCTGCAGATCCTGTAAAGGCTGAGGTTGTGCCTTCAAAAATTGACGTGGACATGAGAATGATGCCAATCAAGGCGCAGACAAACTCATTATTGACAGACAAAAAAAATAACTTTGAGAAGTCATTTGATGGGTCTAAAAAAGAAACAGCACTAAACGTGATCGAAAAAGTATCACCGTTAGCAGATCCCCGAGTAAGAAGAGATTTTAGCAACGCAAATACTGAGAGTAATATAAGCTCTACGGAGCACATTGCTCGAGCTCAAGTTAACTTGTCACCTAATATGACTCCCACCCGTGCGGCAAACTTGACTTTGAATAGGATGTGCGGTATTAAACAAGTTAAGGTCAACTCAAATGTAGTGCCTAATTTAACGTCAACAACTATTGGCTATGAAATGACTCCGTCAAGACAATCTTTTGATAGTGACAACTACGCAAGTCAAGATCATGTATACACTGCCTTATTTCCAGTCATTGAGCCTAATGATGTCGCGGGTATCGATGGACAAAGTGGTGGAAATTTTGCCCGAATGCGGGATAATTCTTGCAATAACTTGGGTCCCAATAATAATGACACTTCGTTATATGCAGAAAATTCATTTAAACCATCAGAATATCCACAGACGCTCGCACACCATTTCGGAGTTTTAGAATGTCCACCAACTCCAAACCATTCATTTGGACGTATAGAAATGCCAATGACTCCAATACACGCATTTGGTAGGACAGAAGCACCGATGACGCCTGTACATCCTTTTGGAAGATCAGATTGTCCACCTACTCCAAGTTTTCCTTTTGGGAGATCGGATTGTCCATCTACTCCAAGCCATCCTTTTGGGATAGCTGATTGTTCGCCTACTCCAAGTCATCCCTTTGGGAGAGCTGATTGTCCACTTACCCCAAGTCATCCTTTTGGGCGAACGGATTGTCCATCTACACCAAATCATCCTTTTGGGAGAATAGATTGTCCATCTACCTCAAGTCATCCTTTTGGGAGAAAGGAACTTCTTATTACACCAAGTCACTCATTCGGTAGAGGTGACTTCTCACAAAATCTGATTACATCGCAAATCGCAGGAATCAGATATAATAACTTACAGAATTCTAGAATTAATAGATGTTCTGAGTACGATAATGTACCATTTGGTAATGATGATGTGGATAGTGGCAAATATCATGACCGTAACTTTAATACACGTAATTATAAATATGAAGAATCCAAACGAAATCGTCTAGATTCCTATCGAAGCTACGACAGACACGTTAGTCGTCGTGAAAGTAGTGTAAATCGTTCAGAGCATGTCAACTATAAAATGGATCGACATTATTCAAATGACCGTAGTAAGGCATACAGTGCCAGAGATTACCGTCACGAAACAGATAGTGGTAGAATTTACAATGATAGCAGAACGCGGCATGGCTACAGAAGAGAACATAGCGTAGGTCGTAATTTATCAGATGATAAATACACTGGTAGTTATAAGGAAAAAGAATGTAGAAGTGCCAGTACTTTAGCAATTAAGTCGAATGCTGGCCGTTCATTTACTATTGATACCAGTGTTAATAGAAGTTTTCAAGAAACTGTTTCCGAATTACAAAATGAATCTATACCGTGTTCAGATTTTGATGCCAGAAGAAGACGTGCATCAAGTGTTGGAAGGCATTTAGTTCGAGAACCGAGTGTAGAAAGGGTTTTGTTGGATAATGAAAAGAAAAGGCGATCTCCAGAATTAAAGACGAACTTTAGGCGTGCACGCAGTGTCGGGAGAGAATTGGCGGAATGCCATTTCAAAAAGAATTTTGAGGATATCAAAGCAGAACTGCAATCATACAAACACTCGAACGATAAAAAGAATAATAAGAGTTACCTTTCTTGTTCAATCGTCACTGACGTACGTAAAAAAACTAATGATCGTGACCCTCGGTTATGTAGACGTGACCGTCAAAGCTTAGAAACTTGTAAAAAGGAAGATCAAACTCTGAAACCACTGGTCCGGCGTGGAGACATTCGGGACCCAAGACTTCAGCGTGGACTTAAAGATAACCAAAAATTTAACGGAGGAAAATCTGTCGAGGAAAGTAAAATACAGGGGATAGTTTATTCTAATGATAACATTGCAAAGGGAACAATTTTAGGATGCGGTTACGGTGTAAAGAATTATAAAATTCCGAAGATCAAACGGGCGCCTGAGGAAACATGTTCCAAAGAGACCATTGATATTGTTAACAACGAGACTGATAAGAGTAGTGGAAAAAATAAACAAAGCGACAAAGAAGAACTAAATACTCTTCAACTTGCCGCTAACAAAGAAAAGTGTGAAGAGGACAACCATAGTCTACCGACATCTAAACAATATGAAAAAGTTTTGGAAAAAACAGAGAATAATGACAAAAACGCAAGTATTGTCGAAAATATTTTCGGTAATGCAGAAAAGCGGGTAACGAGATCATCAACAAAGACTAGTGGGAATGAAGTATCTTATGAAGCTAATTCAGATAACAAAGTAGTCCTACGAAAAAAACGCAGAATCAAAAAATCTGTACAATATGATTCTGAATCGGACGATGATAAAATTCCCGTAATTAATGTATCTAAAGAATATACTGTCCGAACATCTAACGAGATAGAAAAAGACAGAGCTACGCCAAAAAATAAAGAAATATGTAGTGATTCAAATAATATAAAAGCTACAGAAAATGAGAAGAAACCAGGAGATTCTGCGTCTGATAACAAATTCGACAAAACAGAAGTTTTAAAACTTCCCGAAAATCTGATTTCTAATGAAGATCTTTCAAACATAATACCTGACTCTGACAATTGTCTTGGGATGGATCTCGAAATGTTCCATGACAACTTAACTACTGATCCTGTTATTGAAAACATAAATGATCTAATAGCTGACCTTGACGATGATTTAGAGACTTCTAAAAATGATAGTAACAAAAGACAGTTTACTAAGGAGATAATTCTTGAGAACATGCTGGAAAATATTACTTGTGTTGAAAAAAAGGTTTGTGATAAAGCAGATTACGAAACCGAAAAAATAGCTGAAGCAAGCGAAACTTGTATAAATATAAATCCTGATGATTTGCCTGTGAATGAACGTAATAATAAAAGTGAACCAGGTGGTGATAATGGTGAGCTAAATGGTGAAGTTTCAACAACTGAAAACGAAGTAATATCCACGTCACCACAAAAAACGCTTTCTAAATGTTTCGATGATGACGAAATATGCTCTACACCCGATAGCACAATACACTTAAATGAAATTCAAGAAATTGATAATAAAGAAAAGTTGCCAGATAGTACTGGTGAGACATTTTGCGACATGAGTTCAGATATAACTTCAACTGAAGTAAAGGATATTGCTCAAACAAATTCATCCCATACCGAAGTAATTCCCCAATCAGATTCTATTGGAAGCTTGTTATCTATTTTAAAAGATAAGTCAAAAATAAAAGAGTTACTTACAGTAATAAGAGATCAATCAAACGGGAATGAAAAATTAAAGAGGAAATTAGAAATGTTGAGTGAGATCGTCTCTGATGACGAAGACTTATCCAAATCCTCAGACACTCCTACCAATACGTCGAACAAGAATAATGAAAAGGATTTGACAGTTGAATGTACCATGGGAGCTGATGAGCCTGTGTCTGATAAGGATTGTGGTGAGGGTAGAGAAAATATGGAACTGGGAAAAAATATCGATGCTATCCCACATAGCAGTCTAGAAATTGACTCTACTTCTCTGAACAAGGACGAAAAAGAAAAAACAAATGAAAGTGTTGAATCAGAAGAAAATTCAGGAGCATTGCAAGGAAGCAATGTAAATAAGGACAACGAGGAAATTAAAGACATGACAATTCAAAATGAATTACCTAAAACCGATGAAACACCTTCAACAAAGAATACAAAGTTTACTAAAAAAATCAAAGGTAGACTGAACAACCGAAAATTAAGCACCCAGAAACCTCCTACTCGGTCTTCAACCGATTCGAAAGTTGATCAACCGCCCAAAGTTAAAAAGCCTTCAAGGGAACTGAAGCAACTTCACAATGATATTAAAGAGATGTTTTTAATCGACAATGTTTTTAATTCTTCTGGTATAAGGATGTGTCGGTTAGCTAAGCTAGTTGAAGATAAGTCTTCATCAGAAAAGGGGGAACCACAAAATGTTGAAAACAGCTCAGTTGTGATACTTCAAAAAACCAAACAATCTTCGGGAGAAACCAGTTCAAAAGGCAGAACATCGCAGAAAAAACAATCCTTGAAAACAAAAGGTCCACAGAAGGAAGGTGCCGTTCATACCGCAAATATTGAAGAAATAGCAACGGAATTGAAACTTTCGACGAAGCATAAACCTGGGCCCAAATCTAAAACACGACGATTACAACAACGAACAAACGAAGACCCTTATATGTTTGAATCCGATTCAATTAGTGAATTCAACGAAACTAATAGCGGTGAAAATCATAATGAAAGTGCTTCTGACTCTGAATGTGGGTCTCTTGCTTCGTCTGAAAGCTTTGGAAGTAATGAACGATTAGTAGAATCAAAGAAAAAACCGAAACGAAAGCGCCGCGGATGGCAAGCAGGTGTTATTAAACCAAAAAATAAGAAAAAAAAGATGGAAATAAATCAATCGGCGTTAGAAAAGAGTACAGATTCTTTGCCTGAAACTTCCTTCATTATTTCTGATGAAAATTGTTATACTGACAACACGTATTGTTTCTCTAAGAATGTAAGTGACTATTCGTGTCGGCTCTGTGCGTACAGCGGCCGCGACATCGTCCATCATCATAAGAATCGACATCCTCATTCAGAGATTCCCATATCTCGAATGAGCCCAGATATCGCAAAGGAAGCTATAGAACAATCCGAGGAATATAATTTCCAAACCGTAAGCAAGTTACCTTTTGATAAATATGTGTGTAGATTTTGTTTTGAAGAGTTTAGTAAAAGAAAAACAGTATTGGAAGCTTTTTTCTGGCATGTCGTTAGCACGCACACTGGCGAATATAAACAATTGTGTTCAGAATGTCAAAATGAGAAAAAATGTCCTTTTAATTTAGATATCCCTCCACCTCCGAAAGAGCCAAAAGGACAACTAATGGGATACATCTGTGGGAAATGTTATTTTACACAAATCTCCCTCGAAAACTTAAAAACACATGTAATCAATCGACATAACAATGAAGAAATTGAAGTTTATACGATAAATTTGGGCGTAATGTCGAAAAAGATGTTGGCGTTGACAAAGACTGCAACTCGGGTCGGATCGGAGCCCAGGATACTGAGGAGCAGCCGCGGAATCCAGAATGCGTCGGAAATAAATGACGAAACAAATCAGGATACTGAAATGACCGATGTACAATCTGATGGCGACGGTGAGAAACCTGATGTACAAATAAAAACCGATCTCGACACGAGTCCAAAGAACAAACGCAAGGAAATGAAATCACAAATATATTTCGAAAATGAGGATGTCGACAAGGACATATGTGAATTGAACAAAGTAACCGGTATAAAGATTGAACCGGACCAAGATAATTATATGGAGAGCGCTCCACAAGTGAGTGAATCCCACACGCCTGTCGCACACCAACAAGAAACACTGGCACACGAGGCGGAGGCTTCCTCGTCTGCGTGCAATGATGTCTTCGATTACCCACATTTCAAAGTTAGTTGCACACAAGCCGGTACTAAAGAATACGTGTGCTGCATAAACGGCGCAGAGAACCACTACCGCACCGCACTGCTCATATCGTTTAAAAAACACGTTCAGCTAAAACACAGCGAAAACTGGGACGGATTCTGCTACTTATGTAAACTTATAGTAACACCTCAAGGAAATCACCTTTTCAAAGACTGCTTACATCACTTTCTAGACATGCACATTGATAGTTTTCCACTAATGGAAAGTGAAGAAAACCTGTCGAATTCCATCGACACTAATATGCCCCAAGCCGACTGTGGTTCAAAGCCGAGCAAAAACCATTTGAACGTGCGGCCATCGGAACTGATCAGTTCGGCGGCGACGCAGCCCGAGACGACGCTTCCGGTCATAGAAAGCGTCGTGAGCCTGGGCGCGCCCCCGGCGGACAGCGTGGGCTCGCTTGAAGTGGAAAGTAAACGAGACATATTAAAATACGAAGAAGCACAGGCGGAGGTAATGAACGACAAAAATAAAGTCGTTTTGGAGGTAATGATGGATCCCGAAAAATTAGTGCACATATTCAAGTGCGCAGGTCGCTTCTGCAGCTACTCAACGGACGACCCCGGGGAGGCGCTGCGCCACGCCATCACGCACGAGCGCGCGGGCGGCCAGAGGGCACTGGATTGCATCTACTGCGAATTCGACTCCTCCCACAGCGCCGTCGACCTGGTGACGCACGTGTTCAAGGCGCACGGTGGCTGCCGGTTCGTGTGTGGCCACTGCTTCTACCGCGCCGCCGCCGCGCAGCTGGTGCGCGCGCACGCGCACCGCATGCATCCCGACATCGGAGCGAAGAGCCTCATCCTGCGGACCACAGCGGCGCTACGCTCGGAGCCCGCGGATAACATCTTGGCTCGGGAGATTGCAGTTCCCTTCTACATTTGCAATCAGCGTAAGTAATCTTTCTACTCGCTTCCAACTTTCAAATTATTCAACAATATTAACTGAGTTCTAAACAAGACGACTAAAGACGATGCTTTCTACATGGCCCTTTTAGTCGTCCAGGTTGTTAAGGAATAGAAAATTCATGTGTATTCTTACAGCATTTTGAGACAGGCGGCCGATTAACACAACTTTCGTCGTCTGACGAACGCTGGCACAGAGCACTATGTAATCTGATGTTTCACTTTCCAGTCGCGGCCGGCGGAAGCTGTAAGTTCAGGACGTATACGTCCGGAAAATTCTGCGAACATCTGCACCTCAGACATCATGCTGACGACTTCGTTCTGTGTTCCGTACGTATCAACTTTATATATCACTTTGACGTTTACGCGTAGATGTATGAATGTGCTAGTGATTCGCCCCGGCTTCGCCCGGGTAGCCGTTTCGGAATCTATACGGAACATCGTCTTATATTTATCGTTTTATATATGTAGATATGCAACCGTAAAAAAAAACAAAACGTATCCCACGGGAACCGTACATTTATCCGGGATAAAAATAGCCTATGTGCTATTCCAGATTATAATCCATCCCTGTACCAAATCATACCAATACCAATCCATCCCGTCATCCAGATCCGTTGAGCCGCTTTTGAGTGAAAGAGTAACAAACATCCACACATATAGACATTCGCATTTATAATATTATGGCGTTGAAGTAGCTAGATTTTTAGATTTTTTGACAAATATTTTTTTGTTTTTCGTATTTTTTTTCATAAAAACTATCCCATGTCACTTCCAATACCTCCAAGAATATGTGTACAAAGTTTCATGATGATACTCAACCGGAGTAGTTTTCGCGTGAAAGCGTAACAAACACATTTAAATTTTCATTTATGAGTAGGGATGTAATAAGAGGAGACCGTGTCAAATGGAGTGTCCGCCTGCCCCTCTGAATTTCGGGAAAGAGTGCTTATTTAGTAATACATGTTAATGGCATAGTGTTTATTAGTTGTTAATTGGCCTTTAATATTGTTGCAGGTTTGTTCGCTTGAGGTTGCGAAACCCACAGATCTGGTTCAGCACATGAAGGTGCACGGGTACAAGTTCTACCAGTGCACGTGGTGCGTGCATGGCGCGGAGGACGAGGCGGCGCTGCTGGCGCACGCGTCGCACCGCCACCCCGCGCAGCCGCCGCAGGCCTACCTGCGCGTTATCACCAACAAGGTGCTTCACACAGCTCGCGAGCGATACCCGCGATGTGCTCGTTACACCGGACACTCACATTTCATTTTCACTTCACACTTTTTTGAAAACCATGGCTCATTTGCGACTGCTAGAGCGGCGGTGTCGTCCGCGAACAAGGGCGTTGCCCAACTGTATGAAGTTTAAACTGTGACATGGTCGTGGGTTCGTATGCGCCATTCATTTTCAACCGAGTGTAAGCTTGGTTGGTTGATAAAAATGTATTAGTAAGTCGCGTAGCAAAAACAACGAACAAGCGATATTTACCGGCCGCGTGTGGTTGACGAAAACGTCATCATCTACTGTTTTCCCACTCATGTGGGGTTGGCACGTTTAAAATGTATTGAATGTAAACTTTTAAAATTTTTGAAAATTGTATTGTTTTTTTTTTATGTGAGTTGGTGGCAAACGAGCAAGCGGATCACCTGATGTTAAGTAAACGCTGCCCATAGACATCCGCAACAGGAAAATGTGTTGCAGATGCGTTGCCTACCTTTAATGGAGGGCATAGACAGGAAAAAGGATTCCTCCTTTTCCCCATAAACCCCCTCCCCGTGCAATCCTCTTCCTTTTCCCATCCTATCCTTATGTGGAAAGGGTGGAAAGGGGAAGAGGACTGAAATTAGGCCTCCGGCACCTCACTCATCAGACAAACCGCAGAGTACTTCTACTTCACGCCCGTCTTCTGTTAGGTCGTGGTATTTCACCGGACGAGCCGGCCCATTCGTGCAACAGGTGTTGTTGTTGCGGGCTCTACCACTGTTAAAATTTTTTGTAAAATTTTAACAGTGATATTTGTCAGAAACTTATTTTTAAAAGTTGATTTAAGATTATATTTGCCTACAGGAGGGGAACGCCGGCTTCCGAGTGCTTCCTTTGGCTCAACTCAACATTTCGAAAATTGCAACAGTCGACGTAACGCCGAGCAGCGTTAAAAAGGATCCGGGCAGAGAAGCTGAGCGATCGATAGACTTGGAGAAACTCATCGGACAGACGGCGGAGATGATCGAGTGCATGGCGTCGCCCGCCCGCGCCGCAGATGACAAGGACGTATGCGAGCCGCAATTCCTCGCGGATTCTTATAGTGAAAGTCAAAGCGCGTTGTCTTTAACTTTACAGTCTTCGACTGACCAGATGGAAGATGCCGCTTCAGTACCACCGGAGGTCGCATCAGCGCGCCGCGCCCGCGGGCAGCCTCCGCAGAGCGCCGTCGACGGCAGCGCCACTCCCGCACTCAAGTCGGAGCCCGGAAATAATACCATCGAGGACATGAACTCAGATGTTATCTGCTTAGATAGCGACGACGAAAATTACGAGGACGCTTTACCTGTTTCCGCTAATGAGACCGAGCTGATGAAACTGGTCGACAGGAGACAATTGTATAAGTGCGGCATATGTCCTAACGCGATACTCAAAACGGCGGTGACTTTTAAAAAACACCTCCGTGGGGTACACATGGGACGACAGGATATCCCGTGTGCGCACTGCCCCATGACCCTCGCCAAGGCGGCCATAGGCAAGCACTACCAGAGTGCACACTACTCCCATCACAGAGGACCATACATCTGCGAGCTCTGCAGCGAGGAGTACGCATCGATCGCACTCGTCAGGAAACACCTGCAGCAGAGTCACGACGTGACCAAGCACTTCGTCACTTCAAAAGTTTTCAAGAACGGAAAGTACCAGGTTTGGGTCGGCGAGGCGGCCATGAAAAAAACCTCGAAGCGAACACTGTCTAACGAAAACGAAAATAAAAGCCCGCCTCGGCCCGTGAAAATAAGAAAGTTCGGTCCCGGCGACGTTCATCGTCTCCCCATCAACCCCATCTTGGACGAGCTAGTGTTCTGCGCCGTGTGCGAGTACAGCACCAAGGTGCGGCTGAACATGGCGCGGCACTTGCAGCTGCACGCCGAGCGCCAGCCCGCGCCGCACACCGCGCCCGTCAACCCCGTGCCACACCTCGAGACCAACGAGAAGCACTTCGATAAGATGCTCAACCTCGCCTCCAGCTCGATAGCGTCGCGTGCCGACCGCGCCGGAAGGCCCGAGCGGCCGCCCGCCGAACCGCCTCTCGCTCCCGAGCGCGCCGCGCTTTACCCCAAGTACGTGGCGGACCGGCAGCGCTACACGTGCGGCGCGCGCGGCTGCTGCTACATCTCTGTCAGTGAGACCATGCTCAAGCGGCACTGGGAGGCGCTACACTCGGCATCTGGCGATTTTCACTGCGCGCACTGCCCGCCCTCGCATCAGCTGGACGCCTCCAAGCAGCTCACCGCAGCGCGCATAGTCGCCCACATGAAAATGCACGATGCTAAGTTGTACGCCTGCTCCCTCTGCCCTTTTTACCACCACCGCAGGCAGACGGTCGAGAAACACATCGCGGAGCTCCACGGCGCGGGACAACTGCTGGTGGTGCGGGAGGATCCGCCCGCGCTCGCCAGCGGCCCCGCCCCGCCCATCGCCGCCGCGCCCACCATGGACCTCAAGCCGTGGCAGTGCGGCTTGTGCAAGTTCAAGAGTATGCTACGTCCGGAGGTGGCCGAACACTGCGCCAAAGTACACAACTGTAAGATGCAGTACAAATGCTATTACTGCGCTTTTCGAACGTCCGACTTAGAAAATGTCAACAAACATCGATCGAAGTCACATCCCGAGAGAGCCGATGAGACGTTTTACGTGTACTATCGCGAGGGCACAGTCCCCGACGAGCCGGACGGCACCCCGCGCTGGCAGAGGCAGCGCGTCAGGAGCGGTCTGGCCGACGCTCGCATCAAAACAGAGACAGTGGACGGTGCCGACGCGCAAGGTGCGCCGTCCTCACCTGAGCCCGAGCCCGCATCCGCGCCGCCGCCCGTCGCGCCCTCCGCGCCTTCCGCGCCCTCCGTCGACCTCAACATAGTGAAGCAGGAGCCTGACGCGGCTGCCGCGCAAGATCTCTGCGAGACTTTCGGCCAGCCGTGCGAACCGGACGGTCTGAAATACAAGTGTCCGCTGTGCAGTGACGTTGCGGAAGAGAACAGGGAAGAGATGCAGTCTCACTTGTACGAGGAGCTGCAGTGCAGGAAGTAAGTCCTGGCTAATGCTTGTCGACTTGCTTTGTTATTTTTTTGCTTTATTCGAAGAGATAAAAGTAAAAACCCTGTAAAAAGTAGAAACGCAAACGAGCTCCGTGCGCCGCGTTCGGCTCGCGCAGTCCCGTCACAGTCCTGCGACTTTATGACGCAACTAAAAACATCATAAATTTTGCTTTCAGGTGGGGATGTGGATTCTGCTCTTACAAAGCATTTCACAAGGCCGGTCTGAGCGAGCACATGGCGACGGAGCACCGACGGAACTGCGACGCGATCGAGCTGCCCGTCGACCCGCGGCTCGAGATGTGGATAGCGAAAATCCTGGACCACCAATTTATCTCTATTGAAAAGAACAGAAAAAAATCACCTACAGAAACCGTCGTCAAACATTCTGATGGTGCTGTCTCGCCGCAGACGCCCCGCGCCTTCACGCCCTGCGCCGACACACCCCGAGCTGACACGCCACGCGCCGACACGCCCCACGCCGACACGACCAGCGCCGACACGACCAGCGCCGACACGACCAGCGCCAACACGCCCCGCGCCGGCACGCCCCGAGCCCACACGCCACGCGCCGACACGCCCCGCGCCGACACGACCAGCGCCGACACGCCCCAAGCTGCCGACGATGTTAACAATTACAGCGCTGAAGATCTCGAGAAATCGTTTGGAAAATTTGGTGCTTCCGAAAACGCCAACTTCAGTTGTCCCATGTGCGGGTCGGCCATTAGGGAAGAGAAAGCGATGCGCGAACATTTGGAGATCGAACTGAACAAGATCAGGTGAGTACACACGAGTCAGATCTAAACTTAAATTTAAGAAGAAGAAAGTTAATACGACTCGGCGGCCTCTTACTGCTCTAACTCTACTAACTTTATGTTGAGTTTATTTTTCAAATCATGATATTGTTTCGTTCAGCGTTGTCTTTGTCTTTGTCTTTGTCTTTGCTGAACATATTACATAATACATTTTTATTTTGTGGCGGCAGGTGGTGTTGCAGCAGTTGCTCTGACAAATTCCAGAATTACCACGAGGCACAGTTCCACTGCAAAACGGCGCACGCTCAACTCGGTGCTCGCGCAGTGGAGGCACCGCGCGACGCTGCAATGCGCTGCGCCTGGATCACCGCCGCGGTCACCGCGCAGAAGCTGAACATGAACCTGGAGAACCCCGAGCCCCGCCACGCCGACGACGTCGAACAGCTCGAAAGCAGCCCGGCGGCGGACAACTCGCTGCTGGTGGTGCGCTACGAAGAGCGCGTCGCTACGCCCGAGGTGCGCGCGATGCATCCGCTGCTGCCGCGTCTGCAGCACCCGCCGCGCCTGTTTCAGCATGACAGCGACGACGATGACGACAAGCTCGTCATCGACGAGCCGGCGCCTGCGCACACGCCCGCGCCTTCGCCCGCCCCCACGCCCGCGCCCGCGCCCGCGCCCGCTCCCGCATACGCTTCTTCTCCGGCATACTCAGCCGCGTTCTCGACCTGCCCTTACTGCGCGGCACACTTCTACGGCCAAGGTGCAGTCAAGATGTTCAAGCAGCACGTTGCCCGTCATGATGACATCAAGCCATACTTCTGTTGTCACTGCGACTTCAACGGTCACAGAAAAAGTGTGTTGAAGCACTTGCGCGATAAACACGCGAATCTGCCCGCTCGGATGATCACCAAGAGTCAGCGCGCCTGCGGTCCGCCGCTCGGCGTCAGCCAGCCGCTACACACCGCTTCGCGTCCAATCGCCGTCCCACCTCCAAGCGCCGACCAGATGCCGCCGCATGATGCCACAAAACTGATCTGCTTGCACTGCGAGAAGGCGGTCACAAAAGACGCGGCGCGGTGGCACGCGCACGACGGGGACGCGCCGGCCTTCGCTAAGGAGGGAGAGATCATCTTAAAGTGTTGCTTGTGCCTCACACTGCATAAGACAATCGAGGCTCTGACCGCCCACCACGCGGTGACCCATTCGGACCTCACGGTCGCCCCCAACTACGCGTATTACAAAGTGCACTCTCCCGAAAAGAGTTTTTTTTGCGTCCATTGCTCACGACAATTTAAATACTTGCACCACTTGAAGGCTCATACAGAAGCGACGCACGGCGACGTCCTCCTTGACCGATACGATAAGAGACCGTTAGCCGTCACCGCCCTGTTCGACGACGAGAAGCTGGCGCCGAAGAGGCAATCCGCCGAGGCCCCAGCCGCGCCGGCGCCGAAGCGGTGTGCGCGGAAGTCGACCACCAAGCTCCCCGCCCAGGCGGTCGCCAAGAAATCCACCGCCAAATTATCTTCCTATGATAAACCTCGAGCGACGCTAGAGGAGTACTCCTTCTACGGCACGCGTCCGTGTTGGGACGAGCTGGAATGTGTGAGAACGCGCGTCAGACTGGGCGGCACCGCCGTCGTGTTCAGCTACCGCCAGCTGAGCGAGGTGCTACGTATCAGCCCCGTGGTGCTCGTGAACGACATCGCCCGCGACCCTGACGCCCTGCCCCGTGGCGACTGTTCTGATCTGTGATCATTAACAGATTTTCTTATTAGTGTTTAAGGTTTTTTTTTGACGCCAGAAAGTGGCTCAGTTAACTCTCAATTGAGAGACAACCACTTAAAGTGGAAGCCAAGAGTGTGAACTTGAGAGCGAAGGCGGCAAGTCTCCTTCCTTGTGAACAATGTGTACTTGTAAAATGGTCCGTTGTTCCAACAGTGATACGTTTAGTTTTTACGCAAGTCAGAATTAGTTCCATTGAATAAGTAAACTTTAGTCTTTATTAATTCCAGAACTGGTAGGTTAAGTGTCGATTATTTGTTATACGTCTATCTCTATGCCTGTGTTCCTGACCGATTTAAACAATTAAAACAAGTTGCTAGGGATAGCTGGTTTTATTTCCCGCCATATCAGCTAATGCTCCCCGAGTATCGGGGGCCCTTGAGCCAAGAAACTGCATGAGCGTCCAAAGACCGTGGCGGCCTCCCAATCCGGTTATAATAAGTAAGTAGTAAGTGTCATTTGATGATGCAGACGAAATAGACGCAGATATAGAAGACGGCGTGGCACTATTCGCTCTCACGCACGATTCAAGACTAGCCATGAAAGCCTTCCATGCTCTTGCGTAACGGCGAACCTGGTAGCGGTCATTACATTACGAAGAGTGACGGTAATCGGGTTGCATCGTGGACACGTGTTTGGTGGAGGGGCGTTACATGAAGCCGGTCTACTTACTGTACAATCGATCCAAGATTATATTTTGTAATGTCCCAATGTATTTCGCTACGTGTCATTCTCCTTACCCTAACGCCCGACGCCCGAGCTATTCAAGATGGAGTTAAATGTCAACGCATCTTATCCGTATGTTCCTACATGTATAAAGTTTTGTAACGAGACTAACAGATGGCGCCATTTAGAACATGTTGGCATCTAATCGCTAGAGTGGGTCTTCTATACACTATTATGAGTTTTTCTCTATGGTAGAGAGGGAGACTGTGACGCCGCAGATGGCGCCAAGCCCATGTCCTGTAGTTATCTGATTTGTCCAGTCACTTGTGGGACTGCTCACTCCACTCCACCTTTGTTGTATCGGGTCAGTTGGACATTTCTTGTGTGTGGGTCGTTAAATATTTTTAATTACATTATCAAGATGGACAATTTCCGAAGTATACTTGGTATTAACAAAAAAATAACAACAATATAAATATGCTTATTAAACGATTCTAGCGGCAGAATACTTTGTTGACGGTTTTTTTATTATTATTTACTTAGAAATGAGACTTACAGCTTGAATTTGATGCGTCCAGCTCGTGGACATGTAATGTCACGGACGTACGTGCTTCATTATTATATCCGATATCCGGTAAGTAAAGTGTGAAACGGCAGATGGATATCCGATCCAATTCATATTTTATGTAGGGTCGGTACAGTATGCTCGTAGTCTATACTGTACAGGTTTTGGCTACAGTTTGTCCCGCCAGCCGCCGGCCGCCAATCCTCCTTGGAAATTGGATAATTAAGGTTTTTCATACTTTCAAGGGTTTCTCCTGAATATGGTTAGACACGTCGAGGGTGCCGCTGTTACGTACTACACGCGCACGCGCCGAGTGTCGCGTACACCGGTGAAGTACCACGACTTAACAGATCTACTAATCTAATAAGGAAAGGATGGGAAGGCAATTCATCGGGCGAGGGTGTTTGTTCATCCATTCATATCCTCTGTCCATTAAAGGCAACGCGTCTGCAACTCAGCTAGTTGCAGATGCCAATGGTTGTATGGAGTTGAATCATATTGTCAGCCATGGAGCGCGGCTTCGCGTCGTTGCCGTCGTCACGTGCGGGAGCCTGCAGTCTACGTTCATGTCCAGGGTCGAGGCGAGCGGGTGTCGTCGAAAATAAAACCATTCGATCAACTTTCAAATTTCTCTTTATTCAATAATTTAAAGCTTACAGGAGACATTTTCTTTCAGTAGAAACGACGCGAGTCGCGTTTCTAAACAGTACAGTACGCGGCCGCTGACGCCGGCGCGGCGCGCGCATCTCATGCGGCGGCGCGCCGGCCCCGGCCGGGGCGGGGGCGGGGCCGGCGCCGCACCGTTGCCGGGGAACCAATTTAAAATGAACACTTCAACATTTTTCATTATTTCTTAGCATCCCGGGAATGTAATGCTCCACATTTTCTATGTAATATTTAATAAGTTTTGGAAAAAATAAAGGGTAAAATAAATGCTCAACGTGTCACCGGCCGGGGCGGGGCCGCGCCGACCTCGTGCGGACCTCCTAGAGTATTCAAAATGACCTCACCGTTGAGGAAGGAGATTACCTCAAAATCGTCAACCGCCAAGTGTCGATGAAGTGTCCACACACTAAATTGTCAATATCTAATATTTGAACGTAAAACTTTTCCGTGTTCTCAAAAACGTAATAACAAAACCTTTACAGCTCGCGACCGGAATCGCTCACGCCGCCCCTCGCTTGCGATCAACGCATCTCAAACAATAACCCATACGTTGCGAAACACGACGTCCTCGGGGAGTGGGAGGAGGGGAGGAGGAATCCGCTCACTCACACCGACGCATTACACTTTTCGTACTCACAACCAAATTTGTCTCTTGTGATGATTAAAACATTGCACAGGAAGCCGCGACGTTCCTTTCGTTACACTAAATTCATAATTTACTGCGTGGTGTGTTGCGACGCAGCTCGGACGCCGTCGCGGCGACGCCGGGCCTGACGTCTCTCGTATCCTTACGAAGTTTCTTATCTAAAACTGATAAATTGTAATCTAATCCTAGCTAATCGTATTCAAAACGGGACCAAGGCGCCGTCGCCACGTCCGGGCTACAACAGAAGGGGCGGAGGCGGAGGGGGAGGGGCGTGGTTGGCGACGCCTGCACGAGTTCTGTATCAACACTTCATGCATAGTGATATTACAATCACACAAGCTGCATTCGGCCGCTTTAAAAATCATACTTAAATTCATTATTAAAATTCGTTTCAAGCGTTCAAGGCATCTATTGACATGACACAAGGCATTGCATACGGACCAACTAAAATAGCAGGTTCGTTGAGTGCGGCGGCGACATGACGACATGACACACACATACAAATAAAACGGATTACAAGCGACATGGCGACTTGACACTGGGGGGTAGTGGTGGGGAGAGTGGGGGGACCGACGGATATTGTCTTTTCAAGCCAGCTGCACCGAGCCGATGGTTGAATTAATTGAATTTATAATGCAGCGGTTTAGTCCTTTACGAGTGTATGTAAGACGCGAGCGGGCGCTAGTTGCGGACGGGCTGCGCGGGGTGCGCCGGGTGCGCCTGGTGCCGCTCGAGGTCCTCCAGCGCGACCGCGTTGGGCACGTGCACGGAGGGCAGCTTGCCGGCGGACGCGCGCGCCAGCAGCTCCGGCGAGAACCAGCGCGCCAGCTGGTTGTCGCCGCCGCCCGACCCGCCGCCGCCCATCTCTACAATGCACACTATATAGATTCACCAACAATAAGAACCTCGTTAGTCCTTACATTGTGGAAATCTATTTGGAACTAATTTCAATATTAAATTAAAATTAAAGTCTTATAGTAGTCAACAGGACCGGTAGGTAACAAGTCAACAGGACCGGTAGGTAACTAGTCAACAGGACCGGTAGGTAACTAGTCAACAGGACCGGTAGGTAACTGTAGTGCGAACAATGAAAACTGGCATGCAACGTTATTTATGTTTTTTGGGTAGCTCGTTCTGGTTCTGAAAGTCTGATGTCCGTGTGCGGAAAATTTAAAATGACATCAACTGAATGGAGCCGTGTCCGCGCAAGGCGCCGTCGCACGGGCGGGCCGTCGCACGGGCGGGCCGTCGCACGGGCGGGCCGTCGCACGGGCGGGCCGTCGCACGGGCGGGCCGTCGCCACAAACGTACAATGTTTTATCGATCAATCAAGTTTACATTTGAATTTTGACAATCAATTAACAATGTAAAAAGCTCTAGCTTCGACAATTACAGTACAAATATTTACACAGATTGTGTACATTTATGAACTACCCTCATATTTACTTTTAACAACAAACACTTTCTATTTACTCTTGAATATATCTCAGTTCAATTAAAAATATTAATTAATATCAAAACAGAAACAAAACTGTATTCTGTATCACTCCCCATATCGTTTTATGGCAACACTTGCCAATTCTCAGCAGCATGACGACATGCAGACATACATGTGTTGCTATACACAATACTCGTGCTCAGGGTGTACCTGGAGTTGTTTGGTCCGGACTCGCAAGTCTAGTTATTATAAAAGAGCGTGACAGCGTTACCGTTGAGCGAGCGCTGGCGTGACTGCAACAGCAGCTGCTGCAGCGTGCTGCCGCCGGCCGCACGCGATACGCCGCCTGCGCCGCCCACGCCGCCGTACTGCGGGCAGACAACATTATATAACAGCAACATCTATTGCAAGATTGTACTACCGGCTCGACCTCACACAAGGCACGCGTCAAGTAGAAGTATCCTGGTCTCAGGTGCCGCGGGTTTTCCCCTTCCCATCCTATTTTCAACGAGGAAACGACGGGAAGATTTGACGAGAGGTGATGAATAGGAAATATACTTTATTCCTGTCCTCCGAGTTTTTTTACACGATGAACTACATCACGGTCTGGCGTCAACTAACCTAGCCTAAGTGAGTCCCTAGCCACGTGTACCGGTCCGTAGCGTAAACAGTGGATGTGTCGATACTCACGGACGTGGTGACCTGCTGCCGCGGCTGGGGCTGCGGGAACGAGCGCACGCCCACCATTTGCTGGACAAAACAAACCCACGTATATATCAACTGTACAGATTGACTCACAGCGGCGGCCAGTCAGCGTGCACGCGGCCAATGCCTACCTGGTGCTGGTTGATGTAGTGGTGCTGCGCGTAGTCCGGCTGCGCGAAGCCCGACGGCGCCGCGCCGCTCTGGTTGCCCTGCGCACACACAGCGAGTGCTGTTTACACTGGCACACTTGTATCGACTCTCGGCCTCATGTGTGTGTATATGGTGTGTACATAGGAGGGGTGTGAGGGGTACCTTGACTATGGGCCGTCCCTGCGGCATCTTGGGCGGCTGCGCCCAGGGCTGCGGCGGCTGATGCTTGGGGCTGGGCGCCTCCGCCTCCTTGTCGGCCGTCATCTTGCGCAGCACCTACAATAAGTCGCGCACTCAACACACTACACTGCAAGGGCCGACCGGTGTATGGTCCGGTTGCTCTGATCTTTTGTTGACAATATAGTTGGGGGCGTGGCTACTGACCGAGGTGGGCGTGAAGGAGATGGGCGTGGGCTGCTTGTGGTGGGGGTCGTGCCGGCGGCGGTAGTTCTCGCGCTGCTCCTCCAGCTTCTTCTTGATGAGCGCGCCCTGCATGATACTCTGCGTGTGCGCGGCCAGCTCGCGCGGCGAGGGGATGCGCGCCGGCACGCCTGCGCCCACATCGCCTTCACACAACAAAGCGCAAGGATATTTTAAATCTATCACACAATACGAGGCACGCGGCCGGAGCATGGAGCTCTTCGTATTTTATTACTGTTAATGTCCTACAATTACAACTAAATATATATTTTCCTTCGTACACTTGCAGGCTGGGCTGTGGTCACCATCACTTACGGTGACCACTTGACATGTTTGTTTCAGTGTTCCGAATCTAAAGTGGTCATTGTTGTGGTGTGTGAGCTACGGCTAGGACTGGCTGTGTAGGCTGTACAGCACGGAGCAGTGCCAGATGTACCTGTGTGGTGCACCCCGAGCGTGCTGGGGCTGGCGGGCATGATGGGCGACACGCAGAACGCTGCGTCCGGTGCAAAACAACGCTATATCCATTATACACACAACTATACCATTACATCTAGCAGAGGGGGGGGGGGGTCTATTAGTTAGACGAGACGAGAGATGAGTTGTAATAATAATGTGTGACATTAATAACAATATACATGTATGGAGACGTAAGACTTGCAACTAAATACAAATTTACACAGGACCGGACTTACCGGGATGTGGCAGCGGCGACAATCTCAGCGGCTGGTGGTGCGGGAGCGCGAGGTGCGGCGCGCCCACTGAGCCCATCGGCCCGGCACCCGGCAGCGGGGACCCGCCCATTTGCTGCTGCTCAAACAACTATACAATGTTAATCTCATCTTGTATAGGCAACTTCATAGCTTACTTATGTACAAAGTAATGAGTTGTTCACCTGTCGCTGCTGGTGGTGCAGGCGCAGGATGGTGAGCAGCATCTCGCGGTGCCGGCTCTGCAGGCCCGGGTTGCTCAGCTGCTGCATCACGTTCTGCACCGTGATCTCGCCGGACTTCAGGCCTGGATCACATTATATCAATGGTAACTTGTCACTTGCCACTTGTCAGGTGATCTTTAATGCAGAGAAACATAAAACCAGCCAAATGCGAGTCGGACGAGCGCGAGAGCGGTTGCCGCGCCATCTATATATAAAAAGCGGGTGACTAGTTATCTATAAAATCACATTGTATTTACGTACAATATAAATATTTTTTGGTATTTGTAAAATGTGGTACCGCGTATGATGGCCTGTCCCTCGGGGCGCTGCAGCAGCTCGCGGTCGGAGGGCGACAGCGCGCCCAGCTCGCTCTGCGCCTGCTGCGCCTGCTGTCTCTGCAACGCACACACTATCGGCTCACAATACTTCTTGATGACTGATCTTCAACGATTTCCAACAGACGTCCCGTGAAACGTCACACACAAATTAGCTACAGAAATTACTGAAAATGATTATTCCTTTAACCCTGGAATAAAACCCGAGAGGTGTGTAAGACTTCCGTTATCAATATCGGTTACCATGGTGATATTGACAACATGACAATTCGACAAGGCGAGGGATGGGATATCTTTCAAGCGTAGACAATAAGAAACGAATGAGTAGACAGCCGCGGGTCTTGCATACCTGTTGCACTTGTAGAAGCTTGTAAAGGAGCTCCTGTGGGATGTGTGGGGGCTGCTGCTGTTGTTGTTGTTGTTGTTGTTGTTGTTGTTGTTGTTGTTGCTGCTGCTGCTGCTGCTGTTGTTGCTCCATGCTCTTGTTCAACATCTAAAGGAACAAGCACACTACGGGTCACGGATTTTTAATCTAATTTCCAGTTACTATTGAAATCCGAATAACGACTTCACCACAAGATGTTGATCTTCTGCCAGTCCATCGACACTACAACTAGTATATACCTGCATGAGGCTCATGGGCTGCGGCTGGTGCGGCTGGTGCTGGTGGTGCGGCGCGCGCTGCTCGGCCGCCACCGCGTGCCCGCCCGACACCTGCGCCAGCTGCGACAAACAATCATTATACTAGACTAGTGCTATCATTTCGTACAATTTGTCAACTTTTAAATTTATATAGTGTCCCTTGACCTATAATTATTTAATTGCCGTTAAATCTGTACATGTATTGCGCTGCAAGTGAAATGGCTGACAGCTCAACACATCTACCACCAGTTGTTATTAGACACCGTCCGTTGCTGCCGTGTATTGGTGACCTAATGTTATATACTCACGAGACGTTTGAAGGCGGTGAGATCGTGGTCGGAGACGTTGTGATGCGGCGCCGAGTGGTGCGGCCGCAGCCGAGCCTCCAGCTCCTCCAGGCTCTGCATCTTGCCGCCGCCCCCGCCGCCGAACCCGCCCACTCCAATGCCGCTCGGGACCTCTGTTCAACAATAATGCTACTTGATATCCAGCTCGAGGGATCATTTGAAGCTTTGGTATAAAGATTTTATCAGTTCGGCTGCAAGTTGTCGAGTCGACACTGTCATGTTCGACTGCACTCTGTCGACGATTGTTACTGCGTCAACCAAAATTGAGTTCTGAGCTGGTTCTACTTTCATGACTCGATTCGTATGTTAGATATGTCATCTACTTTTATATAAAATGGTATTAAATACTGAATTATATAAAAAAGATCCGCTAATACCTCTTGGCTTCTGGTTGGCACGAAACATGAGATCGAGGAGCGAGAAGGGCTGGTGTGGCTGGTGGGGCTGGTGGGGCTGCGCGGCGTGCGGCGGCTGCGCGGCGTGCAGCGGGTGGGTAGCGTGCGCGGAGTGTGGCGCACCACCCGGCGAGATGGGCGCGAAAACGTGCGCCGCCTCCACGCCCACCGGCTCGTGCGTGCTGTCTGAGTCTGCGCACGCACAAATACACTATAGTACCTCGAGGAGCTACCGAGGCTAGTGGTATAAAATGTGATCATACCGTCGAGCACGTGGTGCAGCATGGCGTCGAAGTGCGGCGTGTCGGGGCTGTCGCGCCGGAACCACTGCGTGAACCGGCTGCCGCCCTCCGGCCCGCTGCCACCGTTCTGCACCGACAACACCACATCAGTACAAACCCTAAATCAACTTATGAACCTCGAGGGTTCAACATGATGTATTAAGATGGGCGATGTCGACGAAAGATTAGTTTGGCGACGTCATAATACGATGGAAAAATTGATGCTGGGAACTTGAATCGATCCCTTACTTTACGCTCCATAAAGATATAGTAAGGTAATGAAAGAGGCGCCATCTATGTGAAAGAAAGGAATTTACGTTACAAATAGTACAATCGGGTCGGGCGTATCAGTGGTAGATACAGCGGCAGTCTGCCGACTCGAGGGGTACAGCACCCAGAGAGGTTTTTACCGTTATGCATATAGTCAGACGAGTGCCGCAGGCCCCTCTCTCCTCGCAGAAGTTGATAAATAGCGGACATTAACAGCCCGTGAGCCGCCTTTCTCTATAAAACAACACATAAGATGAATTCTGGTGCACAAGTTGGTGCCACTCACGGTCAGCATGTCGGGGATGGTGTCGAACTTGAGGAAGTCGTCCAGGTTGAACTCCGGCTCGCCGACCGGCGCCGTCTGCTCCGCCGAGCTCTCCGCCACGCGGCCCTCATCTTTCTCCTGGCGAAACAAACAGCGTTTATTTCGTTTCTGTCAAACAGAAACAAATATATTTTGATATTGCGTGCACTCACCGGCGCGGGCGGCTCGCCCGGCTCGGCGGGCGGCGGCGCGCTCGGCTCCGCCTCCGCGTCCTCCCGCAACGCGCCCGCGCCCGCTTCCTTGCCGCCGCCGCCGCTGTCGCCGCTGTTCCATTTCTGCAAAGTACATACATCGTCAAGACCTGTAGCAGCCAGACTTAGTAACGGACATTAATTTGTCAGTGTTACCCGCTTTCTGCGGAATGTTGTTGTGACAAGTGAAACTGTCGGTTGATATTTTTTGATTATTGTGGTAAGCCTCGCTAAGGGCGCAGTACCTCGGTCTCCTTGGCGGAGGCGCTGCCGTTCTTCTTGGGCGGGTCGTCGAAGCCCCGCAGCTCGATCGTCTCCAGCTGCGACGTCGGCCCGCAGCTGAACCTAACAAAGAACAAAACAAGTCAGGCCAACTGTTGCTTGAGCTCACAACACCTATTCTCTTCACAAACAGCGATTGTTTTCTTTAAGCAGCAAGTTTGTTCTCTCTCGGCGCAGTAATCATTGGCTCTGTTGATATTTAAGGTACTGTCGAGGGACGTGGACGTCCAGTTTAAGCTAAGGTAATTGTATTGCACTGACCATTCGGGCTCCTCCTCCTCCCTCTCGTAGCGGCGATGCGAGTAGCGCCCGCCCGACCGCCGGCTCTCCTCCCTGTCCCTGCGGCACACGGCACGTTCAACACAATGAAGCACATTAGCTCCGCCGTACCTAGCCATCATTTTAGTATTGCCATGGAAAGGTCTGATTCACTAAGTGTGTAAGCTTCCCCGCTTAAATAACTAATATTACATATTTGAATGTTTGTTTGTTTCGCTCTAACTCGTAAACAACTCAACCGATTATGACGAAATTTCGCTCACACTGGAACATAAAACCTTCATTAACAAATTCGGTAGCCATGGTCATGTTTCATAAACTAAACATTTCCAGCCTAGAAAATTAGAAACGAATGCTTGCCGGCCACATGATATAAGAACGTAAACATATTTGTGGTGTGGTGTTGTGCGCTATAGTGTTGTATGGGGTAGTGTGGTGTGGTTTGATGGCAGCGTACCTGTCCCGCGGCTTGTCGCTGATGTACCGGTCCTCGCGGTCGCGGTCGCGCTTCAAGTCCGACGAGAAGGAGTCACGCGTAAACGACCGCCTCTCGAACCTGCAAACAATCCGCCCAATGTTTATTTATACTTTCATTATTAAACCGCAACGAGAAATCATTTGTTCGTATTGCACTATCACAAACTATCGCAGTAGCAAGTTAGAACCTGTACAACTTGATGGCTTCTTAAACTAGTATTATAATATTACGTTAGTGGAATTACTACTACTATATACTACTAAAATCCAGATCAGGTCTGTCACAAGCAGACAAACTAAACATCTTGTTAAACGCACCTGTCTGTGTTGTTACGCTCCCTGGGCGGGCGGTACGTGTCGCGGAAGTCCGACTCCTCCCAGCCGCCCGCCTCGCGCACCATGATCCGCCCCGACCCGATGCGCCGCCCCGCTGCAACACACATCACACTCAGCTCACCATGGACGGCAGCCTACCGCGAGCACGCGGACCAGCTCATGCAGCGTGTCGTGATACAATGTAGGCAATGCTATACGACGCGATGTCAAGACTCAAGACATGCGTCACCTGGACTGCCGTGTGCCATCACTCTGGGCCGGGCGAGCATCAGCTCTCCACTCCAGCTGGAGTCTGCAGGCGACACTTATATAGTAAGAAATACGTGTCGCCCACGCGGCCGTTTTCATGTTAACCAATTTAAATGCCTGGGAGCTTTAATAAGTCTTCACGTAGGACTGATCTCCTGTGTGGTCTGTTACTAAAATAAATATTGGGTTACTTCAAGAAGGAACTCAATATTTATTTTAACTCCAACAAAGACGCGTCCGTAACTTGATTACGATTGTTGCTGGCGCTGACGCACAGACGTGGTCTCGTAACATAAGGTGCTGGGTTAGACGGGAAGTTTCCCTGGGGAGTCTGGTACTGACGTCGAGTTCCAGTGTTCCCTTACCTTGTTCCGCAGTCTTGCCGGTGGTCTGTGTGTGCGAGTGTGGATGGGCG
Source organism: Papilio elwesi (assembly GCA_029849275.1). Taxonomy (NCBI): domain Eukaryota; kingdom Metazoa; phylum Arthropoda; class Insecta; order Lepidoptera; family Papilionidae; genus Papilio; species Papilio elwesi. Next base: position 5,719,577 of record CM056707.1, on the reverse strand, counting down.
TGGTGGTGCGGCGAGTCTGGCCTAGCGGGGGGCGCGGGCGGGGCGGGCGCGCCGCAGCCCGACGTGAAGGAGCGGCGCTGCGGCGACAGCACGATGCCGCTACCCTCGCTCTCGCGCCGCACGCGCTCTCGCGGGTCCGCGGCGCGCCTCTCACGAAGCCCGCCGCCAACGCTCTGGTAAGCAGTCGGTATTGTGAGACCACCATGCCGTCTTACGTACACATTATCGACTCACGTATAGATCCGATGATGACAGAAATTAACTATAAAATTAATCCTAAAGAGAAAAACAATTTGAATTGCTTACGAGACCCGCGCAGACTCAGTTAACTTTCAAGAACAATTTAAGAAAGTTAATAAACAATTAAACCGTTTAACCATACACAGCTATATATCCTATCTATGCATGACACACGACAAGCAAAGCACGGACCGCTGCACACGGCGCGATACCGCTTAAGCAATCAAGGATAATTAGTACCTTGTGATTTTCGTTCGGAGCATCTCCCTTGGCTCCTCTGTCGTCATCGTTGGGGGAGTCCGAACCTTTCTTGAGTACCCTGCAAAACAAGATCGAGTTTCGTATGGAGATATATAAAACATACATGTGTACACGCAATGTAGAAGACACGAGAGATTTGTGTTAAGACCTCTGTATGTCGAGGGCGTGCATGTTTATTCTATACTATACCATACGGAGGATGTAGTACCTGTACTTCTCCCGCGAAGGATTATGTTACTGTACGAGTACTCACAGTGCGAGCGCGGCGTCGCATCCCTTGAACGCGTGCTCGAGGCCGCGCTTGACGAGCGGCGACTGGCGCAGGCGCAGCAGCAGGTCGCGCGAGTACACCAGCGGCCGCCGCGCCGGCCCCAGCGCCAGCACGGCCGGGTCGCCCGCGCCGCACTCTCCGCCCGACCCCGTCTCGTCGCCTGCAATACCAACACATCATTTATCAACTTACACCACCACGTATTCTTGTTAAAAGTGACGTACATCTGCTAGCGCCTCTTCGGTGGAAATCCCCAGTACATGGCTCCAGGCTCTTCTAAAACTGCAGATGCCCATTTTTCCAATCTTCCATACATAATACCTAGGTGTCATTATTGATGATAACATACTCAAGAAATGCAGGGTATTAAGAGTAATCGAAATAAATGTATGACATGTATGAGGTGTGCCGGGAAATTGACAAAAGGAATTCCATAGCATCTGCCTACCCCCCTAGGTACTAAGATAGTATATAAATAAAATTACAGTCAGTGGCAAGCTAATCAATTGGTAATATGAAGTGAACATCGAGGGTCACGTATAGAAATTTAAGTATTTAGATGGCGTTCAAAGAATAATTTTATATCACACCAAGTCCACGTAAGAATAAAAATATGTAAACCGAAAAATCGAAAATGTCTTTAAAATCAATTTAAAGCTTCCCAATTATTTTTGTGATTGATTGTAGTAGTTATTATTTTAAAATATGTAGGTAGCTGTGAAAAATGACAATTTCATATAACTGAAGGTAATTACCAACCACCAACATAAACGCAATCTTATAACAGCCCACACGGCCCATCCATCGGGCATAGGGACTTCGCCTACATAACTAAACTCTCAACTAAATATAATCCTAATGATGTAACCAAATGTAAAAACAATTGTATTCACGTCCAATGTACTCACTCCCCACCATCGTACAGTCGTCAATGTGACAATTTTATTACGGCAAAATTAAAATATAAACAAGTAGAGTGTAGACGCGGCCACAGATCGACTCGCAACCAGAGTAAACGTCAGACATCAACTGACTCAGCTCGCCGCTGCGCGTACCGCTAGCCCAGCACGCAAGGTCCTGGTGCAGCTCACGCAGGGGCAGATTCATCGAATTCACAACCCAATAATAAATATTAATATAATAAAAGCTTGAAACTTTAAAGATAATGTATGTATGTATGTATCCATTTGGAATTAAATGAACGGACAATGAACATTAGTGACTTACTAAAAAATAACGATATAAGGAGCGCCCATGACCGACGAGCATGCATGCGTGGATGTATGAATGTAGAAACTAGAGGTGTGCCAGGATCGCCCCAAATGGAAATCCATAATCTCTGCCTACCCCTCTGGGTTACGGGCTTGAGCGCATATTTATTTTATATATGTTTCGTAAATATTAAACATATATATTACCCGTGCGACCCAAACGACGAGATCGCCAACTTTAAACATAAAATATTGCTACCCTGTGTTGGCAACATTGCAAGGCTCGTGAAATAAATGTATATAAAATGAAATATGTATTTTACATTGAAATATTTCTTTCGAGTGGCGCTGAATTTGAATAGTTTTGAATAATTAATAACGTTTAATATCCGCCATTTTGTATCTTACAAGTTGGCAACAAGTATTAAGTCAACGACGATGTAGTCGGAACTATGTTTTGTCTCGCTTATTGCGATATAAAATTAAATTATTATGTACATGTGAGATTTATAGTCATAACTCGTCATTTTATTTTATAACGCCATCGAACATTTCTTTTCGTTTATTTGCAATGAGTGTCTGTCTAGTCGATTTCATTCATCCTTCATCAATCCTAGAATAAGTCATTCCAGAACATTCCATAAACAGTTAGTGCGATGTTCTCGAATGTTCTGGCCGAGTGCGAGCTCCAACAGTCAGTTGTAACAACATACGAACATCTGCTTCAAAGCGTTTCAATTAATAGGTTGAGGATTATTTTTATTTTTTTTTATTATTATTATTATTATTATAAGTTTTTTATTTACTCTAAAACAATAATTATTATTACGACAATCTCAAATCGTTTAAAAATCGAATGATGGTCTCAATAAGGTAAAATAATACAAGAACGTGCGACTCACGCCAGGAGACTCGCTTGACCCGCTTGGTGGGCGGGCCGGCGCGGATGTTGGGCGGCATCTGCGTGGGAATCTTGCGCAGCGCGCTCTGGTACCGCAGCACGAACGCATGCATCACGCACTTTCCGGGGCACTGGCGCCGTTCGGGCCCGACCGCCAGCGCCTTGTGCGCGCGCCGCCGAGACCTGCTACCGGCGCGCCTCCGCCGCCGTCTGCTCTTCTTACTAACGTCTTTAGGGAACAACTCCTTGCTGACCATTTCGCGATACTAAAAAGGGCCGCTAAGACGCAGAGACCGGAACGCGAAAAAAACAAAATGGCGGGCGACGAGTACAACTTAAACCTAACCACTTACAACTACTACCTAACACTATTTAAAAATGATAAAATCGTTTTAAAAATACAATAAAACTAAACTGAAATAAATAATAAATAAAATTAAACTAGAATCTAAAACTTGGATAGCTGTCGTCTATGAACACGCGGCGCCAGCGCAGCGCACCGAGGTCAAGTCTTTATTGGTGTGTGAGGTATGGTGCGGGGTAGGGCCCGGGGTAGTGGTTAGTGCGCACGACTCGCTGCCAACCGACGCGAACAGAGACTGCACGGCGCCGGCTCACCGGCTGCGACCTGAGATCACACTTTTTCATCTACCTTCAATTTTGAATTGATTTTTTTTTCTCATACCGTCAGTCAGATGTATTATTTGTTAAAATAAAAAAGCCTTAAATACATGTAATGTCACCGTAAAGTTGTAAACATAGTTAGTTTGTAATCCCACCAGCGATGTTACAAGCTGTCGTACAATTGTTAAGTGAATGGTTCGCATTTACAATTTAACGTAATTTATCTCGATAGTTTATAATCTAGTGACCTCGAATGTTCGGACTGTAAAATCTTGCGTTATTGCGGTTCGATTAATTAAACCCAAGTTACATATTATAAATGCAAATTTGAGTTTATTTTCACGTTATTAATAACGGCAACAGATAGATGCTTGAAATAATCACAGAATATTGAGTCACATTATTCACTTTAAGAATAAATAATTAAATTAATATTTAAGGGGGGGCTCCCATACAAAAAACATGATTTTTTGCCGTTTTTATAGATAATGGTACGGAACACTTCGTCCGCGATTTCGACTCGCACTTGGTTGGTTTTTTATTTATTTATTTAGGAAACATCAGTCATAAAAATATTATTATTACTTGGGGGGAATTGGGGTTCCACTAATTTGTTACACACACACATATATATGCCAAAGACAAGAAAAAAAAACAAACTAAATAGACAATTTACGCATATATACATGAATCCCTATTTCACCTGTCACTGCATCACGAGGGAACGGTTTATTGTCTGGAACCATTCATATGAAAAATTGGGCGAAAAATTAGAATATTTAAAAAAACTTAACAATACTAAACTTTCTAATTTGGGTACCCTTAACGCTTTTAGCATACTGTCAATCGTTCCACAATTGGCGTGATTGCCTAAAGTAGATGAAAGTTTGTACGGGGAAACTACCCATGCGTGTACCGGATCCCTGTATCAGGAACATTTTTATATATTAGGAACAACTTGCAACCGTGTCTGCCTATACTGTTACGTGTAAATAAACCGCTCTGCGACAGGACACCGTCAGCGCAACATGCAGTGCCGCACTGCGCTAAATTGCATACACCTAAAGTGATAAATCATGACATTTGTCAACACGAAAACTACGACTAAACGACCCGCCGGCTTCGCCCGGGTACCACTAATTATGTTGATCCGATCGCTACCAAACACAGGAATGTGCCTATCTGGATAATCCCCGTAAATTTCATCGAAATCGGTCCTGCCGTTTCAGAGTCTATAGAGAACATACATACTTAGCTTATTATATTTTTTTTTTCATAAAAAGTATCCTATGCTACCTCCAAGAATATGTGTACAAAGTTTCATAATGATCGGCTGAGTAGTTTTCGCGTGAAAGCGAAAGAAAAAACAAACTTACATTCACATTTATAATACTATAGATAGATAAAAACCGATTCTCAGCTAAAATAAAATATCCTTTAATAAAACACACTCACAAAATAATAATACTTGTTTTGATTGTAAATGTGTACAATATGAGGGTCTGAATAATGAATGTCGGACAACGGACAGTACTGACGGTTGTGCGAATTATCCCGGCCGACCTTGGCCGTTGCTCCCCCTGCAGGCAGCGACGCATCCCTTACACTAGGGGCAAAGAAATGGATAAAACAATCTCACTTGTGAATGCAAAAGTCTCTTTGCCCTTTGTGAGTATTGCACATTTTTGATTCAAGACATACAAGTTACTTTGTTGTTATATAAAATCAAAAACCTTTATGAATGGCTAAGTAAACTGGCTTCTTACAATCTGTTGCAGTTGTAGGAATTAAAATAGGCCCCTGTACAATTGGCCGTTTATGAATTCGATTCGATCTAAATGGAATAGATAGTGCTCAAATATGTTACTAGTCACAACTATGATCTGGCACCATTACGGAAAACCAGTAGATAAGCTGTTTTAACCATTTAGGCACACTTTTTTGGTTAATTATAAGAATTTTGCATAAAACTAGGTCTTTATTGGATTTGAAGATTTTTACATATATCAAAATAAATAAAGATATAAATAAAACACGGAAACAGCAAGCAAGTATGAGACAACAGCAGTTATAAGTCTGATCTGACCTTGAATAAATCAAACCTAAACTACATTGGACTGCATAATAAATGTGAGGCAATTGAACAAAAAACACATTAAAGAATGTATTAGCAAGTGTCCGCCTGCTTGAAATTTTAGTTCAACATTCTCAGCGGTAGAGTCCGCAACAATACCTGTTGCACGAATGGGCCGGCTCCACCGGTGAATTATCACAACCTCACAAAAGAAAAGCGTCAAGTAGAAGGACTCTGCATTTCGTCTGATGAGTGAGGTGCCGGAGGCCTAATTTCAATCCTCTTCCCCTTCCTACCTTATCCTCATTAGGATAGGATGGGAATGGGAAGAGGATTGGACGGGGAGGGGATGGACGGTAAGAAACCAATATTCTTTTTTTCTGTCTATACCCTCCTCTGTCCATGGTAGGCAAGGCATCTGCAACACATTTTCTAGTTGCAGATGTCCATGGGTAGCACTCATGTAACACTAATCCGCTTGCTTGTTTGCCTTCCACTTTCACACCTTAGAATGCATAATATTAGGATATTGAATAAATCCTGTACAGATCAAATTTAAATGATTATTTACAAGTCTATTTGCCTAAGTCATGTTTCATTTTTATTCATGTTCTATTGACTTGACTAATTAAAAATACTTAAAAGTGGGCCCCAAATATGAAAAAACTTATTTATATAAAAATTATGCATATCAATGGCATTTGCTAAGAATTATTATTGTATTTATTTTAGGAAATTATTGTATTTATTTTGTTTCCCCATTCTCAAATATTAGTATCGGAAAAGTATGCATTTTCGAGGCTGCTGTTATTGTGGGTCCCCAAGCTTATCTGTAGGCTGTAAGCTCAGCTGTTCACCAGATGAAATGTGTCACCAATAAATTTTGATCATTCATGTTTTAGGTTTATTAAAAGTAGGTATTTGTAAAAGCACATGACACATGTAAATATATGTATATAATGTACTTAAATCACGTTTTTACCATTTCTTACTAAAACAATGTAATGCTTTACATATATAAACATACACATATAGCTTTGACAATTTACTGTTGCATATCATTATGGAGGGTATATAATAATTATATCAGTGTAGACCACACATGCGTTAAAGCATTGCATTCAAATCTTATCGGGATAGAGATGTGTTCCAGTAGCAATTATGAATGGTCTTATCAAAAACTCATAACATAGCAGTGAGATTAAAAGTCCTCAACAAATATATTAATTTTCACTAAACTTACAGGAGGGTAATTAGTTTTATACAAAGAAAAGTAATTTTCTCAGGGCTATGTTTGTACCTCTGTTCTATTTTAACCTGTAGTTTAAATGTCTTTAATGATTTAGAAGTGTGAGATGTCATTTAATTCATATTCTTTCTGTACAGTGTACAGGTATGGTCCAGTTATGTTTGTTTTTTTAAATTAATTATTACTTATTTTATCTATTTTATTATACATACTTGCCTAGGCGGATCGCTAATCTGGTTGTATTAGATGTCTATGAGTAGCTGTGGTCACCTAAGCTGAAACCCTCGCTCATTTGTCTCCCATCATAAAGAAATTGATATATGCACCAGGAACAAAATTAAATACTATTTTAACCAACTATCAACAGGATCAAAGTAGTTGAAGTGATATTTGTTGAACGCAATCCCATCAGGTACCGCTGCTGACAGTTCATGAGGAAATTGTATGGAAAAAGAAGTTGTGTGAAATTGGTGGATGAGACTATGGATTCCTAATGTTCAACAAAGTCAGAAAAATAAATCCAATCTGGCTGTACCTTTCATTCTGAAGGTTTGAAGTTCAAGTCCCTGAAGGTTTTATGTAGCCTTTAATCATATTCAGATTTTCTTATACCATAACAAATAACTGATAATGTTGCCCAGTATTAGGCAGCAGGCTCACTCCTAAAGCACTTGGTATCATAATTTAATAATATTTAGCATAAATATCTTTTTTGTAAGGATAAAAACCTTCAAAGACTCGTGTATTGTGTATTTTTTTAATATTCTAATGTTTTGTGTAACTAATGCTTGTTTTTTAAAATGAAAAACAAAACACATTCATTAGCAATTGAATTGTTATTGATCTGATTGCAATAATAACTCAGGAGCTATTGTTATAACAAACTTAATTAAACAGTAGTTTTCTACGCAAAGACCAGATGGGTCATATAAAAAAATATTTATATCGAATTGATGCTAATTGGCTACCAATAGGAATGTTTTAGACACATGACTAACTAGCCACTTTAGTCCACTAAGTAAAAGATAAGTAAACACGATTCAAGTAGACATAAAGTTCAATATAAAAAGTTTAAGGTACTCACCTGATTGGTTAGAGCCATTCTTTGGGCCTTCGTTGGTCGGTTTCTCTTTCAACGAAGACAATAAACTCGCAGCTGACATAGCTTGTAAATCTCCCTCACAATTTCTCAGTCTTCTTTCAATGTATTAATTATTCTAAAATTCTAAAATACCTAAACAATATTTACAAAAACTCAGTAAATTATTCTATCACCTATGTATTGTTTATATCACAGACTTTTCGTTTTTCACTAAACAATACGGATCAAAACGTCCACGCACGAAAATATTATCAATATTTACAACTTTACATATAATAAACTTATTTACACATTAAAAACTAACGTTTATCAGCTAAATTTAGTAAATACGCTATAATGGTCACAAGATACTCATAACTAAAACAATTTATCAGTTTTCGATGCAAAAATATATAAAACGTCCGCCATATGCCTTTTGAGACCTATGTTATCCAGCTAAATTATATAAGTGCTATGTAAAGAAATACTCAAATTATGATAACGTATTTTTCATCCAGCTGGGTTATATCCAGTTGCCATTGTTTAGTTTTTTGATATAAACGGCTTTTTATTCTTTTGTGACTGTCATAAAGTTTTAAGAAAAGATTCCGTTGAAGTGAATTTTTGTTTGGAAATAAATGTTGTTTCCTTTTTCCAACATCTACTAATAATTAGTAGTTCTTGAAAATAAACAACACAATCAAATGATAATTTGTTTTCTTACATAATGAAGAAACTTTATTAATGAGAAAAGTACAATATTCTTTTATTTTTATATAATCTATATTGAAGTTTGTCTATCCCACTCTGTTTTATAATCTATGATTTCGCGTATGGTTATCTCATGTTTGATGGTTGTTAAAAAACCTAAAAGAAATCTTAAAAACAATATATTTAAAGACGTAAGATACGTAGTAGATTGTACGTATATTTCTAAAAAAAATGTCAGTGAAATGGACTGGTATTCATAGTGAATCAGGTATATTACGAAAGAGTGAGTTTAAGGAGAAGAAAGAAGAGTTATTCGTGTTCGGCTACTCGTGCAAACTGTTCAGGGACGATGATAGAGCCCTGCATATTGATCAAGGCAAGCACCTCATACCGTGGATGGGGGACGAATCATTGAAAATCGACAGGTTCGATACGTTTTTTACTATAAGACTGTTAATATGGCGCTAAAGAGTAAAAAAAGCGATTTTCAATTATAAGAAACTTTTAAATTTTTGGAAGACACTAAGATTTTCGCAGAGGATGTCCGATGATGTCGTCGCCGCAAGGAGGGCAGCTGCAGTCATTTGCTGCTGCGCAGCATATTGTTATGGTGACGGACGCCGGTGGTATGTATTAAACATAACGGTACACTTGCGTATGTATTTGACTGTGAACTTTTGAATTTGGTACCTGTTTCAACATTAAGAACATGTTTGCTGCGGTTACATTATTTACACATATTTTCTTACATTCAAAGAAGTATCTAAAGTTTATTGGAAAATTGTTTTTTTTTTCTTACCACCAATTGAATATTTTATTTGTCTTATTGGTTAATATTACTAAAGTCCAAAAATTCTTCAATTATTATTGAAGCAGCACACATGTTAATTTATTTATGAAGAAATAAAACTGTTAATTATAAAAATGTACCAAAACATTTGCACCAAGTGGTAAACTCTTACATTTACACAAGCTGATGGCAAGTGGTGGTAGCTATAATATTAATTTGATTACATTAGACATGTACCTGGTTTGGATCTGATACCTGTTGAATCTAGCTCTCTTTACGGCACTGGTCGGGTAGCAGGTATTAGCATAGCAGGTAATTAAATAGTTATAAAAATTTTAACACATAATCTTCAAATTAAAATCAAATTTCAGTCGAAAAGGTAGGTTATACAATAAATATGTATATCGAAGTTTACAATTGGTAAGTTATTCCCATAAAGCGTCTAGTCAACCTTTGTCGGAGATGTTGCCAGCCTCCAAAACAGACCCTGGCTGTGTACTGAGCTACTTAGTGGAGGCAGGTAGTGTGTCACAAACTATTTTCTGCTCAACACTTAAATACATCTGTGTCTGTTCAAGCTATTGCAGAGTTTATTTGGTCTAGATCACCTCTTTCTACATGCAGAAACAATTTATACAACCTTGATAAGAAAAAACTCATGATGAGAATTTAACTGAATGACAATTAAGGAGTGTAGAATTGGGCATTATATCGATGAATGGCTTAAATACTGGTTACGCTATTCCACATAATAAAATCACATATACAATTGCAACTTAATTTTTCATTAACAACACAGTATATGTAACTATTGTTAAAATACAGACAAACTTGTTCATGCCAGATTTTTATCACAAAATCATCTCAAGACTAGTGTAAAGTTGGAACTTAATATGAAAAACATATTCCAATTAGGGTAAACAAGTTGTGGCCTGCGGTTTCACCCGGCGCACAATTAAGTTTAACTGAAGATTTTCCAGCCTAAGTTGAACCCTATTATGATTGATCTTAATAGCTCACATATTTTTCCCTCCTTACTTGACACTTATCGTTATATTTTGGACAATTTACACAATATCTTTATAAATTATAGCCTATATGTTATTTTGATAAGCTATATTATTGTAAAGTTTCAAAATCCATTCAGTAGATTTTGCGTGAAAGAGTAACAAACATACATACATCCAAACTTTCGCATGTATACTATTACTAACGCCCTGGCTTTGCATGGTCAAACCCAACATGTTTCCTGTCGTAAATATTACTTTTGTGGTCAAGAAGTTTTTCGATTACTGTTTCATTTTATAAGATTAGCAATCTACATAGACGAGGTGAGATTGATGAGAGATTTCCACACACATTTGTGTTATTACGTAAAACATCATTTTTATTTTCATATAAAGTATCCTATGTTACTTCTAGTAGCTCCAAGAATATGTGTACAAAGTTTCATGATGATCGGTTGAGTAGTTTGCGCGTGAAAGCGTAACAAACAAACTTACATTCACATTTATAATATTAATATTAAAATTAAAAACAAGGCGTTAGCCGTATCTCATGAGCCAGTGTCCACCCCAAAGGTACACAGAATTGGTGCACTAAAACAGAGTACAATAATAAAGTTACAAATAAACTATATATAAACAAATACTATCCAAGGAGTTGAGTTGTGTGGAGTGATAGCTATAAATATTTTAACTTGTCACTGCGGTCCGCTTGCATCACGTCTATAAACAACAGTTTTATTTCTTCAAAACCATGGTTGGGGTGTGAGTTAGGGCAAAAGTGAAATTTTGCAAGTGATTCAAGTAATGTTATGAATGTGTAGTAAGACATGTAATAATTTTCGGCAGATATGACGCGCGCGGCGCCCTGCACGAGCTGTCGTCACTGGAGGCGCCCCCTGGGGGCTTCGACTGGCGCGTGGAGCTCACGCGTGGCGAGCGTGACGTGGAGCAGCTCTGCGATGAGGAGAGATATCGCGCACTCCACACTGATGAAGATGAAGAGGAAATGTACAAAGGTTAGTTACTTATGTTTATATAATGGAAACATTGATATCTGGAATACAGAAAACAATCTTTTTGTAATCTTAGATTTTATTTCTAATTTTATTGAGAGAGTTATGCTCTATGTTCATTCCATATTGTACCTTACAGAGGAAGAACTTAAGCGGTTGCACGCCGCTGGCTACGGGCAGGTGGGCTTCAACTACGAGGCGCCGCCGCCGGAGCCCCCGCCGCAGGAGACCGACGAGCCCTTTCTGCCCGCCGACACCTTTAAAGCACTCTTGCCTCCCGATACGATATTTGTATGTTTTCTCCTATTTATTATTGCAATCTTTCTAAACAATTCCAACTGTTGTGTGCAGGAGTTCATCACATACACATCATCCTACTGAATTAAGCTCAGGCCGGTGCTATTTCAAAGTGACTATGAAGTAGGCTGCTTCAAGAAAAAACTAAAACGCTCGCAGTAGCCGAAGCTAATGTCTTAATAGATTATAATATCAGTACAAGTCATGATCTTACATTGTGTGCTTGCAGTATAAACACAATCTGTAATTCACAATTTGTACAATCATATGGTAACAAGTGTCTGAAAGCCCTGTTCATTTTTTATCAACTGCATCCGGACGAAATTTAAAACTATTTGCTGGCTGCTGGTGTAGAGGCGGCGAGGTATTGTGCTGTTGTTTATGGATGTTCATTAATTCTGTGTTTGATGAAATGCACAAATATAATAACCATTTAAGAACCATTATACGTGGTTTATCCGTCAATCCATCTGTCTAACACACATAATTTGTTCCTGTCTAAAACTTCTTTAAAAAAAATGTAAATTCCCATTACAGCCAGAGTCGGAGAAACAAAATGCTATAATTGAGAAGACGGCAAAGTTCATAGCGAGCCAGGGCGCCCAGATGGAGATACTGATCAAGGCGAAGCAGAGAGATAACCCGCAGTTCGCGTTCCTCGACAAGGGCGCCGTGCTGCATGCTTACTACGCGGCGCTCGTCGGCCTCATAAAGACTGCCAAGTGGCCCGAGAAGCCTGCGGAAGTTGTTGAAGGTGAGACAATCTCAACCAGTAGTCAGTTAGAAGCACTGTAATTAAAATACCCATTAGATTTTATTAATGCTGTACTAAAAATGTTAATAATTTTTAGAAAAACATCCGGAGCCCGCTGAGGAATACCTCCACCCGAGCTTGGCGTCGGCGGTCATTGAAGCTGTGAGTAATTGTAGCCGAGTATCACATAGTGTGAAACACAGTCGATTCCGCTGTCTGTCCCCTTGATCGTTCAAACTACGCAGCCTATTTTAATACGCCCTGCATCAATATACAGGTGACTCAAGAGGAAGGTTAAATGTATAAGATTCGTTGTAGAAAACATATTTGTTCGCTTACATTGCAAACGCTGGCTAATGGATCAAAATAATGTACTATAGACATGTATGTCTTAAAAAGATCTACAAAAAAGTTCGCGTTTAGCTTCTAAAAAAACATTACATTTGACAGGCGCCCTCGATCCCGAGCATTGCGTATCGTCCGTCCGCGGACTGCGATTACACGTTGCTGGTGTCGCGGCTGCGCGGGTCGCCTCCGCCGCGCGGCACCCCGCCGCCGCCGGGCACCGCGCCGCTGCCGCCCGCGCCGCCGCCCGCGCTGCTCAACGTACCGGCACACGCGCACATCGAGCGCGGCCCGGTGCTCTTCGCGCACGGTCAGTATACAAACAGCGGAGAGCATTTCATAGTACTGGTACTTTATTCTGAAAGTGCACCAGAAACTCCTACTTGAGGAGTGTGAGAAGAGAAGAGATATAAAAAAGAAATGCAACACATTCAAGACTCTTCTTTCATTGCTAAAATAATTGATTTTAAATTAGCAGTCGTATCTTAAGGAATAACAAGATTAGGCTAATTTCCTGTGTGCAGTTACAGCGGAATCGAATCGGCAAACGTGGCAGGAGCAGGCCGCACCGCGGCCGCAGCAGCCGCCAGCCGCGCGCGCCGCCCCCGCGCCTCCGGCCATCTCTGCCGCCGCCTCCACCGGCCTCAGTCTTATGAAGCATTACAACTCCGACACCGATTCAGGTCCAATATCACTTTTTTAATTTACTCAACCGAACTGCTTTACAGACACATTTTGCAGTCGGGCGTTAAGTTTGCCTAATTATTTAAGTCAGTCCGCGGATCAACTCCGTGGGTTCATTACCATTTTCAATAACCTACGCATGGTCCGTCGAGCCGGGTTATAAACATGTTCGATGATACGACATCAGTCAGATTTTATACTAAAGCAATGTTAAAACTATTCCAAACCAATTTTACTAATAGAACATGTTGACTGAACTTGCTAAGAAACAAATGTGAACTGTAATCCCTACGAATACTACAAATGCAAATGTAAGTTTGTTTGTTACGCTTTCACGCGAAAACTACTCAACCGATCATCATGAAACTTTGTACACATATTCTTGGAGGTATTAGAAGTAACGTAGGATACTTTTTATGAAAAAAATAGTATATAAAAAGCGAAGTATGTATGTTCCCTATAGACCTATAGACTCCGAAACGGCGGGACCGATTTCGTTGAAATTTACAGGGATTGTCCAGAATGGCACATTTCTTTGTTTGGTAGCGATCGGATCAATATAATTAGTGGCAGGGCGGGTCACTAGTACATATATATTTTTTATTACACAGACACAGATGAATCGTCGTCGAACGAAACCAACGAGCTGGTGCAGCCGCCGGAGGAGGTGCGCGTGGTGATCGACAAGATGGCGGCGTACGTGGCGCGCAACGGCGACGAGTTCGCGGACATCGTGCGCGCCAAGCGGGACCCGCGCTTCACCTTCCTGCAGCCCCAGCATCCGCACCACGCGTACTACGCGCACCTCATGCGCCAGCGACGCGCCGCCGCCATTGACGGCACCGACGGGCCCAAGGCAAACGGTGAGCGCGAACGCGAACTAACAAATTCACTTAGACCGCGATGTGTATGGTCACATTTGAATTCAAGTATTTTTTTTTCCAGCCTTGGTATCTTTCTCTATCAAAAAGCACAAAGAACCCGACCCCATCCTACCGAAGCCGGCTCTACCCTACGAGTCCAGCTCCGATGAGGAGTCTGAAACTTCCAAGCAAGACAAGCTTGAGGAGCCTGAGAAGAAGGAACCGCCCAAATCCAACATTCCCGAAGTGGTGATGGTTAACAATATGCCGCCCGTCGTCGTATACAAACTGGAGGGGACGCAGTCCAACAATCTACCCATAGTTAAGTCCTTCGAAGCGAAACCTATAATCAAGCAAGCGCCGAGACCTGCACCCGTTGTTATACCAGAGATAACCGAACTGCCGAAAGTTATACAACCGGTCGCGGTGCCAGAAAATCAGATCAAAGCTGTTCCTCCGAAAATAGATAGAGTTGAACAAAATACAGAGAAGAACGAGGTCTCGTCGCAGAAAACCGAAGTCGTCAGAAGTAAACATAGAGAGAGCCCCATAAGAGAAGACAGGAGCAGCAGAGACAAGAGGAGACGCGAGCGGAAAAGAGCGTACAGATCCAAATCTGAGAGCAGGGAATCTAGAAGATCTGAGAGAAGTATAGAAAGGGAAAGGAGAGATAAAGATTACGATAGAAAGAAGAATAGAAAAGTGAGCAAAGAAGAGTTGGATAACGAGATAATATCACTGGTAGATAACTCTGATGACTTGATAGATCTCACCGGAGACCAGTCCGATACTAAGGGTAAGAGCGTCAGCGCCCACGAAGTAACAACCTTGTTCACCCATTTGCCATTCTTAAGAAGTAATGTATATTGTCAGGTGGAGTCGCCACGGAGGTGTCGCGTGGCGCTGGTGGTGCGGGCAGCACGCGGCGCACGGAGGAGCTGCTGCGGCGCGCCGGCCTGAGCGCGCCCGCCGCCCTGCCCGCCACCAGCCTCGCCTCCGCCATGGTACGCACGCCACCTCATACACCCGCTTACACAACACATTATACTTTATGCTACATACCATTATATGTTGAGTTTTAGTTTTTGATCTATTTATAATAATTATACCGCGTGTGTGTTAGGTGGACACGTTGGAGACGCTGAGGAAAAAGAAGGAGGAGGAGGAGGAGAAGCGGCGTCGCCGTGAGAGGAGGCGGCGCAGGGAGAGGAGGGGTGAGCTCGTAGATTGCTTACACTGCGACGTATTATATGTTCTCACAAGACATATTATAACATTCAGCGAATTGTCTAATTTTGAGTCAAGTACTTTAGTGTGCTACTGGTCACGGGTCATCGTCCTCATGTCGAAGTTGTTGGCGAAGTACCTTCTTATTTCTGGTCCGACCTATGCAGGATCACTTCACGATGCTTTGAGATGTTACAGTTGTATACTTTGAGTTACTTAGTATTCAAATTGACGATTTAACTTCAACAATCACGATTTACAATATGCCTAGTGAGATTATAAACTGCCGAAGTATACAATCGATCGGTGACATGCATCGCCTTCAAGTCAAATAACTGTTTATAAAGTAAACAAATACAAGTGGTACAGAACTGAATATTTGTTAATCATATTACCATTAAGAAAAAATAAATAAAATAGTTTATTGCTGCCACTACATTATATTAGCCACAAAAAGGTAATAAAACAAGATATTTTTGAGACTATATCGGCGACCAATAGCTCCCTAACTCAGCATATAGCTTCAAAAGCGCTGGTTTTCAGTTAGGGCTTCGCCCCTAATTAAATTTGAATAGATATTCAAAAATGTATAATTATGTACAATGTTTTCAGAGCACGAGGACGAAGGCGGCCGACGTCGGAGCAAGCGTCGCCGGCGCAAGTGAGTCGCCCATACAATGTTGCCAGTAACTTAGCTAGTGCCAAACATACAATGACCGCTACTAACTACAATAACTTAATATCAAAGCGGATTTCATTCAAAGGTTACAATATATCCTGAAATTAAAAATGTTCCCTTAGGATAACACATAAAATCTTAACAATATCGGTTGCCATGGTAACGTTACATGTTTTTGACATGTGTTGCCTATGATTCGAATTCGAAATTATCTTAGTAAAAGTCCAACGCGTGGAGCCGCGCGTGTCAGCTAGTGAATTTATATCAGTTACTTGTTTACCCATTGAAAAAATATAATATCATTCAATTCAATTGCCTTCTTTCGACCTCAACAGTGGTGTAGATACATTATAAAAAAATACGCGTGTCTGTATATTTTGTTATTTAAATTATATAAAAATATTGCGTAATAACCTCGAGGTCTACGTAATACATGTACAGATTGTAGTTTTGTACACGCGCGCGTTATCTAGTGTTTTGGCGAATGAGTGACGCGTTTGTTTGTTGCAGGTCGTCCGAGGAGCGCTCCGACTGCGAGGGGTGAGTGCCGCCGCGATGACGTCACGTGCGACCCGCACACGATAACACTCGCACAATACGTGTCGCCTAGATGTTGCGTCTCTCTTGCGTACTCTTATTGAATCAAAATTAAGAAAAAATATTTTCTTGTATTAGTTGTTTTAACAAATCTTTCAATTCAGATGGGAGAAGGCAGAAATAGTCAATGGCGGATAATTTTACAATAAGCCCAACGGTCCCAAATGTAACATTGTGTCTAAGGTCAACCGCAATATGCCATAAACCAACCAGATCGGAAAATATATCCTAACAAATACATTGAATATTTGATATTACAGATCTAAAAGGAAAAAACGCAAGAACAAAAAACACAGCTCCAAGGATAAGAAGAAGAAAAGAAGAGAGAGCGAAGAAGAAGGGGAATTGTCGATCAAGATCGACCTCACCAACACCCTGAGGGAGCTTCGAACGTCGTCACCCACCAAGGAACTGGGCCTGGACAAGGAAGTGGATGATAGCCAGCGATGCGTGCCGAGGGACTCGTCTGATGAAGACGAAGAAGGGGAGGTGACGAGAGAGAGAAGGAGTAAAAAGAAGGAGCGGCGGGAGTACAGCGAGGGGGAGTGGTCCAGCGACAGCGAAGAGGACTCCGGCACGCCCGATACGAATATACACCACAGGAGCTAAATATTACTATCCTTCTGTCTAATCTAAATTGATTGAAGCGCGTGAACATGTAAGATTTTTTTTTGTGATTTGAATTTAACCTCAGTCTCTGTTCACACACTTAAGACTACAAGGTTGTGAGCCAGCATAATATATAAATAATTATCCTTTTACAACACAGTCAATTTGTGTTGATCACGCAGTGCGGCGTGGCGTTACATCCGTAGGCCTTGTGGCCGGGCCGAGCGCAGCGGCAGCATGTGTCGCTGCGGTCGACCCCCTCCCTACAGTTGCCGGCCGGAGGGGCCGGGCGTCCAGCAGCTTGACTTCGACGTTTCGACTTGACTTCTGACGTCCGGACTTCCCCGGCCCGCAACTGTTCGGCGGGACAGCCTCCTGCTGCTGCGACTGCAGCCACCTTGGCGCTCGTTGTGGATTCGTCCAGGCCGGTGACCCGTAGGTCGACTGGTTTCATTGGTCTAGAGAGCCGGACGACTGAAGTGTCAGTACCACCGCTGACGACCGGGGGTGCGGAGCTTGCGGGCGCGACCCTTCGCTGCGGATCGGTTGCTGGAGCCAACCTTCCTCCACGATTCTGTCGCCGCTGTTTTTGGTTGCGGGGCTGTTGTCCTTGCCCCTGCCCTTGTTGCGAACTGTCCTTCTTCTTTCTCTTCTTCTTCCTCCTCCCCTTTTTCCCATCAGAGGGCGGGGAAGAGGAATGACCTTCTTTTGCAGGCCGCACTTGGGTCTGCCTGGGCTCGACCTGCGCGTGTTGGGACGGCGCAGGGGGCTTCCGCCTCACGATCCTGCTGGGACCGGGCTGTGCCAGCACTGGGGGCGCCTTCACTTTGGGTTGCGCTCGTGGTGTAGACGCCGCGGCGTACCAGCGCTCGTCCCTTGTTTTGTCGGCCGCTAAAGGTAGCCGCAGAATCCTCGCTGGGAGGAGACGGCCTTCCAATGATGCCAGGCGGGAATTCACTATCCTGCCTACCTGGATCATCACTGTACGACAGATCTCCTCCACATAGAGTGCCGGTTGTGGGGAAGGCCGTGGTGCAGGGGCGGCCTTCTCGGTCAAGTCCTTGGAGGAAGGAAGCGGAGCCCTGTGTCCGTATCTCCTTCCTTATTTCCTCCAGCTCTGTACGGATGGCCATCTCGGCCTGCAGGCGGGTGTTGTCGGCCTGCAGTTGCCGCGTCTCTTTTGTGGTCGTGTGCGACCCGATTACTGCCACGGTTTCCCTTATGGACACCGCGGCGTCCTTCACGGCCTTCACGAAGGTGCCCTTGAGGTTGGAGGATTTGGTGGCGATCTTGGTGATCAGGTCCAAATCCTCCCGCACCTGTTTTTGAAGATGGGCTGCGCATTTCGGGGACTGAGACCGTGAGGGTCTTAGCTTCGGTCTCTCACCGAAATCGGGCGGCGGAAGCCTCCCTCAAGAGGGTCTCCTCCTTGAGTTGCTTCGCCAGCACTCGTGCTTCTGCCCTTCTCCTCCCGTCTGTGTCTCTTATGGGGAGCGGAGTCCCAGGTCTCTCATCGTCCGATGACGTGCCTCCTTCGCCCCCGCTGAACCGAGGCCGCTTGATGGTCCACGAACCGACCGTTGTTGGGTCAGAGTCTGCGCGGCTGCAGTCGGACCCCGACGCTGCCACATCCCCCTCTGACATCTCCATCTCCGCGCCATCTCCTATCTCTCTCCCTCCTGCGCGTTTCTCCCCCTCCCCCCAGAGTTTCCCCCTTAATCCTAACCCTTACTTCTCCTTCTCCTCAATGCGATGAATGGCCCCCCCGTATACATTGGGGCCGACGTGCCGGCTGTCTGACACGCCAAGGGATTCCCTGCTAGCGAGACCCTCCCGGGTAGTAACTGTATTTTTCATCGACATTTCATTTTGTTTTTTGGGGCAGCCCTCTCGACTGGTTCCCTACCATCCATACATCCGTGCGTGGGGCCCCCGGTTCCGCCCAGTGCGGATTATGGGTTGCCCGACGGTGGCCGAAGCCAGTGCCCACCGGCCCTGAAGACCGGCAGGCCCGCCGCGCGCGGTGTTGCCACCGACTCTAGTAATTTTTTATAGAGGTTTTCTTCCTCGCGGCCCCACGCTCAGAGCGTGAAGCCCCCGGTTCCGCTCAGTGCGGATTACGGTCTGGTTTGTTACCACCCGGACTCACGAAGTCCACTCTGTTGGGCAGAGAAGTACCAAGAGAGTCCGGGCGGCAACCCCATTCCCTTCCCTGGTGTTTGGTTCGCGGGGCTTTCGCCCTACCCCAACTGCAAGCCGGGGCGTTCCCCTATCCACCACCCGGGGACGCGCCACGTCGGAGTTCAGCTCTCCGCCCACTGAGACAACCCAGCAGGTCCGTGGGCATAGCCTAGCCTGACCTAGCCTAGCTAACGTTTATTGCCCGACCTGGCTCATATTTGTTTCTATGTAATATGTTATGTTGGAACAGTCCAATCTTCAACGTCTACACGTCCCAATATATATATATATATATATATATATATATATATATATATATATATATATATATATATATATATATGTGTGTTGAATAAAATGAATCCCGTGTTTGAATATATAAACGTATGGTTGTTGAGTCACCGCCGGCTTGGAGGTATGATGTATGAATGTATCGGGATGTAATATACATAGTAGTGGAAGAATTTTATTGTCTTAATTTTTTATTCAATCTGATTTAATTAAGTGAATTTAAAATTCATTTACTTTATACGTTTTATATAAGATTGAACTGACCGAACACGTGACTTGTTGAAAATGCCACCAATCGTAATGAGAGAAATGTCTGTACGTCAGCCCGTACAGTGCCGTATGTAATTTAATTAAATATATAGTTTTATAAAAAAACATGTCTTTTATTCTGACAGGAGTGAAGTATTCTGCGTTTCGTGTGATGAGTGAGGTGCCGGAGGCCCAATTTCAGTCCTCTTCCCCTTCCCATCCCTTCCTAATAAGGGGGACAGGATGGGAAAAGGAGGAGGACTGGACAGGGAAAAGGAAATATCCTTTTCCCTGTCTATGCCCTCCTCTCTCCATTAAAGGTAGGCAACGCATCTGCAACACATTTGCCTGTTGCAGATGTCTATGGGTAGCGCTCACTTTACATCAGGTGAGCCGCTGGCTCGTTTGCTAGCTTCTCACATAAAAAAAACCTGCAACTTCGCTCGCGTTGAATATTGCACCCGTAAAAGCTAATGCTTCCTGTAGTCAATAGAATATTTACTTATTGGAACGCTAGATGGCGTTTAATGTAATTCAAATATATCGCTAGATGGCGTTGATCCTATTCAAATTACTTAAATTAGTCTGAGAATCCTTTATACCATTGTTTTATATTACGTACCCTATATTCTTAATGATCGGTTGAGTTATCTATAGATGAAACTGTAACAAACTCACATTCAAATATTATTGTGCAGGTTATTCATACATAACGAATATTATTATATACCCGTTCTGGAACTGGTGACCAGGTCGGTCTGTTTAGGCTCGTCCCTGTGTGAACAGAACGCAGCTAACACAAAGTTGTTAAAGTGAGAAGCTGAGTTTTAGTGTCGCCTTTATCCGATACAGAGTAGAGTGGTGGCTGGACTGGTGTCCCCTGCCAACCCCCTCCCCTCGTGAGTCTCACAGGCTAACTGTTAACTGTTGGCCAACGGCCAGTATTTTAGAACGAAAATATACGATAACACGAACAAAAAAATATTTACAAAACATTCAGTCAAACTCACTTTCCGAGATCGTTAAATATATATTTTTAAACTTGAATCTTAACTTGGTTCAATAACAAGTTATATAATACAAGGTTATCACTTCACGATAGTTTTTTATAAATAAAACTCACAAACAAACCACACTAACGTCATATTAATTTACTTTTCCCACCAATTGTGACTAACTGGTCACTGTTTGCCTAGAGGCATGTCAGCTACTAGTAGGTGTCATCGACGACCGGGATAGTCAAGCGTCCTGTGGACCGGGTATTGGTCGGGCTCAGCCCTTGACAGGTTTGCCGATGTATGCTACCTATCGAAGGCCTGCATTCATCTCTCCTGCGTTTTAACAATCCAGCACTGATTTTCATCCATGTCTTTTTTCACATCAGTTACTCTTGTTTTATAAACAATCGAATTTAATGAGTGGGTCGTATGCGCTAGACGCACAAGTGCCTTTCTTTAGAAGCCATTAGAGGTCGTTGGCAGGACCAGATGGTTTATTTGACACTTTTATAATGTTAATATATATATATATATATATATATATATATTCTAGGAAATACATTTGAGGCACATCTGGTATGACAAACTGTAAACTAATATATATGAGTGATTCCAGCTGCAAGATTTTTTTTTATAGGAACAAAACGGCTGTCAATTTAATATGGTGACAATTTTGGCTAACATTTGGAACACAAAAAATACAAGCGAACTGCTTTGTTATACTTGCTATCGGCGAGGTTTTGTCGTGCCGCGGCGCGGCGCCGAGCGCGGGTCACTGGCTCTGGCTCTACGTACAGATTGTCACTTCATAACTATATAAGTATTATCTCATATGTATTAAATAAGCAATTCATGCATATATCTTTAAATATATGTTATTGTACGTATGTCTCTGAGCTTGATGAAATGTTTTGAGATTGTTTACCCGATAGGTGGCGCTGTCGTCGGGTGAAGTTTCTTTTTTGACGAATGAAGAAACGAACAATAAAAAAATGAACCGCTTACTAGCGGATTCGTTCGTCGCGTATTTGGATATTTTGTATTTAGTTCTGCTAACTCCAAACT
Organism: Papilio elwesi; assembly: GCA_029849275.1. Classification (NCBI taxonomy): domain Eukaryota; kingdom Metazoa; phylum Arthropoda; class Insecta; order Lepidoptera; family Papilionidae; genus Papilio; species Papilio elwesi. The sequence continues at coordinate 5,697,305 of CM056707.1, read as the reverse complement.
TTTGTGAGATGGCGCTACGTGACACCGAATGTCTATCCCAAAAAAATGCGCGTATTTAAAAAAAACGCCGCCTAAATTCTTATTCATAAAAGGTGGGATAATTCAATTTGACGGACTGGTTGGCGTGGTATACTTGCTTTTCAAGCCACCCAGGAAAGACATTTGTGTGCATGACCATGTCTGTCTGTCCTGAGTGTAGGTGTAATTATATATGTAAGTATGTATTTACGAATGAAAAGTAGTATATGTAGTGTATCAGTTATCTGGTTGCCATAGCAAAAGCTCTGCTTAGATTGGGATCAAATGACCGCGTGGGAATATGTCCCAGGATATTATAGTCGATACATTGTACGACAGCATGTGGCGAGGCTTCCTGTAACCTCGTGAGCTCGCGAACTGAGTGTTCTTCCCCCTATTCCAGTTAAACCACAGTCGACGCAAATACGACTGGCTAAAGTACAACTGCGTGTATAAATATATTTATTTTATTTTATTATTCTATATTATCCACGGTTTTTTTATAAGTTGTACATGAAATAATTGTTATATTAAAATTGTTAAAATGGTTAACAAACCATCAAGTCCCAAAGTTCCAAAGATCTCGTTTACTTCGCAAAGACAGCAGGCGCTAGGAAATATTTGTGTAATAACTTAATCAACGTTTTGTCTTAGATCAAGATTTACTGCGCGCACGCGCACTGCTTAGGACGGATTATCCGTGTCGCGTGTAAACACAATCGCACATTGTCTTGCATTGAAAGCAATCTGATCTGTAATTTTAATCTGCCACACGACAACTACTTTACATTGGCTTTAGATCATTATGATTCCATTCCATCTCATTGTTGATTTCTGCCGACACTATTGTGTACAGAATTGACAGTCGGGTTCAGCGTCTGATTTGACGTTTCCCTTACCATTCATGTCATAAAGATTTGACAGTTGCGTACTGTGAAACTATGAATACAGTAGTATTGATGCCCAGGAGATAGATTTAGATTCACAAAATAAATAAAGGCAGTACGGTCAATGAGCTGGTGCAATCTCAAGATCTCAGATCAAACTAATTCCGTATGTTACACATTATATCCCGTTTATATTAGGATCACCAATCAGCAAGCGGGACACCTGACGATCACACTACATAAAAGAACGAGGAATGGACAACAAGAGAGTGAGGAGTAAAGCATTGGAAGGGGACGAGGCCTGCAGCATCAGATTGTGGTGCTTCTACTGTCGACGACTATTTCTGACCTGAATGACAAAGAGTAGATTCTAAATCACAACTATATTCACAGCGGAAGAGTGTTAATCTGTCTTAAAATGCCAAAGTCTCACAATTAGCTCAGCCCTAGATGCGCTACACAGCCCTAACATTGCAACACAACGCAAAGTATCGCGGATTTACTGTAATCCGGTAGATAAATTAAATCTGTCTTTATCTAAAACGCAATCAAGATGCATCGTAACTGTAAACTAAATATATAGCGAGACGAAACAGGGCACACACAGTACACAACGCAGACGCTCTTGTTTCAAGAATTGAACAATGTCCGCTGAAGTGGTGAGTAGCAATCAAACCTTACAAATATAGTTTATTTATTTTAACAGAAGAACGAGGTACACGAACAAGCGTCTTCAAATATTTTGTACCTACCATAAGAAAATATTACCGGTAAGTTGACAACTCAATCTCGAGTCATAGGTCATAAGACTTGTGGTAAAATTGTCATGTCTTATAGTTGACGTCGTTCCGTAATAACTTTGTAGCAAAAGAAGGGGGCGTCGCTAATCGACCCGTCGCTGCTCCTGCGGCCAGAGAAAGTGTACGACGACAAGCCGGTGTCGGCCTTCCGCGACTACTCCGTCGATGACGAGGACCCCATCAAGCAGCGCGTGCGCAGGACATACTACACCATGCACACGCACACCACCGTCGACCTTGTCAAAGGTAAGTGTTGTCGTTGACTGCTGAATCTTCCATGACTGGGATGGTCGTGGAAGATCCAGTATCGGCGTATGACAGTAGACACATCAGTCATAATTGACTAGAACAAACGTGAGCACCCCGACCAGACAATGGCATGGTAACAACCGGAAGGAGTGGCAGTGGCAGGCGAGTGTCTCTCTTTATGTTATCGGTCACTGAAAAAACTAAGCTTTATAAATAGGTAACGCATTGATTTCCAGAAAAACGTGAAAAGTGGTTGAAATTCAACCACTTCAAGTCGACGATAAAGGACGCCCTGATCAAGCTGAACGAGTTGGTGGACGAGTCGGACCCCGACACCGACCTGCCCAACATCGTGCACGCGTTCCAGACCGCAGAGCGCATCCGACAGGACCATCCCCACGACGACTGGTTCCACCTCACAGGACTCATACACGACTTGGGCAAGGTAGGGTCTAAAAGTAAACTCTGACTGCTATCATAATGTGCAAGTGTCTATTGTTACTAGATCTCGCTGCAGTACAAGGCAAAGGTGCAACGTAATAAGAAAATTCTCAAACTTTAACTGATGGTGGTTTGGAGAGAAATTTCATGATTCCAAACAATAATCCTACCAAAGATGCGATCGAGGTGCAATGACGCTGCTGTATCAAATCCAGAACTATAAGCCACAGTCACGCTATTGTATAAATTAAGTTAGTGTTTTTTATACGTTATAAGTGATCGTTAGAATTTTTAGAAATCTATCTGCAGTACTCGTTGGTTAAATAATGATCAATTCTGGTTTCTGAGTTCGTTTCGTCACTTGCCAACTTAACTCTATAAGGTTTTTCTATTATTAATAATAATTAAGTCAAGTTGTCAGTGGCTTGTTGTCCAGGTGATGGCGTTCTACGGGGAGCCGCAGTGGTGCGTGGTGGGCGACACGTTCCCCGTGGGCTGCAAGTGGGGCCCCAGCATCGTCTACGGCGACGACAGCTTCAAGGACAACCCCGACACATACAACCCCAAATACAAGTAAGACGTGAATAAATCCCACACTATGAATAAAACTATAGACAAATTAATTGTTGAACTATGATCCTGGAGGTTTCAACGGGTTTTAAATTTGTTTTCAATCTTCAATTCACTCACACGCTTCTCGTCTTCTCTTATGTGCTACTGATATGTGTTTAGTACGAAGTACGGCATGTACACGCCGGGGTGCGGGCTGGACGCGCTGCTGATGTCCTGGAGCCATGACGAGTACCTCTACCAGGTGCTGCGCCACAACAACGCCAAGTTGCCGGACAAGGCGCTCTACATGATCAGGTCAATGAGATCTTACGTCGATTACCGCAAACATATTATGAGAAATTTTAATTAATTAGCAACAGTATCTGTATTACAAGTAAGCAATTAATACTTAATTATAATAATGTTAATTGTAATTAGTTGATAATTGACTCATTTATTACCGTCATCAAGTAAAATATGCCATCGTAACTGTATAATGTATGAGCAGGTACCACTCGTTCTATCCGTGGCACGCGGGCGGTGACTACCGCCACCTCACTACCCAGAGCGACGACCAGATCCTGCAGTGGGTGCAGAAGTTCAAGTAAGTGCTGCTTCTTTAACAGAACCTTGTGAATCCTGTTGATGTGTTTTAGGTTTAGTTGTTTTTGTATTTTGTTCCACCCTGCGCCCCTCTTGAAATAAATCCCTTTCTAGGTTTCATATTTGTTCCTCCTCCTTCTTCTTTTTACAACAGTCCGTTTGCTGGAAGTAGACCGCAACAAAGCTTGGTCTCCTGCCGCCCTCATCCAGTCCGCTCTTGCAAACTTGACCAGATCATCCATCCATCTTGAAGAGGCTACTTGTACGTGGCCGCCATTCAGCTTTCAGACCCATCGGCCATCAGTTTGCTCTGTGTCCGGCCTAATGCCGCTTACGCGTTGCAATTCTTCGGCCGATGACGGTCAGTTTGCTAATGCTATGGATCATTAGACACATCTGTTCACCGAATATTACGTGGATATGGTTCCGGTCATCTATGTTTAACTGATCACCGGCATTTAGTGACCACGCCATGTCTCATAGCCTACTCATTGGACCAAACGCAACTAGCGTACTTCTGTGGTTCAAATATATCTTCCGCTGTTATTCTATAACAAATGGGTGACCTAACAGCAAAGTACAGTACAGGAACATACAGTTAGTACACTACAAATGGACTTGTTATGCTGCAGTAAATACGACCTGTACACGAAGAGCGAGGACCTGCCGGACATCGAGGCGCTGTGGCCCTACTACGAGCGACTGATCGAGAAGCACGTTCCCGGCGAGTTGGACTGGTAAAGGATTATAGTCATTATATTTAATTAAATCAATGTTATTTTCTTTGACAATGTCTATTTATTATTCCTATTAAAACGCCTACTGTATAACGTACGTGACGCTGCGATCGACACAGAGCTTCCACTGGAGTAAAATCGTATACAAGCTTTCTCTCTCTATATTTTCTGTATGAAAAAACTGAGATGGCAATATGTTTTGTGCAAATGTTTTCAACTGTGTAAACCCACTGTAGTATACCGCTTCATTCATCATTATCAAGTTCATAGAATCCTATCTTGTACGTGGCGGATCTGCTAAAAAAACCAGATAGGATATATGGCCGCCACCACTAGGTCACAAATAAAAATCAAGTAATTATAGTAATAAGAAAAGACTAGCCTAGATGTATGAATGTAGAAGAAGCGAGAGAAGTGTGCCAGGACCAAATGTAAATCCGTTATCTCTGCCTACCCAGAGGGGCTACAGGCGTGAGCGCATATCTATCTATTTATTTAAGAAAAGACTGAGCAAATTGAAAATGTATTAAATTAGAATTATATGTAAATGTCAATAAGTTGTTATTGGTTGCCATGGTGACGGCATGAAGTTGGTGTCGCGCGTCGTAAAATTTCACTCTCATAATTTTTCCAAAACTCGCCAAAATGTAAAAATCTAACCGTACAGGTATAGTAGTAGTACAACATCTCCACTTCGAGCTGGTGTGCTATCATCCTATCTTGTATCGCTTAGATACGGTGGCTCATCAGTGACTCGCAGAAGTCCTGAAAATGGAATTGTGTTGGGGTTCCTAGATGAGTAATTTACGATAGAAGTTGAGTAGGGGACAAACAGAAACAAAAATATTTCCTTTTCATAACCATCCCCACCTCCGTTAAATCCTGTTACCCTTCTAAGAGGATCAGAATTAGGCCTTTAGCACTCGACAAACGAAACACTGTGTACTTCTGCTTCACGCTTGTCTTCTGTGAGGTCCTGGTCAGTCGTGCCCATTCGGACGTTTGTTGCGGGTTCTGCTTATTTATTTCGACTTGCTATAGTCTGTACAAGTACAATATGGCGACAGTGACATGCGAGGTGTAATGTAACTCCGACCGCGACAGGCACGTGGTGCGCGGGCAGTGGGGCCGTGTCTGTATTTATACGAATCTGTGCTCGCACGAGAGTCACGAGACGTTCGCTAATGACGGCATGCTGACGTGCTCCCAGTGTCATTGCCCAACAATTGCAACGAGTTACGTACCAAGATAGGTGTCGATTAAATCTAAAAAGAGGTTAGGCTTTACACTGCGTTGTGACTTACGGAAGCAAAAAGTTTTTCGCATTATAAATGAAAAAGCGTGGTGGGCGTAACTGTTCAGAAATATAGCATTTCGAATAGCAACCCCGTCTCGATTACTATTCAAGTATTTCTTAATTATTGAAATAATTCATAGGATGCAAAAGTTAGAGGTTATGTTGGAATTTTAGACTACAGTTCCTGGAAAGGCTGATGAATGGGAGATGAAATGCTTAAAGATACGCAGATAAGATCTCGGGTGAGGCTCGTACCCCATTGCGAATGCAAAGCGGCCGGCACCATGACGCACGGACCGCGGGTCTGTAGTTTCGTGGTGGTTATCTGCGGCGCGATAACATAACCCTGGGGTCCATTAGCGCGCACATTTAAGGCGCCGCCGCGACTCCCGCGCAGCAGTGCGTGTCGTACCCACAGCGAACACACCAAGGCATCATGAAAGTCAAACCGGTAAGTTTCTTTGTGGCTAGGAATCACATGATGTTCTCCTTGTAATTCTTTTAATTTATCTTTCAAGAATCTTTGGTGTTTTACTGGAATACCGAGGGAATGAGCGCAGCTATGCTACTAGAAATTTAAAAGAAGAGACCATAAAGGGACTAGGGCCCATTTGTCTATGAATGTAACCTTTTATTTACAATTTGTGTATTTCAAAATCTTATTAAACTCTCTTTTTGGTATTATAACGTTACACGCACTAAAAGTATTTAATTAGTTACTTAAATTGCCATTGTTTTTTTTTTAATATTTTTCTTTCAATCACTTAACTACATTACAAATATTTAAGTCACTTAACGAATGGTTCATTTTTGAGTTTTACATCATAAAGTAGAGCTATGTTGTCGAATTTAGCTGAATGTCATTGACTTTGTCGTCAAGGTCGTGCTGGTGGGATTCAGGTATCATAGGTACTTTATATAGATTTAAAATTAACTTTAATATTTTGTATAGTACTGAAAATTGATTATCGCAAGGTCTATAAATATCTATGCAACAATGAGACGGACACAGCGGTCACTCAACGAGCGGCCGCGGCGCACTTCCTCAGGAGTCGCGTACGGGCACACGAGAGACGACGGGACACTTAAGGCCGCTGCACACGTAGCGGGATATTACCCGAACAGAATGGGACGGGATGTTTTGGTAATACCGTTCAAGTGAAAACCGTATCTATTACTATCACGGTGCATATGCATTAAACTCCACGTCAGTATTTAAAAACCACGTTCCGTCCCAGTCCGTCCACGTCCCCGTCCCGTATGCAGCGACTTTAGGACGTCAACGACATCCTCAGGTGTGGCTTTAGAAGTTTCAACAAATCAGTGAAAAAACGTTGGTAGGGTCCGCAAAACAACGACACCTGTTGCACGAATAGGCGAGCAGGTGTGTACTACGACCTCAAAAAGACAGGCGTGAAGTTGACGAATTCAACATTTGGTCTGTTGAATCAGGTGCCGGAAGCCCAATTCCATCTTCCCCTTCCCATCATTTTTCAATAAGGGTACAATGGGAAGGTGAATATCAGTAGGAAAAGGCAATATTCCTTTTTCCACCCATCACCTCCTCTGTATGTAAGGTATGCCAACGCATCTGCGATTAATTTGATTTTATACTCGAGGACCCGTTTGCTCGTTTGCAACCTCGATTCGTAAAGAACAAACTACTAGAACTAAATTAGTAGCTACTAAAATTAGTAACAATTATAGTACATACATTATAGAACTGCAAAGTTTGAGTGACGATTGACACTGCAGAATATTGGTAGAACGAACGGCAGATGAACCGAATGATTTTAAAATGACAGCCACGTACAAGATCACGCAGCGTTGACAGACTTCCTCCAGGATCTAATGAGGTTTACACTAGGAATTTTATTCACGTTCGTTTTTCAAAATGAAAGTAATAAATAGATGTGTTGTTAAAGGAAAACTCCGTGGGCATGATCGACCCGTCGCTGCTGCTGCGGCCGGAGAAAGTGTACGACGACAAGCCGGTGTCGGCCTTCCGCGACTACTCCGTCGATGACGAGGACCCCATCAAGCAGCGCGTACGCAGGACATACTACACCATGCACACGCACACCACCGTCGACTTTGTCAAAGGTAAGTGTTGCCGGTGACTGCTGGAACTTCCGCGACTACTCCGTTTACGCCACAAAACTGCTAATTAGTAACCACTAACACACACTAACAGGCAAAATGGAGAAATGGTTAAAATTCGACCACTTCAAGTCGACGATAAAGGACGCCCTGATCAAGCTGAACGAGTTGGTGGACGAGTCCGACCCCGACACCGACCTGCCCAACATCGTGCACGCGTTCCAGACCGCGGAGCGCATCCGACAGGACCATCCCCACGACGACTGGTTTCACCTCACAGGACTCATACACGACTTGGGCAAGGTAGGCAATCAATCATTCTATTCAACTTCCACAGAATTATAGTCAAATTGTAGGCTTTACGTTTTTCCGTTGATTTAGACAAAACAGACGTTCGCATCTAAAAAAATAACGAGTTTCCGGAGGTTTTGCAAGGTTTCCTTGCGAAGGTCGGAGATCATTAAGGGAACTTGGCCTTTTGATACCGCGACACTGAATAGAAAACCGATTCGACCCATAGCTTCAACCTGCTTCTCAGAAAAATGAAAACTAATTAAGAGAAGAAAGATAAAGATTCAGATTTAAGAGAAAGTTATTTGAAATTGTCAACATCTGGGTACAAGGGTTTGGTTGAAGCTGTAATTGACTTGTTGTCCAGGTGATGGCGTTCTACGGGGAGCCGCAGTGGTGCGTGGTGGGCGACACGTTCCCCGTGGGCTGCAAGTGGGGCCCCAGCATCGTCTACGGCGACGACAGCTTCAAGGACAACCCCGACACATACAACCCCAAATACAAGTAAGATTTTGGTGTTAACATTTTTCTCTGCTTCTTGTACATTCTATATGGATGTCTTTGCATACAAATTGTCTTTTATAAATACGTCAGCAATCTTGTGTTTGTTTTCTGTAGATACTTCGGCAACAGCTGTCCATTCTTCCTTTACTTCATTTATCTTCTCGATATCTCCTGACCACGTTTACGTGTTGTCCGCAGCACGGAGTACGGCATGTACGAGCCCAACTGCGGCATCGAGCAGCTGATGATGTCGTGGGGCCACGACGAGTACCTGTACCGCGTGCTCGTGCATAACAAGTCCACGTTGCCCAAGGAGGCGCTATACATGATCAGGTCGCGACTACAAACAAAAACTCACGACAGTCACTCCCAAAATTAATGCTTCAATCATTTTTATTAAATTAAATACAAAGTAGAAGTAGACATGTTCTTGGCCTCGCATTGAGCTGACGCGGTTGGAACTATGATGATGAACTGGTATGATGGATTGTGGGATAGACACAACTTCTCGGTGTCTATGTCGCGGCGATCACAAGTTGCGTCCAGCGGCCCCCGCGGATGAAAAACTGTTTTAATACATATTTTTCTACTTCTAACTATTACTTACTCTTTGTTTATATTGTCTCTGAATTCAAATTTATAGTACTAATGTAGTTTTCGGTGTGCAGATACCACTCGTTCTACCCGTGGCACGCGGGCGGCGACTACAGCCACCTCATCACAGAGAAGGACGACTACATCAAGGAAGCCGTGCTCAAGTTTAAGTGAGTTTCATTAATTCTACTACGAAAATAAAACGTTACGTAGTAACTAGCCTGCATGATTATATTATACGACTAAATAGATATGTGAGGCACGCAGTGCGAGCGACACAGCTCAACTATTTTTATAATAATTTTGGTCGAACATTGACCGACATCGCCTATCGAAATTCTAACGTAAATCATGAAGTTAAAAGAGTTTTAACTGTACCTCACAGAGTCACTAGATGGCGCTGTCATCAGCGCCATCTAGTGACTCTGCTTAATTGATTAAGCTTACGTTTTTACTTCCTGCATTTTAATTACAAATGTGAATAAGCATTCACGTCGAGTCCTGGACGTCTCTCTAACTTCTGCATCCATACATCTACGCACACATTGAAACTAAACTATAATTTAGTTAATTCTCTAGTAGTAATAATATTGGTCAGATATACTGAGAAAAGATTTTCCTTCCTAATTTTTCGGAAAAGTTCGTATTTATCGTGCTCTCTCAAATAGCTTCAATACACATCTTTTGACATTTGACACTAAACAATAAAGTCCCATATTAAAGGCTATGGAAATGTCACTCATTTAATACAATAATTCATTGACAGTTCGAGTGTCATCGTGTTCCGATAAAGATACGAGTTTTCCCGAAGGAAAATAATTTCTCATTACATCTGTAGTTTCTTGTTATCTATTTTTAAATGTTTTTAAGTAACAAGTTTGTTTTTTCAGTCAATACGACTTGTACACGAAGAGCGCGGGCATACCCGACATCGAGGCGCTGTGGCCGTACTACGAGGGACTCATCGAGAAGTACGTTCCCGGATCGCTCGAGTGGTAGACAACAAGACGGCCGACCGTCCCACCACCATACTACATATCTAATGACCAACATCTAGCTGTCCTCTGATACCGCGATAAAACATTGACATGTTGTTTTCTCTCTAGAAAAAATGAGACAGCATGTTTTCAGTGCTGCCAATTCACGATGATATGACAAAATTGTAAATAGATGCGTTCATTATATGAATAACATTATCTATTCTTTTTATATTTTTCGTTTTAATTATGTTTAAGTATTTGTATATTTAAGAAATATATACTAATTAATACGTTTAATTTACTGAGTTTCTTGTTGAACCTTGTCGCTATATTAATTCAGACCTTAAACTTTATTTCCGATACTTTAAATTAATAATATGCTAATCTATATGGACTGCGTTGTTATCCATTAAAACAACTTGAGCACAACAAAAGAATATCAGACAATAATCTAGAAGTTCAAAGGATTACAAAGGTACTTTTGTCTGAATGATAGGAGGGTAATATTTTCGCAGATATGTATGTATGTCAAATGTATGTAAACGGCTTGACCGATTTTGAAGATCAGACACTTTTCCGATTTGAGGCTTTCCACAAAGGAACAACGGGTTTAATATGGTGAATTAATACTTATATTTTTTATTGTTTATATTTCTTGGCAGCTGATTAACAATAAGGTCCGATTACATGGTTCTCAGATAATTGTTAATCTGTTAAGGTCGAGGTGAACAGCTGATAGCGGGCACTTAGCAGACCAATAAGGGCATGTCTATCAATTTTTGCGTTTATTGATAAGTTTTCGCGCGTCGTGGGTATTTCGTTCGCGTAACGAGAGCGGCCGCGACCGCGACCGCCGCCGCCGCCGCGTGATAACCCCAACCCGGCTGATGCATAACAAATAACATTATGTAAAACATGTACGTTGTTTACATTCAGTTTCGATGTATAGTATTGATTTCATAATATATTGACCACGTAAACCCAAAGTTATCGTTGCGAAACGTTTTGTTTTCCTTAATAATTCCTAATTGGGATGGGCAACACATCTGCAACACATTTGCTTGTTGCGGATGTCTATGGGTAGCGTTCATTTAACATCCGGTGACCCGCTTGTTCGTTTGCCAAATCCTTAACAATATTTTAAAATTCAATTTAATTGGTAATTACACCATTACAGGTCATTACAATTACAATGCAAAAAACCAATCCTAAAAAAAGGATAAAAAATAAATTGGATAAAACGTCTTCTACGTAAGCAAATATAATTACAATTTTCTTAATTTAAAACTCTTCTACAGAATAAAAAGCGGTCCTAATTCATTCGTTTGTTGCCTGCCATTACAGTTCCTCTTCAAATACTCTTATTCAAGTCCATACATTCAAGAGACTTTAGACTCTTCGGTGCCCTGCAGCATTAGTGAAGGGTGTTCTAGACTACGTTCTGGTACATTCCATTATATCAGTGATTATGTAACCCGACTTCTTGTTGCAGAGTTGTCGCACGGTCTTTACGTGCTGAAATACTTTACGAGTTAGCTTTGGAAATAAAATACCTCGTGTATTATAAATCAGGAACTTTATTTAAGCTATATGTACAAAAATATCATCAGAAAATAGACAATGATTATTTTATAACAGCTTCAATAACCAGAGAATCAAAGCATGGCCGGCGTTCGCTGCGCGTTAGCGTGCGCGTGCGCGTCGACGTGCGCATACCAACGATATTAATGTACGTATACGACGCAGTCCACGCCTCACGCCCACGCAGCTCGAATAACATATTATCATTACATAACACTTTATCATTTATATAATAAGTAAAATGAACAATTTAAATACGTAGCCACATTGAATTCGAACAAAGTTAGTAAACAAATACAATACAAACTGTTCCGCGATACAATTTCAAGGCAGAGAATAAGGAGCAGTAGAGTCGTATCACACGTTTTCAATGAGGACCGGTTCATGACAGGGGGCGTCGCCGCGTGCTCTTCGAAACCGACGCCATCTTCAAACCTCACATGACAATCAACAAAATGAAAGAAAACCACCTAATTCCTTAAATAAACCCAAACATAACCACACATTGGGCGACATTACTCGACGTCCGGGTCGATTTGACTACATCGGACAATGGTAATAGAGCAGCAGCTCATGTGGGCCGGCGGACTGCTGCGGACACGCGGAGTCCACGTGGAGACACGAGGGGCAAAGTCGTCAATTATTACTTCGACTTCGAGTACGCAAGCTTCATGGAGATTATATATATATTTTAAAACGTATGCTTTGTTTTTTAAGCGATTCTTAATAGTTTATTAAATGTATATAATAAATTCGCGAACACAAGGCAATATCAATATAGCGAATAGCGAGGCCCTCTAGCGGACGTAAGGCGATCGTTTCTCACTTATCTAACAAAGGCTGTACGCTTGACTCTATGCAATGTTAGACCGTATACCGGCGCAATAAGGTCTAGAATCGACAACATACGCTAACCTATCAGTCTTAGTTAATAGAAACACCTCAATCCTCCATCAAACCCTCGCGCGGCGGTCGTGCCGGCGGAGCACGCGTCACCACACAAACTACCCACGGAATGTATCGATCCTACACTTTATAACCTTCATACAAGCAGCTCATACAGCTTCGCGCGAGGAGCGTTCGAGTAGGTACACGGACCTAGGTCTCGAAGTGCTTGTAGATGCTGGTGACGTAGGCCATCACCTGCTGCCAGTCGGGCCGCTCCTGCTGGATCATGTCTTGAATGTTCTGTGGATACAAAAACATGGATACTGAGAGAACAATCCCGAGCATTGTTCCGGAACGGATGTATTAAAATGGAGGGGATGAGCGCCGGATCATTCAGTAAGAAGTGGTTGTGTGTACCGACCAGCGTGGTGGGGATGCCGGCGGCCTCGGCGGCGGCGAACGCGAGCGCGAAGTTCCTGCGCTTGTCGTGCGGCGTCAGCTCGGCGTAGGGCACGCGCGCAGACCCCACGTACGAGTGAAGCAGCGCGCACAGCGCCAGCCCGTCGTTCCACGATGAGCTGGAAATCACCAAATACAAAGATCATTATAAGAACACCCACACATAGACAAGTCGGATTGAAAAAAGGTTCGTCGCCTTTAAGTCTACTTTGCTCGCAGTTGCTTGCACCAGGGACACTGGCACGTACAGCTCAGTGTCGAGGCCAGCAAAAAGGTGTGGATCCTTGTCTTCGTAATAATTTTTATGCAGTCTGCTGATTGCTTAAGTTTCAAAAAGTACCAAGTGTCTTCGACTTGAGCAGGGAATAAATTTGATAATCTAATTACAAAGTCAGAGATACAAGTGTTTGTTTTTTCCCAATGGTATCGTATGTACCTGAAGTTAGTGATGTCGATGTTGTTGTAGCCCATGGTCTTCTGCTGGCACCACTTGAGCAGCGCGTTGCGCTTCGAGCCGCCGTTCTTCACCTGCAGCGCGTTCAGTGGATCCTTGCGCTCACCTGCACCAAATACCATGTGTATAGAACAATTAACGTTAAAATAAATAAGTAAATTCAAAAAGCGAAACAAGAAGGTTGTCAGGGCTTACAGATGTCGCCGTAGCTGTTGCGTCGCACGAAGGACTCCATCGCCTTCTGCTGCAGGCTGGCCAGCGCGCGCTCTTCGTCCGGCACGTTGGTGTTGGCGGCCGCGCTCTCTGCAGCACCACGCCGTTAGCACGCGCAACACAACACGCCCCGCCCACAATCACACAGAGCTCCACCCACAAGCGCACACAGCTCCGCCCCGCCACCCGCTCGAGTGCGTGCCCACAGTTTTTATCGTTTAATCTAATATACAATAAGAAGCGATCGCACGCGGCGACGCTCCCTGATAGCGGTGGACACGCACCCGTCTGCTCAAAATTAACTCACATACATTTTATAATACTAGAGATAACAGAAGCTGCATTTAGATTTAGTATAGCGAAGAAACTATACCTAGTTCCATTGCCAGATATGATTGTTGTAAACAAACAAACGTCATTTATACTTTCGTGGGAAATGTTGTTATTTTGTGGCAATCGTGATATAAAGTGAAGTGAAATTGTGTAGTATGGATAGCTGATGTTATAAGGTCATATCAGAAAAGGTGGTTTTTCGTAAACATTTTAAAAAAATTCTAAATTTCAACGTAAAACTATTTGTTTACAAAAATCACATCTTGCTGTGAAAAAAGGTATACAAAAAAGTATGACATTTAGCGAACCTTCTAGAGTATAAAGAACGCAATGAAAAGAGTCCATGTGGGGGACCGAAAATATTCTGACAACAGACAAACTGAACCATTTTAAATATTTACAGGATACTAAGATATTGGTCTAAAAAAGCAGCTTGGTGAGAGCCCCGAGCCCTTCGGAGGAGCGCCCGCAATAGTTTAGTTAAAGCGGTGACAGCGCACTTTACACTATTCAAGCAATTGACTTGACAAAACACAATAGATTAGTTTTCATTGAACGGAGTACCGTATAACCTGAGGTGAATTAACTAAACAAAAATATTAGGAAATAAATATAGGAGCACTTCGAGGCGAACGTTTATTAATAGGGCGTCAGTACGAGATAAAACTAGTGGAACAGTTGGTAGTGCGACGTGACATGACAGGTTAGGTACTGGCACACAAGTAGTTAGGGTCAGCAGAGGGGGCCGCGCCCCGCGCCCTGCTCGCGCCGCCACGCTGCGAACATAACAACGGCGCCTTCTGACGAAATGACGTAAGGGGAGAGGGGATTTCGTACAAAGTATTCACGTACGTAATTTAAACTCAGAAGACATGAAAACGGACATGTTACGCACTACACTACAATGACATGCAGATCCCGATCTGACACAAGTTATATTACAAACATGCTGGTGGCTCATCCTAGGATATTATGGGAATTTCCAGTATTTCTAGCGGTCTAACACACTTCCCTCGCTTCCGTCACGTCCATCCATGAATGCTAGTACGCTGCGGACCCTCTCACAGTGTCAATTTATTATTTGCATCTTGAGAACTCGCCTCATTACTCCTTACTCATGATCTTAATGTGGACAAATCATCAGAACATACCTTACTGAACCTCCTCCGACCTCACCAGAATCACAATTATCTTTCAAGTCATTCATCGTAATTTTTTTATTCATAACAAATATTGTGTGTTGACAAAGTTATACATACATTGGGTAGTAATATAAGTATTTCAACGTTTAGCTAGGTGTTTGCATGCGCATGCGCGTTGTGGACCACGTACCTTGCGGTGGCGGCGTCGGGCGGTGCGCACGCGCCGGCGGCCGGGTCGACAGCGCGGGCGGCGACGCGGACCCGTTCCTGGTGCTCGCTGTCGACCCGCTTCCCGACCCTGCCCCCGCTCCCGTCTGACAACACACATGTGATCACTTGTAGTTATTCTGTTCTGGCTTCGATGAGACTAACTGATATAACGAATCAAATGCCTTTTAAATGAAACATGGATGTCCTGGACATCAATAAGCGTTGGTAAGCTATAGTGTTACCTGCAGGTAGGTGGCGGCGGCGGAGGAGGCGCGCGGCTCCTCGTCCGGCGAGGACTGCGCCCACTCCGCGCTGGCGGGCGCCTGCTTGGCCGCCTTGGCCGCGTTCTCGATGCTCTCTATGAGCGACTTCACCGACAGCCGCGAGTCCTGACGGCTCACGCCTGTGCAGTCACCACGTATAATAAATACCATGGAACTCTGTCCGTCTGTAGTAAGCATTAAGTAACGTCGCGTCTTTCATTACATATTGTCATCTCAGTTTTGTCAGAGGGAAAGAAAGAGATAACAACATGTTTATGTGAAGGTTTTAGGCAGCGCTAACACGGTTTTAGACGAACAAAAACTAACATTATAACTACCTCACTAATGCTTAGGTACACAAAAAATAAACAAATAAACGCTCACGCCCATAGCCCATAGGGGTACGCAGAGATCATGGATTACCATTTGCCGCGATCCTGGCACACCTCTCTCGCTTCTTCTACATTCATACATCTACGCATACATGCTCGTCGGTTATGGGTGCTCCTTATATCGCTATTTTTAGTAAGTCACTGATCTGATCGATATTCCTTGGGTATTTTTAATTTTGTATTTTCAATAGAAAATATGTAATCCGTTTACCGCGGCGGTGCGTGGCGGCGCTGGCCATGATGTCCTGCAGCGAGGCGCTGGTCAGCAGCGGGGCGGCGGCCGCGGCCGGCTCCTCCGCGCGCGCCGGCACCACTGCGACACGCACAACCCATGTTAACACACACTGCATGGCGCTAACACTACTGTTTTACAACATTCATATTTTACTATTATTGCTCTTGTTTTGAAGGTAAGTTGTTAATAGACCATTGCGATTTGTCCGGGAGAGGTGTTACAACAAACAAACAGGTGAACGATTACGTTACAATAAAATTTAGAGACAATTTTTTAAAACAACTAACCTCATTTAAAGTTAAAGGTACGGTAATTCGTACGGGGACATCCGGAGTCAACTTACATAAAGCTAGGGAATGCATAAACAATTAAGTTCATGTCCACATCAATTCAATATAGCGCCAGGGTGTCCGAACGAAACGTGAGCAAGCGAATGTACAGCCTCCACCACATACACCGTAAACTTTAAGCCGAACCCTTCCCTTTGTTTTACAAACATCCTCAACAACAAATATGAACACGATTATACAGAAATCATTCACGATGTACAATGCCAGGTTTGTTAGGGAATGAGGAGAGTTAAGCAAGGGCGAGCAGGTTGCGCGGCCGCCACCACCCCTCGCTGTTATTCACTCGGCGCACACGGACCGGCCGGGTCACACAAACAAGCCTGACTTACGTAGCGGTCTCGGCGGCGGGGGATCGTTCAGCGAGCGTATCGGGTGCGACAGGCGCTTGTGCTCCAGAGTCTTCCAGTGGTAGATCTTCGATTGTCGCGGCAGCGAGCCCGTCTCCTTCTGAGATCCCCGTCGAGCCTGAAGGGAGACCTTTTCGACCTCGCCCGGTTTAACACTCGCTAGTGGCGCTCCGCTCGACACGGTTCGTTCGAAGTCCTCAGAGACGGCGTTGTGTTTCTGTATCAAATCTTTCGCACTGGGAGATTTCGCCAGAGATATGATGGATTGCGTAATGTTCGCGATGCCCTCCGCGGTTTTTGTGTTTTCGTGTTTCGAGGATCGGCTCGGTTCTTGTCTCCTTGGTCTCTTCGGTTTTCTCGGAACTTTGAGTATATCTTCTCTTGCGACCGCGGGGAGATCGCCTGGAGCGAGCCGATTGGAGATCTTGTCGTCGTCGGCGATGTTGTTACCCGGGTCTTTGGGCGGCATTGGCTGGCCGATTTCCTCGTAATAATTCTCCTGTATTGACTCTCTTCGTTGGTCGACCGATAGCGCAGGATTGGCAACATCAGTTAGTGGCGGGACGTTGGATGCCTTCGCTCGTATTCTGCCAGGAACTATTGGAGCATTCTCTATCGGTTGATAATAATGGTTGTCGATTAACCATTCCGGTGTTTTTGATATTTTACTTATGTAGGTCTTTGGTGGATTTTTAGGCTTGGAGGATGATACGACGTTAAATGATTTGGTCTCTGTTAAATTTTCACTAGACGATTTCCATGAAAGAAATGGCAAATGTTTGGTTTTTATATTTTTTTGGTAAATTCCCTTTTTGCCCGGACTCTCCGGCGGCTTCAGTTCCAGTATCCTGTTACTACTTTTACGATCTGTCACAACTTGATCGATATCGTCATAGTACACCGTGCTCTTCGGCTCCGGCGTCTGCGGCGGCTTAAAGAAAACTGGTCGTATCAACACTGGGCTTATAATAATCGGCGAAGCTTTAGGATCTGGAATGTCGATGTTAGCGTTCACAATGTTAATGGGCGCTATAAACGTTTTGATATTATTTTTGACCATTCTACGACCATTCGATAAGAACGGCATATGATTCTGCGCGACTGAGATAGCTGGAGGTGGCGGAGGATTTGTGTCATTTAAACTATGAATTTTCAAGCGATAACTAACGTCTGCCGCCGGCAGCTCCCCACAGCTTGATTCATTAACATTTGAGGTATTTTCGGTACTTAAATTTTCATCGTTAGTATGTTTTAAAATTGAGGTAGATTTAGCATTTAAATTGTTCTCTTGTTCATTATTTTCGTCGACACATTTAGTATTGCTTTCATTTCGGGAAGGTTTTTCACTGGCAACACTACTAGATATATTTGCCTCAATTACTCGTTGCTCGGTGATTTCACTTTCATTGTTTTTGTCTGCTTTAGAAATGTCATCAACTGCGGAGGATTGTACTGTAGATACTTCATTTCTATTATTTCCTGTAATTCTATCTAAAGCCGCTTTAAAAGTCATCTTCAGTTCCTCGTTCACTTTCTTCAAGTCTTTTTGTAATTTCTCATCTAATATAAGTTCTGGTGCATCGTCGTCTACTGCTTCTATTGAAATATCTTTTTTATGACCTAATTCTTTATCAAGAGGACATAGATACGGAATTTTTGAATCAGCTTTGACTGCAGATTTCATGTTATTGTGTCCTTTTAAAAAAGTCGAGGAAAGCGGCGATTGATTCAAGCAATTGTTATTTCGCAGTTCTAAGATGTTATTGTTTTTTTCTACGGGAAGAAAAACACTGTCTGAACCTTCAGAACAAAGCGAAACGTCACTGAAATTATGACTCCCTAAAACCTCTATGCTAGTGGCTTCTTTTAAAATATCCTGAAATCTTTCGTTGGTGTTTATATTGTCCATGCTCAAAGACTTTGGCTTGCCTTTGTACAGCCTGGAAATACTACCGCTTGGACATGTCTTGGTTCTGGATGAGCTTATGTACGACACTGAATTAAAATCTACTTTGGGACGGGAGATGTCATAGCATTCTGTATCTAACGCGTCCTGTCTGCTAAGCTTTTGCTCGCAAAAGTCAATAGCATGTTGCCTCAACAACCCTTTGTTTTCAAGGGGAGGTAGGACGGCATCTGCTAATATTTTACGATCGCTGTTTACAAAATTATCAAACGATTCGTCGTTGTTACTGAGGTCGTCGTTCGTCTCGTCTATGGTTACGTTTTCAATGTCCAATTTGAAGGGACTAACTATGCCTCCATTGCGAGCCGGCTTTGCACTTGTGCCGTTCAGTTTAAAGAACGCTTGATCCACTATGCTGTCATCACTCGGCGGCGGGTCGGTGACGCTGTGCACTCTGCTCAGGTACCGAGTGCGTATGTTCCGGAATACGTCTTTGGAGGAGCTATCGCCGTGCGCCTCGCTGTTATCGGAGTCTTTGGAAAAGCTTTTCTCGTCGTCGGAGCAGTACCGATCGCTCTCCGACGACTCTGTTCTGTTAACACCTGCGTTGGTACATGAAATTATGATTAGACATGTCATTTTACAAATATGTACACGATACAATAGTTTTGTGTTAGCGGTGTGATCGTGACCGGATCTTAAGCACTAGATAATGTACAGTTAGTGCGGCGTGACAATGCGTTAATGCCTACACGAGTCAGATCAATATCTCACATGCAGCTTCAGAGACGGAGCCTGCGAACGAGTCCTTACTCACGCAGAAGTAAATTATAGCAAAATAGTAATCGTTAAGCTTACATAAATAAAAATAAACCCATCAAAACTCGTCATCAAATCTACAAATCCGTCCTACTAGAAGTCATGCAGCAATCGCATGAGCACCGCCCGCGAGGCGGGGGCGGGGCGGGCCTCACCTGGGCGCGCCTGCAGCTGGTCCTCCAGCGCGCGGATGCGGTCGCGGGCCACCTTGTTCTCCTGCACCAGCCGCTCCAGTTCGCGCTGCGCCTCCGTCTTGAAGTCGTTCGCGACGCGCACCGTCATCAGCAGGTCGCTTTGGAACTGTTGCCATTCCTCTTCCTTAAAAAAAATCAATCAGACTCTTAGTAAGAAGCTATCCATTTGGTATCACCTCCCCGTTAACTTGCAGGGGACGCTGTAGCACGTGGCAGACTCCATGCATTACTTGGGTGTCGGTAATTGTATATATGATTGCGTTGCACTCACGTCACGCTCCTTGTCGCGCAGCAGCTGCGCGTGGCGCGCGCGCACCTCCTGCAGCTGGCGCTCCAGGTCGGCGGCGCGCGCCTGTTCCTCGCTCACGCGGGACATCAGCGACAGCTTCTCGTCCGCCGTCATCTGCACCTGCAAGGCACCGCATCACCGCATACTATTAGATTAACATCATACAAAGTCGCAACCAGTACTGCGTTGACAACCATAATATGGAAATGAGATCATACAAAAGTGTACAAAAGTCTGAGATCCGGCACGTAAATTATTGTATATTTACTGCAGTAAATGTGCAATAATTTAATGCAGATATCTTTATTGAAATATGTAACTGTTTATCAAAATCACATACCTGTATCTGCAGCTCGGAGACGTTCTCCTGCAGCGAGACCACCTCGCCCTGCAGCGCCGCCTTCTCCTGGCGCTGCTGCTCCAGCTGGAACTCCAGCTCGGAGATGGTTGATTTGGCATTGTTGTTGGAAACCTACATCATCCAATATAATTGTAAAACATGCACTTCGTGGGCCGCCGTCAAGTATCTTGTCGTCTCATTCATGCGTTACCTTCGTTTTGGGACGAATCATACCATTGCGTCGTCGTGCAGCTTACGCGCGTCATCGCGCGCACGCTCCAGCTGTCGCTGCGCGTGCGCAAGCCGCTCGGAGAGAGCGTGCGCGCGCGCCGCCGCCGCGTCCGCCTCGCGCCGCGCCGCCGCCGATGCCGCCGCCTCCGCAGCCGCGACGCCCTCCGCCGCGCCCGCCAGCTTGGCCTTGGCGGCATCGAGCAGGCCCTCGAGCGTGGCGAGCTGGTGCTGACGCGCGGCGGCCAGGTCGCGCGCTGCGACCGCCTCCTGCTCCCAATGAGACCGGCTCGACTCAGCGCGCTCCAGTGACGCCTCCACTATTCTGCCGACACGCGCAAAATAGAACATTATGTCCAAAACTATGACCGACCACATTTGATACATCGACCATAAATAACAAACTTATTTACTGTTTAAAAAGTATCTGGCGGTGTACTTTTAAGTATCAATCGCGGAAGGTAACCAAAAAAATCATTATTAAGCTAACCGAATACGTTCAGAGAGCGTCTCGTTTTCTTTGGTCTTCTCGTCCAGCGCAGACCTCACGGCGTTCAGCTCCGTCTCCAGCTGCTCCTGCTTGCTCATGAGTAGACGGCGTTCCTCTTGAGCCGTCTGCAACATTACCATTGTTTATATACCATTAGTTATTGCATCATTGTCTCCTAAATACTGTATTAATTGTTTCGGAACTGTTTAGTTTGACTAAGATTTATGTAGAGAGTATTTTATAATATACGGGTATAGAAAAATGTAGACGGGCTTACCTTGAGCACGGCGAAGAGCTGCTGGCCGGGGTCGCCGGCGGCCAGCTCGTCCGGCTCCACGCCCTCGCGCAGCAGCAGCTCCTGCAGCGTGTCCACCTGACAACCACCGTACCCACGTTCATTATTTACTTTATTCATAACAAACTCTGAACACAACTCATATATTATTAGAACGGGGTTCTTTATCGCAAGTTATGCGTTTGCTAGCGACTGGAGCGACGACTAGACCAATTGTTACGCAATACAAAACTCCACCAAAAATCAGTTCAGATGGGTTAACTAATTGAAGATAGAAAGCCAAAGCTAATAAACCAAGCTAATCGACCACGCGGCGATGTCATCCGTGTCGCCGGCGGTACCTAGACAGCCGAAACAAACAGTTGACTCGCAGATGTTTTGCCAGATTTGCGCTGGACAGGACGGACGAGGGACACACCTCCGTGTGTTCTGTCCGCAGTCTGAGAGTATTCACGGGTAGAACTAAAAGGTACCTTGGTCCTGCTGTCCTCGAGCTTCTCGGTCTGGCGGCAGAGCGACTCGAGCAAGACCTGCTTCTCGTCGGCCAGCCGCTCGTTGTCGGCGTGCGCGTCCGCCAGCTGCGTCTGCAGGTCGGTCAGCTCCGCCAGCGTCGCCTGCAGCTCCTCGCTCGTGCTGCACCAACATTACGCTGTACTTATCAATATGCCCTTATCGTAGAAATATTTAATGCACGTGGTAAGGTGAATACAACACGAATGTCTTTCATACACGAGACCAATTGTTTGAATACTTGTTTACAAGCTCACTGAATGCGCCTAGCCTAATGATAGACCGCGGAAACGGCAATTACTAGCCGCTCAGCATTTACTGTAAAATGTAATCAATTGCCCGGCGATGTAACACGGTAGACATAGAGAAGGAGCCCGCGTCTACAATGAAATGCTAAAGCTGCAAACACTCCAATGCGACTGGACACAAAAGTGTGGTGCGTACCTCCCGCTGCCGCGACATGATCTGCTGCACTCCGCGACAGGTCATAGAGCCAGAAATAACATCAACTCCACAATATACAAGTTATATAAAAAAACAATAAAAAGTCATTGCGGTATGAAGGTGTGGTATCGACCTGTAGTGGTGCTCCTCCATCTGCAGGATGCGGTCCTGTAGGCAGGCCACCGACACCTCGCTCAGCGATGACGTCGAGTGCTTGTCCCACTCCAGCGTGCTCGCCTCGCCGCCCTCGCCCTCACCCTCACCCTGCAACGCACCACACACACACACACACCCCTTTTAAATAATTATAATTATGAAGTTTTGTGAAATCTGTTTATCTTAAATTAACGGGGTCCAAGCGGTTGAATTGTTGATTAATGTAAGACAAATCAGAAATACGTACGTTGTGCGCGAGCGCGATGGAGGCCGGCGCGGAGGAGTGCATGCGGCGCGGCGCCGGCGCCAGCAGCAGCTGCCGCTTCTCGCTGTCGGAGAGCGGCGAGTGCGCCACGCCACGCAGCCGCGCCCGCAGCGCGCCGTTCTCGTCAGCCAGCCGCTCCATGGCCGCCTCCCGCTCCACCTCCTCGGCACGCAGCCGGTCCAGCTCGGCGCGCTGGCGGTCGGCGTCGGCGACGCGCTGCACCAGCTCGTCGAGTCGCGCCTGCAGCCGCGCGCGCTCCGCCCCGACGGCCGCCACCTCTTGCCGAAGCGCCGCCAGCTCGTCCTCGTCGGCCGCCACGCCCGCCTCGCGCTCCGACCCCACAGACACCTGGCGCCACAAAACAGACATTAATATAATGTACAGACAATATTCATGCGTAATATTATGCAGTATAAAATAGGGGAACACTGAGGGAATAAAGATTTTCAATTTTTTTTACGTTCATTTTAACCAATTAAATTCTTAATTCTTCGGTTTATATATATCTTAACATTATATTATTAACTGGGCCGTATAGACCATCGTCCCTAAAAAGCACAAGATAGGGTACGTATTTGTTAAACAATATTAAAATGGAGTAAGTACCTCGGAGGGTATCCTGGGGCCAAGGTCGAGATCGTGGAAAGCGTGCATGTGGTCCGGGTCGAGCGTGACGGGCAGGCTGACGCACTCCTGCGACCCCAGCTCCTCGGCACTATCGTACTCCTTCAGAGGCCCATCGCGGTACTCCAGCGCCTCCCTCAGCTCCGGGTCCTCGAGCACCGCATTGTTGTTGCCTAGGTCCTTCTTCTTGTGCGCCTTGTGCAACTTCTCCTTGGAGCCGAATATCTTTAAAGTCTTCTCCCGGGACGGCGCGACCTTGTGGTGCTTGGAGTCGAGGCTGGACACTGAGGGCGCGCCCTTGAGCGCGGGCTCTTGCTTGCCCTGTTGCCCTCTACGGAACAACGATTTGAATTTCATCATCTTGCTCTATTGCATGCTCGCTTCGTATCACTGATCATTAGTGTTCGTCTGTGGCATGGCTGTCAGCCGGTCGCTGCGCGCGGCGAGTGATCGGAATTAATTACGTATTGTTCACTGTGCGTAGCCGCGCGACCAACTTCAACGGACGCATGCGACGCTTAATTGGAACACTATTGAAATAGGGTCATTAACCGTATAACAACCTATGGCCCTAATCATAGAGACCTATTCGGAAGTGTTACACAGATATATTAGTTTGATATGTAAATTTAGCTGTGCTGTGCTGAAATGCTTGAATTACAAAATGTCCTAAGCGTCTACGAATAACGCCAATTGCCAAGATATTAACTACGTGACGGAAACGTATTTTGAAGACCAGCCCCCCGCCCCCCACCCCCCCAAATAACAGTAACACAATGATCGAAGCGAGAGCTCGTCGTCGCGAATGCGTCACGGCAGTCACAGCCGGCGGAAGCGCAGCGCCCTCCAGCTGACGCGGAGTATTGTCCCGGTGACGTCACGTTACACACGTCATTATTATTGTCATTTGTATAAATACCACAGAGGTTTGTAGTCACAACAATAACATGAAAGAACAATTACGCTGTGTGTCGGCAAAGGACTCCTTAGTGTAATGATAATTCAAACATAAATAAAAAAGAGAAAGTTCTAAGAAAATTTAATATTTTATTCGTACTTTTAAATTTAAAACATAAATTTAACATTGCAGTGGCTCGTGAGGAAACGCGTTCATTGTTTATACGTGGGGGCAGGTATGTGCGTGACGAGCGACGGAAACATCAGCACAAGATGGCGGTCATGATTTTTACAAGCGGTTCTAATTCACACATAAGCTGCGTACGAAGTCTATATGTGTCAATTTGTTAATTGTAAGTTCGATATGGCAACCTCGCATTTTGACGTTTCGAGTTACGAAACACGTGGGAGCATTAATCATTTATTTTTTTATTTAATCGCTCACTCAACTCACACTCAAAATGCATCTTTTATACATTACTTTGTGTTACGTGCTGATATACTTTCAGTGCATATTCTGCAAATCGATTATTTTTATTTGAAACGAAACGTAAGGCAAATGTCAAAGAAATAAATAATCTGTCAAATAACTATAACCACCCAATAACATCCTTAGCTGACGGATCATCCGACCTGTAATTTATTTATTATATTATACTTGATGACTTTATTCGCCATATAAGTTACAAGTAGCTAATTCAGGAGTATAGTTGGACATTGTGAAACTGTTTCCTAAGAGTAATATCTAAGTACGAGTTTTGTTTTGTAATTAGCTAGGTTCGCTCATAATACAATCGCTGTAAAGTGTAGCAAGGTAGATAAGTGTAAAGTTATTAATTACCAACAACCATGAGAAAACAATAACATATTTGTGCGAGGCGCCAGAGCGCTCGTTGGACACAACAATCAACTATTGTTCTTCCAGATCTTCCCACGCGGTCGCATCGTCTCGACACGCACGCACCGCCCTTGCGACGGAGCCACAATGTCCCCAATTAACATTTTATAGTAGAGGGCTACAGTTGCCTTAAAGAGGCGTCTACCAGTGACGAGGTAGTCAAGTCTGACTTGCATCCCCTTGCCATCTCCCACTGCGGGAGCCTCGTCTTCGGCAGTCACAGCGTACACATATCATTTCCTGTGTAGCACGTGATTAAATAAATCCATATCTAGCAATTAATTATAATTTAAATAATTTATTTATCTACGCAAAAAAAAATGGGCGTCAGTGTTTATCATAACTGGATATCGCTTCAATAATCTCGCATACCAGGCCGTTTGACTACCAAATTAGTTGATAAAATGAGCTATGTGCCATATATCGGGTAGGGATACATTGGCTGGTCTTTTTCCCTGTCACGCACCACCAACTGCGCCGGCTACCCCGTCCCCAACTACACGCAAAAACAAAAAGGTATTTGAAAAAATATTCAAAATATTTGCACCAATAGAAACCAACCTATTTGAAATCAATTTTGCCCGACTAACTGTAGCCGCTTGATAGATTTAAAAAAAGTTAGTTAAGATATGTATGTTATACTCATAAGAAATCAAAATTTAAAATTAAATCTGATCATGGATACATAAAACTGGTCCGTCCGGTCCGTCAGTCAGTTAACAAAAGCATGTACAAGTTTATTAATTGATAGGGCGTCGAGATAATGTCGAAGTAAGCTCCCCACCGCATGCCGCTTGTCTCCACACACCCCGGGCGCCACTCACATGATCATAATAATTTTTGCGCGTTACTAGGTACGAACCAGTTCGAGCAGGATCGAGGACTTGACATCCCATCTCCAATCGATTTAAATTTAACGGTTATATTCTTATGTTTGCAATAATTTATAGTTATATATACAAAACGATGTCCGATCAATATGTTTATAGGAAATAAAAGCTCAGCAAAAAAATAAATAACGATTCACGAAACAACTAGGCTAAGCTAATTTGGATACCCCCTGTCCTGGTCTAGCAGCACAGACTGTGACGACACAAGCCAAAGGTCCTACAGCCAGATAAGATGAGCATTGTACAAACATTTTGCATGTTTGTTATACTTACACAATGCTAAATATCTAATGCAATAATAGCGAGAAACGTGCACGCTGCGCGCATTTAAAATCGGTACAATTTCATTTTCATTCAGAAGTGAGATTATTCCACAATTGGTTACAAGCGAGACTCTGCGCACGCGATAACACGTTGTACACAGTAGCAACAGGGTTGAGAATCGCGCGTGTGCGCCGCGCGTGTGGACGGGGCGATACGTGAGAAAGGTCCAAATAAAGGCCATGACCGGTGAGAACAGACGACACATTTATATGCAGTTTCGCTTTCACGCCGCACGATAATGGCCAAATCGCTCGGAAGTGTTACCGAATGAAAAGTGGACATATGCCGCCCGAGCTGACCAATACGACACGGCGTGACCACGTATTACATGGTAACATAAGAGATCTTTTGGAATTCATCTGTCAGATCGTTAAATAACCAAGGTCGCACGTTGGTCGATCTGTGAGCTGTGAGGTGTGAGCTGTGAGAGACGTCCGCTTGTAATGATCTCTTTTTTATATAACAAGCGATCAAGGTCATATCGCAAACTTTTTACTTATAATAACAACATTACAAGCGTTAAAAAATGTTTATTCTGATGCCTCCCGCAAGTTGGGAGTCAGTAAATTAATAAAACACAATCCAACAAATTCCTTTCCTTATTTTGGGAAAGTACAATACAACAGAGACGATAGAAGGCGGCAGGAGCGAGGGGTCAGCGGGCGGGGAGGGGAAGACATTTTTCAATTTGTTGCGCGGGAAACTGCACTCGTGGACAAAGATGGCGGCAGACCTAAGCGTGACGAATCTGTACCATAAGGCCGTATTTTAAACTATAATGAAAATGTAGTAATTTTATATGTTACATACTAGTGACTTGCCTCGGCTTCGCTCTCGGGTACCACTAATTACGTTAATCCGATCGCTACCAAACACAGGAATGTGCCAATCTGGACAATTCCTGAACTGAACTTTTCATAGAAATCGGTCCGTTTCGGAGTCTATAGGTCTATAGGGAACATACATACTTCGCTTTAGATATACTATTTTTTTTTTAAAATATCCGATGTTACTTCTAGTAGCTCCAAGAATGTGTACAAAGTTTCATGTTGATCGGTTGAGTAGTTTTTGCGTTAAAATGTAACAAACAAACTTACATTCACATTTATAATATTAGTAGGGATTAATATACTTTTTTTATAAGGACTTTACTTTGTGTAATTTATTTCATCACCACTGTTCTAAGAACATCGTGCGGAAACCGGCATGTCTTAGAACCACCAAATTCGAAGACATATGACATCCGCCAACCCGCAGTGAGTCAGCGTGGTGGATTACAGACCCTTCCCTATACCGGAGAGGAGGCCTGTGTCCCTGCAGCGGGAACATTCTAGAAAAGGCTTATTTATTATTATTATATACTTTTTTAAAATATAAATAAGCTGGGAGTTGGTTTGAATGCGCTAAAACCAATCGGAATTGTTAAAAACTTTTTACACAGCCCAATTTACATTGAAATATATAGGCTATTTAACATCACGCTATGACCGTTGGTACTGAGCAGAAATAACAATAACACTACGCAATAAATATGTAATTATGTCGACGATTTGTACCGAGAGATTAAAATATTTAAATCTTGGATATAACATGTTTTAATTCAATTTATAATAAAAATAAAGCTTCATACAACAAATACGACAAGGATGAATGAAGAGAGAGTAACGAAACAAATTTATGTTGCAAAAGTGAGTGGCAGCGTTGGCAGGACCGCCAAGGAGAACTTATATCAACCAGATTAGTGACTTACTAAAGAAGGGCGAAATAAGGAGTACCCGTAACCGACGAGCTTGTATGTGTAGATGTATGGATGTAGAAGCGAAAGAGGTGTGCCAGGATCGCGCCAAATGAAAATCCATTATCTCTGCCTACCCCTCTCATATTTATTTTATTTTTTAAATACCACAAGAACCTATAAAATGACCGATATACTATTGAAAGTAAAACAATGCTTATCCGGAATATTTAAAGGTCCATCCAGGCTTCCGACAAGATACAGGAATAGAAAAATATTTGGTATCTGTTAACAACACGACTACGAAGCGATGCGAGAAGAGTGCCGTAGTGTACGGTGTTGGACGGACCTTGGAACACACTTGACCAAACAAGTAAATAGCCGAGCGGGTACAAGCTGTGTTTTTTTAGAATCGTTATTTTAAAATTATATTAGTTTTTTTTAATATATTTTCTATTTTAGAATTTCTATTCCTAAGTAAAGTTGTACAAAATGATTTCTTATATTTACGCGAATACTACACATTTAAATAAAACTAATTTTACGTATTTTATCGCGTTTATTTTACGGTTTTTTGTTCCCAATAAGTACTTTACAGGACCATGGTCCCGGGGACGTCCCAAGGTCGAAGTTCCCTTCCCATTTTCGATTATTATTTGTGGTCCGAACTATGCAGAATGAGCTCACTGTAGCTTGCGATCCTGCAGTTGTATGTTTGGTTTAATTTTATTAATCGCGGGATCCCAAGCTGATGGTAGTACCCAGCCATCTTTTCTATTGAAATTAGGATGTTTTTCAATTTCTCGCGTCTCATCCTGGGTTAAAGCTGGAAGCTGTGTTCTTTTGCGAGGACTTGTGGTTTATCAAATATTATATAATGGCGGGGCCGTTTAAACCATGATCTTAAAAGTCTGCAGTCTGTGATCATGAAAAAATTTGTTTTATTGCAAGCTTGTACAATTTTTACTTCAGTAACACGTAATATGCAAACCAAGAAACTAGTTCGAAGTAGATTCTATTCTGGAGTTATTAATTCAATCAATTTACGCAAGAATGTTGCACGCAGGGCACGTGACAGCGTGGCATGCATACATAGCGAGCCCGCTGTTGCCACCTGCGTGCCATGCAGCCACGTCCATCTAGCGCCAGCAAACCGCCTCGCGCGAGGTGGACAAAAACTCAGTAAACATATACTTTGTTTCAAATCAAGATAGCATTTTAGTAAACAAACAAACGTTATGGCGGCCATTACACTTTTTATATTTTAATCGTAATTTTTTTTTATTTATGAGAAGGGGCAAACGAGCGGCGGGAACACCCAGGTGATCAACGACGCCCATGGACACCCGCAACACCAGAGGAACTGCAGATGCGTTGCCGGCCTTTAAGAAATAGATTTAAGCCTTTAAAAAAAGAGGTATTATGGAAATCGTGAGACAAAATGAAGTAAAATTGGATGATGTATTGAATGAGAGGAATGATGTAATGAATAAGAGGGATGATGTAATGAATGAGAGGCTAAGGTAATGTGAGACTATTTTTTTAATTATAATTGGTGTAATTATTATAAACGAAAGCTGTTTACGAAAATTCTATCGCGATGTGAAATTGCAAGTCTAGAATATTCCATCAGAAGCGTCTTCTAGATGCAATTTCACCATGGTCGTTTGAAATATGCATATTATTATTATAATTCAAAACAACGCTATCAGATATGAAGTCAGCTAGATAATAATTGATACACGTACACACATCCGCTGCGCTGTATCGTTGATTTGTGTCAATCATTGTACAATCACATCTCTGCCCCAGCAATCAGTTCATAAAGCGCTTGTCACCCCTACGGCCACCTTCAACACACGCGTCGACTTAGACAAATAACTAAACATTTTATTATACTACAAGCCGTTGGCCGCGGCTTCGCTCGAATTCATTTCTTATTTACCGCGCTGCAATTTTTTGTAAGATCATTCGAATGTAACCACGGCAAACCTCGGGATAAAAGGTAAGTACCCCCATGTCACCAGTACCTGCGGAAATGTGTGTGCAAAAGTTTATTATGATCGGTAAAGTAGTAATAGCGTTAGATCGTATCAAACGAACAAACAAACATTCGCATTTATAACGTTAAAAGTGATAGTAACGGATTATCACTTACGAGGCCGACTCACGATTCTTTCACCTGAAGGTACAGCTCGCAAGCCGTCAGCACCCTTAGAATGTGCAAATGCAAATACAACAGATGACAAATCGAGAACTTTGGAAACAACTAATATTCCTACTAATTTAATAAATGTGAATTTGTAACAAATACTGCAAACGAATACGGATGGCGCTGACCGCTATAGTATTGTAGTCCAATAATTTCAATAAGATTATATAGATGGCGCCACTTGCATCCTGACACGCGGTGTGGAGTTCCGCACGGCTTTGGTTTAAGTTAATAGTTAAGTTAATAGTTTTAAGGAACATTCTACATCAGAGAGTTTTGTATTAGCTTGCTGAATTGTGACTAATATATAATTAAGATAGGTACTATTGTATGAGACTGAGTTAGGCTGCTTGTGCTAAGTGACGGCCTAATCTTAGTAGATAACCGCTTGCTGGTTTATGACGGTTATTATTCTACTCACTTCAATAAATACCTTTGTCGCCTAACTAGTGTGGTTACTAGGCCAATTTGGCTTACACAAACACCCCTGCCCGACAATCTGGCGACCAACGTGGGGCAAGTCGAATCTGCCGAGGTATTATACCACGAGGTCAGGGCGACAAATAACAACTTGCACTAAGATGGCTCTCTCTCCTGAGCAATTTCAACAGCTGCTCCAACATAATCACCAGCAACAGCTGATTATCGCGCTCACACAGAGAAAGGGAGGTAACATGACCAAGTGCAAAACTCATTTCAATGGGGAAAAACAGACTGAAGCTGTCGAGTCATTTTTATCTGCACTTCGCCTCTTCAAAGACCTCGAAGGCATCGAAGATACTGAGCTACTCCAAGGTCTTCCCCTTGTACTGCACAATGAAGCTGGTATCGGGTGGCAAGGAGTCAAGAATGAAATAAAAACTGTCACGGATTTTGAAGCTCAGCTAAGAAGCAAGTTTGCGCCCATGAAGCTTGCACACGTTCTTTACCAGGAGCTGACTACTATTAAACAGGAAGTGAGTGAATCTACCGAAGATTTTATAACCAAGAAGAGGATGTAATTCTCGTTTCTTCCCGAGCCCAAACATCCCGAGAAACAGCAGCTTGATATGATATATCATTTGCTTCGCCTTGAGATAAGGGATAAGGCTCCACGCATTTCTTTTACTACGTACGATCAATTAATCGAGACTTCGCGCGATATAGAACTGGTACTTATGGAAAGGAAGTCGAAAATTAGTAACATGTTTCCCCTTTGTACCGCGAAGCCGAAAACCAAAGTACGATGTGACTTTTGTAAGTCAGGCCCAAGTTCCATCGCCCAGATTCTCATGTTACGGCTGCGGCGCGCCAGAGTTGTGCATACTAACTGCCCGACAATCTGGCGACCAACGAGGGCAAGTCGAATCTACCGAGGTATACCACGAGGTAAGGACGACAAATAACAACTGCCACTTGGACATGGTCTACGGAACAGCAGAAAGCCTACGAAGAACTTAAGCAAAGACTTACGACTGTACCGATTTTGCGACAGGCCGATGAGACCAAGCCTTTCATTATTAAAACTGACGCCAGCAGCTATGCTTCGGGAGCTGTTCTGATCCAGGGGGAGGGTGAACGGTGAATGAACACCCAGTAGAATACTCAAGCAAAGCTTCTAAAGGCTACAGCGGGAAGTTTACTCCCCGACGAGATGCCCCATATATAGTAGTGCCCCATAGTGGAACAACATAGTCCTGCCTCGTATAAACTTGCAAACGCAGACGATCCCAAATCCGTGACTGGTATATACCGGATATGATCGGACAGAACAGAGCCGAATGAAAATGAAATTTATTAACCTCTGGCGATACGATGCTATAAGTTGCGCTCTCGATGTGCTACCGGTACAAAGCACTTCCAGTAATTCTAGCGCTGTGGAGCGAAAGTACCTTAAGCTAAAAATCCGACTTAAAGATAAAATTGAACACGACCAAAAGTCACAGAATAAGAAGATTTGATGAAGATATCACTATGTCGACATAAAACAACAGCAGCCCGTACGATTTACATCATCATTGAACCATTGTTAAGGCGCTATTGTGTATTCTGGTATAGTTGGAAACAAAACCCTTAGAACATCGTAACAGTGTTGATTGTTGACGGAACAATTTATAATCACCTTTTTAAGAAATTATTTTATATTTAAGTGTTATTTTACTAGATGTCCAAAAATTGTGTGAAAAATATTAAAAATTAACGACAATTTCATCTAACAAATAAAGGAAAATAAAAAAAAACAGCTAATATCTGCATCTGGTTTAAATTGGTTATGAATTCGGAATAAGGCTCTCTCTTGGCAGGCACGGGGGATTTTTACAAAAAAAAAAACAATTTATTTTAACCCGTTGTAGTATATGTTTGGTGTACATTTAATAATAAATAATTCATGAGACCCGTAAGCCTCTTCCGGTGCGGTGGCACTTATAAATACACATTTAAGCGATTTGTGATGGCAGTATTCTGATCAGGCGACCGTCAAGCTTTCTACGTGCGGCGGCGCACTGACGCAACGGAACATTGACGGAATTCCGTTCCTAAATTGTAACTTGACAGTTTTTGACGACAGGACATAGCCGAAGGTCCAAACAGTACCAGACGCGCCACTACTAGGGTCAATGACCGCAATAAATCGACATTTTTTTTTTTTAGGGCGCTAATCGGACGGGGCTGACAGTTGACAATCGACGGAATGTCCCGGAGTCCAGTTTTAAAAACAGATACTGGATATCTGAACCGATTTCTGGATGTGTTCACCAGTGAGAGTGAGATATAAACAGAGCCAGTTGTAGGTAGTGCGTTTTGAAATTGCAAGGTATTGTTTATTGTTGCAGATTAAAGGCGATCGTAACAGATATAACCGTGGGTTTACACTGCCGACACAATGACATAACACATGTCGTCATCTAAGTTCTTTCCGAGAGATAGCTTGTATCGCAATACGTGAAAATTTTGTAAGAAAATAGTAAATTACGAACTAAAAAATCATTACAAAGTTGTGTTCTCAATAACAATATATTGATACTAAAATAACTTGTGATATGAAACAAACAAAAAAATAATTAGGACATACTTATATAGTTAATATTTTTGGTGGGTTACAATGAGCTGCTTATTTGTCGGATGAACCGCAAACCGGCGCGGCTCGGGTTACCAGGGGCAGTGAGGTGCGGTGAGGTGCGGGGCGGGGCGGTGTGGTGCAGGCGGAAGGGGGGACTATCACGTTTAACTTACCAAGATGCACTAACTTAGAGATCTAGTATCTTGAAACGAATTTAAGAATAGTCATAGAAGATATTTTATTGGGTATTAACTATGTTTAAATGAAATGCAGTTTCGCTATGCACTTGGAATATGTTCAAGTAGAAAAAACCGATAGTTGTGTAATGGTTACAGTCTCGTATCCTATTTCAAGGTCTTTAGAACTTACTTAAAAATAGTTTGATTTAAAATTTAATTAGTACAATACAATCGGATGTCAATAACATAATAATAATGAGGCCTCAATTAACGCGCCGAAGGCGACGGCGACGTGACTCAGAACGCGATAACGCTAAGAACACATCGCGTCTGCAAAAATAAGTTTTGTTATTTGTACTTAAAGCAATATACAACAAAAATAACTTTCCGTTTGAACGTTATAAGGCTTACTGTGTGTTCCGATACATTTCTACTTCAATGTTAATATGTCTGGAGACACTATCCACTACCCACATCCTTCTGCCCCATTCCCTGTCTTCCAGCACCGCCAGTAGTGCTACGTGCTTGTCTTTAGACAATAGACACTTGGGTAATGAGTTTTTATAACTACTGCAAAGTATCGGAAGTACAGGACTTCAAGAAGAAAATGTCCTAGCGAAAGTTTATGATCACATTGGGCAATGGTTAAGCCGATAATATATTATTTAAATACCTACGTCACAATGCTAACCTCCGCCATTCGGAGGCACCTTAAGAAGTAAAATTATATAGCCATCTGTTGTAGGTTAATATTGGCGCAGGTGTATTATTGTCAAACGTCGCAATACTGCACGCCAATAGGAATACATTCGCAAAGAATTTAAGAAGCCCACTGTGAAATTAGAAATTAACATATTTTCAATCCAAAATAAAACAAGGGAATTCTAGCCAGCATCAACACAATAGTAGGGAAATTCTCTACATGAGGACAAAAATACTAAGGAATAATTAATTTCAGGAAGACCGAGATAGATACTTTACTTAGATTGCTGGTAACTAACTAAGATAATAATATCATCAATAATTTGTACAGATACAGCTGTCACGAGACTGCGATTGGCAACCGGCAACGTTACATGTTTATAAACAAACACCCACTCCAACAAACATGAATACAGCGATATGACAAACATACACTATTTAATCGGGCAAAGCTAAGTGTCTGCACATTTCTACTGACGATACGTCCAGACTTTGTTACTTACTACCCATACAGAAATAACAGCATAAGGAAAAAACATATAGTAATCTGGTCGAAATAATGTTTCTGTGCCTAACAGGGCATTTAAAATATTATCCACTGTCATTCATTATAGATAAAAGTGTTATTTATTAAAATGTTGCCATGCGAGCGCCCGGGGTCCGTTAGTACAGAATTTAAATTAACGATATCCCTTTCACTTCTACTTTGAAAAATTGTACCGATAAATTTGATTTGTGTGAACGAGATTCCCTTCATTTCGAGTTATTTTAAATCCGTTCAATATTACGAAATAAGCGCGCATAACTTTGTGACCGTTACATTCCTGGACCTCCGACCGATCGTTTAGTAGCTACTTTCTGACACAAGTGGCCTGTCAGACGATACACTACTCGGTAGACGCACTAGTATCTACTGTTTACTTATTGTCCTAACAATATTTATTTGCATTAACTAACGCGTTTCACAAAAGTGTAATGATGAACTTTACACAAATTTTAATTCTTTCTTATGAAGGAAATAAAGACACCTAGATGTTGATTCCGATAGTAAGTGAGCGAAGCTATACGCTAGAATAAAGAAAGCAAGGCAATACGAAGATACACTGCACAAGTGAACTGTTGTCACAGGCCACATCTGCCCGCAGCGAACCGCGACGCCGCGTCTCACTGGCAAACATCAATTCCGACCATTGCCACGTCACCTTTGCACTAATTTACACAAACAACACCCACCATTACCGAATTATCACAACTTTTTACGTTACAAAAGCAACAAAGTTCGAAATTAAAAGCACCGGCCCGAGCACGTCTGACGACCGCGCGGAACAAACTCGGTTAACGTTTTAAAATCCCATCGGCGCGGCGGCCGGCATGCAACATGCAACGGCCACGGTGCGGAGGCTCACTCTATTCGTTTATAATCCGACCGATTGCAAGACAGTCGTCCGGCGCCGGCGGGCAACGATTTAAACTATCATTAAAGTTTAGTAGTATCGTATTACTGGAACACGTTCTGTAGGATCGGAGAAACAATATCCTTCTCTGTTCAACGCTAATACCTTAAAAGAAACACACGTGTCGTGAAAAGAGATAGACATATCGGGGTAAGCTGCTTATCTACTTCACGCGTCTTCTCTGACTAAACTTTTCTGTTTTTCTATATAAGACTTTATGCCAATACCATTAAGGTTTATTATCGTATGCCGTAGCTAATACGGATTGCTCATTTCATGCATTTGTCTAATTCAGCGGCCAACATACAAAACTACATGTACATTATGTCACAAACTAATTAATTTATTCTATTCCACTAGTTAGAAACACGTTACTAATTTTGTTATTGTCATTACACCTTTAATTTGTTGTAACTTGTAACTGTTTAGGCCAAAACTTAAGGTCTAGTTAACCTAGGAAGAGCTGTAAACTGTAGTTCGATTCTCTTACATAGTTCAGTGTTGCTAGGATAAGTTGCAAGATCGCACATATAACAGTATCTAGTTCGATCAGTGATACACGACAGCAAATAAAGATTGTTTTAATTAAAAGATAACTTACCTCGAGGGCACGGGGGGAACCTTCTCGCCTACGTTCGCGTTGCTCCACACATTATTATTGTTTATTAACTTGGTGAGGCGTAGTTTCGTCTTCTCGGCCAACCTGGGCTTCAGCGACGGCGGCAGGATGCTGATGTTGTCGGGAGGATTCGGCGCTTCCTTCGGTGTCACGGATTTCTTTACGATTTGCAGAACGACGTTTGGACTTTTGGGTTGCGGCTTGCGGTCTGTAGTGTCGGGAGGTTGTTGCTTGACCCGCTGCGGCCGCTCGGGGTGAGCGGGTCTGTCCAGGCGGCTTACTGGCTTCGAACGTTCGATCCCCTTTTTGGATTTCGATTTTGTGTCATCTATATGCGACACTATAAACAAATAATATTACAATAGAAAGACTAAAATAAATTCGTAAATAATTTAAACGTTCCAATGAAAAATTGTTAATATATTTTAAGAGCTATTCTTAATTCTTAATAAAAATAAAATTGATTGTTAATATATATACTAATCAAATCTGTGAACGAAAATATATATAACGGAATTACACTTTGTACGTTTGTTTCAAGTTTAAATTCTAAAAATTATTCTTCTTTAATGTATTTCCTTCTTACAACTTGTCAGATAAATTTTCCTGGCAACACCACTAAAACGTAAAATAATCCAAGAATTTAATTTGAATGAATATTTAAAAAATATGCAAGAATTTAAAGAAATTCTTCTCACCTAGTTATTATGTTCTTCTCAAAGATGGATAGATTTTTTTAAATACTAATAAAAAATACCTGATCTAGGTCTGTTCCTAGTGATTGGCTTGGTCTCTGCGTTGCCTATTTTTGTGGTGTCTTCGACCGAACGGGAGGAAACAGCGGCAGCGACCGCCTTGCTTCGAGAACTGAAGGTAGCCTTGAAGAAGTTGGCCGACAGCCGCTTTCGGACGCCTTGGTAGCTGGACTCGGTATGAGGTTGACTGAAAAAAAAAAGATAAATTCAGGGGACACCCGGGTTTGAACCGGGGACCTCTCGATCTGCAGTCGAATGCTCTACCACTGAGCTATATCCCCACGGCAAATGAATTCGAAATAAACATATTACATATAAACTTGAAATCATTTTCAACATTATAATAATATAAAAAGCGGCGGATAGATGTCTCTGTGATTAATTGTACAAGTATCTTATAAACTGTATATTTTTTTAAATACGTGATAAAATAATAAACTTACTGGATTTTTATATTACTTGGCACTCCCGGCGCCTTTTGCTGCATAACCTCCTCGATCTGCAATTAATTAGAAGATTATATTAGAATGATATTAAAAATTGAAATAACTTGAGGTAGTTTATAATTGTCATTAATAACAATTTAAAATGAAGTCGATTTTTTTCAATAATTACCTACCATTATTTACTTTTTATTAACGAATTTAATAATACAAACTGCGTTGTCTGTAAAAAGTGCAATACTGGTTATCTTGGCAATTATTATCGCCTAACGAAAGTGTTGCCGCTAGCTTTATTGATTACTGTTTGTGTTTACCACGATAAATTTATATTCTCGTGTCCTTCGTACTCCCGCCCACATCTTTACTGTTGTAATCTTGTTTGATAACAAAATATTTTTTCCTAGATTATTCCGTTGATATTTTTACGTAATACACTTGGTTTACATTACGTATTTTAAAATAAGTTGTCACTAATGTCACAATCTAACATAAATCACAATGACTTAATTATATTTTTATTATTTAAAAGGCCACAAACAACACAATTGTATTAAAGCAGATTGGACTTTTGTTCTTATCACATTGGCAGGTTTTAGAAGATTTTTTATTATTTTAGAATAAATCATTAAAGCGAGGACTTGATAGTTCACCATTCATTTCTATTCCTTTCTTTTTTATTTCTTGTTTATATGTGTACAATGTTCTAATTACAAAAAAAGGCCATAAACTAAGTCGGATACTTTTCTAAGCATCTATTGTGTGTGTTATTTCATAGGATGTATTTTTAATATTGTTAGTTTTTGATATTACACAAGTGCCTAAGAAACATGCGAATTTGTTATCGGCGACCAAGAGGCTTCTAAAGGCAGTGTGTGTGTGTGTGTGTTATCGAATCGCTCATTCATTGACAAGAACTGGACGATACTACCAACAAGAAAATAGTTGGTTAAGTGATATAAATGTTATGTTGGCATACGGCATCTTGAAGAGTAACCGTTTGATGTATTTAGGAATTGCATGATGACAGAAGAGGGCGCTGGTTGAAAAGAGATGAATACAGAACAGCTAATACCGAACCTGACGAGAAAGGATGCGCCCCCAATAACGGTCTTTGCGACATTTGACTATCGACAACGGAATTGCCTTTGACCACTCTGATAAGCCAAGACTTAATTCCAAGCAATTATTCCCGAGGAGGATTGATGTCAAGCAGGTCGTAAAACTTTAGCCAGAACCTATACTGTATGGACTACAGTCATACTGTGCCGAACCCACATGAGTGGGAACGGGGGTACGTTAATAAG
Source organism: Papilio elwesi (assembly GCA_029849275.1). NCBI lineage: Eukaryota > Metazoa > Arthropoda > Insecta > Lepidoptera > Papilionidae > Papilio > Papilio elwesi. The sequence continues at coordinate 5,658,373 of CM056707.1, read as the reverse complement.
CGCCATCTATATTAAACTTCAAATACTATGTGTTTATCCTTTTTTTAATTGTCTTATTGTGAAGTCTTACTTTATAGTAGAGGCCACTACATAGTACGTACGTAAGTACTTATTCCCCTTATGTCTACAATTACCCAAATAACATCAGCAACATATTGTAACTTAATAACGTACGGTATAGTAGGCCTGGGCCTAGGCAGTGCCATTTTATTTTATTATATAGATTGTTTTATTTCATAATTTTTTTTAGTAAAATATAGCACCAGATTAAAGCATTTAATTAAAACAATCCAGTTGGTTAGCCGTCGTTAAATAAACTGCATACTGAGAGGGCGCCACCGACCCGCCTACCTCCAAACTAGAGAAGGCAAAAATATCGAGTTTGGTTGCTGACAGACGTAAAAATAAAACAGAATTAGAAGGCAGCGTGAGCATGCCATCAATATGAAAGTGAGATATTAGTATCGATACGCCTTCTGTAAATTGTGTTTCAGCGTCTTACAATAATCAAATTTCAAGCCTAAAGAATTTACAATTCATTTTTCTTTTTCTATATAAATATGTTATACATCGTAGTTAGATGGAAATTGAACTGGTGAGCGCCATCTAGTTATATTTTTTTCAATCAATTTATTGTGTTCATAAACAGATTTATTAGGCCTCCCGCTGTCTCCCTGCATTCCAATCCTCCTTTTCTGTACCCTCTGACGCCAATGAATTTTTGCCGTTTTTATAATTATGGTAATTATTTCATCTTGTGATAAACTTCAAATGTGCGCGCGGGCCCTTTGTTTGACCTTGACCTCGGAAACATCAAGCGCACCATCCTAATCTTATCGCGCTACGTCACGCACTGGACAAACAGACAAAAAACATACATGTACCTAGAGTATACCTTTTTATTAGAAGCAAAATTTTGACTAATTTCTGGTAATTTATGTTAGTTATTGGTTATCTTTTAAATTATTTATTGTTTCAACGTGAAAGAAATTTGTAGATGTATAATATTTAAATATATACATATAGCTACATTATAAAGATATTTAAAAAAAATCTCTAAAAAAAACGACTGTGAAAAAAACTAAATAGACAAGATTATGAGGTGTAATTCTATTTTTTTTCTTATATGACCAAATTACCACCAAAATATATCAATACAATAGCTGCAATATCCCTAATACTACTACTAATAGTATAAACGTGAATGTAAGTTTGTTTGTTTCGCTTTCACGTGAAAACTTCTCAACCGATCATCATGACACTTTGTACATATATTCTTAGAGGTACTAGATGTTACCTCGGTTTGTATTGGGTGTGTGCGTGGGTGATGGCTGTACTGCTGTGTGCTTTTCATAAATGAAAGCGAAGTGCCGCGTTCTCGTCTTCATTGCGCGTGTCATTTTATGTTCAACGATATTCATGAACGGTTCGCAAGAGCGGCCTTGTGTTCATCACTACGTGAAAACTAGAGCGGGAGGAGGGTCTGGCATATAGTACGGGTGGCCAGTATGAGGGGGAGGGTGTAAACACTTCACGAGACGCGGTATACATGCGCGCCCTTATAACCGCGGGTGTACACTGCCGATAACATTGACACAGAACATATTGCCGTCTTAGTTTTGTTCAGAGAGAAAGAAGAAGAAGAAAAGAAAGCTTGTATCGCGACACGAGTTTACGCCAGTGGAAACACACTAGGTGAGTGAGATCAAAACATCGAGAAGCACACAGATTAAATTTACAAAGTGTAATGAATCGTTCACCAAATCCTGGATCTGTGTTAGCAGAATCGAGGGATCATTCTGTAGGTATTAGATTATCACCGGTGGTGATGGCGCCGGCCGGCACCGCCACGGCTCCTTACTGTACTTACGTTATGTAACAAATTTTATGAATGCTTCGTTTAAAGTATGGGTATGTATGGCAAAGAATCTTCATATTTGTTGTTACGTTCGTATTGTAACAATGACGTCACGGAAACGTCACGGAAGTGTCCGCGGCGCGTCCGGGCTGTAGGTATTGTGGCGTAAAGTTCAGGGCGAGCCCGCACGCCGCTAACGTGGGCGTCGGAGTTTATGAGTCAACGTGAAAAACGACTAACAACCTTCCTGTCGGGCTCCACTAATATTAGGACGCGCGGACGGTGTCCCGACGCGCTAACTTTGGCACGTTGTTTTGATTGTACAGCCAACTTTAGCTCTCAGATCTACACATAAGATAATCGTAGAATTAATTGTCAAGATTTGACACATTAATTCACATTGCTCATATGAAGAAATTCATAGCAATTTTAGGAATGTTCACTCTGGTACAGCATAGTGAACTGCTGTGGCACCATCAAGCCAATGTCAGAGGCGACGTGCGACAGTGAGGTCCGACCGGGTATTACTGAGCCGCAATCTTGTCTAGAGGATGAGTCCATGAGAACCAACCGTGTTCTGTCTGTGCGATACTGCTCTCTGCTCAGCCCTGAGTCAGGTGCAGCTGGGCCACATTAGTGACCACAATCAGCTTTGCTCTTGGTCTAAGATTAAATTAAATAAATTATTTTGTTTATTTCTTTTAAATGGAAATTAAGAAAATTAGATAACAATAAATCATTCATTGATTAGTGTAATGTTGCGCGTCAATATAACTAGACCCCTAGCTTCGGCAACGGCGAGTTACGCGAAGGTTTAATCTAATTTGGTTTTTACAATTTAACATGGTTTGACCCAGATCTCGACTTACTTGTGAATGATCAACATATAAACTAGGTCCGAATAAAATAACAGATTTGGGTATAATTGTGTTATGTCGTATCTCACACTATCTCGGCGCGGGCTGGTGCAACCTCCGCCCACGCTGCGCACACTGAACCAACAGTATTTAATACCTTACTGTGACATTACGGAGTCCGCAATGCTGACGCCGACTTTATCATACGTCAAGCGAGATCTCACAAGAAAATGCAACGTGTCCGATCTGTTTGTTTGTTATTCTATTTTTGACCAATTAAGTCTTAGAAAATAATACTTTTGGCGCTGAAATATTCTTTATTGATTTATTTAACACTACCCCGCCCGGCTTCGCTCGGGTACCACTAATTACGTTGATCCGATCGCTAAAAAACATATGAATGTGCTAATCTGGACATCCCCGTAAATTTCATCGAAATCGGTCCAGCCGTTTCGGAGTCTATAGGGCTACAGGGAACATACATACTTCGCTTTTTATATATTTTTTTTTTCATAAGAAATATCCTTTACTTCTAACACCTCCAAGAATTTGTGTACAAAGTTCCATGATTATCGGTGGAGTAGTTTTCGCGTGAAAGTGAAAGTAACAAACAAACTTACATTCACATTTATAATATTAGTAATAAGCTAATTGTAGGACCCGTGTGAGAGTAAGGCTTGAACACACTGTTAAATCATCAAATAAGAATATGGTTTCTCTAGAGTCACAGATGGCGTATGTACTATTCAAAGTTGTTAAATAGGGTTTGTACACAAATACTCAACAAATACAGCACAGCCTCCGCATGACAAGATCCTGTCCTTGTGTACTGGGACCGAGACGAGATCGCCACCCTTTTATATATAAGTCTTATTGATATGAGAATATCTCAGATAAATAAATTATAACTTACTGTTGGACTAAAGTTCCATGCGAGACTTGTGACGCTAATCAACTCGTCCTGACCACACGCCGCGTTCAAATCCACCACCAGAACAGACTGTTGAGATTTATAAATGAACACCAGACCACCGTGTACCTGAGTACACAATAAACAATTGTACCATACAATTCTTTCCTCATTCAAAGCTGGTGAAATACCATCGCGTCACCATTTATCACAATGTCAAGATTCAGCAGGATTACGTACAAATACTATGAAGGTACAAATTTTATAATAAAATCTAACCTTATGCTTGACAAACAATTATAGTATACCGCGTTGTACACGAAACAAATTGTAAACTATATTTAATAGATTATTGGAATTCAAGACACGACCGTGATATGCAGATAGCACGAGAGTTCCGAAAGCAGTTTGCGAACGACTGAAAAAAAAAACGATTTGACTATCGGTCGCGCCTAAAGTGCAGATAAAAGTACGATGCGTGCGGTGAATGGTCGCGTAAAATTCGAAAAGAGTAGTCACGTGCGCCGCACTCTGCAGCGGTGCGGGGGAGCGGTCGTATCGCGCGCGCACCGCTCACTGCAGGCCTTGCGCGGCTGGTGCCCAGCAGCTCTGGGAGAATCAGCCGGTAACGGGCACGTGTCCGCAACGTACGCTTTTTTTATAGTACTAGGAGGCAAAAGTGCAAGCGGTTCACTCGAAAGTCAAGTGATCGCTACCCATAGACATCTGCAACTAACTAATGAGTTGCAGATGCGTTGCCCACCTTTAATGGACAGAGGAGGGGACGAATAGTCCACTGTCAAGTTCTCTTCCCCTTCCCATCCTTTCCTTATAAGAAAGCAGGGGGAGAGAACCAGATTTGGGCCTCCGGCACCTCACTCATCAGCAGAATACTCTACTTCACGCCTGTCTTCTGTGAGGTCGTGGTATTTCACCGGTCGAATCGGCACATTCGTGCAACAGATGTCGTTGTTGCGGGCTCTACTGCTGTTTTTCGCCGAGGATATGGCAAACTGAACTCTTCTTAGTGTAATAAATATTTTTGAGACTTGCTGTTGCTATTATCTTTAACTCCCAACATCCTGAAGGTTACGAACTACATCGTTAGCCATTTGCGACCAGGTTCAACATGGTTGGGAATAGTTAAAGGAAATATTAGTTAATTATTTCTATACTAATTCTGATCTGGTAAGTTCCCCTTCTCGCAGCAGCCCAGCTCGCCCACTACATTCTCCAGTTAACCAAATATTTATTACGTCGCCAACTGAACGACGCAGAATAACTTAAAGTGGATAAAATAAATACAATCAAGTGAAAGGTTTCCGTGCAAATAAACAAACATAATTTAGTGAGGACAAATTTTGTATTTACGAATACAGCACGGCAATTAATTTGGTGTCGTGCGTATGTGTACATTGTGAAGGTGAGGGGGGGAGGGGCTACTAGTAGTTTCCCGCGACTTCGTCCGCGTGGAATTAAATTAAAACATATTAATCACTTCGCAAGATAAAAGTATATAATTGTATTTTTTACAATAAAACGTAAAGCATCAGTACCAAAATTGTATTTTGACATTACAACAAACAATTTAATTTAATTTATAGATTACCACCAACTCTACCTAAAGTCGCCTAACGCAGTTAAAGATGTTTTCAGTTCAATAAGCATGATGCTGCCGCTGTCGCTAACGCATGTTGCGCATGGCGATGTCGCGAACCTGTAATAGTTACCCTACGTACTATCGCTTAACGTGGCTGAAGAGGTTTACACTTCAAATAGTAAAATGTTGCCTATACTGTACAAATGACCGTAAAGCTATCTCTTGTGCGGCGGCCGAATCACCCAAAGCACAGAACGAATTTGTTTCTAATGAACACTGGGCACGCCTCCATTGCGTTCTTATTCTCGAACGCAATACCTCTCGAGTTTTATTGTTTGTTCTGAAAAACGTTAAAGGCCTTCTGTGACTGCCGTTAGTAGACTTTGAGGCGGCATGTTTTTTTTAGAAAGGCATAGATAATGTTGGAAATTCCCCTATAAACTCTTATTACGATGACCACTTACGATTTACAGGTCAAGACTTTTATTCCGATGACCGCTGGTAGCCTACGATTTATTCCGATGATTGGTGGTACCCAAATATGTACAGTTCGAGTTTTAAAGAAACTTGACTGAAGGGGTAACTTGGAAGTATACCGATCGATTTGCACCAACCACAGATTAGGCCGAAGTTTGGTCCTATAAGTAATGCAGACCAATCCCATCAACCCCATCTTAATAGTACTTAGACCGAATGATGTACCCAGCTAGTCTAATCAAACGATCATCTCACTTGTCTAAAAGCCGCCAAACTAGCAACTAGCGGGCGGCGCTTGCGATACGGCGCCGCGTAATTTTTTCACAATTTCGATGGTTTTTCACTTTTTGCGCGGAACCCTAAATATTTTGATTTAATTAAGTTACCTTATTTGAGCCCCGACAATATTAGCTATCTTCCAGTAAGAGTCCCATCCGAATCGGTTCAGTCGTTCCGGATTACCCGGAATAAACAGACAGACAGACAAAAATTTTAAAAATTGTATTTTAGTTATAGGTACCGTATATGCATCGTGTGTATTGAGTATGGCAATGTTATTTTGATATAACATACAGACACTTCAATTTTATTTATCAGTATAGATAATATGTTCGTCGACATGTAAGTCCTGTCCGTCCGTCGTCCGGTCGTCGGAGTGTTCCGGCGTCACACGAACACTTCCGAATTATATATATCGCCGTGACCATCTCATAAAAATATCCATTATTGAAATTAATTAAATAACTCTTGTAAATACGTTCATAAAGTCGATAGATTACTTGGGGCTTCATTTATTGTAATTTTTAGATTAATTTGCAAATGATTACTAAATTCAAACACTTTATTATGGGTCTCATGAGGGTATAAATAGGAATGTTCGGGCGGCGCAGCGGCAGTCTCAGTACGACCGCCGGAATGCTCAGAGCTCTTCGAGGAGGCAAGGACTCTGCTAAGAAACATAAGGATATCCATCAAAGGCTGCGTTTCATTTAAGGACGAGCAATGCTAAAAATGACGTTAGTGGTGCTACCACCACTGACGTCGTGAGTGTTTTTAAACACTTCGGGCGACGCTCACCCGACAAATAAATAATTAGCGATACGTTTTACGGAACACCGAGCCCATTGAACTTGTCATAAATGATGTATCGTGTAGGGCATTTGTGATTATACAGTCCTTATGAAAGTCTATTAATGAAATATAGACAGCGGTCAAATACGACTATACTATATATACTATATAATAGACTGGGACAAACTAGCAAGGGGTCTGATAAAGTTAATCAACACCAGAGGATGCAGACATGCGCTGCCGGCGCTAACTCTCGGAGCCGCCGCTGGAGGACAGCGCCACATGGAAACTCCCACAAGACCATAACATTAAGATCAATAAGTTAATCAGGAGTCGATCGCACTGAGAACGGTCAAATTTCACGACGTATTGCAAACAGTATTCGAAGTTTCAACAAATGTAACCCAGTAATCAACCTATCGGCCTAGCAGATAGGGTTGTCGCGGGTTGCCAAACGACGTACAAGTGCGTGCCGCTAGCAGTGTGTGGCAGTATGGCGGGACCGCTGTCGACACAGCGATGTCAGAAAGTCGCTTCAGCGTCTACATATCGCTAAGTCCAGTCGGAATCTTGTAAACTTTTCAGAGTTCATTTTTTTATATTCAGTGTATCTAATAATTGTTTTACAAAAGAAAATACTGTCGGTTACAGAATTTCATTGCATAACTAATCTATGAAGGAAAATATTTAGCTTTTCGTGTGTTTCTTTATGTGTATCTATTTTTTTAGCTCACGTTTTAGTACAACTATAAGCTTGTTTCATTAGCTAGTCTGAGCAGCCGGAGACATCGGAAGCCCCGCAGCGCACCCGTTACCACATTGACACTAATTGACTTAGGAATTAGCGCCCATTGAGCTGTCGCCGCGCTCCGGACGTTCCCGTCTCACTAAACTACTGACTACAAATTAACAAGGGAATGATCGTCTACATTTTCTGTCTAAAGTTTCATACGAATATACCACCTACCGTCATCAGTGTGACAGAAATCGTTCAGATTCTGTCTCGTTAACAATGAGTTTTTCCAGAAGAGGTATTTAGTATACATATAACACTTACCCATTTCGTGCGCCATCTCGCGGCGTCGAAGCTCACTAGCACTAACTCACGATGACGTCACAGTCACTAACAAATTCACAGGATTATACTGTCCACTCTCCATATGAAGTAACAATAGACAAATGTGTGAGTGTGCGTGCGACTAGGACACCAGGCATCAATTCAGTGTATAATACAAGTTCAAACTTCACTTATACAGGTCCTAAAGCCCCGATTTCTAGATCTGTGAGGACATCAATCGGTGCAACGAAATGACGTATCTTATGTCTTCAATTTAACTGAAGTAATTTGTGACTCGAATGCAATACAATAATTCCAAACTCCCGTCAAATAAATGTTCTGTACGCTCGCACCAATTCAACAACCAAATACATTTAACTAATTTTAGTTGATTTAAGTACATTTGTTTTATGACATTAACTTGACAAAACATTGGTACATAATGGCTCGTCCACACCGCTTCGATGAGCAACGTTTCCAAGTATTTGTGGCCAACATCCGATAACAAAATTATTTTTGTTGATATATGTTGTATATTAAACGTTGTCTAACTTCTGATAAGTCAACATATAGTGACAATCCACACCATTTGTTGCGCAACTTTTCCAACATACATTATGTTGCAATCACATCTTCATCTAACATATTACAGATATATCTTTTCTGTGGTAAAGGTAATACGTACCAAAGAGCTTGATTAATACAATTATATCATTTACTTCAGAGAAATCCCACGATTACATAAAGTAAGTTGTAAGTACAATACAAACTAGCGTTAGTATAATTATTATAATATTTATAGTTACTTTATATTATACTAGTGACCCGCCCCGGCTTCGCCCGGGTACCCTTAATTACGTTAATCCGATCGCTACCAATCAAAGGAATGTGCCAATCTTGACAATCCCTGTAAATTTAATCGAAATCGGTCCAGCCGCTTCAGAGTCTATAGGGAACATACATACTTCGCTTTTTGTAAACTATTTTTTTTCATAAAATTATCCTATGTTACTTCTAGTGACTCTAAGAAAAAATGTAAAAGGTTTGATGATCGGTTGAGTAGTTTCCGCGTGAAAGCGTAACAAACATACATTGACATTTATAATATTAGTAGGGATTGTGTTAATTTATGTTATTGTTATTAGAAAGTTAACCTTGTTATCATTTCGCATTATTTATTTCCCGCGTGACTACGGTGTGGATGCACCCTTATGTAACACAAATGATTTAATTATTGGTTGTCCGTTTCCCGGTGACATTAATTTATACCGCGCGGCTTCAGCGCTCGGGAATTTAACTAATTATGTAAAATGTTATCGGCAGCGTGTCGTGCGATACACACTCATTATTTAATTAAGTATGTCCTTTGTACATGAACAAAAACTTTAAATTGAAAAAGTATCAAATTTGTAGACTTTATAATTTTCATTAATATTACTGAGTTAGCCGTCCTCTTATCGGTTCCCTTCAGTTTACAATTCATAAATATTAAAATGGGACGAATTACTGTAACATGCCCGAGAAGTATGTGACGTGGCGTTGAAAGGGAAAAATGAGTACATTGTGATTAAAACCAAGAAAACGGTTCGGGTATGTTGAAACGATGACTGAAGAGAGAGTAACAAGACAAATTTAAAATGCAACAGTCAGTGGCAATTAGTGGGGGACGCCCTAGAACTTATATCGATCAGATCAGTGTACTAAAGAAGGGCGATATAAGTACGAACCGACGACCGGGTGTAGATGCATAAATGGCGACAAATGGAAATCTGTTATCTCTGCCTACCCTTCCTGGTAACGGCTAGTATCTTAGTACCATAAACTACTAGCCGACTTACTAATCATTGAGGCTGAAGTATTGCGTCATTTGAAAAACCAACGCACTGCAACTACAGAAGTAATCTTGGACCCAGGATCGGACTATGTAGAGACCAGAAATTTGTTCGCATCCTGGGAGCAAGGCGCGCCCAACGACCTCCGCGGCTTTGTGCGCGTGCAGTCGCCGGAACAGCTGCATTGTCCGACCTGCTCTGTACTCGATCAGTAGGACCCGATGTCGACGAGTATTTACACACAGTTTAATAATATTAAATATCCTGCACGCTTCTAAAATGAATTGAGCACGAGGCTGCCCTTTTTGCACATTGTACATTACCAGACTCTGGTACTTATATCCAAGCTACAATTGGACAAATTGCAATATTCCGTGCGGGATGGGGTTTGCGGCGCCGCACTCGTCAGACCAAAAGCAGTATATCTCTGCATCATGCCTGTCTTCTGTGAGGTCACCCACACACACGCCCGACTCCAAATAATGTTGAACCCTTGCGGAACTTCACGTTGGCGATTAGACTTCTAGATTCGATCTAGATTTTCAAATGATTCGCTATTAACTACTAAAACTTTAGTTCACATATTTTTAACTAAATATAACGTTTCAATTTATAAAAATGTCCGCAGACATTGCCATCGATTGTATTCAGTGTAGCCTCTTCACTGCACAGTGAATACTCTGGATACACTGCACAGTGAACATACTAGGTGCACTGCACAGTGAGCACACTAGATGCGGGCTGTGCACAATTTTCAATCACAAATAAAATAAAAACCGGCGGCCGAGCTTGTTGTACAACTTTGACATCCCTATTTTATTATTATTATTTGTATATTTAATCCAACTGTAATATTTGACACTTTTTTACACCAAATATGTTTTTCAAACATTTATTTTTCTATTTATGTAACTAATTATAAATTATAAATAAGCTAAGGAAATCGTCAGTACAAAACAATCTCAGCCACCGCAGTGCACCGCTACACACGATCGATAAACCGAACGCATCCCGCACGCACACAAACACGCGATGTATTCTTTTCCCGCGTTTTTATTTACAAAACTTCAATAGCTTTCCATTTTACTATTGATTTTAAAGTTTAATAAACGAATATTTAAAAATTACATCATGTGTTAAAGTGATGCGACACTTTGTAAGTCCGGGGGGCGACTGACGCCGAGCGCATTGAGCGCGCGGCCCGAGCTCTGTGCCCACGGGGTGGTGCGGGTGACAGATGTGGCGCGTCGCTGGGGTGCGCCGCCCGAGGGGACACATTCACCACCCCTCACGTCCTTCCGTATTAGTCGAGGGTGGCACAATAAAACGACGCGTCAATTTTTATACCAACTTTATTTTAATCATATTTTAAAAAATAAAGTGTACAGCAATCTTTCGCTTTAGAACTAGTGTGTATAGTAATAAATTTTGTTTTCGATTTCATTTAAATCGCTGTAACAGACGGTTCAGTCGTACACGCAAGGCATTCACTTTACCCTTGGATACAAACTTTTGTATACATAGTTATCTCATCGTCGTCCGCCGCAACGGAATCCAACCTGTCAAGTGCGCGCGCGCCGCCGCGGTATTGCACGCCCCCGCCCCCGCAGCCCGCGACGTAACACCGAACCAAATTCACTAAAACTTTACATAATTATCTTAACAAATTATATTAAATCATCTTTTAGAGCTAAGTTACACAGCATAAAATTTATTTCAATAAAAAATACACTATATTTAGTTTTATCAAAGAACACTTTCCCCTAATGCAATTATTTTCTGTAAGTCGGTAACAAATGAGGCACATGGATCCCTTCAATTATTTCAAAGTACACGCGTACCGTGCAATGTGTATGGGCAGGAGCACCTGCCCGCACAACTCTCCATCATTTAATTATAGTGGGATGTACGGTGCCGCCAACAACTTGTATCACCGATCCGCTCTTGGCTTACTTTAAACAATGGTTTCATCATCACAATATACTTAACTTTGACATTTACGAAAGCGAATCTTCGCCGCATTGTAGAACTTACATTAACAAAGATTAACTGACTCCGAGCGGCCGCGCCGGCTGCGGTGCGCCGCGCTCCCCGGGCCCGGCCGCTCGGTGTCAGTTAATTCTCAATTCACTGTTGCTTGCAATGTTTACAATATAACTCTGTACGTTCGTCAAATTATAAAACATAATTCTTTTTCTAAAAGAATAACCGCTCTAACTACAAAAAGAAAACAAATTAAATCGTTCACTTACTGTATAAAATCTGGTTTCCGTAATTTTAGCTAAATACTTTATTTTTATATAAATATTTATATTTTTGAGAAAAGCACTATCGGTGTATAGGCGCGCGTCGTGCGCGTCGTGCGCGTCGAGCGCGTTGTATAACAAAATTCTTCTGAAAGTTGAAACGTAGCCTCTGAGTCGCGGAAATCACATTTCCATGGCTTCCTAAAGTTAAATGCAATACAACGCGATACGCGCTATAAATACCAATAAAATAAATATATATTTGGGCTCCTTCATCGCGTGGTCCTCGTTCGCCTTACGTTTAACTAGTCAATAAACTGTTTGTACTATCGTTGGGGTCGCGGAGTCCGCCCCGCCCCGCCCGCGCGTCGCACTCCGCTCATCCAAGCGGAGTTCGGACGACTAACAAAATAGAAAATAACAACAACACAACTCTAACCGTATACGAAGCAGTCATCTTTGGATATATCAACTCGCAGCGCGGGTCGCGCTCCGCTATAAAATATGTAAAGTTCAAAACAGTACTTTGGCAGTACTAGAAAAGGCACCGTTGCACCCGCAGGTAACATTACACTAGTAACTAGACGCCCGGCCGCCGCCCGCTCGCAGCGCGTCGGGTATACATTAGTATAATCGCAATGCGCATTTCATCTTTTCTTGGTCACTATCCCAAACAGCATCCTCTGCATTCGTCTTCATTCAATGATATAATGTTCTCACCAAATATTCTGTGACAAAAATGTAAAACAATGGCAGAGCGAGACCAACAGAGCACTAGAGATGACCGCGGAGACGCATTGCGACTACAATAATCGTGCTAATTACATAAATAAATCTTATATCCACGTCCACGTCGGCCACTGCGATGCGTTCAGTTCATTGGCGGCGGGTGGCGCCCGAGGTAGCCACTATTATTTAGCGAGTCGACGGCGTAAGCGGTTACGTAGCGTCAGCGTCGGCCAGGGACCCGCGCGCTTGCTCGCGCTCGCTGCCGGCGCGGACACGTCGCAGCGCGCCCTCTTGGCGGGCGGCGCGGCGGGCGGCGCGGCGAGCGGCGCGGTGCGCGAGGCTGCGGCCGGCACGGCGTGCGGCTCGGCGTCATTGCGGGAGCGCAGCGCGCGGGCCCAACCCGTCGTAGAGTGAACCTCGTCGCTAGGAGCGCGACGCGCGCGTTGGCGGGGCGCGGGCGCGGTGCGCGCGCGTTTCCTCCCGCACAGGTTCTCCTTGTAATGCGCCCCGCGCGCCGCCGCGGCACGCCGCGCCGGCCCCGGGGCGCGCGCGCAGTTTCCCGAAGCGAACTGCGACCGCGTCCGGCGCGACTCCTCGTCGCCGCACTCCGCTCCGCGGCGCACGGATCCACGCACCTCCTTCCCGTCGCGCGCCTCCACCGCCGGGGATCGATCTAGTCGCTCCAATTTGGCGGGCGGGCGGCGCGTCAATATGACGACGCGCTCGAGGTTCTTCCCTCGAGTTTGGCGCGTGTGCGGCCGGCTGGGCACATCGGGCTCGTGGTGGGGATGTGAGCGCAGGACTCGGTCGTTGGGGACGGCATCACGCTTAGCATCGGCTTTCGGTTTCCGACCGCGCGGACGTGGAGCGTCTGTGGGCGAGCTGGATGACACCTCGTTGATCTGGATGCCGCCGTCTGGTTCCGGGTGGTCATCGGGTGCGGGCGCGGGGGGCGCATCACCGCCCGCATCGACGTGACTTTCGGTCGTAGGCGGGCTAGCAACGTCCGCCCCCACCTCGGCTACCTCGGTGGCGGGTGGCGGTTCGGGAGCCTCCGAGCTGGCGCGCAACGTCTGTTTATTTACGATCTCCTCGTACACCTCCGACAGCGTGTTGACGATGCGACTTCGATTCAAGAGCCGCGCCATGAAGTAAGACTCCGCCGGGTTCCCATAGTTCGTCATCGCGTCCTCTTCCACCTCTTCGCGGGACGTCTCCTCCCGGCTGGGAATCGAGAAACGTCCATCTAACGTGGCACATGGAGGTAAAGGTGTTTTCTCAGCGGTGTCCGGCGAGGGAGCAGGTTTGTCAACGTCGGAGTACCTCGTCATGATGGTGAGACCGTTTTGTGGCATCTGTCGCGGGTCGGCGTCTGCGTGCGGCTGGGCGGCGGGCGTCGCGGTGGCCAGCGGCATTGCGGGCGACTGGGCGTGCGCATGAGCGTGGGCGTGCGTGTGCGTGAGGTGCGGCGCGGCGGCGGCGTGCGGGGCGTGCGTGCGGTGCGCGGTGCCAGTGCGTGAGCGCAGAACGGTGGCTCGCGGCGGGCCCGGTGGATCCAGCATCAAGGTCACCACTGATGTATTGTCTGCCCTCATTCGAGTATTTGACCATCTAGACAACAATTAAATTTATTATATACTAGGTTTTCTAGTAATAAATTTAAGTTAATCTATATCAAGACAATACCAGCTGCAAACAGACTTTAATTATTGAGATAGTTAAATAAGACCAAAACTATTCTATTGCAACAGCCAGCCTCTAACTGCTACTAATTGTTCTGAACAGTTTAACAACTAAAATGTGATGTACACACCTCTCGAGAGCATGGTCCACTAAGCTTTTGGATGGGTTCAGCCAGTCCCTTGGTGGGCTTCCATTGCCGCCGACCAGAGCAGCTTCATTGTGACGCTCTGTAGCTTGCACCAGACTCACGGCCCCCTCCGGGGAGATCATGTTCCACAATCCATCCGTTCCAAATATTAAACATCTAAAACATAGTTGATTTATGAACTAAACATTAAATAAAACTACTTTACTAAGTTACTAAATGATGAGATAATAACAAAACTTTTGTTGCAAAAGTACGAAAATTTATGTTGCAAAAGTGAGTGGCAGCGTCGGTAGGGTAGTAGCCAAGTACCCAAGTAGAACTTATATCGATCAGATTAATGACTTACTAAAAAAGGGCGACATAAGGGGCACCCATAACCGACGAGCATGCATGCATAGATGTATGAATATGGAAGAAGCGAGAGAGATGTGCCAGGATCGCGCCAAATGGAAATCCATGATCTCTGCCTACCCCTCTGGGTTACGAGCGTGAGCGCATATTTATTTTAAAAGTGATAGAGGTGCCATGATTACACGAAATAGAAATCCATGGTCTCTGGTTACCCCGTTGGCTTAGAAGGTTTTATAGATTTTTAACAAAACAATATTCACAAAAACATCTGATCCTTACCTAAACTTGGCTGGGTCTATGGTTAATACCCCTACATCAGGGTCTGGGCTGACGACAAACTCATCGTTTTGAGGATTGTAACTCCAGAGGTCACCCAATGACCTCGCTACAGCTAAAAATGGTATCTCGTCCATTGGAGTATTCTTTTTGATTGGTCCCTTGTGACCGATACGCGGCCTGTTCCACACCACTCGTGGAACTCCAGCTTTGGTGATAACTTTACCACCACATCTTTGAATCCTTTCAATTTCCACTGTCGATTCCGGTTTATGATCTGATGTTAATGGTTTTGCGGCCCATTCTTCACAACCTGCAAAACATTTTTTTCAACCATTACACCCATTACTATAGAGCAGTGTGAACAGACATAATGGAATAACAATGAAAGAACAATTAGCAAAATTTGCTTAATTCCTTAGTTTGAAATTTTTACATACAGTGTAAATTGCCTCACATTCAAAATGTGTGACAATTCAATTTCCATTTTAACTTTGCTAAAAAGTAAAAAAAAATGTGGGTAGCTAAATAAAAAACATGCATTTTTGTATTTGTGAATCTCATTGTATACAGTTACCGAGTATATTTGTTGTTTGTTCCCTACATCTTTTAAGATTATAAATGTTAGGAGAATTATCACTTCTGACATTAAACTAATGTTATTCCAGTTTTATTCTACTATCTCATGATTATTAAAAATGAATTATATTGACTTGGTAGATATTGTTGTAAAGTATTAAATATACTAAATGATTGACCAATATACTGACCCTCCTTTTGATATCCGAGAACTATGGCAGAGTCACCGACATGCCCTATGTATATTTTGCCTCGACGTATGAAGGCCACACTGGCAGTAGTGCCTGCGGTACTTGGTAGACCTGTCACAGTCTTCGGCCATTTTTCTGAAAATAATCATTAAAACTATTAGCAACTAGTGATACTGTAACTTGGCCAAAAATTGATTCTTTGGAACATTAAATTGTTTAACATAAGAACTGGTTAAACTGCTTTCACTTCACAATATATGTGGGAATCCCAAAATTTGTGCAATTATGTGCCATGAGAATGTTTCTTCAAGCATTATCGAATGTCTTAATAGTACCACGAAAACAATTTTAATCTCTTTTGTTGACTCAATGTCAAAGCACTGAGAAAAAACCAGTGAGCACATAACAAGGTCACGCGATACAGAACAATCACCGAGCGGTGCCATTCTCCTTGAACAACCCAATGTTACAAAAATGCTCCAAATCTTGCAAATTACTATTGATGAGCAGCTACTAATATGATCAATTACCTAGTTCTTTCCACATGTTCAAGTGGGTCAACATATAACCATTACGAATGGCTTTTAGGACATCCTCGTCGTTGTCCGACCAGAATTGCCGTTGCTTGACAATAGAATCCATTAAATGTTCCTTAGCAAAGGCCGCGGCTTCACTTCCTCCATGTCCATCATATATTCCGAAGAAAGCGTACTCCAAGTCCCTTTCGTCTTCCGTTTGTTGATAGGCAACGGAAAACAAATCTTCCATGTACTTTCTCCCGCCTTGACTGCAGTGGCCAGTCACGCGTAAATTAACACCAATTGATGGTGGCATTTTGCAAATTGTAACACAATAACTTAACCACAAAATATTATGATTTTTCTAAAAAATATACATTTCCACATTTTGCATTTGCAATTACGCGAGTAACGAGTGGAGCGAGACTGAAGACAGGTCACGTGGACATATTGATTGCTCCGCGTGTCCACTTTCCCATAACTATTTAGATGTGGCAGAAAGAGTCAACTATATTTCAGAGGTTTCCTTACAAACTCAAAAGCAACAGACGCCATCATGAATTCCGCCATTTTAAATGCTATCTATGTAGGCCCCTTATTATTTTAGTCGTTGATGTTAATTTAAAGTTTTTTTTTTTAAGAACGGAAGTGCAAAATAATACTTAAAAATTTCTGCACAAAGTATTCAATAGTGACTCGTTAAAAATATATTCGTGGTCGACATAATCTATGGAATCACAATAATTTTCATATCGTATTCGTAATAAACTGTTACTCATTGACAAAATATAGACTTGGCGCGCTTTTGGCGTGATCTCTGCACTCTGCAATACATCACTCGTTCCGTCTACATCGATACATCTACGCAAACATAATCGTCGGTTACGGGTATTTCTTATATCGCTCTTCTTTCGTACGTATTTATAATAGGATTTATACTTTAACGTGACGTTTTAGTTGCGTTACACCCGTTCTACCTCACCGACGACCGCCTCCATTCTCGACTTCCCTGTGGGTGCTATGCACGCCCACACTATAGTTCTGTTTTCACTTGCTGCACACAGGGCCATAGAGCGTGGCAGCAGTGCAGAGAGTATTAGTCTTTCCAACTTATGGATCTTATGGGTAGGCACAGTGTTGCGCATTATTGCTATAGACCGGACCAATTCACTCGTTTTTATCGATAAAGGCGTTACGCCCGCGCAACATGCTCACGCTCTTACTTACCTTACTATGATGATTATTACCCAGCGTTCATCAAGTGAAAAACAGTACTACAATGTCTTTATAAATAAATGTCTATTAATAAGTATATTCTGTAATTATTTCCTTATATAATTAAAATGCATTATAAATATACCTATATGAACAACTTGCAACAATTTGGAATAATTCCTGCCACTGAGTTTACCAACGCTCAACTCGACAATACATAGCATAGCTCCAACTACCATCAACATCTTGACGGTTGGTATTCCACTACCTTGCGGTTTTCGCGTAATTTTTTACCTCGCACAGCCGCGTTGTGTACAATACGATTTAGAGTCCTTCAAGAAGCGTGTGTACTGTTTCCTTTATAGGTGACAATGAATCTGCAGTTGTTATTTTATTATTTATTACGAAACTGTAGCGTGTTTTATTACTTTACTCCATGTTTTATTTATTTGAAAATCGAATATTCACTGTAATGTTTCACATATGTTTGTCTATGTGTAACGAAATCTTTAAAGGTTTTTGAACTTTTTCATAACGGATTGATTTGAAATGAATTTGAATCTTTCTTTCGTATGATGCGTGAGTTGCTGGAGGCCTAATTGTAGTCCTCTTCCCATTCCCACCCTATTCTAATAAAGGATGGGAAGGGGAAGAGGATTTGATGGATGAGCATGGGATGGACAGGGAATGGAAATATCCTTTTTTCTGTTAGTCCATAAAGGTAGACAACATATCTGCAACTCATTAGCTTGTTGTGGATACCTGTGGGTAGCGGTACTTATTGTCAGGTGCAGCTTACTCATTTGTCATTTTATTCTATGAAAAAAGTGATTTTTTTAGAAAATGGTATTGATTGTGCAAGAGTCCAACTAGGCTGGTTTCCATCTCTCATATTATTTCATGAAGAAGTGAAAAAAGCTAGGTGTGTATGTAAATGAGCCCAGTAAATGCTACAAAATATGAATGGAGAAGTTTCAGAGAAAAATATTTAGAACTATTACTCTTACTACTGTGTTTAGACTGCTCCAGATATATTCTTACATACTTCAAATTCATTTATATGTCAGTATTGGTATTGTATGCTTCCCCATTTACAAAAAGGTCTGGATACATTGAGCACTGTGTAGGCTCATCACTAATCAAAATGGGAACATGAAGCTAGGTGAATAAAGATAGCTCATGCAATTCTTAAATTGTATTTTATAGATATGCTTGTTGATGTGGGGTAAGGTAAGACAGTTCTTGTACATTCAGTTCAATTTATTGATCTACTTATCTTCCTATAGTACATACAGATAAACAACAATTATTCCTCAGTAACTTCCCAGGGCTTTTCTGGTCTATGCATATCCCACGGGTTAGGTTTCTTATAGACATCTGGCTCCTCCAGTTTAATACCACCATTGACAACTTCATTTAAAAACCTTTCAACTTTTCCGCCTTTAGCAGGTTTTATATCACAATACATTTCTGTGATGCCAGATTCCAAACATCTTTGGGCAAAGACTCTGCCCAGATTGAAGTATGCACTTGTGTCTGTGATGCTGTACAGTTGTTTCTTTAAGGCCCATTCAGAGCTCTTCGCCTCAATGACGGGCCCATTGACAAAATGAATAACTTGCGCTGTAACTGTTCTGTTGCTCCTTGTCAATGCTAACCTGAAAAATATGGTGGCATGTGTTTCTTATAAAAATTATCAAAAATTCAATTATTGGTCTACATTAACCAATCTTGACTTTACATTACGATAATTGTGATTTTATTCAAAATTTCATAAAAAAAATAGAAAAAGATGGGACATTTGAATAAGAAAAAAAACATGTATTTAATTTTGACTACTTATATTGTACGCTATAGTCAAAATTTGGTACACATAGATTCAAAGCTTTAAAAGAAAAGATGTATCTTGTAGATCTTACAGGATATATTTGCTACAGAGGCCCATAGAGTTTGTTTTATTTTTTCTAAAGATGTTGTAGTTTCATACTTGTTCTACCTTCTATGGCGTGATATATATTTTAGTGCTTCATTATTAATCTAGCTTTTACAAGGAAGGCAATACGCAGTAGTCAAGAATGTTTCCAAAAACCTAACCTAAGTTTAAGGTTAGGTTAAAGTTTTGTTGGATTTGCGTAGTAAAATTGGCATAATGGAATAGTTTGGAACTAAAGGATTAAATCCGTACCACATACTTATGCCAATATTTGCGGCCAGGTTTTTCCATGTGGTATCCATCTGGTTTTCGGGCTATTCGTAGCCTTTCCAGATTTCTTGGATTTCTGTTTACAAATTCTGGAAATGATGATGAAAACCTAACCAATTGACTGTACTTCGATAAAAACATTTTTATATTTTAAATTACGTGACTTCAATAAAATATATTTACATTTGGATTAGCACTGGTACTGCTTAGTACTATAGAATACATTAGATTAGATATGTTATATTCTCAAAATAACCTGTCAAAAGTATTCCAAAGACAAACAGTTACCAAATAAATCTTGAAAATATATGTCCCTAAAGCTCAAGTCAAAAACCACCCGAGAAAATGCATTAATAGGCCGGCTAGACCGGTGAAATGCCACAACCTCACAAAAGACAGGCCTGAAGTATATAGTATCTTGCATTTATTTTGATGAGTTACGTGCCGGAGGCTTAATCCCAGTCCTCTTCCACTTCGCATTCTTTTGCTAATAAGGAAAGGATGATCAGGCGACGAGGACTTGATGGTGGAGGGGATGGAATAGGAAATCCCTCTACTGCCCGTTAAAGGTAGGCAGCGCATCTGCAAAAGCTAATGAGTTGTGGGTAGCGATCACTTGATATCAAATGAACCGTT
The DNA here is from genome assembly GCA_029849275.1 of Papilio elwesi. Lineage (NCBI taxonomy): Eukaryota > Metazoa > Arthropoda > Insecta > Lepidoptera > Papilionidae > Papilio > Papilio elwesi. The sequence goes on along the minus strand of CM056707.1, from coordinate 5,637,936 downwards.
TGCCATCTTCTAATATAAAAAACCATTAATTTATAGTAAAATACTTGCAGATTCGGTCATGGGAATGACCATACAAGATTTTCATACTTTTATTCTTGGTCAAAATTTTATAATTTTAAATGGTTGTGTGCTTCTTAGTAATGTTTAATGGGAAAATTATATTTTGTATTTTATATCCTCTTTGGTGTGCTTTGTCTGTTGAGTATAAGTATTCTGTGATTGTGTGACTGAGTTGTGTATCTGGTATCTGTGCTGATGTGACTGTTGCTGGTGTTGTCTACGATTAGTGGTATTCATTCTGCTCGCATATCGTATATACAATTCGTTGTTGTCGTATATTCAATTTGTTGCTCTTTGCATTGTTACAAATGTCTCAGTTTTTTACTTTCTTGTAAGTATTGTGCTAAAGTCTGAGTAGCTAGATATAGTGACGGCATGGGTACAATTCAATGATTAATTTCTTATCCATGACTGTTGCCTTACGAAATTGAGTTAGGGTGTTGTGATTCGTGGACGGGCGTGAACATCCGGAATAGTTACATAGTTTGTAATTAATTTGGCTGCCCACAGTCTTGTGGCGGAACCGTTGTGCGTGATGGTAAGAAGATAGTGGTAGACTTTTGGGATTCGTTTTGGATAATGTCGTTACAGAAGAGTGTGAAAAGTGCGGGGGACCGCGGTGACCAGGCAGATAACACCTCTATATGCTCGTCAGTGACCACACAGCCCGACAGGCATGGATTCTTTGGAGGTGCTCAATACAGTCCTGAACCGTAAGTGGATATTTATATTCAACTAAATTACTATAAACCATAACACAATTGGTTCACTCAAGTATAATTTATAACAAGTCTTTTAAAAAGAAATATTTGTTTTATTTATGTTGCAAAAATACATCAGCAAACAGTCTGTATGTAGCCTTGGACTTGCCACAATAGAACAGTGTAAATCCTTCCCTATGTCTAAAGCTTAATCTTGAAACCACCTGAATGTTGCCAAAAGACTTAGATCTGTGCAGATATAGCTTAAAGAAAATAGGGTGAAACAAATTATTAAATCTATTTTTGTAATTTATATAATAATCAAATTGGTAAATCAGTTTTTATTTTTTTTTCTTGTTTTTATGCATAAAAAAGCTTGTAGACAGGAAATGGAAAGGAATAATAACAAGCTGGGTGGAATTAAACTGTGTGATATTAGGTGTGTAATAACAAATGAGTCACATGGTGTGTTTAGTCTACTCATATGCAGCAGTATTGTGGTTTTACAAATTTTATCAGCCTTTATGTTAACTATGAATGGTGGTGACAAATGAGCATGTAATGCTGTCAATGCTAAATTACAACCCTGACCCACATACAACCTAAAACCCTAAGAGTTGTAAATAAATTATTTACAAAAAAGGGGGTAGGTAAAAAAAGGTGCAACTGAAGATGGAGCATGGGAAGAAGGCCTTCCAGTCACTTCATTTACGGTTTAACAGATGTAAACCTATCGTCATACCATTATCCTATGAGGCTATAGACAACAAAGCTTATGTTTGGTTTGGCATCCAATGTCATGGCACTTCTGCAAATAAACATGGATGTTTGAATCATTTTTTTGTTGTGTAGAATTAAAAGAGGTAAAGTATGACAAAAATATAACCACCTTTGTGAGATAACATTATATATTTTACTAGCTGTTTCCTGCGACTTCGTCCGCATGGAAATAAATTTGAGAAAACAATTTCGAGGGTTTTTCACTTTTTGCGTGGAACCCAAAATATTTTGCTTAAATTAAATTTGCCTATTTGAATCCCGACAATATTAGCTATCTTCCAGTAAAAGTCCCATCCGAATCGGTTCAGTCGTTTCGGAGATTACCCGGAATAAACAGGCAGACAAAAATTTTTAAAAAATGTATTTTCATAATAAGTACCGTATATGCATTATATGTATTGAGTATAGAAATGTTATTTTGATATTACATACAGACACTTCAATTTTATTTATCAGTATAGATCTAGCATGCATTAGCGTCATACATGACATTGAACATACCTTATTACTTCTGTATATATTTTTAATATAATCTGTCGGGCGTAGAGTTTTGAATGGAAGCAAAATTAAACATATTTGTTTACTCATTATATAAAAAAAAACTCCAGCGATATTTCAAACCTAATACTACTTAGGGTCCTTAAAAAGATGGTACTACTTCCCTAAAGGCCAACAGGGAATCTGCAGTTTGTGTGTGTTCATGGGCATAGGTGATCCAATTAACAAGTAACCTATTATTCTGATAAAAAAAAGTCCTGAAGTATGTGTTGTGTAGATGTGTGGGAGGTTAATTTGTCGAAGGTGGTGTGCAACCAGTGCACTTTGAACAATTACAAATTATTTCAGCGCTGTCTGTCCATTAACCTTCAATTAATGCCTTAATTGCTTCATGTCAGTTACATTATTTCTTAATGTTAGTGTTTTTTTTCAAACACAATCTTATATTGGGTGTAATTAAATAGAAATACCATGTTTTATTTTGCTTGATATCTTGAAACTGTGTTGTCTTGTGAATCATATATATTTTATATCTTTTATCTGTTCAGGTGTGTTTGTTGTTGCGTCAGTTGCCCCGTTTCATTGTGTAAATAGTAATAAATATAATTCTCTGCGACAGAGGACAGGGCGATGTGATACATCTTCTCACCTGATGTCATGTTTTGTAGCCATAAGTACACAAAGGACTTGCCAATCTTGTATGAAGTTATGTGGATAAACACAATGTAGGCAAATTGTATACATGGACGTACAATATTCTGAATTAATTTGAGCCCTAGGATGGGACTAACGGTTTAGTTCTTTAAAACTCTGATTGCCACACATGGTTGATTCAGGCGCCAAACCTTTTTAAAAAGCAAGCAATAAATAGTTAATCCATTGCTCTATCATACCATCGATTATGATCAAATTCTGCAGATATTCATATAATTTAGAACTTTAAATAGTTTTCGTAGTAGACTGGCGCCACGATCATGTCTCCTGATGTGCTTATAAATTAAATAAGGATTTTATGTGAGCATACTGTGGTTCAGCACGGGGATCGTCAGCGGTTGCCTAGAAAAAGTTGAGTGCTGTCATGTCAGGTGAAATTTCACCGGGCATAGTTTGCGACGGAACAATGCCGCGGCCCGCACCGCACGCCCCTTACGCGTTACAACACTCGATTTTAATTATCGCCTCATGTAAAAATGCTGTGAACTTACGCGCCGTGGCGTTTCGCAAATGCATTGTGTGCCGGTTCGATTCGACGCGCGTTGGAAAGTTTAAAGTTTTTGTTTCTGACGTTAGTGGTGTCGAGGCGAACTGACGGTTACATTGTGAATTTAAAACAAGTCGTATTTTATAACGAAATACATTTTATTTTATGGAAGAAGGTGGCAAATTTTTATTTTTCCCGTCAACCCCCTCCCCGTCCAATCCTCTTCCCGTTCCCATTATATACTTACGAGGAAAGGATGGGAAGAGGAAGAGAAATTAAATTAGGCCGGCACCTCACTCATCAGACGAAACGCAGAGTACTTCTACTTCACGCCTGTCTTCTGTGAGGTCGTAGTATTTCACCGGCCGAGCCGGCCCTGTAGTGCCACAGATGTTGTTGCGGTCTCTACCACTGTTAAAATATTAATACTCCATACATACATATTTAAAATTGTTGACGTAACTCAATTCAATTTGCTGGATATGTGTCTCTTATTTCATACCACGAAATCTGCAGACTTAAGAATTTAGCTTAGCTTGTAATCGATTGAAATGCCAATGAGTAGGACGCGATGTTCGTATGACCAATGACCGTTGAAGAATAAGGTTACCTTGACAACCACGTTTCTTTAAAAAAGGCAAAGGAATGCTGTGGACGTGTCACAAAGTCGATCAAATGTGCTGTAAGATAAATTTCATCTCATAGCAAATTATAGTGCGGGTAGCGCTGTGAAGACAGCGCCATGGACAAATTGAATTGCTGCAGCAAAGCAACGATATCTTAGGTCGGGGTTTGTTTGTGCATTATATTTTTCTTATCATGTATGCAGAGCATTAACCAATTCGGTTTGAAGGTCTGAGGAGTACAGCAACATATTGTATTTGAATCTCCTGTCCTGCGGGATGATTTAGTTATTGAAGAATGTTTGCACGATCGCCTGGTACAAGGCTACCTGTCATAAAGTGAGGTGTTACTATATCAAAATTTATTGCAATTAAACGCTAAATAATGTAAATAATAATGCATGTTAGGTTGCTATTTGTTCGAGCGCCGCCCTCGACTTAAGTGGAGTTAAAATTACGCGGTCGCTGGGGGAAGTTTAGTGGTACTAAAAATTTGTGCGGTCATAGATTTTCTTTTCCATCGGAATTTGAAGAGTTTCTGCGTCCGGTGCGGTTTCTAAACGTTTTTTTTATTGTTGCAGATTTATTTTATGAAGCATTTACCAACGTACTTTTTTACATTTTCGATTTGTCTGTCGGAATTCGACACTCGATTTTACTGATAATTTTCCGTTGCCGACTTCTCTCACACGTGACAAGACTAATGTGCACATTTCAAGACATTAGGCTGACCAATATAAATTTGTAGCCGATACACCGGTCACTATGTTTGCTCTAACTAGGTTAAACGTGAGGCCGTTGTTTTAAATCTGTCTGTTCACAATTATTAATATTCTGCAATTTTATTGTACAATTGGCAAATATCGATATAAAATGTTGTCCACAATACAATGCTGACAGACGTCGTCAAGTCGTCAAGCCGGGGGGCCTGTACAAACCTTTACCAGACTGCAGGAATATGTCCAAGTAGAAGCAAAACTATGTATACATATATTTTAACTGTTCCATAAAATAGAGAAACGTTCATTAGAAATATCGGTTGCCATGGTGATGGAATAATCCGAAGTTGCGGAAAATTTTATAAAAATTTGTAACGTGGAAAATGAAATGAATGTGTGCGGAGCCGAGGGCAACAGCTAGTATAAAGCATTGAAAAGTGTTGGAGTGTTGTGACATACGACGTGCGCCGTGTGCCCTAGGCAAGTGCGGATGCGGGGTCGGCAGTGAGCGGGACGGGACAGCAATTTATCGTTCCCTGTTTGAACTTCAACCTAATAACCATCCTTATTGTGTTGCGTGACGTGCGTGTTGAGCTTATACTTTGACAATCTACGTACGAGTAACAAATTAGTTCTTCAAAAGTAAAAAGTTAAATAAACCGATTATCTTATCTGGTGTCGGCTGGCGGCACACTTGTGATTATAGTGTTACTCCACGGTTGACTCTGCGACGGGGCCCACAACAGGCACTGCTGAGGTTATAAAGCTTGAGTAAAGTACTGGAAAACTAATTTAATTAACCCAAAGACGTTACATATGTTCCACATCGCTATTCGATTCCTATCGGTTCCTGGGCCCGGCCAGAAGTAAAGCCGCGTGCAGATATTCCAAGTGCTCGCGGTCCAAGAACATGTGGTTCTTGTATAGAAGTTGGCAAACGTGCAAGTTGTTCACCTGATATCAAGTGATCGCTACCCATAGACATCTGCAACAAGCTAATGAGTTGCAGACGCGTTGCCCATGCGTCTCATTCACGTTCGTATCTTAGAAATGGACAAGAATGGGCATAGGACTACAAATATGCCTCCGCCACCTCCACACACACGCAATAGACGAAATACAGAATACTTCTACTTCCGTCTCCCTTCTGGTGGTATTTCACCAGTCGAGCCGTCACTCGACACTGATGTTTCTCTAACCAAAGCTCTCTGAATCATAGCAGTATGTAAACGCCGTGTATTTACGATTTAACAGCGTCGGTCCCAGATTCAGTTCGGCAACAAACTTGTGCTTTATCAATGTACATATTATATCTACATATATAATCTAGGTTCTGATCATATAACAACCATTCCAGATAAGATTAGACCATGTGTAGAGTTTACTTAAATAAATATTAATTTATAAGGGAAAAGTGTGGCTTAAATGTGAATAGTCACTCAGCTCAGCATGCCCGAACCACCGAAGCATACCTTTCTATCATAGGATAAGTAAGGTATGCTTCGATGGTTCGGGGATGCTGAGAGGATGAATGAAGAGAGAGTATTGAAACAAATTTATGTTGCAAAAGTGAGTGGCAGTTTGTCCAAGGAGAACTTATATCGATCAGATTAGTGACATACTAAATAAGCGCGATATAAGGAGCACCCGTAACCGACGAGCTTGTATGCGTAGATGTATGGATGTAGAAGCGAGAGAGGTATGCCAGGATCGCGCCAAATCGAAATCCGTTATCTCTACCTACTCTTCGGGGTTATGGGCGTGAGTGCATATTTGTTTATTTAAAAATTAGTGACCCGCCCCGGCTTCGCCCGGGTACCAATACTTATGTTGATCCGATCGCTACCAAACACAAGATCGTGCTAATCTGGACAATCCCTGTAAATTTCATCGAAATCGGTCCGGCCGTTTCGGAGTCTATAGGTCTATAGGGAACATACATACTTCGCTTTTTATATACCATTTTTTTTCTTCACCAAAAGCATCCTATGTTACTTCTAATAACTCAAAAAATATGTGTACAAAGTTTCATGATGATCGGTTGAGAAGTTTTCGCGTGAAAGCGTAACAAACAAACTTACATTCACATTTATAATATTAGTAGGGATTAATTTGTACGAACATTGCATTACTGCGCGTACTATATTTGTATATTATATAATAAACAATGAGTTATTTCAATTTGCAACAACATTGAAATGCGAATTATGTCGGACGCCTGTAACGAAGGCTTAGCTGCCGACCGGCTGGCTGGCTAACTGTAAATGCTCATCCAGTTAGAGTAAACTTGGAATGTACATCGACTGTACAGCTGTACTGTACGATGATTGAGGCCGCGGCGGATTGTAACAGCAACACACTCGCAATATATATTTTTTAATGCTTCCCAAAATTAGCGATCGCCATATTTAACAAGCAAATGAGTTGCAGATGCCTTGAATTTAATAGACAGCAAAAGACAGACAGAATAAATGATTCTTTGAGAGGCCTTAGTTGACTTAGGCCTCCGCCGTGATTTATTTAATTTGTAACTGGTGTGGGTGTGGTTGCAGGAAGCGGACCGTATCGCCGAGCACCATCCTCAAGCGCGAGCAGAAGTGGCTGCGCATGCTGAACAACTGGGAGGCCTTCATGAGCAGGAACTACAAGAAGGTGCGCGAGCGCTGCAGGAAAGGTGCGTCTCGGCTGGCAATGTACTCTAGTCATATAGCTTGCTCGGCAGCGGAGCACGCGGCGCTGCTATGTCCAAGGTCTCTGCCGGCGCCGCTAGGTAGCAGTTTCACCATACCCCTTGCTGCGTTTTCTTGCACAATTTGCGTTAGATGTATGAAAGTATTAGTGGAAGGTTATCTTAGCGGCCGTTGGATTTTGATATAAATACATTTTAAAAACTTAGTTTTTCTGTGGTTAGGTTATGGTTTAGTTTTTTCTTTTTTTTAAATCTGCATTTGATTAATTGTCGTTTCTAAAGTTGACTGCCAGTTTGAATTATTTTGCTCTAAATATCACACTTACGAACTGTAGGTCGCGGGTTCGATCCCAGGCGCTTTGCTTTGCGTAATATCTTTTTGTACCATTGCTCCAGAAACGCCAAAGGGATACATCGTGAAGAAGTCGGCTTTGGAACTTTGAACCAAATTCGAAGACATCCACCAACCCTCACTGGGTCAGCGTGGTGGATTACGGCCCCTTCTCTCTCGTGGAGAGGAGGCCTGTGTCTCTGCAGTGGGGAAATATACTAAAAAAGCCTGATTATTATTATTTTTCATTACCAGAATAAAGCTTTATTATTGCATAATTGAGACGCAAAAATGACGTCATTAATATTGAACGTAATATAATTAACTTTTAAAATGAGGAAACTCATTTAAAATGACCTCTTATGTACTTTACAATTGCTCGTTTGTGACGAGGTATCAATTGAAACGCGCATTTTCTTTACGTGGATATTGGTCAAGGGTCACAGAATGTTTTGGATGCCGCCTTAGCGTGTATCTCTCTCTCCCTCATACCCTATCCCTCTCTAGCTCTCTCCCTATTCTTTACACTTTGCCTCATCTAATGGCATACCACTATGACCAGCTTTTATCCCACTGCCTCGCACGCATTTGTTTCTTATTCCCCTAGCTGGAATTGTATCTGTCAAAAAGTTGTTATTTTAGTGTAATACTGTACCCTTGATAATGTGTGTACAAAATGTCACGATAATCGGTTTAGTTGTTTAAGAGTTGAAGCGTAACAAACAGACATTTGCACTTATTAATTACTCGCGTCAGCTGTTTTTATCCGGTGGGCGGCAACGAGTGACACGCGCATACCTCCGTACAGTCAATATACGGATCGTGTCACACAGGGCTTCCTAGACTTTAAAGATATCGGAACAACAACCAAATATCTTTTATTTAATGAAACCCTCCCCCCCCCCACCATATCGATTTATTACCAATCAATACTGAAGTTTATATAAGCGGACACGCCCGTAACGAGAAGAAACAAGATTCCTAAAGGGAACGCGCGTCTCAGGCCCCATACGACATAGACGATCCGTAAACGAATGGTGGCTATACTCAGCGGCATTCCTTGCGTCGTGAGTATCCAAGAACTCTGTCTCCCACTTTTTTAATGTTCGCAGACTGTCATTATTAACATTCCGAGTAACCTTAAGATTGAACTAGGAGATGGTTCTCGACAGCCGAATGGCGAATCCTCGGTCGTCTCTCATCGCAGTGGGAGTGCTACAAAAACTTAACTTTGTTTCTCCAAAACTTTAAATTAAAATACGCAACAAATTTTGTTTGCAATTTCGTAGTGCGTCCTCCGTAGATGCCGTCGACGTTTCAAAATTGTTATTTATTTAATTCAAGAGAAATTTATTTACGTGTTGAAATAAGTCATAAATGTATCAACCGAAGTCGACCGCCTCGGCCGCGATACACTTTCGTGTTATGGTGCGGCGGACGTGGTGACGTCACGCTTGCCTTGCACCCGCACTTTTGAAGACACCGCAGCCTGTAATGATTAAAGCGTAATGTTCGGAGGCAGGTATACCCGCGTCGGTGAGGCCTAAGGCGTGGCTGTATCTGTGCGGCGGACAGCTGCTGCTGGAGAAGCACCCGCACGAGTACGAGGAGCTGCTGCGCGCGCCCGGCGACCCCAAGTGCATGGACGACATCCGCAAGGACCTGCACCGTCAGTTCCCCTACCACGAGATGTTCATCCGCGAGGAGGGCCTCGGGTGAGTTGTTATGATTTGTCCAACTGTCGGAATCAACGTAGTGGCGGGCACACCCCGTGTGTAAGATAGCCGACAGTTAACATTGTCTCGGCAACAGTTAGTCTACATTTTACACCAATTAAAACAAGGTATCGCGCGCTGAGTCAGGCGGCCGGTCATTCGCCATTGCTCTCGTCAGCGCTCGGAGCTAATTGAATGGAGCTATTAGCGCGCGCCGCGACCGATGATGCAACACGCCTCCTCAACTATAATATTATAGTTCCTAACTAATCTAATATTCTTTTTTAATTGGTTACTAGCTTCAATCAAAATCTAAAATCACAATTTTAAATCCCCGTATCATTTACACCCCTACAACCATTCGCATTGAGACATGGGCAGGCTACAACACAGTCTGTGTGATGTTAAATAAAATACCAAATACCACCTCATGCCCCGATATCAATTATTTGTTTCTATAATATTGGTTGTAATTGATTGTCAGCATGTGGTGGTATTAGGTGACACTAATCTGCGCATCCTCTTATCTGGTTGTGTGTAATGCTTGTGCAGTGTACTCTGATATCCAGAATATTTGACATGTATTATATAGTACTAGTGACCCGCCCCGGCTTCGCCCGGGTACCACTACTTATGTTGATCCGATCGCTACCAAACACAGGAACACCCGCTGTGCCAATCTGGACAATCCCTATAAATTTAGGTCTTTAAGGAACTACATAGATAGACTATATGAAAATCACACTCGACTTGCAGTATAGATTGCAGCGCCATCTGCTATTTGTGAATTTGATCCTCGAATCCACTTGAATACATACACAAAAATTCAGTTCACTGTCAACACACGTACAGAAGAATGATATATATAAAGATATATAACACAAGGGACACGTGCGCGCGACAACACGCCGCCCGGGAATCCAGCCTGGCCTACAATTACGTCGCTACGCAAATACAGTTCTTTAATCATTTACTGACAATTTATTTTTTGTCTGTGTAACGCTTCGAACAAAACTGTTTTTCTTTTAATTTGTTACCATGCCAAATAGAAAGGTTTTTGTACCGCCCCTATATTTCGTTGAGCGAGGTTCAAGGTGCGCCGCCTAACTTCAGCGGCCACGCCATCTGCACATTAAACAGCGGGTACACACTAGGCGTTGTCAAACGCTTAGGTAACGCGCACTTTCATCCCAGTTCGCGTGTGTACACGGCTTTATGTGGTCAGCTGGTTCTTAAATCGCGCAATAGTTTAGCGTTTCAAAACGTGTAGTGTGTACCCGCAGTGCGCCGCGCGATCTCTTCGAGCCTATGTTTCGATTGAAACAATTATCTGTAGCGAATTAACGTGTTAAATTCTTAGAAATAGCATGGTCTGTGGGACGCAAGGCGGCGCGTTAATTGGTAGTAAATTTAGATTTTTATATAGAAAAAAGTTGCCTTTAAATTAAACTCGCATTGAGTTATATAAACTTAAGCAGGCGATGTGATGATGCCCCCTCCACAACACAAGACAATACGTTATACGTTAGTATTAAGTGGCGATACGTTTGTTTGTTCGCAGGCAACAAGAGCTGTTCTCGGTGCTGAAGGCGTACTCGGTGCTGAACCCTAAGGTGGGGTACTTCCAGGCTCAGGCGCCGGTGGCGGCCTTCCTGCTGATGCACATGCCTTCGGTGCAGGCGTTCTGGTGCCTCGTCAGCATCAGCGACAAGTACCTGAGCGGCTACTACAACCCCGGGCTGGAGGTGCTGCAGCGCGATGGCGACATTCTGCACGCGCTGCTGCGCCGCACGGCGCCCGCGGTGCACCGCCACCTTCTGCGCCACAAGGTGGAGCCAGTGCTGTACGCCACCGAGTGGTTCCTGTGCGCGCTCACCCGCACTCTACCCTGGGACAGCCTGCTGCGCGTCTGGGACTGCTTCCTCTGCGAGGGGGTCAAGGTGCTGTTCAAGGCGTCGCTTGTGATCCTCGCGGGCGCGTTGGGCTCGGCGCGAGCGCGCCGGCGGGCGGCGGGCCTGTGCGAGACGCTCGAGCTGCTGCGGCACCCGCCGCCCGACGTGCTCGCCGAGGACTACCTCTTACAGCACATGCAGCGCCTCGCGCTCACCGAGGACGACTTCGAGTTCGAGCACCAGCGCCAGACGGCGCGCCGCCGGGCGATGCACGAACGCAGGTACCTATCACCACAGTTAACATAAGAAAAATAAAAGTTAAATAAATAAATAAATAATCAGTCATTCCCGCAATCCCCAGGGCTGGGCGCTCCTTTAGTATATTTAGTGGTACCTTGCTCCGTCTTCCTGTCCTATGTATGTAAAGCGTTGTTTACGTGCGCGTTGCAGCGGCAGCTGATTCAGCGAGTGCTCGTACCGGCGGTACTCCAAGAACAACGCGCGCGACATCTTCAACACGCTGTGAGCGCGCGCCGCCGACTGCGAGCTACCACTGCCCACCGCCCACAGGCGGACCGTGGCGGTGGTGGACTATACGAGGACGTGTGTGTGAAGTGAGCGGCGAGTGCTCGGTGCTCGCACAACTCTCGTTTCGATTTCGATGTGAAATAAAATGACATTCCGATCAAGGGTGGACCAGCGAGCGTCCGCTTGGACTCGAAGCTGTGGCGCACGGCTCCTGCAGTAGTGTGGCGGCTTGTGATTTGTTTCAAACGTTCACCAGTTGCTGGCCTGGACGTAACTGATGTCCGGTCGCCGCGCGCCGTCTGGACTTTAATAATAATACATTGTGATAAGATTGTATATTGAATGTGTAAGCTAAATCTGTAAATACACGGGATGTTCTCGTGTTCATGTTACGTTCATTTTGTAAATTTTGTTGGTTTTATTTATTTATCGTTTATCGTAAGTATACATCCCTACCCCCCCCCCCCGCCACCCGCCCGCGCGACTCCACAAGCACTCGGACCGGATTCGACGGGGAGCGAGGAGCCATGTTTCCATTTCCTCGTGATGGAAAGTTTTGAACTGACTGAACGCAGAATTGCGTCAATTAAATATTTCGAAATTGACGATGGGTCCGGTGACGGTGGTGGGGAGTGGGGGGGAGGGGGTGGCGAGCGTTGCAATCTGTATAATTCCCGCAATGTTTTGTTTAATGCGTAAGTTTTTTCTGGTGCAAGTACAAATAGGCATACGAGAGTGGTGAACATGTAATTAAAGCATTTCCATAATTCTGATACATTCCCGAGGGAAGCCGCCAGCTGTCCGCAGGCGGCGCGCTCTGAGCGAGCACCGCTCAGCGCCCCGCCGCTAACGTTGTTTAAACCTTTACAAGTATTCGTAGGATTGTGAACATTGAGAGCTACAATTTAAATATGAACTAAAACAAAAAGTAATCAAGTCCGACATTTTGTTTATAGTGCTGCCCCCTAGTGTATATTCTTAAATTTGACAGCACTGTCACATTCATTCTAACTAAAGAAAAAACAAACTTAAGTATACATTTTTCTAAGATATATTTATTATGACTGTCACATCCGATCTACTGTTTTCCTATTTTTATGTATATATATCTTGTACAACTTAATATATCACTATCAGTTCAACTGTTCACTGTTTGTACTGTGGCTGACAGACAGACACCACGTCTGTCAACATTTTTGTAGCAGCGCAGGGCAAGATGTCGGTTTTATGATTCATTCATACATTATTCACGATTTTACGCCAGTGAGATATGAAACGAACTATATTTGCAATCCTACGGTACGGACATAAAGTTTTTTCCACACCAAGATATTTTAGAATTTTTGTAAACAAACGTCACTCACCATACATGGCGGCCATTACACTTTTTATACTGTTTGTAATTTTGTAGAAATTGTTGAAGTGAAGTGAAATTGTGTAATATCGATAAGTAATTGTAACATAGTAGATTTTGTCTACAAACATTCCATCTTGATGTGGAACAAACGATAGATGCAAAAAAAAGGTAAGGCCTGCCACAGTGCACGTAATGTTGGCACGCAGGCCGCTGCGGCGCGCGCGGTGCTCCCACATTCCACCTGTTTACTATTTTACCTGTCGTGATGTCTGTGCGCTGTGCACAGTTCCGCGCTCGGAGCCGAGTCCCGCGCTCGGAGCCGAGTCCCGCGCTCGGAGCCGAGTCCCGCGCTCGGAGCCGAGTCCCGCGCTCGGAGCCGAGTCCCGCGCTCGGAGCCGAGTCCCGCGCTCAGTCTCGAGCTCGCGGTGTTATTTTGTTTTGAGTGTAGTGTGGTTTTGGTTCTTGTTGGCCGCACGGCCGGAGCACAATAAGTGGAAACCTAACATTATTTCATTGTCATGATGCTACGTTTGAAATTATCATTTATTGCAATATTCATGTTGTAAATAAAATATATCGAGTTATTTATTTGGTTGTTTTTATTCGTGACAGTATGGTTAGTTGTTTTTGTATGACGCGACGTTTCGCTCTGACCCTTTAAGTAGCAAGAAGTAAAATATTATTGTAATGAGTATTTTACTTTAAATTGGGATTATTAAAAAAAATAGGTTTTCAAAAAGCCTACAGGGGCGTGCGTAAGGAGCATTTTCCACACGCACAAAAAAAGGGGAATAGATGCCCGTTGTCAAAATCGGAAGTTCACAGTTCGACTTTGTTCAGATACAATCTCCGTATTTCTCCAAACATTGCCTGCATTAGTAGTACGAACACCCCCGCCCCCAGGTTGGTTTCCTTCGAAATAAAACTGCAGTTTAATTAGTAATATTTATCGTATGGTGAACATATAAAAATATTGGTACGATAGTATTTTATAAGTATTTCAATATAAAATACTCTATTGTGTTACAAAACTCTCCAAAGCAATGTCCGGACGTCCCGGCATCTTTTCGGACTGATAATATACATTTGTGGAACAATTGCGGTTGTAAAAACTTGACACCAGATTATGGTTTTGATGAGAAACAGTTTGCCGTGACGACAAATGGCATGACGTGATTGTGAGATGTCCATTTGACTTCAATGTAACGTTCCACATCTGCCGACCCTCCCGTGACCGTCAACGTTATTTTACAAATAAAAGTTGAGTGGAACGCGTCCCCAGGCGCGCAGCCAGCAGACCTGCTATTGACTACGTAGAGGTCAAGTCGTAACTTGGTGTGACCAAGCAGGTCAGGTTTCCGCATCAAGTTATGACCGTCAGCAGAAGTTCGTAGACATGTACTGTAGGCACGGAGTTTGGTTTGCTAGAAGACGGGGCTACTCTTTCCCATTAAATAATGTCTATCCGTAAGGCAGTATATCACAATTACACTCGGCAGCGGCGCCGCGCCGGACACGACATACAATGTTCACTGGCATTAAAATCGTCGAAAGTATCTTAAGGAAGAAGGGAGGAGTAATGTTTCTGATTCCATCAGGGTCTATTTAGTTTAAGGTCGCAGCGCACAGAAACAAATCGGCGCCTCCTCACTGACTAGAGCTCGCGGCGCTCACTATTTACAAGATATGTATGTATCAAAACAACACTAGCACTGTCACAGTCCGGGGCGCGGCGTCGGGTTCACTGCAGACTCTTCAAAAACTTGATTTTTTCATCGAGCGTGTCCCTTGCGTAGCGCAGCGCATCCCTGTAGCTGCGGTCCAGCTCGCCGGCCGCCGGGCAACGGTACCCGTCCGTCAGGCCCAGCTTCTCCAGCTGCTCCTCTATGCTGGTGTCGAGCTCGAGCGCGGGCCACTCGTCCAGCTGCGCGCGCACCGCCGCCAGCAACTCGGCCGCCTCCGCGCCCAGCTCGCCCAGCACCCGGCACGTTTCCAGCTGCTCCGGCGACTGGCTGAGTTTTTTCTTAGATTTCTTGGAATTCGTCGGCGTCACCACCTCACGGCACACGCCCATCACGTACGTCGCGATTCCTGCAAACTGAAAAGTACAGCATTAGATAACCGAGAACCTACGATCGCCTTTCATCGGCGATGGAAATGAAGTCGGTCCGTATGCAGCCAGCGAGCCTACCTCTAGGAAGTTGGAGAGGTTCTCGAGCGAGTCCCGCACGTGCCAGTGCGAGGGCGGCGCGAGGAGTGCGAGGGCGGGGCCGGCGGCGCGCAGGGCGGCCCGCAGCGCGGCGGCCGGGCCCGCGCAGCGCCCCGCCTGCCCGCGCTCGCACGCCGCGCGAGCCACGCGCAGCACGCACGAGTACAGCGCGCCGTACGCCGCCGGCGACTGCACCAGAGCTGGAATTTCGGTAATACCTGTATTCTGTTTCATCGCTTCGTCACTCAAATTGCGATTCTTTCGATGTGGAGGATCATAAATTCTGCCAAAACCAAAAATTACACAAATACAAACTGTAGTTCCGATTCAATTCCAATCGTTATTCAGAAGTAAAGAAGCGATCGCCACTCATCAATAGGACGGCATATTTTCTAGGCGGGAGCCTGTTGAGTTCAACACTGCATTCCATTGGTCGTGTTGAGGATCTGATAATATTTCTGGACGAGATAGCAAAAGTTGGACTTAATAGTTTGTTAGTACGTAACAATTTTTCCGCCACGTTTTCTAAGCAAAACAATAGCTTACCAAAAATTCTAGAAGGTAAGGGGGCGGATATACTGATGTTCTCTCTCTGGCAGTACTTCTCTCTGCAGCGGTCCATGGCATCGCTGAAGGCGTCCACGCAGGTGTCGAGCTGGTGCAGCAGGTGCGCGTTGTCCTGGCTGGCGGCGGCCTCCGCGCACAACGTGAGCGCGCACAGCAGCGCGTCCTTGAGGCGCAGGTAGGCCACGTCCTGGTCGAAGGTGCGCGTTTGCAGCCCGGGGTCGCGGAGCTGCGGCGGCTGCCAGCTCACGATCACGTTCAGGTCGCGGTTGTCGCTGCACGAGCGTTAACCTTTACTCAGACAATATTTACACACATCCGGCCTCACGGAGGACCTCGTGGTCCATCAAGGACGTAATCATTTTGAAATTATCTAGCAACTGTACGATTAGTTAACCTCAATACAGATACAAATATAGCGAACCTACAATAATGTTGGACGTGGGATGTCAGGACTCACGTGAATGTGTCGGGTAGGACGGGCAGTGCGGACGGCGGCGCGCCCGGCTGCAGCAGTGCGCGCTCGCGGGCCGCCAGCGCCGCCCACGCGCATCCCTCGAGCCGCGTTCGCCACGCGCCAAGCTCCACCAGCTTCTCGAAGGTGCCGTACTTGTACGCGTACGTCAGCTGCTCCACGCTCTGCGGGGCGACCACACACATCACTCAAGAACTAGGCACAAGTGACAACGACCAGCTCAAAAACCGAGTTAAAAAGAATCACATTATTGAAAAATCGTAAAATCTTTCTTCTGAATGAGTGCAGTACTAACGTCCTTGGCGTGGTGCTGGTAGAAGGCGTTCACGTCGGCCAGGCGCGGCGGGGCCAGCGCGGGCGCGGCGGCGGGCAGGCGGGCCGCGTGCAGCCAGCCCAGCGACACCAGCTGCACGTGTTTCGCCTCCAGCCGCGCGAACGCCGCGTCGGCCGCGGTGCCAGCTCCTGCACAGTCGTTCCATACATACAAACCAATATCTGAACCGAATAAACCAAACCTATTCAAATACAAAAAAGTTTTTTATTGAAACATTAGATTGGGTCTTGTTTTGTGTTTGTTTGCGTGTTGCGGGCCGCTACCCCCGTAACTAGGGCTAGGTGTTGAGACAAAATTATCTTTCATTGTTACGATCGCCATTTTTGTTATAAAATGAACAGGAAAATATCGATGTTACAATTTTAAAATGTAAACGTTTAAAACTATTATCATTTACTCCACCAACTATTTTATTAATAATAATAAGTCAATTATTATTTTTATAAATTAATTACTAGATTTTTTTGCTCACTATACTTTTTAGTTACGGATGACGTCACAAGGATGTTAGTGGACAAGGGTATTATACTAATGGTTACTATTAAGAATGTTTTTATGAAAAAAAATGTATGTAGAGTTAGATGATGGAATGATGAGAGAGTACATACCGAGCAGGTGGTAGATGGCCACCAGCAGCAGCTTGGCGTGCGGCTGCGCGGGCGAGCGGCGCGCGCACAGCTCCAGCACGCCCAGCGCCTGCACCAGCGGCGCCGCCTCCTGCGACTGCACCGCTGCTCAGACACCGCACACACCACACCGTTAACACAAGCCCAACATTACTAATACATTGACCAAAACCGTACAGATTCTAAGAATCCTGACTTATTGACATTGTTACCGGCGTAGACGTAGTGGTGCGCGGCTAACGTGGCGTAGGAGTCCGCCGCGCTGCTCTCGGTGGCGGCGGGCCCGGCGGCCGGGGGTGGCGGCGCGGCGCGCACGCAGCGCAGGTAGTGCGCCCGCAGCGTGCGCGCCAGCGACAGGCTGGCCTCCGCGGCCGCCGCCGGCACGCACAGCCGCCACGCGCACAGGCAGGAGATGTGCCGCTGGATATCCGCCGCCTGCCCCCGCACATATACAATCATTACACAAATACTGACAGCATTTGTTCCACACACAACAATTTGATAATGGAAGGTTGTGTGGGACTAAGCGTTCAAAGTTCACATGAATTTATCCTTAACTATGAAATGAACAATAAGAGTAATTCCCAAAGCTCGTACTAGTTTATTGCATGCCAACCTCAGCCCAGTTCTGGCAAACCCGAGCCCAATACCAAAATTTGCCTATAAAACAAACAAAAAAAGGTGTATAGGTTTAAACTGTTGTATTTAGATGTCCCCTGGGTTAGGGCGCGGGCTCATGAAGCTCATCTCTTCAACCGATCGTTTCGAATTTTTTATTATATTATTAGGATCAAATAAATAAAAATTAAAAAATTAATGTGACGTCACCTCTGACACCCTATTTAAAGGCACCAACTTCAGAGAGGGCATTCGCTCGTTGGCTTTCGAAGGGACAGGTCGTGTCGAAGTGCGTAGTCCGGATATAATTGTGTAAATTAAGTTGATAGTTGGTTCATCAGTTTTGTGTAGTGTTACACTTTTAGTTTGTAATAAACCTTGTGATTCTTTCTTTTTTATATAAAATATTAGCTATAGTTGCTAAAAATGTATTGAAACAAATGTTGAGAATATGAACGTACTTACATTATCAGGCTCGCTGCTCTCGTCGAAACCCAAACACGTGAGGAAGTCCCTGCAGTGGTCCTCGCGCTCCTTTTGCGGTATGATGGCCAGGTACGGCTTGAGGTCGGCGACGGCGCAGGGCTTGGCGGCGAACACGCGGAGGTACTGCACGCACAGCGCCACCCCGCTGCCCAGCAGCGTGGCCGCGTCGCCGTCCGCCGCCAGCCGCCGCCACAGCTCCAGCCGAGCTAGGTACGGCCCGCGCAGCGCCCGCCCCGATGACACACTCTCCACCAGCAAGCAGATGAACTCGTGACACTTCTCTGCAGTGTCGTCTACCGAGCTGCTGTCACTGTCGTCCCGGTCAGTGCCCTTCACCAATTCGAAAACTGAATCGAAATACGGCATGTAGTAGTCCCAGCGGTCCTGGTTGTCCCACAGGAGATCTTTGCACACCAAATTTAACTTCCTCCATCGGCCGAGTTTCTTCAGGTAAGGTATGCTGGCCTGTAGCGTGGATCCGGGCACCAGCTGCGTGTAGATGGAACCCTCGATGAAACCGAGAATCTCCTCCCACTTCTCCTGCAGCTCCAGGATCATGATGTAGAGTCGTGCCTCCTGTTCGGCTTCCATTTTGTTCTCCGTTATAAAATTGTCCACCATTCGTTGCGCCAGGGCGAGGAGAATGCCTTTTTTGGCAACATCTTCGGTGGATTTTGCCTGAAATGTTAAACAAATTTTGTACATACAGACATAAACAAAGACACAATGTTTGAATGCCAGTCATTTATTCATGAAATAAATAAATATGCGCTCAAGCTTGTAAGCCAGAGGGGTAGGCAGACATCATGGATATGCATTTATTACCGATCCTGGCACACTTCTTCACCTATCTATCTGTCTATATATAGATTTTTCTATATTCTATACTCTATTTTTAGTCATGAGAAGTGTGTTTTAAATTATAATTTTTTATCCTAGGTGCACAGTCATTGACCTTATATCACCACAGCTACCCAGCAACACATACAACAAACAAAGGCCTGTGTGTAAGGAGTAGAGGCGGGATTGGAACAGGGATATTGCATTGCATTACATTCATAATTTACTTTGAACATTTTTACTAGCTGTGTTGCATTGACATATCATTGTAAGATTGTGGCATTTTGGTAGATCTGGCAACATCTCATAGAAACCTTAAAGGTAACACTAATATTCTATTATTGATAACTAATTTATTATTTAATGATACCAACGGCTAATGGATGGCACTTTAAAACATAGCTGAAATTCGCATTTTAATGTATAAGACAGTGTAATATGTACCACAGTAGCCTGTATACCTGTAGCACGATGCTCATGACGGCCCAGAAATAGTAGGGGTTTTTGGGCGCGAGGCGGTAGAGCTGAAGAGCGGCGCGGTGCTGCGCGCGATGGTCGGCCACGCGCACGTACGCCATGAACAGGTGTGAGTGCAGTTCCTCGTTATTGGGCTCCGCACGCACCGCCGCCTCGTAGGCCTCGCATACCTTCTGCACTGCAACACACACATTATATTAATAGATCCTGGTAGGCCTCCCAAAAGAATGACCAACAATCTTGTTACGGTGGCCAAATTTACACTGGATGGGGGTGACAAGGGAACAAGCTTAGTGGCAATTCTTTGGGGAGACCTGGAAACTGAGATAAAATAATTATAAATTATCTACACTGATATTATAAAGAGAAAAGATTACATTGTTTCTTTGTTCCTGATAAACTTAAAAACTACCAATTAATATAAACCAATATCAAAAGTTCCTTCACCAAAAGAAAGTTTCCATCAGTTAGTAGTCTATGCTATATTTAAAAAAATATAGCTACCTACCTGAGCAAAGCTGGGGCGGATTGCTAGTTTATCTATATAATGAAACATCAAACATTTTATTTATGTTTCTAGGTTATCAAAAAGACATGTTAAGTTCATATTACTTCATATTGTATCAAAACACTGATACCATAGACTAAATGTAGCATGTCTAGGTAAGTATTGAATAAAATGGAGGCAGCTCGAGTCAGAATGTCCAACCGACCTTTTTCCTACCTCCCAGCTTTCCAACTAAAGAGTTGCCAGTACGAAATATTCGAATTAAATGGTGTGGGAATACTTCCCTTTTTGCTTTTCAATTTAATAAAATAAAATGTAAATTAGCAAACCCTAATAGTTAAATAAATCAATTTTAAGCAGTTGTTTATGGGAGAATATAGGTAATAATGTGAAATTTATTTTAAGCAGTTAGTAGTGGATAATTTGTGAAACACATTTTTCTATTTCAATTTAGTAACACAAAGGTGTTAGTGGGGCATGCACATGTATTATTTTTAATTAATTTTATTAATTAAGAACATAATTTAGAAATTTACTCCAATGTTATTGTAGCTGCAAACTTAATTTTGGATATCTCCCAACTTAACCAGCATATTCTTTGTTTGTTAGAAGACAATTTGTTTTCTACCAAACTTAAGCAAAACAGGTGATCTGTAGTTTAATTATGGGCGTTACGTACATTGCTGAGACTCTCTGTAGGATATGGTCATCGCCTGCAGCGTGGTATCGTCGCTCGGCTTTTCCTCGGCTAGCGCGTCTAGCACTGATTGAGCTTCGCACTTTTTTCCTAACCTTAAAAGCGCCAAAGCTTTTAAAGCGCGCGCCGCTTGTAGTGTAGGACTTTTCTTGAGAACCTTTTCGGCTTCCTGCAGCGCTTTCTTATTCACCCCATTGTCCAACCAGTCTGTAATTACATAAACCGACACTTCTTAACAACTTACTAGAGAATGTTCCAAATAGGTTAATGGGATTTTTACCGTATATCGGCCGTAAGCGACGTTCTACAATTCCACCGTCGTGCATGTGCTGCGGACGCACAGCCATTATTTATTTAAAAATATATCTTTCGGTAAATAAATACTATTTAGTGTTTTTCTATATTTTTTCGCTGCACGTTTGTTTTGTGCTTGTCGTGGGTTGCTGACTGACAGTGACATTTTGTATCCTTGTAAGTTACCATCGTAAAAAAATACATAGAAAGGTTATAAAAAAAGAAAAATAAAGTTAAACTTAAAGAAAAAATAATTTGGAAAGAGAATTAAGCGTTTAGTTTGAAATTTAAGCATTTAGAGAAAATTGCCTTTTTGTACAATACAGGCATGCTGTATTCACTTTCTAAGGTTTTTAACCCCTTAGTTTGTTTTCATTTTCATTCATTATTTTATATTATTTAATTTATGAATCATATAAAATAATATATTTTAGGAGTTGATCCACTTGGTGTACAAAAATTAACGAGAATCGCACGGCACGCCACTGGGCGCGTTCACTACACCTGTAAATGGTTTGAATCGATCACAACTTTACGACAGTTTGTAATATGGCAAGTAAGATAACGAGCGAACGGTGTTTGCAATTTTCGCTGATATATATATAGGCTGCTTCCCAGTGCTGGTTTCATGCTCGAAGCTCTCGGTAGTATTGGTTATTGATGGTTGTTTTTTTTAGATAGCTCAATAAGAATGCTTTCATTATGCATCAATCAACTAGAAAACCAATCCAGATATATGAAAAGTAACAAATATTTATCAAAATAAATTTGCCGAGGTCTGTTCCTATGCAACCTAATACTTCAGACATAACGGTATACTCTTGTAGCTACCTAAGCATTTTGATAAGTAATTAAGTGATACTTACGGTCTGATCTGATGCAGTGCCTCTCATATCTCATACGTAACGGGGTTTAGAGTCTCTTGTACTTTATTCCAAACACTTATCGTTATGGGATGGATTTACTTTAGGTTAGTATTTAGCCATCAGCGGCTTTACCTATTCACCTTAGATATCATGTTTCAGGATGACAATAAAACAATGGGCTTAATTTAGGCAAATTAATTGTAAAATTGTTATGTATTTTTTTATTTATCGCATAAATATACACAATTTACAAATGTTCAGTTTTAATCTAGCTTAAACTAACTTAAGATGTAACGTTGGCCGCGTAGTAGAAAACATTGATTCTATTAACAAACAGTATTTATTTATACAAAATGTTCTTTGTAATTAAGTGACATGAATTTTATTTCACTTGGTTCCATTTCGTGTCGTAATTTATGTCGGCACATATGTACGTCGCGCAGCCGGTGTCTACGTACGAATAGCACTCACACATAGGTTAAGGTAGGCCACGATCACACATATTAAATTAAAAATATCACCATCGAGGGAGGGCAGTGGTGTTATCAGTTTAAGCCATTATCACTTTGCTCTGAGATCGACCGTTTCGAATCCCGCGTCAGAAATTATTTTCGGCGAGGATATAACCGGTGGATTGTCTCTGGAGATCGACGACCTCTTCTGTCTGGGAGGCGGGACGGGCGCGGGCGGCGCCACTCTCCACTTCAACAGGTTCTTTATCTTCATGCCGCCTCTGTAGTAGTACAGGTAGATGCCGGCGAGCGCGGCGAGCGCGACCAGCAACGTGGCGATGGCGATGAGGATGCCGTACCACGCGCTGCCGGTCGACTCCACCGGCGCGGCCGCTGTGGGTTTCCTGCTGGGCGGCACGTACGTTGGCCTGGGTCTGCGTGTGGTGGTGGAGAAACGATCGCCGATGGCGATGTCGGCGCACGCCCGGAATTCTTCTTGCGGCCCGCAGCCCACGGCGCCGCTTCCGTCCTCACACGTGCCCCAGTTGTTGCCCGCTATATACTTCCACTGCAGCACGCAGTGCGAGCACTCAAGATCCTCCGGCAGGTGATATTTCATCTCGTAAATCTTATTCCCCTCTTTGGGGAAGTATTTAGTGGAGTTCTTATCGTCGAGTTTTAAAACGTGCCTGTCCAAGCACTCCTGGGTGGTGGTCTTCGGTTCCTCGCAGACTCTGAACTCGAAGTAGCCCATGTGGCTCGCGGTGAGCTCGACCTTGATGACGATGGTCTCCCGCGGCACGTACCGGCGCACGATGACGCCACGGCCAAAGCGGCCGCCGAGCTCGTGCGGGCGCGGCGCGGGCGAGTCCCAGGCGTCTCCGCACACGCCGCACTTGCCGCCGTTCTTGTTCCACTGGCGCGTAAAGCCGCCGCAGTAGAGCTCGTGGTCGTTGTAGTTGTGCGGCGTGTCGAAGCCGTAGCGCCAGGCGGAGGCGCGCGACGGAGGCTCGATGAGTCGGCCGTGTCCACGGACACCCTGCCACACGGCGCACTGGACTGCCAGCAGGCACCAAAGGACCTGAAAAGATGAAAATAAAATGTGAGCGCGTTTTGGTTGGCCATAAATAATATTCAATTGACACAATTTCTATGGCAATTTTTAAATAGATAAAACATTTTTGGGACACTATCAGTGTATATCATTATTATTGTACCCTAATCTTGATAGACCTGGCAACACTTATCTGCCAGAACTATCTGTATCTGTACTTTAATCTGTAGATTCTCAGTAACACTGTTTCAAACTATTAAAATATAAAAAGAGTTCTAATTACACATTAAAATAATTTTAAATTGGTCACAATGATCAACGACACTGATCGATTATCGTTATTTGTCATGGCTACATAATAACTGGGTTGGCAGTTACGTAACGGAACCTAAATTATGAAAACAATATTTTCGTTCTCGTCAAAATAAAACCTACTGTAACATCGATAGAAGAAAAATATCTTTGGCCGAAGCAATGAGTTTCAGCACTAAGAGGAAAGATTTATTTTGTAATTGTTGTGAATCCATTTTAACAATCCTTTCACCATTACCATTTTTTTTAAATTATTTACGTGCAAAATTTAAATGACCCCAACCGAATACAAACAGATCATGTCCTAGAAGCAGTCACGAGCCAGAAAAAAACGATTAAATTGTATATTATGCTTATTGCGTAAAACAATAGCTGTCGTGCCCGTAAATTATTACAACAGGCAACACTTCGGCCTCTCGCGCCGGCGCGACTGAAGCGAGACTAATATTGTAAAAGGAAATTCTTTGTGTCCCTATCTCGAATCTATTCTCACGATGCTAACGCCCACAAAATCTTAAATTTTCTACCAAAAAACTTTAATACCCGCTTTCAGCACATGGTTTGAATTCGTGAGAATGTGTTTAGCAACTCCGCCGGGCGCCGCAACGGGTCGCGTGGTTCTCGTACTATTTACTTAATCATTTTAGATTGTTACATGCAATGCTTCCGTCAGTTTGTAATCGGACTTAGCATATTATAAGCTGTCAGTAAATTGTGAACTTATATTTTGTTTGGGTTATTACATTAAAGCTATTAGTCAGACAATAGCTACCGATCGAGCCGAGGCTCGGCCCTCTCGGGCACCCTCGAATCGGAAAGCTAAACGCGTACTGAGTGACAGCCCAAGCCGAGGTCCCCTCTCGGGGTCCCTTGAGGCCAGTCACTCCATGGAGCGTCCGCCGAAGCGACCTAAGAGCTCGGCGGCTTCCCAATCCGGTAATACTAGTAAGGTAACGGCCCGAGCCGAGGCTCTCCCTACGGAGGGAGCCCTCTAGCTAAGTTACTCATAAAGAGGCTTAGGCTAGGCGCCCTCTGCGCCCTGCCGCCTCGAGCCCGGTGTAGCTGTAAATGCCTCCTCAAGGCAAACAGTGACCGTTCAGTCAAAAAAAAAAACATTAAAGCTAAGTTAGAATAAGAGGTTAGGTTCGTTAAGGTTGGAAAATAGTTGATCGAGTTTGAATCGTTTTATTTATGATAAAGCGTAGTAGTGGTAGCGCCGGTTACGATGGTCTTCTGTTCTTCAAGGAACTTCATTCATAGATATTTTGAAAATACATCTGGTGATAGATTTTACAAAGCGTTTGAGCGGCTTTAGGCCGTACAATAAATGTATCGAGTTTGGAGGACTCCATAACGTGGAAAACATTTTTATAGTAGACTAGTGACCCGCCCCGGCTTTGCATGGTTACCACTAATTATGTTGATTCAATCGGTACTAAACACATGAACACCCACTGTGCCAATCTGGACAATCCCTGTAAATTTCATCGGTTCAAATTCAATCGGTCCAGCCGTTTCGGAGTCTATAGGTCCATAGGGAACATACATCTTCGCTTTTTGTATAGTATAACGTGACCGTCGTTAATACAGTGCAACGGTATTACAGTACTCAGGATTGGAATTTCATTACTGGACTGCTAGATGGCGTTGAAAGCTAGATTTCTTGACAAACTTTTTTTTTTCGTAAATATTGTTTTATTTTCAAAAAAAGTATCCTATTTTACTTCTAATAATTCTAAGAATATGTGTACAAAGTTTCATGATTTAAGACTGACAAGCGGTTGCCCGTGACTTGTCACACATTCCCTTCTGATTTTCCACGCTGGATTTTTTGTAAAATGATTCCGCATTAATAACTTCGATTTATAAATTTAATTTGCAAAATTAAATGTAAGTACCACATGTGACCCTAATTTTCTGTACCTTTGACAAAGTGTCTAAAATTTAATGGTAATCGGTTGATTCGTTGAGGAGTTAAAGAAAACAAGCACATACTCGCATCTATAATATTAGTTAGAATTCTAATATTGATTCCATTAATCTTGTATATTTCGAAATTGTAAGTCCCCAAGGAGTCACCAGGCGTTTTGACATGTGCGCTTTGAGGACGCGCATTTTAAGAACTAGTGGGTTCCCTACATCCGTGCACGCTTGTACGGGTATACGCAGACGTACGGGACTAGCTAGTTCCTGTAAAACGTACAAACTGGTTACAGTGTAACCTGGCAGTGGCACCCGCAGACCGCCCTCGTGTGTGCCCGGTGCAAGCCGCGACAACAATGACTGGTTGCGCCGAAATTTCGTCAGTACCTGTGCCGCGCGCGCCTCTCTTTGTGTCGCCGACGATACTATACACTCATTGGCTAGCTCCTTATAACAATCGCCAATCTTCTATGACTCACTGTCCAAATTGTTTGTATGTGTACGTGCGGACATGGTATGCATTTAAAAGGCGACCATAAGATACCTCATTATTCGATATAAAAGTAGAAAATATATTTTTTAATTGTTATAGCGCTAGGATTTAGATCTACGCCAAAAAACCCAACAAAAGTACTAAATAGGCCAATCATTTTTATCAATAACAAGTAACAATTGTTCCTATAACATTAAATCTGTATAATGTATACTAATATTATAAAGAGATAAAATTTGTGTGTTTGTGCGTTTGTGAGGTTGTCGGGGGTAATCTCTGGTACTAATGAACCAATTTTGAAAATTCTTTCACTGTTAGAAATGTTATCCCTGAGCGCTATACACTACCTCATATATCCGTGTCCTTATGTTTGTCCGGGATAAACTCCGAAACTACTTAACTAATCGTATTGGAATTTGGTCACTATGCGTAATTTCGTCCAACTTAAAAGATAGAACAGTTTCTTTGACTCGTTTTTTTTAGTACTACCCCTGCGAAGCCGGGCGGTCCACTAGTATGTATACATAAGTCGATGTGTGCATGTTCCCTAGATACTCCAAAACTACTGGTAAAGTGCGTGTACAATCTTTCACAGAAGCATAGCTTTCATGACTTGTGTTAAATTGTGCTCTAGATTCGGTTAGGTAACGTACCGAGCGTGCTGCGCGCGGCGCCCGCGCACGGCCTGACGTGCCGCGCCTGCCAACCAGCGGCGGATCTACCGTAGGTCTTTTTGGGCAGTCCAGCGGTGCACATTATATTTTACACTAACAATTTGCAGATCTTGTTTTTGTAAATATTATAAACGTATTAGTCCAGGGCCGACAAACTCACGGTCCGCCCCCGTTGCCAACTTGTGCTCTGTGGTATAACACAATATACTAAATGAACCATTTATTCATGTTTATATTTCATGACGCGACTGTTCGATCAGGTTCAAAAGAATCTTCACAAATAATGTGTTTTTGGTTGAATCTACCTAACACTCGGTCGGATTAAATTCCGATCGCGGTGAACGCTCAGTAAGTAAAACCATAGATAATTATGGGAGAGTAATAAATATTTTATTGTCACAAGAAACGGACAGATAGCCCACGTGTTATTACCTTGTATGTTTTCTACATATACAAGATAAGTAAAGTGTAGGCGGAGGAGCAAGGACCCCGCTACCCCCAGCAACTTTACAAGCCTGCTTATACCCATATGAACAGGTCCAATGAAGTGCTTGTTCACAAGGGGTTAGGCAGAGTCGAGGGCTACAGTTATGCGGCAACGCAAGCGGCGATCTACATGCTCATCGCGACCTCTACCGACGCGACGCGAATACCAAATGAAAGTGAAAACGTCCCGGGTTCGAGGCTCGGCACAGTTTGGTGGAGCAACCGCGTGACGTCACACGTGTCTGCGGTGAGCTGACCTCATCTGATGTAACGCAGATGCCGCTCGCTGCATCTTAAGACTGTCGCCCCCTTCTCATATTTATTATTACCTTGCCGGACGTTTTGAATTGAGATATAACAAACTAACGGTTTATATGGAGGCGTGGAAGCAGATGTCATAGAATTGACAATCGATTTTTCTGTGTACATATTGTTTTGTTTGTGTAAATAGTTACTATTCGGCGAGAGTTGAGCAAATTAGCTTCCAAGTGCACGCCATCTATATGAATCCATTTGACAAATTACACTTTAATACAAGGCAGGCGTGAAGTAGATTATTCTGCGTTTCGTCTGATGAGTGAGGTGCCGGGGCCCTAGTTCTGGTTATCTCCCCCTTCCCACCCTTTTCTTGTAAAGAAAGGATGGGAAGGGGAAGAAAACTTGACGGTGGAAGGAATGTATAGGAATTGGAAATAAGCATTTTCTGTTTATCACCTCCTCTGTCCATTAAAGGTGGGCAACGCGTCTGCAAATCATTAGATAGTTGCACATGTCTATGGGTAGCGATCATTTAACATCGGGTGAACCGCTTACTCGTTTGCCAAATAGTATTATAAAAAAAAAACAGTTTAATACATAAGGTATACAATATATAAGGTATTCAGATCGGAATGAAGATTTCGTTTCTTGTGGCTAAACCGTGTGCCAAATTACAATTTTATAAAACAATGTCAAGCTTCTTAAAGCTACCCATTAAAAGAAAGTGGCAGAGATTCTCAGGACGGTCCCGGACGTCCCGGACGTCCCTGTAGTGGGAAGACGTACTACGAAAGGCAGAACAATTAATACGTTTTTGAGACGTGCAAACATTGTGTGCGCCAACAACAAAGTGTGTAGTCATTTTAACATTGAAGTTGATTTCTGCTTCCACTACATTCCAAATTCCGTTCTTAAATATTATCGTGGCGGAGTGCTTCCGTAACATAATGTGACGTCACGCAGTGCGTAGCACCATAATTTATAAATCATCTTGCAAAGTAATTAAATATTTAAGCATTTAAATTACACGAGACCTCAAAGATGTATCGATTTCAAAGAAGAGGCCTCATCTAATCGACTTGTTTCCCAAAACACTACATGTAAATGACCTGGACATAGGCTTAGACATTCCGACCATCGGAGTTTACTACACACACACAAAAACTTTGTATCCCCACCCATATGCTATTCTATTATAGATAGGCTCATGGCTCACTGTCCGTCAAGTTGTATATAAGTTGTAAGTCCTCTGCTGATGACGCAAACACGGCCTGGTCATCGGTGTACAAGAGATATTTTACAACATGCTCACCCATTATTAATCCACACTCGTCGTCTTTCTAAGCTTTCAAACAATCATCCATTTAGAGACTGAACAGCCACGGGGATGCCACACAGCCCTGTCTTACACCTTTATAGATGCTGAACCAGTCTGAGTAGGCCCCGTTAATCCTAACACAAGCAGTAGAACTTTTATAAAGTCTCTTTTCCCTATAAAATTAATTAATCAATCAAAATAAATAACAAGACTAAAGTCGACAGAAGTCCGCCGTCGTGATACGGACAGGTTTTAACTGTCCTAAATATTAGATAAATGTTACTCTAAATTAAGCTACGTACCTACTCTTAATACTTTGTATTTTAATATCCCTACTAATATAAATGTGGATGTAAGTTTGTTACTCTTTCACGCGGAAACTACTCAACCGATCATCATGAAACTTTGTACACATATTCTTGGAGGTACTAGAAGTAACATAGGATACTTTTTATGAAAAAAAAGTATATAAAAAGCGAAGTATGTATGTTCCATATAGACCTATAGACTCCGAAGCGGCTGGACCGATTTCGATTAAATTTACAGGGATTGTCCAGATTGGCACATTCCTGTGTTTGGTAGCGATCAGATCAGTGGTACCCGGGCGAAGCCGGGGCGGGTCACTAGTATATACTACGAAAAATGTTTATTCACGATTTACGTTTTAAAAGCATTAGTATTTTATCTTGATATTATACGTAGTAACATAGATTCGACTGAGAATAAATTTATAAATATCAAAACAACAAGGAAGTTATTTACGTCAAACTGTCAAAACTATTCGTATTCGAGAAGGAAGCCGCCATCGCTCCATATTGGTCGAAACAGACCTCGATCTATTTCGCGCTAACATTAATTCCAATTTAATTGGTTCATCTTTATGGAACCTGCCTCGTTGGTATTTACCTGATCAAGTTTTTGATTTGATGGAACCGGATGTCGCCGACACAAGATGGCCGCCGCCCGCGTGCCTCAATTAATTATTAGAAAATGTGGTAATCACAGTCGAACGTGAATTCTTTAATTTTTAGTTAAACCAGATATACAGACATTTTATAACAAAACCATACTGTTGTGCCCACTAATTCTATACGAGGATTTACAGACACATGAAATAAACAACTCGGCCGCCCGCTTCCTTACGTCTAACAAGCACATCCTTTGGCAACCCTTAGTGTTTTGCTCTGAAAGTTCAGCAAAGGTAGTGCAACCACGCCACGTTTATAAAATCGTTCTGACGCAAACGTCACAACGATTTAATATATGTGGTGTAGGATTCGTGATGTGATCAGTCGCCGTGGTCCGGTCCGAGATGTGACACAGAGGAACTTACATATAGTTGACCCGAGGAGGCTGGAGGAGGCGGAGGGGGTTCGTACAGGAGCAGTGAGCTAGACGCCGCTTCTTGTATCCGCTCCGAGGTGCTCGTACGTCATTGTATATAACTAGTTAAGTTAATGATCACATTGAGTTATGTTCTTTTGATTCTTCTACACTAGTTGGCCGGCAAACTTCGCTCCGCCCTATAATTAATAGATGGCTAACACATAAAAGATAGATATGTATATGTCGTGGACTGTTTTGTAGGACTATTTAAGGTAAACATTTCCATTATACATTATATACGTGTAACTCTATCGGTTTGTGCAGCGCACACCAGAATAGCTTGCATATGGCGGAATTGTTTTGCTCGTTACTTGACACTTATCGTTATATTTTGGACGATTCATACAATATATTTATAAATTATAGCCTATGTGTTATTCTGACGTACAAGCTATATTATTGTAAAGTATCATTAAACTTCATTCAGTAGTTTTTGCGTGAAAGAGTAACAAACATCCATACATACAAACTTTCGCCTTTATAATATTAGTAGGGTACATAATGAATCACTCGCAAGGTAGATATAACTTGAAATTAGCATTACATATTGTAGCCATTTATCATTCATAAAATTACTAGTGCCCCGCCCCGGCGTCGCCCGGGTACCACTAATTATGTTGACCCAATCGCTACCAAACAGAAACACCCGCTGTGCCAATCTGGACAATCCCTGTAAATTTAATCGAAATCGGTCCAGCCGTTTCGGGGTCTATAGGGAACATACATACTTCGCTCTTTTTTTACAAAAATTATCCTATTTTACTTCTAATACCTCCAAGAATATGTGTACAAAGTTTCATGATGATCGGTTGAATAG
Source organism: Papilio elwesi (assembly GCA_029849275.1). NCBI lineage: Eukaryota > Metazoa > Arthropoda > Insecta > Lepidoptera > Papilionidae > Papilio > Papilio elwesi. The sequence goes on along the minus strand of CM056707.1, from coordinate 5,606,675 downwards.
TTTTCGCGTGAAAGCGTAACAAACAAACTTACATTCACATTTATATTAGTAGGGAGGGATTAAATCTGTCTCCATAGTTTCCAATGTATAGAAATAACTGGCGAGTCGTTCGTGTCGTAGCAGTTTCCGGTTTGAATTATAATTCCGTTAGTTTTTAGGAAACAGGTTTGTTGTAGAGGAGAGAGCGGGGGGCGCGCACCGCGGAACCTTTTCCTTTCGTTTAAGTTTTAAGTTGAAGCATAAGTAATATTCATACACAACTTATACAATAAGCTCGCAACGAAACTATAATCACTGGGAATGCAATCCTTATTCTAACTTATATTATAAATGCAAATGTCAGTTTGTCCGTTATACTGTAACACATTAGGTACAGACAATATCAGCGGCACAGAAAATGACGCGAGGTATTTTATTACTTCTATCACGATAATACTCCCCTAAATAAATCCAAACGAATAACATATCTTTGCAACAAAACATGACGTACATTACCATGGCAACCGATAAAAAGTTTTAATCGCCATTTTGTTGTTTAATGTATACGCAGGCAGCACAACAGTCATAGAGGAACTTTGTTGTCCATAACAATACAATCTATATTATCTTGCGATCGTCGGAGAAGTTCATGACAGCAAGGAGTTCTGTGGGCGAAGTGTGCGCGGCCGCGAGCGGCGCGGCGGCGGGCGCGGCGATGAAAGCGGGAGAAAGTTGATCGGTTTGCCATTTATTTTGAATAGTATCGCCGTTTCTTTCGCGTTCGCGAGCTTTTAAATGGCCTAACTAATACCACATACTTTAAATTCATACTCGACAGTATGCAACGAGCCGGCGTTGTAGCGTTGGCTCTGGAGTTCTCTTTAAAGCGGTTTATAACCATTTTTAAAATATGATTTACTAGATAAGAAATCTACAATCCCACAAAGTATTACTTGTGATCAATAATTCAAACATGGCGTGTCGACAGTCATTTGTTATCGTGTTTTGTATCGGACAGACAGATTTCTTGTTCACCGTGAAATTGACTTGTTAGAGAAACGTCCGCGTATGTTATACGTTTAGTGAATATGGATACAGTTAGCTAATCACTGTACAGCACTTGACACCACTGACAGCCTCAACACTAGTGAAATTTCGCAAGTCGCGTGCCGTCATGTCCGGTCCCAGCGATGCCACCGCTGTCCGAAGCTGTCTCCTACTTTCAACACCCTGCATAAGCAATATAGATTTTATATGTACGATGTCAAATGAAATACTAGTTTTGTTTTAATGGAAGTAGGTGGCAAACGAGCAAGCGGGTCACCTGATGTCAAGTGAACGCTACCCATAGACTTTCGCAACAAGCTAATGTGTTGCAGATGCGTTGCGTACCTTTTCTTCCCGTTAACCCCCTCCCCGTCGAATCCTCTTCTCGTTCCCATCCTGTCCTTATGAGGAAAGGGTGGGAAGGGGAAGAGGACTGTAAGTAGGCTACTTCTTCTTGACGCCTGTCTTCTGTGAGGTCGTGGTATTTACCGGTCGAGCCGGCACATTCGTGCAACAGATGTTGTTGCGGGCTCTACCACTGTTATAGTGAAAATACCAAGTGATAGACAAACGAGCAATTGATTGACCTATTGGAGAGAAGTGGGAAGAGTAGATCAAGAAAGAGATGGGACTTTCGATACCTCCCTCGTCAGACATAACGCTGAACGTTGTAATGACTTTTGCGTTACGTTGTGTGGACGACATTGGACAGTACGTACAGCGGCGGCAATCAGCTGGCAGTCCGCTCCACCTTTTTGTACACATGACACGTGAGCGACGAGCGAACGACGCCGCCGGAGAAAGTGTTCGCCGTTGAATAACACCAGGCTATCGTTGACCGTGGGAATGTTCACTGATAGAATCTACTTCTATCGCAGGTTCCCTTCCGGCTGCTCACGCCGCTCGCTCTTTGTGTACACTACGAAGATTTCGTGTTTTTATTGTATATCTCCTACAATTTATTAGCGTACGATTTAGCATGCAATCTAAAACGCGGTCCGCCCTCGCGTGTGCTCAGTCGGATTCACTCTCGCTGTTAAAATATATCCAATTAAATATGTTTGTATTACACTATACACATTTTTATTACATAACTAGTGACCCACCCCGGCTTCGCCCGGGTACCACTTATTATGTTGATCCGATCGCTACCAAACACAGGAACACCCGCTGTGACAATCTGGACAATAGTTATAGTTCTATAGGGAACATACATCGGCTTTTACATACTGTGACATCTAACCTCAAAAATTCGAATAGTTTTATACTGCATACAATCCCAAAAAATCCCAAACAGCTGAAACTATGATCAATTGGATTGGATATTGACGTGACCGTAGATAATTCAGTGCAACGGTAGTACAGTACTCAGGGTTGGAACTTCATTACTGGTAGATGGCGTTGAAGTAGCTAGATTTTTCATTTTAAAGGTATCCTATGTTACTTCTAGTACCTCCAAGAATATGTGTACAAAGTTTCATGATGGTCGGTTAAGTAGTTTTCGTGTGAAAGTGTAACAAACAAACTTACATTCACATTTATAATATTAGTAGGGATTTATTATTTGACAACGTTTTGTTACATTAAAGTCGTGTGTAGCGAAAACAAATTATAAAAATATCCGCCGTATTGTCATCGATTCCACTAAATCCGAAGTATACTTCCTGGAAGTAGGCATTTGACTCGGGCATGTGCGTGTGTGTGTGCGGATTCAATTTTTATTTATTCGCGGAACGAACTTTCCACCAAGCGCACGTCAATTCCAATCACAACTTTCCTTTCATTATTAATATCATCTGTTTATTTTACAAGCGAACACACATATATAGGACATTAGGCAATATGCAGTGCCTGACCTGGGATTTGCGTCTGGAGAATTTATAAAACAAACGCTTTACTGTGGTCAATGATGAAGGTATTCGTAGACGGAAGTTTGACACGGGCCTGGCATGTAAGGCGATAAGGCCGGTGCACATTCGTGGGGCGGGGAGAAAGTGCCAGGCGCCGCTCCCCCACTCACCCAACCTACGCGCTGCCCGCTGCCCGCCGCGTGCGTTGTATCAGCTGTCGGAACTCGGTATTTATACGTAGATACGCGTCGCCGTTCCGTGCTATTGATTTCCTTAAAGATTTATATAATTATAAACTAACTAGCTGTGACCGCGGTTCCACACGCCGCGCCGTTTACTTTAAACAAAATCAGACCCGCGCCCGAGCTATACTTCTCGCTTATCGTGTTTTTTATGGCTTCCAAGGTTTGTAGCGTGACATCAGAAAACCTTAAACCCTCCTTTATAATTAGAAGTGTGAAGAAATTTTCAAATCCGATTGGTGATTCCTGGGATACGCGCAATAACTGTTTACCATAGTAAGAGTTTGTCGGGACAATGACCTTGACCTGTCAAAGATCACTAGAAAAGTACAGATAGCAACAAAAACATTTGCGTAAATATTTTGTTTTAGTTAACAAAAACTTTTTATTCTATTTTTTTTTAAATGAATAATTAACACCTTCATAATTTTCTGGAAGACTAAAGTGCTGTAAGAGTAGATCACCCAGGTCATGCGTTTTGACAATGAATACAGGTAACTAGAATAATAGACCGTGACTGGTTCCGTTGTAAACAAAGTAATGCAATAAAGATTTATATTATTTTAATACTTTAAAGACCCAAATGATTTTACGGGAGAAAGCGCAGGTTACGAGGCAGTGACATGAATGAGAGGAACCAGCAAAGTCGTAATTTCAAATTAAAATAAACATCGTGCCCGTAGCGCAGCGGGGTAGGCAGAGATAATGTATTTTCAATTTGGCGCGATCCTGGCTCACCTCTCTCGCATCTTCTACATCCATACATCTAAGCATATAAGCTCTTCGGTTACGTGTACTCCTTATATCGCCGTTCTTTAGTATGTCACTAATCTGGTCGATATAAGTTTTCCTTGGGCGTCCCCTACCAATGCTGCCGCTAACTTTTGCAACATAAATTTAAAAATTAAAGACGTATATTATTTTAAAAGTATCTGTTCTACTGACTCTATTTTGTTCGATTTGACGGCTGTGACGTCACAATATGGCGCTGGGCCGTGCACATTCTTATTTGAAACGCATTCAATATAGATTTGATTCAATAACATAATTATTTCACTCTAGTCAGGACAGTGTCGTGTTTGTCCGTGACTCTGACTCATTTAAATGTAATTAATGTAAAATGAACTTAGGTAAATTCCTTCTATTCGATAAATATGAAATCGAAATCACACAATTATAATTAGTTATCAAGTTCCAGGACATTTCTTTTGACAACGAAAAACATTAGCCGGGGGATATAATTATCAATGCGTTTGTCAAATTAATTTAGAGCTGTGAAGTCAACACGGCGTGTCTCGAATCGCTCTCGGCTGGTCCTTCAACCCGACGCGGCCTGAATACGTTTCCTCGTTGGGGATCTCAAGACCACCGCGGCCGATTGCAATGCGGCGCCGCCATCAGGAAGTCAATTAAAACTAGAATATTTAGTGACAATAGTTATGAACGAGATGTATGAATGTCTAAAGACATTATCTGTGGTCTACAAAATTATAAGGTAGTAAATCTGATGTAGGCAGAGATTATGAATTACCATTTGGCACGTCCCTGGCACATCTCTCTCGCGTCTTTTTCACCCACATTTACGTTTAACCGTGGGTTGCCACTGGCGTAAAATCATGTCGTGATACTATGTTTCTCTTTGAAAAAACTGAGATGACAATATGTTTTCGGCGGTGGAAACCCACAGTGAATGCTTGACCCTTGATGAAGTTTCGATTAATGTATGTTTGTTACTCTTTCACGCAAAAACTACTGTATGGATTTTAATGAAACTTTACAATAATATAGCTCATACATCAGAATAACATAAAGGCTGTAATTTATAAGGGTATTGTGTGAATTGTCCAAAATATAACGATAAGTGTCAAGTAACGAACAAAACAATTCCGCCATATGCGAGCTATTCTGGTGTGCGCTGCACAAACCGATAGAGTTACACGTATATAATGTATAATGGAAATGTTTACCTTAAATAAACCTACAAAACAGCCCACGACATATACATATCTATCTTTTATGTGTAAGAAATTATCACCAAAATAGTGAATCAATTACAGGGCGGAGCTAAGTTTGCCGGCCAGTTAGTATAGTAAATTCCTAATAAATATATCGAGCCACTCATGTATGAATCATCCTTGAGTATAGGAATCGAAGAACCGTGGTCAGAGAAGATGGCGACGCTACGGCCGCCGCACGATCTGTTAACGTCTCTATTTATACAAATCAACATAAATATCAAAATTTATAACACATATTAAAATATTATGGTAATATATATTATGGTAATATATATTATGGTAATATATATTATGGTAATATATATTATGGTAATATATACGCAGCCGGAGATAATTAATTAGATAATACAAGGCGTTTCATGGCCGTGGCTCCTCGGCCAGAAATGGACACTAACATCACAAATTTGTTTAAATTTGCAAGCGGTTCACCTGGCGAGATGAGTCTATTGCTAACCTAAGACATCCGCAATAAGCAAATGAGTTGGTGAAATGCAGACGCCTGTGTTATGGACAGAAGAAAAAATATTTAGGCCACATAATATCAAATACAACGTTTAAAAATCATTTTTTATTCTTGCTTTGTGTAGTGAAGGGGCATAGAAAAACACTGGGTTTTTAAATGAGCGAAACACGAGGGACAAGCCGATAAGTCGGACGGTCCACAGGTCGCAGATGATTGGAGGTTGATGACTTCAGAGAGAGGAGTGCAGAGAACTGGAGAGCCTGCTGTGTCAGACATTCTAAGGCCTTCATGATTCTGTACGAGCGCAGAATAAGTTGATAATGTAAAGTTTTAATTGCACTTTATTAGATATTTTCCGCAGGTAGACCAAGCAAAATGGGTTGCTTAATTTAACTAGAAATAGATAACAAGTTTGTGGGGCGGCAGGAGCGGCGGGCAGCTGGGGACGGGAGGGCTCGCTCGGTTCTCAAGGCCGCCGTCGCTGTGGCCCGCTTTATTTAAGCACCATTGTCTAGTCTACACAGTGTATTAGGCAATCCAGGGTCCTTAGCGATGTTCAGAGCTTGTTTCTTGCAAAATCGTATGAAGGCGATGTTAGTGGTCACCGCAGTCGTGTTTCTGTAGCGAGCTTGCCGCCGGCGACGACAAAACTTATTGTGAGAGGAAGGCCGGGACTCAATGTTGTTGCAGTCCGCATGTAAACAAACGTTTATATACGATCGACTACAGATTAGAGAGTTGCCAGACTTGCAGTTTGATCTAATCTAAATCTTCACACCTTTGTGAATTTTGAAACACATCAAACAAGATTTGCCTCTCGGTGTAAAGGACAGAGCTCGCGGTGTACTGGACACGTATTCCGCTAGGGTAATTGAAACGTCTATTTCAGACAACAACTATCTCTGTTCGAATGATAAAGTTAATACGAGTACAAGAAGGAGACCTGAAATACATACTTTCATTATTTAATAACTAGTGACCCGCCCCTGCTTCGCCCGCGTACCACTAAAAATATACCAATAAAAATTATCAGAATAGTCACGTAATAAGCTGAGCAAGGTGTAGTTGCGACTTAAGCGGTGAGGTCTGAGGTCTGTCTGGTGTCAGGATCGCGCGTGTCTGTGACCGCTCGTATTAGATTTTCATTCCAAGTCACAAAACCTGATATATTAGTGTGTGTTACGAGTGAACGAGGTCCTCCTTTGCGTTGCAAATAGCGGACGTTTTGTTAATTTATATTATGTATTACATTACTCATTAAAACTTTGCTGGCAAGATAAATTCTGATTCTATAAGCTCCAATTTATTTACAATGCCCACTTTTTAAGCATTGACACTAAATTGACATGTTAGTATTTGTTTTAAAACTTGTTATTATTCTTTTAGATATTGGTACCATGAATGAAAGAAAATTTATTGTCAGTAATGTGGCAACACAAAGCCATTAAGTTTTATAAAGACACATTTAGTTTTTTAATTGTGTTATAAATTGTTATTATTAAAATATTTAGTCACCACGTTCGCAGCCAATTGAAAATAAAGAAAGGTTTGCGGACCTGAAATATTATTTATCAAAACTGAATAATAAATATCTTGGCGTGGATTTATTAATTCCTTGTGTATTTACTACAATAACTTATAGTGGTGAACGTGTCTGTCCCGTGTCTCAGCTGGTCAGTTATTTTACGGGCTCTAGTTCGAGTCGAACGATAAGAAAATATAAGAGAGTTGGTTTACCTTCATGTTTGAACGCTACCCGATGACCTCCGATTGCACTGTGCCGTGCTGTGAGTCACGGGGCTAGGACAGCGGCCGTGTATAACAAATACCACTAAACTTAAACTTTCAGCAGCGAGTTAGATCCTTGCGACTCTGGCGCTGGGATTGTCAACGTGCAATAAAACAGTTCACTCAATGGTGGCGCGGCGCTAACTGGCGCGGCGGGCGGGCGACGGGCGCTCTCGGGCTGCGGGGAGCGGCGTGTTTGAAACTTGAAACAAACTTTCTCAAACGGTTGCGATTTTTGTTGTGGAACAATTGTAGTTGTGGTGGCAGCGGCTGCCGCTCGCCTCGCCTCAATCGCAAATAACAACGAAGTGCGAGGAAGCAGAGCTACGGGCTTAACTTTAGTATTATGTATTTATAAAATTAATACAAACAGTAATAGCACATAATCTAGGTTCAGTACTTAGTTAGTCACTTTATTTTCGAGAAAGACCGAAAGGAAAGATTGAAAAATAAATACCGCAGTAGTTGAGTGAAAAACGCCAACAAAAAATGTAGGGATGGCTATTAAAATGTATGGATCATGTGCGACAGTTAAACGCTGCATGATATTCAAGAGAATTTGCCAAATTCTGCCTCAAGCGAAACTTTATTCTGAAAATTTAAAAAAAACACACCCTCTCTATATTTCGGCATATCTGACTATAAGCTGTTGCATACCATCCTGGGGCGGTACAAATAGGGCATAACTTAGCCCAAAAAGGGATTTGGGCCCACACACATTATTTATAAATTTATTATAGTATCTTTTGTTTTTGTTGACACTAGCGACATCTATTAGGAACAACTTTACAATATCTTGACATACAAGCTGTCGCTACTTGCAGATTGATAAGTAGTATCACAGAGATAATAATATACAACGTACAACAGAGGGACAAGCCCACTGGTCGATTTGACCCCTCACTAAGTAGCGCGGCGCGAGCTTGGTACTGCAACGAGTTCTATTTTTTAGATTGTCAGTATGTTATTTACTAAAAAAACTTACTAGATGACGCTTTACGTGGAAATTATAAATGCACTATTTTCAGAGAACGAACATAACAAAACATAACTAAAATAGGTAGGTAGGTACCTACCTCTACCGACATACGTAAAAACCACCCAGCCTATAAATTGTAAGTTTTAATGTAATTATTAACTCTGTACTATAAAGATAAATTGTTAAATCAGCGCCCATAGCGCCGCCTGCGCGTTGCGTCGTCGTTTTAACTAGGCCATCTATCGTGAACTGAGGATATTGTGTAGTGCCGATGTACTTTATCAATTCAATTTTTAAGAAAGAGGGCGTTGTATCATATTCATTCAGTAATCATTGAAAAAACAAAACAAGTCACATGGCGGTTTAATTGTGCTTATAATATGATTCACTTTTCCATGGTTCACAATGCTTACTCGTAGCGACATCCTTATGTACAAGCATGTACTTCATTTTCCAATGTATGAAACTGACAGACACGTTGGTATATAATTGTTTTAAAGCGAATCAAACTAAAAAGCGAAAAATAAATTATAATTAAAAACACTAAAAAACACGCTTTTAGAGATAGTCAAAGTAAAAAGAAAAAATATATTCCTAGAGTTAATTGTTGAGAAAATGACACTATTCCAAAAGCCCCTCCTACCCTCATGCAGTTTGACCAGACCTAGGTACTCGTGGATAATTTTCGGTAATCGAAAAATTCGTGCAGTCCGGACTGGGAATCGGACCCATTTGGTATCGGGTGATGTTATATTTCTCTCACTGCCATTGTTAAGACAACGCCATCTAGTGGAATTATCTCGAATGAGTAAAGCGTTTTATTCTTGTATATTGTTAACCCACATGTTACAATAGCAGAGCCATCTAGCGAAGAGCTCGTTGTGATTATACAAGAAGAAAAAGCCATTATTTATTTTATAACGATTTTTATTTTTAATAAAAATTAAAAATATAATAAAATAAAAAATTAGCTTGTTGCAGATGTTTATTCGTAGAGATTATTTAACAACGGGTGCTCGTTTGCTACTTCATTCTATAAAAGATAACCACTATATTTGGTGTTTATTAACCGCGGGCTTCCACTGCCGAAAATAGTCACACGAAACATATTGTCATTTCAGTTTTTTTTTAAATAGACAGAAAGAAAGCTAGTTACGATACGATATGACTATACGGCAGTGAAAACCCACGGTAACAAATGGATTTTTTTTGTAAAATTGTTTTATTGCGTATTTTTGTATAAGTTGGCATGATAGGTGAGAAAATTATATCAAAGACGCGAGTGTTATCGGCCAAACATTATCGTGGCAACCGGCATCCGTGACCCGGATATCTTAAATATATAAAACTAGCTGTGCCCGCGACTTCGTCCGCGTCGAGTAGTGACATTGGGCAGCATTTTTTAATTTATTTTTTATTGAAATTTCAATGGGATCTATTCTGCACATCCAAATACTTTATTATTCCTTGACAATTATGGTTCCATTCAAGAGCCAAGTCGTTTTAACTATTATATAAATAAAGGTGTCTTATATTGATACGGTCACTATAAATGTTGATAGGTACATGATTAGATAGTGATTTATAAAATGTAGTCGCGAACGCGTTGCTTAGATGATGTTGCGATATAAAGCTGAATGTAGACAGTAGGAAAGTAATGGTGCTTGAAAGAGAACAAAGTAAAACAGTAATTGATATAAATGTTAACGGCAATGTAGTGGAAGAGTTCGTGTATTTGGGATATATGTTTAGTACAGATGGTAGTCATGTTATAAGGGTAAAGTGTGGCTTAAAAGTGGATGTTGTGACTAGAATTGAGAAAGGCATGCTTCGGTGGTTCGGGCATGTTGAATGAAGAGAGAGTAACGAAACAAAACTATGTTGCAAAAGAGAGTGGCAGTGTTGGCGGGGACGTCCAAGGAGAACTTATATCGACCAGATTAGTGACATACTAAGGAAAGGCGATATAAGGAGGGTAACCGACGAGCATGTATGCAGTAGTATGAGCCACATGTTATAAACGGAATCGTGTTCAGGGGAGACCGTTTAGTAGTACCGGAGGATTTAAGGAATTAAATGGTAAAACGCAAACACGTAGGACATCTGGGGTTTGCCCAGATGTCCTACGTGTTTGCGTTGAAAATGTATATTGCGTTCGAGAGATGTGACGTGGCAGCCATGTCGACGCAACGCGCATCAGGAACCGTCATCATACATCGAAAAGCTATGTAACACGTTCTGGAGGGCAAATCAAACACCGAAGCGTTTCCTGTAAGCTAAACTAAAAATACAAAATCCTACATTTGTAGGCTAAACGCTAACTAAATGCAAGATTTGAAATTTGTGAGACAGCGTAACAGTGCGTAGCAGAATTTTCACGAGAAATTCCTACCTACTAGGTATTGTTATTAGATAAATAGGCCAAATAGCTACATATAGTATTTCTCCTGATACCTAAACAATCACACTTCTAGCTATATCGACTCCGAATTTACACGAGGTTCAAAACTGCCGTGCTATCAGTTAACCCAAGCAAAATTTCAGTTCACAATTTGACGATTTGACTTCGACAATTTATAAACAAGATTTGGTTTCATCAATTATCAATGGTGGACACAATACAACCACGAGCTGGACCTAATATATAACCAGCCAAACATCATCAAGGCCATAAAAATGGTAGTATTATGATATGCGGGACATTAGTGGGAGTGGAGGATTGTGTTTATTGGAGAGTCAGCCAGATGGAGGGGGGGGGGGGTGGGGGCGAAGTTAAGCTGTCTGGACTATTGGAAATCCCTAAGTGCATGAGACTTGAAATCCATGGATTTAAAAAAAATATTTTGTATTTTTTTCGATTCTGGCCAAATGTAGGGTACATTACATACTGGGGGCTCCAAACCACCCTAGCAAACTCCAGTACGCTACGAACGTACGAAGAATATAAAACTTTCAATGTGTCCGATTTCTGTCTATACGAAGATTGAAATTCAGCTTTGAATCTAAAATGACTCCTAAGTCACGGACAAGATTAACCCGTTTTATAATTTGTTTTTTTTTTTTTATTTTAGAAGGTGCTAAGCGAGCAAGCGAGTCACCTGATGTTAAGTGAGCGCTACCCATACACATCCGCAACAAGTAGATGTGTTGTAGAAGCGTTGCCTACCTTTAATAGACAAAGTAGGGGATAGACAGGAAAAACGATCTTTCCCTTCCCCGTTAACCCCCTCCCCTTTCCCATCCTATCCTTATGAGGAAAGGGTGGGAAGGGGAAGAGGACTGAAATTAGGCCTCCGGCACCACTCTCATCAGACGAAACGCAGAGTGTTTCTACTTCACGCCTGTTTTCTGTGAGGTGGTATTTCACCGGTCGAGCCGGCCAATTCCGCAACATACGTTGTTGCGGGCTCTACCACTGTTAGCAAAATTATGCGCAAGCGAGTAGTCATAAATTAATTATTACATACTAATTTATATTACAATACTCATTAAAAACATCTAAATCTTTTTGCAGTTGATGACAGTCTTTTCTGAACGAATAACTTTAAAAATCTTAGTATCGTCTGCATAAAGTAAGTGACAGGATTGACTAAAACAGGTTTCTATGCCATTTATATAAAGGGCAAAAAGAATGGGGCCAAGATGTGATCCTTGCGGAACACCAGAGCAATTCGGTAGTAATTTGGAATGAAATCCGTTAATTGGAACCGCTTGACTTCGATTTTTTAGCTCAATCAATCTCGACGATATTAGCTTTAGATTTGCATTTATAATACTAACAGTTTGGATTTTGAGTCAACCTTACTACGTAACATTTGGAAAAGTACAAGATTTCTGTTACTTATAAAGTTGAATGCTTAAATTGACATTTTTTATAAGATATTTGCATGGATATTTCGATGCCTATATGATATTCCAGACTGTAATCTACCTCTGTGCTAAATTTCATCCAGATCCATTGAGCCGTTTTCGCGTGAAAGAGTAACAAACATTCATACGTACAAAATTTCGCATTTATAATATTAGTAGGATTACAGAAAACACTGTTTTAACACAGGGAACGACACGGCGTGCTTATTGTTATAAGGAGCTCGTTTTCCATCGGACGTCAGCAAAGCTGATATAAGCCAGGGCCATGATATCAGTATCACAAATAGCACACAACACACTGCGCCGTAGTGTTGAGTAACATACGTGATGCACTTCAAATGTCCCATACAAAGGAATAAATTGTCCCATCACTTCAAAAACACATTTTGTACCACTTCAAGCTTTTGAGGTAAATACGTAGTAGTGTGACATTGAAGTTGTCGCTCACTCGAATTCAAATGCATCAAGAAAAAGTGAATGAGCGAACGCGCCGGCGTATTTTGAGGTGTTTTGTCCCGCTCATACGTCGCATGACAAAAACAAGGTGATTGAAGCGAATGGATATTCGTTTCATGTTGTGACATTTTTAAAGTGTCGTGTCGAGTCTGAAAGTTAAGGCAGTTAAATTGGATTTCCTTTGCTTAAATTATTATTTATCTTTTATTGTCGAGTTTTTTGCTTTGTCCTATTATTGCCAGTGCACTTTATTGGTAGTTATTAAATTGGCAATTAAATTGGTAATACTAAGCAGACACAACAATACCTATGGCGTTTAATTTCAATTTTATGTTATTTTACTCAAGTACCAAAATGTTAAAGTTTTTCACAGTCAAGTCTTAGTTGTTTTAATCTTTGTATAAACCTCAACCCGAACTCATCTTCCCCATTTTATCTTTGCATTTCATTTGATTACCACCTCAAATGAGGTTGTACATTGTCCCACTTCATTTTTACCTCATAGAAACCTATACTTTTGGTTTGTCCTGCCCATCACTACTGCGCCGGCGCATGATGCCCGCCCCGCGCCCTTCGCCGCGCCAGCTCCTGACCCGACTCCCTCCCGCCACCCGCCGTCAGTCAAAGCTTCCTCGCGCGAAAATACGGACGTGTACGGCGCGCTGTAATCTCGAACACATGTAGGTACATATGCATGTCTAGATTTCAATAGTTCGTTATTTTATCGTCCTTACTTATATGAATTCTGTATGAGTTTGTGTTTAATTATAGTTGTATGGACATTTATTATCGTTACGATATTTGCTTTGTTCAAAATTTAAACATTATGTATTTTAATGACAGTACTTTAGTATAACTAACACGTCTTTGTTAGGAGTAATATTGGGTGGGATTTATGGCAACCGATAAGTCGCGACTCGTACCTACAACGTGCGGTGCTTAAACTGTTCGCGCAGCAATCTATTTTTTAGCATATCGCGAATGTTAACGCGTAGCGGTGGTTACTTCGTTCGGTGAACTGTTTTTAGATTAAATAGGATTTAAGGAGGAATTTAGGAATAACTGAAAATCAGCGCGGCTTCCAGTGTCAAACTGGTAGCAGCATCGGCTGAGTCGCTTCGTTTTACCCTAAAAATTGTTTGTGTTGGATTGTTTTACCTCTCTTTTTATGTTTTTTTGGTAATATTTTTATTTTATTTATTTTAATTTTAAATGTAATGCATGTTTAAATTTCAGCAATCGGCGCAGCCTTGACCTTGGGGCTGACAGCGACGCCCGCTTACAGACAGACGGCGTCGCCGGCCGTGCATCCGACACGAGGTACAGACTGCAGACACTCACCCTATTAAAAAGTATCTTCCTAACATATATAATGTTGGAAATATTATTATTATTATATATATTTGTTTGCGCCCTCAGTGCCTTAGTGCCACTTGACTCATTTACAACACGTTGAGAGATAATTGCAAGTGTCTTATCTAAATAGTTCTTAGTTATTACAATAAATACGTCAAAGATAATTATTAATAATTGAGATTAGTAACTTAAGTGGAGTTGGATCAAAAGTGCTCCATCTTGTGCTGTGTTTGTAATGATATACATATATCGATACCATAAGTATACACGGGTGTTTGTCGCATTCGAGCCGACTCTGTTCCTTTTAATAATGTTATCTAATACATCTTCATTCCGAGAGAGGGAACGAGCCGTAATCCACGCTGGCCCAGTGCGGGTTGGCGGATGTCTCATGTCCTCAAATTTGGCGGTTCTAAGAACATGCCGGTTTCTTTTAACTTATTATTATTGTCATCATTATGATTATATCTTCATTGTTTTGAGTAATCCTACTAATATTATAAATGCGCAAGTTTGTTAGCATGGTTGTTTGTTATTCTTTCATGCAAAAACTGCTGAATGGATTATAATGAAACTGTCTAATAAGCTTATGCATCAAAATAACATTGAGGCTATTCGGAGTCTCGCTTTTTATATATTGTTTTTTTCGTAAAAGTTACTTCTAGTACCTCCAAGAATATGTGTACAAAGTTTCATGATGATCGGTTGAGTAGTTTTTGCGTGAAAGCGTAACAAACAAACTTACATTCACATTTATATAATTAAGTAGGGATTGTGTAAATTGACCAGAATATAACGACTAGTGTCAAATAAGGAGGATAAAATTCCGCCATATGCAAGCTATTCTGGTGTGTAAGCCATTATCGCCAAAATAGTGAACCATCTATTCTGTAGGGCGGAGCTAAGTTTTCCGGGACAGCTAGTGTTTTATAAAACTTTAATATATATTTAATCACGAATTATGTCTTCTTTATTTATTGCGGTTATAAAGGCCCACAACAATAGATTTTCTCAAATATTTTCCACGTACAAACACCGATCAGTCACATTTTTATTATATGTATATATGTATTTAGATTATATTTTAATGGTTTGATAATGTTAGTAACAAAGTTCGTATTTTTAGACACGTGAATGTGTGCGTGCGACTGGAGGCGGGCACACACACACACACACACACACACACAATGTGCATGTACATGAATACAACTGCAAGTAAAGGCTCGCGCCCATTTAAAATAAAATAAAATAAAATAATTGAAGTGCGGATTTTGTATTAACCAGTTTGTTACCCCTTGATTGCATTGCGCCACACACATTATGGAAACCTGACGCGCTCCAGGATGTACAGGAATCCCCGCTTGGGCGCCCGTACCATATTGATTCGGTTTTTGAAATTTTAACGGCAAAAGAATGTAATAGAGTTGGCGCCACTGAGCTACTGAACCATTTCACTAACCCACGGGTTAAACGATGACTTATTATCTGTCAGGAGAGTAGCGTTCCGTCAGCCATCTCGCGGTTACGGCGGAAAATGTAATAGTTAAATTAGTGTAGTAAGTAGAGTATCGGTGTGTTCTGTCAAAACTAATTAGTTATTTTATTCGTTTTTTGTTCGGTTGAATTGAACCTTGAGTTCATACTTTTTGTTTAATTTACTTACTATGTTTATTAAAGAGATTTGAACCCAATGATTTATGCTATAAAGGTATAAGATATTATGTTAACGTAAATATGTATGAGGGTGGACGGAGGACATAATTTAGATGAGTTAAAAAGATATTTGTTACTCTTTCACGCAAAAGTTTTTGAAAGGATTCAAAATAAAACTTTATACATATTACATACATATTCGAGGTATTCCAGGACCGTGACAAATGGAAATCCGTAATCTCTGCCTACACCGCTGGTTTAGGGGCGTGAATATATATAATATTATAGCAGTTACAAGGATAATATGGGGTATGATTTATATTATGAGCCGTGAATCAGCTAAAATATATGTGATATTTAGCTCGTTCCATCTGAAAGCGCCACGCCGTGCACACGCACGCGACTAACGCGGTGTGCAGCGTATCTTGTACGACATGGCATCATTAATTTTCTTAACACAACTATGAAAAGTCAGTGACATATGTTGTCTGTCAATTTTAAAAGACATCCAAAATAATAAACCGTAGAACCGTAAATGTGTAAATTGTGTACTGTATCTTTACTAAAAAAAATGTATTGTTTATTTGTTTTGACTTCTGTACGTTGCTGTTATTTCCCTAGTCAGTTCTGTAGCTAACAATTATTTCATTGCAGGTGTGATGTCTTCCCAATCGGAGGCCTCAACAAAGGAGTTCTTTGAGGCTATCGATGAATGTAATATAAATGAAGTGGAAAGTTTGCTGTCGTCAGGTCTGATCAAAGTAGACTTAAAAAATCCTAGTTTCTACGACAGAACGGCTCTCCACATCGCGGCGTGCAACGGCAGCGTCGAGCTCGCGCGGCTGCTGGTCGAGAAGTTCTGCGCATCGGTCAATGCTACGGACGCACGGGAACAAATCCCTTTAGAAATAGCTACCGATTACAAAAACTTCGATATCGTAAAGTTTCTATTGCAAAAAGGATCAAACAAACGTGAATACGCTGCTCCGTATTTAAATAGTGAAGTAGTGGAAGAATTGTTTCGGGCGGCGAAAGCCAACGACACAGCGGCGGTGACGCGGCTCATCAATGAGCACCACCTAGACGTCGACACAGAAGATCGGAGCGACTGGAATCGAACCGTGCTAGAAGTCGCAGCGAGTAACGGATATTACGATCTGGTTCGTCTTTTGGTGGACGAATTCCACGCCGATGTTAATCACAACGATGATTTGGAAGAGAGCCCATTAATTATGGCCATGAATAATAATCATGACAATGTTGCCAATTTCTTACTGGAAAGAGGATCCACAAGAGTTTCAGCTGAATCTAGTGAAGATTCTGATTTTAGTTTAAAATTATCTCTGGATTAGTATATTTTTTATTGATTTAAACTTTATTCAAGTTATTTTATCGTTTATATTATATTAACTTTCCATTATGGAACGAATGGAAAAAGAAATTGTAGGAAAGGAGGGAACTGAGTTCGATAGACCAGAAGTTTTGTCTTTGGATGTATTAAAAGCTGTATATGACGAAGTTATAGGCACCCAAGCTAGCGGGGTAATTAACGCCTACATCGTGTCCTGCCTAGAAATCACAGCGCTGGAAATTGAAAATGTAAGCGAATTGGCTGAACTCTTACAACGTAAGCGATATGCTTTCGAATGTTTAAGAGTAATTTCTTTTGAGTTTTCCGAAGATTTTGTCCTCATATTTTATGACAGTATTATAACGACTTTACATTTGTTTAATTCAGATTTGATAGGAAATGTTGGCATAAAAAAATTAAATGAGTTTATGAATTCGCCGTCTGCGTTGAGAGAGAAAGTACTTTTACTACAGTCATTTATAATATGTTTGTGTGAAAGTGACGTCAATTTTTCTTTGTTCGAGCAGTTCAACGTACATTTCTGGCGACGAAAATTGTTGTTATTCGCCTTACTTAAAATAAATAACACTATTGATATTGGAACCGTCGAAAGCATGACCAAGGAGATCGAAGAGCTCGAAGAGTTTTTTGTAGTAAGTGGGTTCCATTGGAGTGTGGAAGATCTTCTAGAAAAATTGATCAGTTACCAAAAGAACTTCCTAAACGTTCATTTCACAAGAGAAGTGTTCATAGCAATCCGCTTGCGACCCGAATTATTTTACATTTTAGGGCAGCCTACAACCTTGCTGCAAGAAAAAATCCGCGAAATCAAGTATATAGCAATTATACAACATTGCACTTTTGCGGACATTTTATCGGAAGATTATTTTGAAACATTGCAATATATTTTAACTTTTCCATATCCGATCGTGTTCGGTGTTGTAAGTAACATGTCGGCTAATAATATAGAACAAATGCTAGCATTCGTCGAATTGTTAAGGCAAAGCGGAATCGAACGAAAAAGCCGAGATGATTTGTTATTTTCTTTAGACTTCGAAGATAACATAGATACATTGAAATATAAACTTTTTTTTCAAATAGTAAAAAGGATTTTAGCTGTTTTCTTTTCGTGTTATAATTCTTACAAAGGAAATGAAATGGTCGGCAATGTAAATAGGTGTGAAGTAGCCATAGAATGTTGTTGTTTCGATTCGCAGGTAAAATGTAAACTACACAGAACTCTAGAATGTTCCAACCTGCTATATTCATTAAATTGTAAATTGGCAAGAGTCATTGTACATTTTTCCAACGCTGAAAAACTTTCAGACACCGTTACTGAGATTATCGCAACAATCAACAATTCAAAACAAATAGAAGTTCTTATAAATGCCTTAGAAATACTTGAAGAATATAATATTGAATTGAAAGAATCGGAATTCAGCAGTTTATTTTCAAATGTTGTTTCTGAGAACTGCGACCGCCGGGTGCACCGAGCTGTCGTGGGAAGTTCCTTTTCCGGTACATATGAAAAGTCTGCCCAACAAGCAATCGAGGAAATAGAAAATTATAATCCAGGAATTACCGCACATATAATTGAGTTATTTATCGATGTCAACAATGCATATAAAAGTAAATCCTGCCTTTTTACGAATGGCGATTGTATTAGTACATGGTCTGAAAGCCAAATACAACTGTGGGCTATTTTAGCAAGAAAAGCAACCGTTAGCGATGCTGAAAAATTAGCTGTGCTCAAACGTTTAGTCAATGTTAATGTGGGATTCTGTTTGAGAGATGTTCAACTACTTGCAGTAATAACTATAATTAAATCAAATATAGGTAAAGGCAGATTGTGTCAAGTCAACACCGGTGAAGGTAAAACACTTATCATTGCAATAGTAGCGGCTTTTAAAGTTTTAGAAGGACACACTGTTGACATTTATACTAGTTCACCAGTTCTGGCTATTCCACAGTCTTTGGATTTTAAGAAATTCTTTCAAGTGTGTGGCATATCCGTCTCAAATAATATTGCCCCCGACTCGGACTACAATTGCGATGTTCTTTACGGAACTAATAATTCATTTCAAAGAGATGTTCTTAGAGACGAATTTAGAAAATCAAATGTGAGAAAAAAACGAAAATTTGACGTAGCAATAGTTGATGAGGTGGACAATATGCTTATCGATGGTAATAATTGGATTTTGAAATTGACCTGCGATATGCCAGCAATGGACCATTTAGAAATTGTATTAGCTGCTATTTATATTCAAGTGAAAGCCGTAGCCAGTGCGTTGATTGAGAAAAATGGAAAAGTTTACTTTAGAGAGGAAGACGAAGTATTTGCGGAAAACGGGAGCATTAAACAAGAAGTTAAGTACAGAGATATACCAATCGAAGGTAGCAAGAGAGATTTTATTATTAAATGTACTAATTGTCACATACGCAAGTTGATACGTGATACTGGTAACGAAAAGGTTGAAGATAATTACCCGGAAATTAAAATTCCGAAGCACTTACGACAAGTTGTTTCTGAAAAACAGTTAAACAACTGGATTGAAAGTGCTGTACGATCAATATTTAATTATGTTCAAGATGAAGACTACATCCTTTATGGCGGGAAAATCACCATCGTCGATACGAGCAACACCGGAGTGACGAAAAAAAATAGTAATTGGTCTGATGGCTTACATCAGTTTTTACAAATGAAACATGGAGCTAAAGTTGAACCGGAGAATTTTTCTTCTAACTTTATATCTAACGTTGCGTTATTTACAAGATATTATACTATTTTCGGTTTAACTGGTACTTTAGGAAGTAACGACACGAGGAAATTCTTACACGAAACATATGACGTAGACTCTGCTATTATTCTTCCATTTAAACTTAAACAACATAAAATCCTCAAGCCTATTATTTTGAGAGATAGGAAAAGTTGGCTTTTTCTAATTGCACACAATTGTATCAAAAAATTACATATGGGTCGTTCAGTTTTAATTATTATGAAATATATAAAAGATACTGAAGAACTGGCCATAGTATTCAGAGAGCAATTTAATTACAAAGACTCAAAAATAAAACTATACAAGACAGAAGATAACTCTCAGGTAGTCGAGACCCCTATGAATCCAGGAGATGTCATAATAACGACAAATATAGCCGGAAGAGGAACAGATATAAAATTGAACAAAACCATCGAAGAAAATGGTGGTTTACATGTATGCCTTACATTTCTTCCAAAAAATTCAAGAGTCGAAGAACAAAATATAGGCAGAACATCTAGAAATGGTAATAGAGGAACAAGTCAACTAATCTTACATGTTCCTGGTAATAATTCAGTCTGTATTGATGATTTAAAAACATTTCGTTCAAAAATGGAAACATCACACATCACATCGGCAACGGGAACTGTGAAGAAGATAAAAATTAAAGATAACATTTTTAGATTGTTTTGTGACCTCCTAGATGAAATACAAGGACGTAATGCGCTGGTTAAAGAACGTGAGCTGACATCCGTGGAGGAACAGTTTGCTATTTGGATAAAGATACATGAAGACGAATTTGACAATGCTGATTCTGGAATATTAGAAAAATTTGAAGAGTTCCGGCAATCTATCATAGAAGATGATAGGAAAGGAACGTTAATAAAAAACCCTTATATATACGTAGAAATTGGTAATCGTTATTTGGAAAGAAATGAATATGACAGTGCTATTTGTGAATATACTAGAGCAGTTAATTTAGACGAAAATTTCGCAGAAAATGCTTTTTATAATCGCGCTTGGGCTTACTTAAAACTCTACGGCAATGATACACAAGAAAACATTTATATGATAGAGAAAGCTGTTAGCGATTTTAAGGCTGCACGGAAATTAATATATGCCAAAGAACACGGCCTGCATTTGATGCAGACAGCTTCAGACAGTGATGTATTTTCTGAACAAATTATGAACAAATTGAATCTTTACAATTTTCAGAAAAATGTCATTGAAATGGCAATAGGACCAGACAGAGACGCCATTACTAATCAATTGAAGGAAGTAGAATCACATCTACAAAATACAGAAGATTCGGAATTGAAAGAAAAGTTAGAAACGCTACGAACTAAACTAAACGAAGACAAAGAAAATATCGGCGTAATCGGGAGAGCAATACAAAATAAACGTGATTTAAAAATAGAACCTCTATCGGAAGATTTTATACCAAGAGAAGAAAAAAAGAAGTATGAACATGAAATTGAAGAGTTTGAAAGGAATGGTTGGATTCAAGGATTTAAAATTACTGAAGTAAAGCCAATAGATTGGCTGAGTGTTATTAGTCTTCTTGGTATAGGACTTGGACAATTGATAATAGGCGCAGCAATAACTGTCTTTAGTCTCGGTACAGGAGCTTCTATTGGCATGGGTTTTATATCAGAAGGTGTAAGTGATATAATAACAGCAGTAAAAGATGGTATAATAAATCGGGATTTTGATTGGGCAATGTGGGGCTTAATGAAGGTTATTAGTTTAACTGTAAGTGTCGTGTGCGCTGGGCTGAAGGCGATTAAAGATGTTGCTCGCACTGCATATTCAGGGGTTAAGAACATTGCTACATCAGGTATTAAAGCTTTTAACAAGGCGACGACAGAAGGGCTTAAAATTGCCGCAAAAAAACTTGGGTTTGAATTATCAAAGGGAGTCGCGAAAGAAATCGTTACGGAATTGGTTAATTATGGCATAGATAAAAATTTAATACCAATGCTTGAAGAAGCAATTATTGAATTAATAAGAGATCCAATAGAAAACAACCTTCGTAATAATTCTAAAGTACTACGTATGTTGAATCTGGACGTAAAAAATAAAAATCACGCGTACGAAAATCAAATAAGGGCTATGGCTCATAAGTTGTTAATGCCCAAAGAAAATAGTAAAATGAAAACACTGGCTTCGCACACGGTAAGCTGTCTTACGGGTAATTTAGGTTTAGGAACTGTTCATAAAGTTTTAAAAATATTGAAGGGTTCGGTTGATTTTGGTACGTTCACCGTCGATTTTTTAAATAAATTAAATAAGGCGATCGATAAAATCGAATTAAAAGAAGAAGAAAACGGTATCAATAATGGTCATGAGGAAGAAAATCAGACAGAAGAGAACCTCGAAAAATCTGAAAACCAGTTCGATGCAACTGATGAAGATATCGATTTGAATAAAGTAAATGTGCAAGCTGAACAAGTACAGCAAAAAAGAAGGCAATGTACACCCAGTGAATTGGCTCATAACTTCGCTGGCATGGTCTCCACGAATATGATTCAAATTATGAAAGGAAGTATAGTTTCACCTATTACTCAAATGGCTGTTAGCTATACTGTAGATGGATTATCTTCTAAAGTTAATAATTCTTTAGAGACACAGACAGAGAAATTCAGAGCAGGTAAACGTGTATGCGATGACAATAATCGCAAATACGAGAACATCGTCGCCAGTGGTACAATGTCAGCAGTTAACGAAGAGCATTTCGAGGAAGTAAAAACGTTGATCGATCAAATCGAAGCAGGAGGACCAGCAACACTCTTCCATTTGGGTGCCCTTAGTAAAGCAGCTGATACGCCAATAGAAGTGTACGATCATAATGGCGACCTTATGTTCCCGGTCCGCAATGATGCAGGCGGTGAACCGATTAAACTTCAGTACCATGGCCAAGAAAGTAACGTTGGACACTTCACATTACTCGGAAAAAATGAACCCCTCGTGTCGGGGTCCGGGGCCAACATGTGCGCATTCAATTGCGTCGCACAACTGTGTAATAAAGATCCAAATCAACTTAAAGTGGACACCGTGAACATATTGAGGAACAATCACCACGTTATTGCTTCTCGGCTCGATGACATTAGAATGCTGGAAACAGCTCAAAACTCAGTTTTCGGTTTGAAGGGTGGAGCACAATATTACGGAAAAAATTATTTGGATGCCTTACAGTACATTTCGAGTTCGGAAGGGAAATTCGGGTTTGGTAACATTAATGAAGGTCATCCAGAAATTCATATTTCGTACAAAGGTGATCCAAAGATTAGACTGGCAATGCTTTCAGATGCCATCGAGAAAAAAATTGTAATCAAAGACAAGAAAAATAATGAGATGTTTACGACTGGCAGCCACTATGAAGGAGATCCGATCGTAATGCAGTATAATATAGATAAAAAGGACCCCGAAAATAGTTATTTTTCTTCACTAGGTGGAACTGAGAAATTAAGCTTTAATGGTGGTAATGATAATAATGTTTACTCATATATAGGAAAAAAAATTAACCGAACACCTGAAAGTATAAAAACCGCAACTACTTCTAAACTCGATGAACTTAAAATACCCGAGCGTGCGACTTGCGTGGAAAATAAACCTTCAACTAGTAAACCGCCAACAGGATTCTTTACTAAAGACGACGAAGCATTTGTTTTGCATCATGTATTGACAAGTAAAATTGTCAAAACAAAATTAGAGCAACTAAACCGATACAAAGCCGGTGCTAGAGACGACAGGCGCTTCACTAAAGTTCCACTTAATATTCCTGTACAAGACTTAAACTTACAACGAGACGTGTCAGCGGGACAGTGGCTCGATGGAAAACTTATTTGTACATTTCCCATCAAAAGTGTTTTTGTTTTACTACAACATCACGATGGACACGAAACTAACCCAAAGGCCCAAGTCCATATACAAACGATTTATCCGCCTAATTAATGAAATGTATGACAGAGGACATTATTGTTGAGATATGAACATGTATGAGATGTTTATTTACTTTGTATGTAGATTTTAAATCAAGAATTTAGTATTTCTAGGAAATAAGAACCGATGTTAGTGTTTATTATGTGTTTCGTATTCAAATGGTATAAATAAAACTTTAAAAAGTGCGTATCTTGTGTAATTTTTGTTCATATTTATACCAGTATTTAAGGGAGTTGGGCTGTGGCGGATTACTTTTAAGGCAAACGTGCCCAGGTGACGATATACATAAATTACAAGGGAATGCGCGTGGACAGAATTTTTTTTTGTCAAATAAACTAGTTTAGTTTAGTAGTAACTACTTAAAAGGGGAAAAATTATGTGTCAGGGCCGACGCGCGACTGGAGCTTACACTTTACGAACCATTATAAAATACATACATTAGTAGATGATGGGAATTAAAGCGTTTAAGACTTAAGTACAAAAACTTATTCCCAAGGAGTTTTGGGGACAGCTGGGTACGCCCATGTACCTATACATTGGAGTTTTTATATCTGCGGCTTTAAAATTAAACTTAGAATCGACAATCGCGTTGCTTAAAAACTTTAACCCATTCCTCGCTCGGCTGTCTTACCTTCCGATCGCCGTCGCGAACAACATCTGCCAGTCTTTTGCTTAGACGTTGCGCGGCGCGGCGTCGTCGCCTGTTCGCTAGCGGCCGGCGGCGGCGTTAACGCGTGAGCGGTTGGAGCATGAGTCATAGGCTTAGGTGAGATAACTCTTCTTGAACGTTTTGTTTACATTTGTTGCATTCACAACCGTCTCGTATTTTATTCCCATCTACTTATTTTTGTTGGTTGAATTTCTATAATTACTTATTTTGGGGGTGCCTTTATGTGGACGAGAGGTATCATTGCACTTCTTCGGCGTTGTAATTACACTATTTACCACAGGTGTAAACTTCTCTACTGGTAGCAGCCCAACTGCTCCACTATCGATTGATGACTCAGTATGCACAAATTTACGACCCCTTAGGTTAGGTTAGGTTAGGTTTTTTTTTTTTTTTTTTTGGGCGGCGCTATGCCGCCCTCTCGTTCCCCTGACATGTGGAAGGTCAGGGACCTTTTTTACCTGGGTGTAATGAGTTTTTCAGTTAGGTCTTTTATTAGCAGTTTTTTAAAATTTACAATAATATTTACAATTAAAATACTATCTATTAATTACAATTTAAAATACTTATAATAGGTAAAAAGGATAAAATTCTTATAATTACAATTTTTGAAAACAAATAAAATACTAAAAATTAAAGCTCAATAATACAGTTTAAATAAAAAGAAACTTATACTAATATCACCAGTTACACTTTATTTCTGCTAATTACTTTTTGAGCCAGGGATGTCATGTATCTTACAAAATCTTGTCTGATTTCTTTATTGCTGATTATGGTACTTAGGTTTTCTTGGTTTATTTTGTAGTTTATTTTTATTTCGGTCTCAGCTCTACTTGCTTCAAAAACAGGACATTCGGTTAAAATATGCAGCACACTCTCTTCCCGTGCTGGGTCACAGATGCACGAGGGGCTCTCCTTGCATTTAAATCGATGCAGATACTGTGAGAACCCCCCATGCCCCGTTAGAACTTGCACCAGCACGGGATTAAGGTCCAGTTTTCGAAGTGTGGAGGGGGCGCTCGTCACGTTGGGGAAGAAGAGCTTGGTCGTCGAGGCCGTGTCTCCTTCCACATAACGCCCATTCCATTTGTCGAGCGTCTCTAGACGAATCTGTCGCTTGACAAATGAAATGGGACACCTTTCATAGTTTGGTTTGGTTTTTATCCCGATTGCGGCCATTTTGGCCAATTGATCCGCCCTCTCATTTCCCTCCATCCCCGCATGCGCTTTCACCCAAAACAACCTTACATCCTTCCCTTGTTCTCTAGCTTCTTTCATACATCTCCTAATATTCTCCGCGAGGGGATGAAGGGACATACCGCTCTCGACGGTTTCCAGGGCGGATCTGGAATCGGAATAAATCCCAAACCTCCTTGCATTCGTCTTTGTTACATACTTCACGGCTTCATGCAGGGCTAACAGTTCCGCCTGATATACGGTGCAAAAATTGCCCAACTTTAATTTCCGGCAATTTGTCTCCGCAGCGCTATCCCAAATGGATAACGCTGCGCCGACTTTGCCGTCTATTTTACTGCCGTCGGTGTAAATATTTACATCGGCGGCAGCTCGCTGGGCAACTTCGTCACCGTCCGTCAAGCAGTCGAACTGCAGCCCCTCCCGGTGAGCTGGGTGCGCAGAATCTACAAATTTTACCTGTCTCTCTAGCTCCCGGTCACCCAACACCTGCTGGGTGTGACCCTTTTTTACTAAGTAAAGAAGGGCCGCTTCTTGGACCCGAAGGTCCAGAGGAAGCAGCCCAGCAAGCATTAGGGCCGAATGCAGAGAGACGGTCCTATAGCTTTTAGCTACCTTCTGCGCAAAACCACGCTGCACTTGGTTTAGCAACCGTGCAATGCCCTTCCTCTCCACCGCCGGCACCCACACACTAGCCGCGTACAGGATGATGGGCTCCACTACTGCGACGTATATGGTCCTGATGACCTCGGGATTTAAACCCCACGTGACTTTTGCGGCGGTTGACAGCTGACGATAGAGGCTTTGCGCTTTTTGACAGACTGTTTCAATGTGCGCCTTAAAACTGAGCTTATCGTCAACTGTCAACCCCAGGATCCTCATCTGTCTAGTGAGCTCAATGGGTCTCCCGCCCATACTCAGTCGTGGGGAGTCGTACTTCAACTTCCTGGTAATTACCATGGCCAAGGTCTTATGTGGCGCAAAAGTAAGTTTGTTTCGGACCCCCCACTTCCTTACATGCTCGAGAGCCCCATTGGCTCTGTCCTGAAAGTCCATAGAGTTGTCCCCCGAGAACATCAGGACCACGTCGTCGGCAAAGGCTTGGCTGCGGACACCCATCTCCTCTAATTCCACCAGGAGCGGATTCAGCAGCAGGTTCCAGAGCGTCGGTCCCCCAATGGATCCCTGCACGCACCCCTTGGTTTGTCGGCGGGTCGCCTCGGCTCCTGCATACCTGACGCGAACTGTTCTGTCACTAAGATAGTGGTCGAACAGTCGCCTCAGGTTTGCAGGGCATCGGGCTTCGGCAAGCCTGCACCTCACAGCCGGCCACCAGGCGTTATCGAAGGCGCCCTCTATGTCTAATGATATCAGCACAACGAGCCGCTTCCTATCCACCTCGGCTCGAATGTGCTGAATCATGCCATAGAGGGCGTCCTCGGTCCCGCGCTGAGGCATGAAGCCATACTGGTGCCGACTGATCACTGGTGCAGTATGCCACTGGACCCGCCTCACCAACATCTTTTCCAAAATCTTGCCCATAAGGGGCAAGAGGCCTATCGGGCGAAATGCCTTGGGGTGCGTGTAGTTCTCCTTGTTGGGTTTCCTCAGCACTACAACCGCTGCCTCTTTCCATCTCGCGGGGAAGCACGACAGGGCTAGGCAGCGATTTGCTAAGGCCAGGAACAGCATTGGGTCCAGGGTGATTGTCGCCAAACATATATCCGCGGTGAGGCCATCGGGGCCGGGCGCCTTCTTCGGGTTGAAGCTAGACGCGGACCACATGAGCTCGTGCCTGGTGAAAGGTGGGTCGCATGATTCACCATGCGACCCCAAATTTACTACTTCCGCTAACTTTTTCATCTCTGTGTGGTCCGCGTTGTCGTCCTCGACCCGATCCTCTGGGTAGAAGGCCTCCGCCAACGCCCCGGCCGATTCCCCCTCGTTCAGGACTTTACCGTCCCGAACGAGTGGGATCTCCTCCGGCCTCCTCGCGGTGCGCCCAATCACCCTGTAAATCCCGTCCCACATGGTTTCCGAATCCTGTCGGGAGCAGAACTCCTTCCAACTCTGGGTCTGGGCCTTCCTCACCTCAGACTGGTACTCCTCTTTTGCGCAGATATAACGCTGCACGACGCAATCCCTTCGAACTGGCGCCGCGCACGATATCCGTCTCTTCAGTCTCAAGGCTGCTGCCTTGAGACGAGAGAGCTTTTCGGACCACCAGGGCAATCCTGTCCTACCCCTCCTCGGTATCCCAGGCATGGTTTCCTTACAGGCTTCCACCACGGTTTCCACATACCTATCCACCTCTCTCTCCAACTCCTCCTTATCCATGATGTTATCAAATCTCTCTGTTGTTATGCCTTTTCCTTGCCACTTTGAGGCGAGCCTCTCTCGAAACTCGCCCCAATTGGCCTTTTTGGTATTGTACTCCCGGGTGGAGCGACAAACGTCCATGCCTGAGGACCTTTGGAGTTTTACGTCGAACAGAATTGCCCTGTGGTCCGAACTGGACACATCGTCCGCTAAGCGCCAGTTCTCCACCAACCCTAGCATTGCAGTCGTGCAGACAGTTATATCCACGCAACTGGAGTAATGTCTGCCTCCCCTCCATGTGTCAAAAGTAGGCTCAGAACCAGTGTTGAGGATGTGTAGCCCCAGCTCGTCCAGCTTTTCCGCCAGTTCCTGTCCCCGCCCATCCGTGGTACGGCTTCCCCACCATGTGGACCACGCGTTTACGTCACCGCCAAGTATCACGCTGGCAGTTCCTAATCTCTCCACAGCGGAACCAATCAAGTCCAGGTAAGGTTCGATGGGCTTGTCCGGCTCCAGGTAGACGGACACCAGGCCTATCCTCCACGCCGCGGACCTAACTACTGCAACAGCAATGTTGCAGGTCGTGAGGTCCGGGCAGTGGGTGACATTCATGGCGCCGTCGAATAGCACAATGGCTGACTTAACCGGCGATTCGCGGCTCCCAGCACATTGTACTACTCTTGTCCCTGGATGCTGCCTCATCTCCCCAGTCCTGCCAGTGTACGGCTCCTGGACCAAGGCGAAGGAGCGTTTCCTCTCCTTCGCCTCCGTGATTAGCTCCGCCGTAGAGAGCTCGGACCGTTGTAGGTTGGCCTGCACAGCGTGATGACAGCGTATCCCGGCTCGGAGAGCGCGGGAGGCACCCGGGACGCCCTTAGCAATATGCCACGGATGCTCTCGCAAGTGCCTCCCACCTTCTCCTTACCGGGCAGTCGTCACTGAACGCATTATGGTCCCTCCTGTCGGCTTTTGCCTTAAGGCAGTTCCGACAGGATGGTGGGTCACCAGCCTGCCACGCAGTGCAGTCGGACCTGAGATGCGGGCCCCCGCAGTGGCTGCACACGTCTTTCGACTCTGTGCACAACCTCTTCGGGTGCCCGTAGCCCAGGCACCTCGAGCACTGGACAAGCGGGGACTGGTCGGCGACCTGGACTCGCTGCAGATCAATGTGGGCTACACCCGCTCCCGTCAATCTCCTCCATATCTGGGGCGAAACCTTAATGATGACGTGGGACGTATGCGGGTTCCTAGCCTTCTTACGGTATTTAACCTCCATCCTCATTTCTGTCTCTCACTTCCTTTAGGAGGTCTTTATTTTGATTCTTTAGTGCCCTTACGATATCCTCGTCTTTGTTATAATTAAGTACGTTTTTTAATATGACGAGAGGGTCTTTATTCTTAATTTGCTCTACCCGCAAACCGCTGCCCACACTCGTCAACCTTTCCTTGACTCTTTCTATCTCTTTCTCTGTGCTGCATCCTAATACAATTTTTCTGTCCTTAACCTTTCTAATATTGTCGATCCTAAGTCCATCGTCCTTGGCTCTTATCACCTTCCTTATTCTGTCTATCACCTCTTCTCCCGTCTCTTTCTCGTCGTTTGATGTGACCGCCACAGAGTGTGTGGCCGTACCACTCTGAGGCGATCTTTTCATCCCTCCCGCTACTACGCTCGCGTAGGTACCCTGCTCAACCTTGTTTATCAGAGCCGACCTCAAGCTTTCCATTTCCTGCTCTTTTCGAGCAGCAAGGAATGCTCCTTCAACCTTTCCACCAATATCTTTCCTAGGGAGGTGTCAGGTGAGACGGGGGCAGGGGCCGGGGGGTCAGGGGTCTGAGTCCCTTTGTCCCCTACCTCCACTCCCCCTCCCTCCTGCTCCCTCCCTTTCCCTTTCCTCTCCTTTTTGAGGTCGGCTTCCGATTCCTTTACCAAACGGTATAGTCTTTCTATTGCAGCCGTGACTTCTGACTTGATTTCGGCTTTCAGATTGCGCGAGTTGCCCAAGTGCAGCTTTGCCTTACTTAGGCAACTTCGCGCCTCCTGAACCCGGTCTAGGGTACTTGGTAACTTTTCCCCTTTCGGAAGTCCGGCTGCCTCATCCGTGGTTTTTACTTTCTTCTCGGGAGCGGTCACCAAACGCTTACGCACAGCGGGGGCCGACTTTTGGGGGGGAGTTTGCAATGTGGAGTCCGTGCCGGACTCCCACTCCCCCACACTTCTACGGACGCTCAGGATTTGGGACTGCTGATCTACCGCTGGGGATATGTCTACCAATTCCTTGTCCATTTCTCGGCTTGTATCCTGAGCTCCGGATTTTTTAACAGGAGTCCTAATACCCAACATGTCAGGGGAACTCGTCTTATTAATATAAAAATTTCAATTACAGTTTTAGGAAAAATACAAAAAAATTTTTAAAAATTTAAAAATTTTAGAAGTTTAAAAAAGTCAAAAGATTAAAATTAGAAAATTTTAAAAGTTAAAAGGAATTTAAAAATTCTATAAATCTTAAGTCTAAAAGTTAAAAATTTAAAAATAAAAATACAAAATTTAAAAAATTGAAATAATTAAAAAGAAATTTTTAAAAATAAAATTACAATAATATCACAGCGTATATCTGGTCAATAATTTAAAACTTATGCCTAAGTTTAAAACTTACTATCTAAGTACATCGAGTCAATAAACTCAATGTATGTCAAATTACAATAATTTAAAATACAATTAAAAACAATAAATGGGGTCAATAAACCCGGTCAATACTTAAGACTTAATCTACAATTTTAAAATTTTAAGTCTAAATATATGGGTCAAAAAACCCAATATATGTCAGTTAAAATGCTTAAATACTATTAAGAGGGGTCAATAAACCTTGTCGCTAGCCTAGTACTATCTAATTAAGCGTAAAAAACAATGTTGTATCAATGTTGTTATATTGTACAATTTCCATTAAATTTTGTACAATTTTATCATTGCACTTAACTCTTTTGTTTTTAGTCCGAAAATTTTGGGTGAGGTATCGTTTTGTTCCTCCTTAGTTGGGCTATCTAATTAACCAATGATAACCATATCACACCGCTTTAGTTTTTTTTTTTTTTATGTTATGATTTTTTTAAAAGTTATAATTTTTTTTTTTTTTTTCACTTTTTTTTTTCTACTGACCATATCTTCGGATCCAGGTGTCCGTTTTTTTTTCTTCTGGAACCGGTGCTGTACCAGGCTCGTCGTCCTCTTTCCAATGATGGGTGTCACGTGTCTCCAACTCCTCAGGATCCAGTACCTCGTGGCCACGCGGTACTTGTTTTTTTTTTTTTTTTTGGCTTTTTTCTCAGCCGTTTTCCGGCCGAAAAATTTAAAGACCGCACGAGGTCCTAGGTCTCACTGAGGGCTTTCGTTAGATATGTTAATATCTGTACCTTCCCGATCTTGTTTCGGCAGCGTAATTTTTTCAAAATTTTATTTTTGAAATTTAGCACAATTCTCCACTTTTTTGAGTCTAAAAACGATTATTTTTGCACTAAATTAATTAATTTTTGCACTGTTGTGTCGGTCGTATTTTTGCGTTAATTTTGGAGAAACTTTTTCCACATTTCGGATTTTTCGCGTAGTTTATCAGCGCGGAGCGACTTCGGGGTAGGGTTGGCACACACCGCTCGGGTCGGCGTGTGGCGCGTGACGGTTAGGTTAGGTTTCTTTTTTTTTTTTTTTTTGTTGGGCGGCTTTATGCCGCCCTCTCGTTCCCCCTGATATATATTTTTTCAGGGACTTTATTTGCGGGTTAAATAATTTTTTCAGCATTTCTTTATTATATACATTAAATTCAATCATTAAATATTTACAATTTAAAAAAAAAAACCAATAATACAGAAAATTTTTAAAACATTACGCTTAGATACTACAGTTAAATGCTACAATTAAATACTGACTAATAAACCCTTAATAATTAAATCACAGTTTTAAGTCTTGTTTCTCTTTATTACAATTTTTGCCACCAAGTTGCAGTATTTAATAAATATCTGTCTTGTCTTTTTGTTTAACATGACGTTTTTTATGTTTTCAGGATCAATCTCTTCCTCCATCTCTATCTCGCACTGTAGCCTCGCCGCTTCGTGGACGGGGCAGTCAGTCAGCAGGTGCAGCACAGATTCCTGTTTGTCGGGGTCACAAATGCATGAAGGGCTCTCCTTGCACCTGAACCTGTTCAGGTATTCGGAGAACCCTCCATGCCCCGTCAAAAGGTTAGGTTAGGTTAGGTTCACGAGTGCGGCCACGCTGAGGACTCAGCGCAGCATACGCTGGAGTCGTGCGTACAGTGGTCGACCCAGCGGGTCGCACTCGCGGCAGAAGTGGGGCCCGACTTCTCGCTGCCCGCCGTGATACATGCCATGGTGAGCAGCGAGAGGTCGTGGAACGCCGTCGCCTCCTTTTGCGAGGAGGTGATGACGCAAAAGGAGGTAGCAGAACGGCAGCGGGAGGACGATGCACTCGCTGACTCCGTCCGCCGCCGCAGAGCGGGGGGCAGACGACGTGCTCACGACCGCCGCCTGCCTCCGTAGAGAAGAGCTCCGGGCGATGGATGAGGAGGAGTGCATCGCCCGTCCTTCGAGCCAGAAGGCGCACCACTATGTTCCTGGTGCGCCTTAGACGCAGTATGGGGACCTCGAGTCCCCACCGAGAAGAGTCTGCCTCTGCAGACAACGCCGGCTGGGTCGCGGAAGATTGCGCAAGTGTTCCCGTGGCCCAGCCAATAGGCGCAAGAAGGAACATCGCTGGGTTTTAGTGGGTATTCCGGCCGCTTCTTTTTGGCCGGCGAGTCCCACATACCCTCCTGGAATCACGGGAGGGATGCGGAAATGCATTTCCCAGCGAAAAAAAAAAAAAAAAAAAAGGTTAGGTTAGGTTAGGTTCCACGGACCTGCTGGGTTGTCTCAGTGGGCGGAGAGGTGAACTTCGACGTGGCGCGTCCCCGGGTGGCGGATAGGGGAACGCTCCGGCCTGGTGCGAGCCGGAGTAGGGCGAAAGCCCCGCGGACCAAACACCAAGGGGAGCCTGCGACCTCGGTCGCGGGCGACCCGTTCTGGCGGGCCCACTTGTGGGCTGGCTGGAGTTTGGCCGGCCCTTGATCAAGGGCTGGCCCCAGGGAGGTCGCTGGGGGTGGGCTCTTTGAGTCCGCCCTTTGTAGCGAAACTGCGGGGATTATGGGGTCCCCGCAGTAGTTGTGGTGGTGAGTCGCGGAGGAGGAGGAGTGTTGGTATTTCGGTGCGCCACTCTCCCTATCCTCCGCGACTCAGCGGCGTCGCACCGCGTCTGCGACGGCAGTGGGGCTGCGGGGGGAGGGGGTTTCTCCGACCCCTCGCGGCCGTATTGCACGCGTAATTCCGGCGGCGACGCTGGGACCGCGGGCTCTTGTCTTTTTCAAGACGGGGGCCGCGAGGAGTGAACCTCTATAAAAAACTCAAGGCGGCACCAGCAGGGGAGGGCGGGGATTCCCGAACCTGCATTGCACTGGTGCCGTCTCCTCAGGTGGAGCCGGAAACGGCTGGCGCTGGCGGGGCCGCGGAGGTAAGCGAAAGCGTTCCCGTAGCCCCTCCGATATGCGCATACGAGGCGTTGTCAGGTTTTAGTCGGTTCGAGTCCGACATAATCCGAACTTGTCCCCGCGAGGGAGGATATGCGTGGGCATTTCCTGACGTAAAAAAAAAAAAAAAAAAAAGGTTCCCCATCCACCCACGGACCTGCTGGGTTGTCTCAGTGGGCGGAGAGGTGAACTCCGACGTGGCGCGTCCCCGGGTGGCGGATAGGGGAACGCTCCGGCCTGGTGCGAGCCGGAGTAGGGCGAAAGCCCCGCGGACCAAACACCAAGGGGAGCCTGCGACCTCGGTTGCGGGCGACCCGATCCGGCGGGCCCACTTGTGGGCTGCTGGAGTTGGCCGGCCCTTGATCAAGGGCTGGCCCCCAGGGAGGTCGCTGGGGGTGGGCTCTTTGAGTCCGCCCTTTGTAGCGAAACTGCGGGGATTATGGGGTCCCCGCAGTAGTTGTGGTGGTGAGTCGCGGAGGAGGAGGAGTGTTGGTATTTCGGTGCGCCACTCTCCCTATCCTCCGCGACTCAGCGGCGTCGCACCGCGTCTGCGACGGCAGTGGGGCTGCGGGGGGGAGGGGGTTTCTCCGACCCCTCGCGGCCGTATTGCACGCGTAATCCCGGCGGCGACGCTGGGACCGCGGGCCCTTGTCTTTTTCAAGACGGGGGCCGCGAGGAGTGAACCTCTATAAAAAACTCAAGGCGGCACCAGCAGGGGAGGGCGGGGATTCCCGAACCTGCATTGCACTGGTGCCGTCTCCTCAGGTGGAGCCGGAAACGGCTGGCGCTGGCGGGGCCGCGGAGGTAAGCGAGAGCGTTCCCGTAGCCCCTCCGACATGCGCATACGAGGCGTTGTCAGGTTTTAGTCGGTTCGAGTCCGACATAATCCGAACTTGTCCCCGCGAGGGAGGATATGCGTGGGCATTTCCTGACGTAAAAAAAAAAAAAGGTTAGGTTCCCCATCGACCGGGTTCCCGCCTTGTCGTGGCGGTGGGGCTCAGTAACCGTGGGAATGGGTCACCCACGGTGAAGCTAAGAGGAACCCAAGGCCGGTCCGTGAGGTAGGACCGGCCAGAGAGGGCCGCTCGGGGTGGGCTCATTGGAGCCCACCTTCGAGCGCGTTGGAGGACTGCGGGGACTCGTCTCCCCCGCAGTGAGGGTGAGTCGCGGAGGGAGAGGAGTTCTGGTATTACGGTGCGCCACTCGCCCTGCCCTCCGCGACTCAGCGGGGTCGCACCGCAGATGCGGTGGCGGTGGGGCTGCGAGGGGAAGGGCAACTTTCCCCTTGCAGCTGCATTTCACGTAATCCCGGCGCCGACGCTGGGACCGCGGGCCTCTGTCTTTTTCAAGACGGAGGCCGCGAGGAGTGAACCTCTATAAAAAACTCAAGGCGGCGCCGGCGGGGGAGGGCGGGGATTCCCGAACCTGCATTGCACACGGTGCCGTCTCCGAGGAGCGCCCTTTTAAGGGCGCAGAGAGGGGCCCCATCCCGGGGCGGCCAGTGGGCGTCGCGGTGTCACGTGTTAACCATGCTCCCGTGGCGCCCACACCATGGCTATGAGGGAACGCGTGTGGTTTTAGTGGGTAGGCCCACTTCGGTGGGAGAGCCCCACAGACCCTCCTGGTGCCCCGACCAGGGGGCGTGCTTAAGGTCGCATTTCCACACCTAAAAAAAAAAAAAAAAAAAGGTTAGGTTAGGTTCACCTTCCGACTGACGCAGGTTCTGTCCGGACATGGCTGTTTCGGGCGGTACCTGCGTCGGATCGGAAGGGAGGAGACGGCGTCGTGCCATGGGTGCGGCGAACGGGACGACACGGCACAGCACACGCTAGAGATATGTTGTGCCTGGTCTGATGAGCGCCGCACCCTGGTGGCGGCGACCTCTCGCTCCCCGGCGTAATAAGCGCCATGCTTAGAGACGAGAGGTCATGGGATGGCGTAGCCTCCTTCTGCGAAGCTGTCATCACGCAGAAGGAGGCGATGGAGCGGGAGCGCGAGACAAACCCCCAAGCGCCCCCAACCCGAAGACGAAGACCGGGAAGGAGAGCGCGGCAATACGTGGCCGCCCTCCCCGACCCTACAGACGGCGCCTAACGGCGAAACGCAGGCGGGGTCGCGGTAGCAAGCTCACGCGTCCCCGTGGCCCCGCCGTAATGCGTCAGAGGGCAGTCAGGTTTTAGTGGGTATTCCGGCCACCTTCTTACACCTTCTGTGGCCGGCGAGTCCCACACTCCCTACGCCATTGCACAGCCCGGCGTAGGGGTGCGTAACGCATTTCCTGACTATAAAAAAAAAAAAAAAAAAAAAGGTTAGGTTAGGTTAGGTTTTTTTTTTTTTTTTGGACGGCTTTATGCCGCCCTCTCGTGCTCCCCCGACATATGTGGTCAGAGTCTTTGTCGTCCCATTTATTTAATTAAAGTGCTTACATGTATTTAGCCAATTATGTAGTTTTTCTTTTCTATTTATATTAATGGTGCAATGATGGTGATTTATTTATCGGGGTGACGCTTCCTTTATTTTCAATGTTGAGTGCCTAAGGTAGCGTCACTTTTACTGTTTTACTTACTAATTTATTATAATTATTATTTCTATCTACCTCATTGTCACCAGTTATATACATAGTTTACATTTGTTTTCTTAACTAATTTCTATATTTATTACAATTATTTTGTTTTCTTTTCTGTGGCTGCCATCCTGAACTGTTCTGGTCTTGTTTACCACGGTGGTCTTCGATTCGGAGTATTTGCAGTCTTACTTCCTATTTATCTTCTTTCTTCGCTTCTATTTTCTTCAAGTGATTTTTGTGCATTGGTCTCATCCTCGTGTGCCCCGCTATTTCCTTAATCAGAAAAGCGTGGCATTGGTGGGTTTTGCCACTCGTTCCGCAGTGAGTGCCTGGCTACAGCCATAGGAAATTGCGGACCGTGCTATAGCGTCCCATCGCCTTCTTACCGGACACTCACTGCTGAACGCGTTATGGCGTGTGTTGTCCATTTTTGCTGTCTTGCAATTGCAGCACACTGGCTCTGTTCCAGCGGGCCAGTCTGTGCATTGCGATTTTTTTTTTTTTTTTTTTATGTGGACCCCCACAATGGCTACATTTTTCTTCTTTTTCTTTGCAGAGGCGTTTCGGATGTCCATACGCAAGGCAGGTGGAGCATTGCACCAATGGTGAGTGATCTTCAATCCGTACCTTCTGCAAGTCAATTTGCAGTTTTCCGTTATCGACCATTCTTTGCCATATTTGTGGGGTCACCCGTAGCACGATGTGGTTTACTTGCGGGTTTCTGGTTCTCTTTTTGTACAGGATCTCCATTCGTCCCTCGTCACCGAGATCCCTAAATATGTCTCTATTTTGATTTTTAATTGCTGTCTTTATGTCTTCGTCTTTGTTGTACTGGAATACATTTCGCAGTATTACCAGCGGGTCTTTGTTCTTCATCTCCTGCACTTCTAGGTCCTTGGCTGTTTCTAGTCTTTCTTTTAATTTTTTTCCTGTCCTCTTCTGTTCTGCATCCTACTATGATCTTTCTATCTTTTGCTTTGCGTATCTTTTCTATTAGTATTTCTCCATCTTTTGCATTAACCACATTCCTTATTCTGTCAATTATTTCTTCACCGGTTTCTATCTCGTTCTTGGCTGTTACCGCTACAGAGTGCAGCGTCTTATGTTCCTCCGATTTCCTGTTTCTTCCCTGTACTACCATTTCCGCATATGTATACTGTTGTTTTCCTTGTGTTTCTTGGTATTTTTCTATTGTATTTTTCAGTTCTTCTATCTTTTCATTACTTTGTTTTATTAGTTTGGTATGTTCTTCTATTTTTGTCATTAAAATGTTATCGTTTTTAGTTTGTTCTGTTTTATTTTCTATTGTTTTTTCTATTTCCTTTGTTCTTGTTCCTTCTTCATTTTGATTTTTCTCTTTAGTGCTTTCTGATTCTTTGATTAATTGATACAGTCTTTCAACCGCTTGTATTACTGCCTCTTTTATTTCTGTTTTGGTGTTTCGGGATTGTCCTAGGTTGATCTTGGCCTTTGTTACGCAGGCCTTTGCCTCTGCCAGTTTGGTGGCATATTTAGGAGGGCTTGTCAAGTCCATGGGGGCTTTTCGGGCTACTTTCGGCTCTTTAGAGAGCTGAGTCCTCTTTTCTGTCTTCTTCGGGGAGGCTTGTGCCTGTGAGGTTCCTGGTTTGGCCATCTCGGGCGGTGTCGCTTGAGTGATCTTCCTTTCTGGTGTGCGGTAGCCAAACATTTTGGTGTGTCTTGTGTCAGTTCAAGTCTATAGTAAAATTATGTGTTTAATGCTGTGATAGTAACCAATCTTAAACTTTGGTAGATAGATTTTACAATTACAATTAGTTTTAGTTAATTCTAATCTTTAATTCTAATTCTATTGTTTAATACTATCTATATTTATATACCTTATGTTATTCTATTTTGAGTTTTACAAACTTAATTATATGTTATTTGAATTGTTTCAGTTATGTTCAGTACTATGGCAGTATATTTGTGTTATGGTTACAGGCTAAGTTTTCTTAATCTGGTTTGATAGCTCTAACTACAATTTTATGTATTACTTTTACAATTTGTGTTGTCCTATTTTTAATTATGTTATTTTACACTGTTTATACTATTAATGCTACACTCTAATATTACTATTTCTAATTTTACTATTAACACAGTATATATTGTACTGATACTAGTTTATTATGAATTGTATCCAACCTTATTTTCTATGTATATTTTTAGGTCTATTACAGTTGTGGTGAGTAGTCTAGGTGTATTTTATGTTTTGACAGGCTTTAGTTTAGTTTGGTAAGTCTAATTGCAATTTTACTTATTAGTTGGTCCTTTCTAATATTAATACACTTTATTTTTACAATATGTCTTATACTATTTCTAATTTTACAGTTTAACTCTACTTATATTCTATTTATACTAATTTATTATGAATAATGTAATTACTGTGTATATTTTTGATCTATTACAGTTGTAGCGAGTAGTCTAAAGTATATTTTATAATTTGGCAGGCTTTAGTTTATTTGATTTGATTTGGTAAGTCTAATTGCAATTTTACTTGTGAATTTGGTCTTTTCTAATGATAATACACTCTATTATTACAATATGTCTTATACTATTTCTAATTTTACAATTTAACGCTGCTTATATTCTATTTGTACTAATTTATTATGAATTATGTAATTACTATGTATATTTTGATCTATTACAATTATTGTCTAGAGTATATTTTGTAATTTGGTGTGAATTGGTGTTTTCTAATATTAATGCACTCTATTTTTACAATTTGTCTTATACTATTTCTAATTTTACAGTTTAACACTGCTTATATTCTATTTATACTAATTTATTATGAGTTATGTTATTACTATGTATATTTTTGATCTGTTACAATTATTGTCTAGAGTATATTTTGTAATTTGGTAGGCTTTGGTTTACTTAATTGGTTTGGTAAGTTTAATTGCAATTTTACTTGTGAATTGGTCTTTTCTTATATTAATACACTCTATTTTTACAATTTGTCTTATACTATTTCTAATTTTACTGTTTGACACTGCTTATATTCTATTTATACTAATTTATTATAAATTATGTAATTACTATGTATATTTTGACCTATTACAGTTATAGCGAGTGGTCTAAAATATATTTTGTAGTTTGGCAGGCTTTGGTTTATTTAATTTGGTTTGGTAAGTCTAAATTGCAATTTTACTTGTGAGTTTGGTCTTTTCTAATGTTAATACACTCTATTGTACAATATGTTTTGTACTATTCTATTTTTACAATTTAACGCTGCTTATTTTCTATTAATACTAGTTTGTTAGTTACTTTGTGTCTTGTTCTGATCTGTTGCAATTGTAGTGATAGTATAAAGTATGTTTTGTGTTTTGGCAGGCTTTAATTTATTCAATTTAGTTTGGTAAGTCTAATTGCAATTTTTATTGTGAATTTGGTCTTTTCTAATAGTAGTAAACTCTATTATTGCAGTATGTCTTGTACTATTTCTAATTTTACAATTTAGCGCTGCTTATGTCCTATTTATGCTATTTTATTATGAATTATATAATTACTATGTATATTTTTGATCTATTGCACTTATATATTTGTAATTTGGCAGGCTTTAATATATTTAATTTAGTTTGTAAGTCTGATTGCAATTTTACTTGTGAATTTGGTCTTTTCTAATATTCATACACTCTATTGTACAATATGTCTTAAACTATTTTATTTTTACAATTTAACGCTACTTATATTCTATTAATACTGATTTGTATATTATTATGTGTCTTGTTTTGGTCTGTTGCAATTGTAGTGAATAGTATAAGGTATGTTTTGTGGTTTGGCAGGCTTTACTTTTAGTTTGGTAAGTATAATTGCAATTTTGCTTGTGAATTTAGTTTATTTTAGTATTTGTGCACTTCTAATATTACAGTGTGTCTTGTACTGATTCTACTTCTGCTATTGGGCACTGTTTGTATTCTATTAATGTTGATTTGTTATAATTTATATCCAAATTTAATTACTATGTATGTTTTTAGATCTATTACAAATGTAGCGAGTGGTTTAAAGTGTATTTTGTGATTTGGCAGGCTTTAGTTTGGTTTGGTAATTCTAATTGCGGTTTTCCTTATGGATTTTGTCTGTTCTAATATTGATGCACTCTAATATTACAATGTATCTTGTGATATTTCTAATTTTGCTTTTACTAACACAGTATATATTGTATTAATACTAATTTGTTATGATTTATATCAATTACTATGTATGTTTTTGATCTGTTACAATTGTGGTGAGTAGTCTAAGTGTATTTGTGATTAATTTAGTTTAGTAAGTCTAATTACATGTATTTTGTTTGTTCTAATGTTAATACACTTCTATATTACAATGTATCTTGCTATTTCTAATTTTACTATAGACACTGTATATATTCTATTATTGCTAATTTGTTATGATTTATATAATATACTTTTGGTCTATTTCAAGTGTAGTAGTGATCCAAAAGTGTTTATTTTGGTTTGATGTTTATAAATGCAGTTTTACCTTTGAGTTTCATTAATTGTAGTTCTGGTACAGACTGTTTTTACAATATATTTTA
The DNA here is from genome assembly GCA_029849275.1 of Papilio elwesi. Lineage (NCBI taxonomy): Eukaryota > Metazoa > Arthropoda > Insecta > Lepidoptera > Papilionidae > Papilio > Papilio elwesi. The sequence goes on along the minus strand of CM056707.1, from coordinate 5,566,057 downwards.
CACACAATAATCTATTTATGTTAAATTGTCTCTATATTTTCCACTTCCTTAGTTTTTGTAAGTAAATCTAGTTTTTGTTAAAAGTGTTTCACAGTTACGAGTTTTAGCTTTTGCACTTTTCACTTTCACTTTAAATTTTGTTTTTAATAATAATAATAATAAATAATAATAATAAATCATTTAATCCATTCAAGAAAAAAAAAATTGCACACTAATTTATAAAATTGATAAACAAAGATAAAGTAATTACATCTTAAAACAATTGAAAAAAAAAACGAACAAAATGACAAAAGGCAAAAAAAAAACAAAATACAAATAAACAAAATTAAAAGAAAGAACAAACACGTGTTACAAAGTGTTGCAATGTTGAATGGATAAGGCCTTTGCTCAGCTATGTGCTTATTACCTGTGGAGGAAATAAGCGCTGGTATTCTGCAAAAGCCTGTGCGTCAGTGCGTCAGTTGCAGCAGTAATAAATAAATAAACAAACAATTGTCGTACATATACAAGTTGAGTGGAAAAATACTTAGATATATCTATAATTCTGAACTAAAAAGAATAATAAAAAGACAAATAAATAATAATACTTATTGTTATACAAAAAAAATATAAAGAGCGATTTTAGTTAAAAAGTGACAAGTGAAAAAAGTTTTATGAGTCCAATTTGAGAGTTTTGTGGGTAATTATTCTTATTTCGTGTTTTCTGCTTGGTGGTGTCCTTTCTGGCTTCTCCAGGGCTCTGTATAGTCCGATTTTTTTTTGTGATCACGTGGTTTTAGCTATTTCTTGATGGTTTGTTGCTGGAAAATTCTGAATTTTTCGTGGATGATGGGGACCGGTTTGACCTTCCTCTGGAAATTATCAGAGGACTGCCTCGCCGATCGTTTTCTTGAGTTATTGGGATTTTTCTGTATGTGATTTTAGGTTAGAGCTATTTCTTCTTGTTTCTTGGTGATGTCTCCTCCGATTTTGATTTCCAGTGTATTGGTCACCTCGGAGGAGCTTTGGCTTTTGGTGGACACTTATATTTTTGTTCTGAATAGTCGGGATCTGTGACCACGTGTCACGTGATTTTTGGTTTTTGGGGTGTATTTTCGCGAATTTTCTCGCGAAAATTTTTTCTTATGGTCCGGGTTGTAGGGTCGGTCAGCGCGCTTCTTTTGATGTGTAAAACTTGGGGGGTTGTCGATTTTGTTTGGCCAGCGTTTTAATTTTTCTGTTTTTAGCACGTGTTTTTGGTTAGTTTTTGAGAGATAACTTTTTTGCTATTGAACTTTTTTAATTTTTTATTTTGGAATCTTGTATGGTTTTTCTGGGCGCTTCTTTTGACACCAAGAAGTCGTATTTTTGTGAACTTTTTCCAACTAAGTTGTTTTTCGCCGTTTATTTCGTTGCGGAGCGTCGCGGAGCGACGCGGAGACCGTGCGTTCGGGGCGGCGGCTGGCGCGCGACTGGTTAGGTTAGGTTAGGTTAGGTTAGGTTCCACGGACCTGCTGGGTTGTCTCAGTGGGCGGAGAGGTGAACTTCGACGTGGCGCGTCCCCGGGTGGCGGATAGGGGAACGCTCCGGCCTGGTGCGAGCCGGAGTAGGGCGAAAGCCCCGCGGACCAAACACCAAGGGGAGCCTGCGACCTCGGTCGCGGGTGACCCGTTCTGGCGGGCCCACTTGTGGGCTGGCTGGAGTCTGGCCGGCCCTTGATTAAGGGCTGGCCCCAGGGAGGTCGCTGGGGGTGGGCTCTGTGAGTCCGCCCTTTGTAGCGAAACTGCGGGGATTATGGGGTCCCCGCAGTAGTTGTGGTGGTGAGTCGCGGAGGAGGAGGAGTGTTGGTATTACGGTGCGCCACTCTCCCTATCCTCCGCGACTCAGCGGCGTCGCACCGCGTCTGCGACGGCAGTGGGGCTGCGGGGGAGAGGGGTTTCTCCGACCCCTCGCGGCCGTATTGCACGCGAAATCCCGGCGGCGACGCTGGGACCGCGGGCCCTTGTCTTTTTCAAGACAGGGGCCGCGCGGAGTGAACCTCTATAAAAAACTCAAGACGGCACCAGCAGGGGAGGGCGGGGATTCCCGAACCTGCATTGCACTGGTGCCGTCTCCTCAGGAGGAGCCGGAAACGGCTGGCGCTGGAGGGGCCGCGGAGGTTGTGCGAAAGCGTTCCCGTAGCCCCTCCGATATGCGCATACGAGGCAATGTCAGGTTTTAGTCGGTTCGAGTCCGACATAATCCGAACTTGTCCCCGCGAGGGAGGATATGCGTGGGCATTTCCTGACTAAAAAAAAAAAAAAAAAAAAAAAAAAAAAAAAAAAAAAAAAAAAAAAAGGTTAGGTTAGGTTAGGTTAGGTTAGGTTAGGTTAGGTTAGGTTCCACGGACCTGCTGGGTTGTCTCAGTGGGCGGAGAGGTGAACTTCGACGTGGCGCGTCCCCGGGTGGCGGATAGGGGAACGCTCCGGCCTGGTGCGAGCCGGAGTAGGGCGAAAGCCCCGCGGACCAAACACCAAGGGGAGCCTGCGACCTCGGTCGCGGGTGACCCGTTCTGGCGGGCCCACTTGTGGGCTGGCTGGAGTCTGGCCGGCCCTTGATTAAGGGCTGGCCCCAGGGAGGTCGCTGGGGGTGGGCTCTTTGAGTCCGCCCCTTGTAGCGAAACTGCGGGGATTATGGGGTCCCCGCAGTAGTTGTGGTGGTGAGTCGCGGAGGAGGAGGAGTGTTGGTATTACGGTGCGCCACTCTCCCTATCCTCCGCGACTCAGCGGCGTCGCACCGCGTCTGCGACGGCAGTGGGGCTGCGGGGGGGAGGGGGTTTCTCCGACCCCTCGCGGCCGTATTGCACGCGTAATTCCGGCGGCGACGCTGGGACCGCGGGCCCTTGTCTTTTTCAAGACGAGGGCCGCGAGGAGTGAACCTCTATAAAAAACTCAAGGCGGCACCAGCAGGGGAGGGCGGGGATTCCCGAACCTGCATTGCACTGGTGCCGTCTCCTCAGGTGGAGCCGGAAACGGCTGGCGCTGGCGGGGCCGCGGAGGTAAGCGAAAGCGTTCCCGTAGCCCCTCCGATATGCGCATAGGAGGCAATGTCAGGTTTTAGTCGGTTCGAGTCCGACATAATCCGAACTTGTCCCCGCGAGGGAGGATATGCGTGGGCATTTCCTGACTATAAAAAAAAAAAAAAAAAAAAAAGGTTAGGTTAGGTTCCCCCATCGACCCCATCGACCGGGTTCCCGCCTTGTCGTGGCGGTGGGGCTCAGTAACCGTGGGAATGGGTCACCCACGGTGAAGCTAAGAGGAACCCAAGGCCGGTCCGTGAGGTAGGACCGGCCAGAGAGGGCCGCTCGGGGTGGGCTCACTGGAGCCCACCTTCGAGCGATTGGAGGGCTGCGGGGACTCGTCTCCCCCGCAGTGAGGGTGAGTCGCGGAGGGAGAGGAGTGCTGGTATTGCGGTGCGCCACTCGCCCTGCCCTCCGCGACTCAGCGGGGTCGCACCGCAGATGCGGCGGCGGTGGGGCTGCGAGGGGAAGGGCAACTTTCCCCTTGCAGCTGCATTTCGCGTAATCCCGGCGCCGACGCTGGGACCGCGGGCCTCTGTCTTTTTCAAGACGGAGGCTGCGAGGAGTGAACCTCTATAAAAAACTCAAGGCGGCGCCGGCGGGGGAGGGCGGGGATTCCCGAACCTGCATTGCACACGGTGCCGTCTCCGAGGAGCGCCCTTTTAAGGGCGCAGAGAGGGGCCCCATCCCGGGGCGGCCAGTGGGCGTCGCGGTGTCACGTGTTAACCATGCTCCCGTGGCGCCCACACCATGGCTATGAGGGAACGCGTGTGGTTTTAGTGGGTAGGCCCACTTCGGTGGGAGAGCCCCACAGACCCCCCTGGTGCCCCGACCAGGGGGCGTGCTTAAGGTCGCATTTCCACACCTAAAAAAAAAAAAAAAAAAAAAGGTTCCCCCATCGACCCCATCGACCGGGTTCCCGCCTTGTCGTGGCGGTGGGGCTCAGTAACCGTGGGAATGGGTCACCCACGGTGAAGCTAAGAGGAACCCAAGGCCGGTCCGTGAGGTAGGACCGGCCAGAGAGGGCCGCTCGGGGTGGGCTCATTGGAGCCCACCTTCGAGCGCGTTGGAGGACTGCGGGGACTCGTCTCCCCCGCAGTGAGGGTGAGTCGCGGAGGGAGAGGAGTGTTGGTATTACGGTGCGCCACTCGCCCTGCCCTCCGCGACTCAGCGGGGTCGCACCGCAGATGCGGCGGCGGTGGGGCTGCGAGGGGAAGGGCAACTTTCCCCTTGCAGCTGCATTTCGCGTAATCCCGGCGCCGACGCTGGGACCGCGGGCCTCTGTCTTTTTCAAGACGGAGGCCGCGAGGAGTGAACCTCTATAAAAAACTCAAGGCGGCGCCGGCGGGGGAGGGCGGGGATTCCTGAACCTGCATTGCACACGGTGCCGTCTCCGAGGAGCGCCCTTTTAAGGGCGCAGAGAGGGGCCCCATCCCGGGGCGGCCAGTGGGCGTCGCGGTGTCACGTGTTAACCATGCTCCCGTGGCGCCCACACCATGGCTATGAGGGAACGCGTGTGGTTTTAGTGGGTAGGCCCACTTCGGTGGGAGAGCCCCACAGACCCCCCTGGTGCCCCGACCAGGGGGCGTGCTTAAGGTCGCATTTCCACACCTAAAAAAAAAAAAAAAAAAAGGTTCCCCCATCGACCCCATCGACCGGGTTCCCGCCTTGTCGTGGCGGTGGGGCTCAGTAACCGTGGGAATGGGTCACCCACGGTGAAGCTAAGAGGAACCCAAGGCCGGTCCGTGAGGTAGGACCGGCCAGAGAGGGCCGCTCGGGGTGGGCTCATTGGAGCCAACCTTCGAGCGCACTGGAGGGCTGCGGGGACTCGTCTCCCCCGCAGTGAGGGTGAGTCGCGGAGGGAGAGGAGTGCTGGTATTACGGTGCGCCACTCGCCCTGCCCTCCGCGACTCAGCGGGGTCGCACCGCAGATGCGGCGGCGGTGGGGCTGCGAGGGGAAGGGCAACTTTCCCCTTGCAGCTGCATTTCGCGTAATCCCGGCGCCGACGCTGGGACCGCGGGCCTCTGTCTTTTTCAAGACGGAGGCCGCGAGGAGTGAACCTCTATAAAAAACTCAAGGCGGCGCCGGCGGGGGAGGGCGGGGATTCCCGAACCTGCATTGCACACGGTGCCGTCTCCGAGGACCGCCCTTTTAAGGGCGCAGAGAGGGGCCCCATCCCGGGGCGGCCAGTGGGCGTCGCGGTGTCACGTGTTAACCATGCTCCCGTGGCGCCCACACCATGGCTATGAGGGAACGCGTGTGGTTTTAGTGGGTAGGCCCACTTCGGTGGGAGAGCCCCACAGACCCCCCTGGTGCCCCGACCAGGGGGCGTGCTTAAGGTCGCATTTCCACACCTAAAAAAAAAAAAAAAAAAAGGTTCCCCCATCGACCGGGTTCCCGCCTTGTCGTGGCGGTGGGGCTCAGTAACCGTGGGAATGGGTCACCCACGGTGAAGCTAAGAGGAACCCAAGGCCGGTCCGTGAGGTAGGACCGGCCAGAGAGGGCCGCTCGGGGTGGGCTCATTGGAGCCCACCTTCGAGCGCACTGGAGGGCTGCGGGGACTCGTCTCCCCCGCAGTGAGGGTGAGTCGCGGAGGGAGAGGAGTGCTGGTATTGCGGTGCGCCACTCGCCCTGCCCTCCGCGACTCAGCGGGGTCGCACCGCAGATGCGGCGGCGGTGGGGCTGCGAGGGGAAGGGCAACTTTCCCCTTGCAGCTGCATTTCGCGTAATCCCGGCGCCGACGCTGGGACCGCGGGCCTCTGTCTTTTTTCAAGATGGAGGCTGCGAGGAGTGAACCTCTATAAAAAACTCGAGGCGGCGCCGGCGGGGGAGGGCGGGGATTCCCGAACCTGCATTGCACACGGTGCCGTCTCCGAGGAGCGCCCTTTTAAGGGCGCAGAGAGGGGCCCCATCCCGGGTCGGCCAGTGGGCGTCGCGGTGTCACGTGTTAACCATGCTCCCGTGGCGCCCACACAATGGCTATGAGGGAACGCGTGTGGTTTTAGTGGGTAGGCCCACTTCGGTGGGAGAGCCCCACAGACCCCCCTGGTGCCCCGACCAGGGGGCGTGCTTAAGGTCGCATTTCCACACCTTAAAAAAAAAAAAAAAAAAAAAAAAAAAGGTTAGGTTAGGTTCCCCATCGACCGGGTTCCCGCCTTGTCGTGGCGGTGGGGCTCAGTAACCGTGGGAATGGGTCACCCACGGTGAAGCTAAGAGGAACCCAAGGCCGGTCCGTGAGGTAGGACCGGCCAGAGAGGGCCGCTCGGGGTGGGCTCATCGGAGCCCACCTTCGAGCGCGTTGGAGGACTGCGGGGACTCGTCTCCCCCGCAGTGAGGGTGAGTCGCGGAGGGAGAGGAGTGCTGGTATTGCGGTGCGCCACTCGCCCTGCCCTCCGCGACTCAGCGGGGTCGCACCGCAGATGCGGCGGCGGTGGGGCTGCGAGGGGAAGGGCAACTTTCCCCTTGCAGCTGCATTTCGCGTAATCCCGGCGCCGATGCTGGGACCGCGGGCCTCTGTCTTTTTCAAGACGGAGGCCGCGAGGAGTGAACCTCTATAAAAAACTCAAGGCGGCGCCGGCGGGGGAGGGCGGGGATTCCCGAACCTGCATTGCACACGGTGCCGTCTCCGAGGAGCGCCCTTTTAAGGGCGCAGAGAGGGGCCCCATCCCGGGGCGGCCAGTGGGCGTCGCGGTGTCACGTGTTAACCATGCTCCCGTGGCGCCCACACCATGGCTATGAGGGAACGCGTGTGGTTTTAGTGGGTAGGCCAACTTCGGTGGGAGAGCCCCACAGACCCCCCTGGTGCCCCGACCAGGGGGCGTGCTTAAGGTCGCATTTCCACACCTAAAAAAAAAAAAAAAGGTTAGGTTCCCCATCGACCGGGTTCCCGCCTTGTCGTGGCGGTGGGGCTCAGTAACCGTGGGAATGGGTCACCCACGGTGAAGCTAAGAGGAACCCAAGGCCGGTCCGTGAGGTAGGACCGGCCAGAGAGGGCCGCTCGGGGTGGGCTCATTGGAGCCCACCTTCGAGCGCGTTGGAGGACTGCGGGGACTCTTCTCCCCCGCAGTGAGGGTGAGTCGCGGAGGGAGAGGAGTGCTGGTATTACGGTGCGCCACTCGCCCTGCCCTCCGCGACTCAGCGGGGTCGCACCGCAGATGCGGCGGCGGTGGGGCTGCGAGGGGAAGGGCAACTTTCCCCTTGTAGCTGCATTTCGCGTAATCCCGGCGCCGACGCTGGGACCGCGGGCCTCTGTCTTTTTCAAGACGGAGGCCGCGAGGAGTGAACCTCTATAAAAAACTCAAGGCGGCGCCGGCGGGCGAGGGCGGGGATTCCCGAACCTGCATTGCACACGGTGCCGTCTCCGAGGAGCGCCCTTTTAAGGGCGCAGAGAGGGGCCCCATCCCGGGGCGGCCAGTGGGCGTCGCGGTGTCACGTGTTTACCATGCTCCCGTGGCGCCCACACCATGGCTATGAGGGAACGCGTGTGGTTTTAGTGGGTAGGCCCACTTCGGTGGGAGAGCCCCACAGACCCCCCTGGTGCCCCGACCAGGGGGCGTGCTTAAGGTCGCATTTCCACACATAAAAAAAAAAAAAAAAAAAAAAAAAAAAAAAGGTTAGGTTAGGTTCCACGGCCCCCCACGGACCTGCTGGGTTGTCTCAGTGGGCGGAGAGGTGAACTTCGACGTGGCGCGTCCCCGGGTGGCGGATAGGGGAACGCTCCGGCCAGGTGCGAGCCGGAGTAGGGCGAAAGCCCCGCGGACCAAACACCAAGGGGAGCCTGCGACCTCGGTCGCGGGCGACCCGTTCTGGCGGGCCCACTTGTGGGCTGGCTGGAGTCTGGCCGGCCCTTGATCAAGGGCTGGCCCCAGGGAGGTCGCTGGGGGTGGGCTCTTTGAGTCCGCCCTTTGTAGCGAAACTGCGGGGATTATGGGGTCCCCGCAGTAGTTGTGGTGGTGAGTCGCGGAGGAGGAGGAGTGTTGGTATTTCGGTGCGCCACTCTCCCTATCCTCCGCGACTCAGCGGCGTCGCACCGCGTCTGCGACGGCAGTGGGGCTGCTGGGGGGAGGGGTTTCTCCGACCCCTCGCGGCCGTATTGCACGCGTAATCCCGGCGGCGACGCTGGGACCGCGGGCCCTTGTCTTTTTCAAGACGGGGGCCGCGAGGAGTGAACCTCTATAAAAAACTCAAGGCGGCACCAGCAGGGGAGGGCGGGAATTCCCGAACCTGCATTGCACCGGTGCCGTCTCCTCAGGTGGAGCCGGAAACGGCTGGCGCTGGCGGGGCCGCGGAGGTAAGCGAGAGCGTTCCCGTAGCCCCTCCGATATGCGCATACGAGGCGTTGTCAGGTTTTAGTCGGTTCGAGTCCGACATAATCCGAACTTGTCCCCGCGAGGGAGGATATGCGTGGGCATTTCCTGACGTAAAAAAAAAAAAAAAAAAAAGGTTCCACGGCCCCCACGGACCTGCTGGGTTGACTCAGTGGGCGGAGAGGTGAACTCCGACGTGGCGCGTCCCCGGGTGGCGGATAGGGGAACGCTCCGGCTGGTAGTCGGGGTAGGGCGACTAGCGCCCCGCGGACCAAACACCGGGGGGGGGAAATGGGTAAGGGGGGGGAGGTGGGAAGGTTAGGGGGCGGCCCGGCGTGCATTAACACCGCCGTCGGGAACAACCGTCCAAAACTAGGGGAGGCACGCCGACCCCCTAGCACCCCGTAGCCTAGTGTCTCTTCAACGATCTCCATCGAATCGGCGTTATGGAGTATGTCGAGGCACTAGAGCGGAGGGCTTGCCTTAACCGGCCGGCCCGCGAGAAAGGAAAACTCTATAAAAACCCGACAGCGAAGTCGTTAAAACCTGTAGATACCTGGCGACCTCTACAGTATGTAGCCTTACCCTGCGGAATGGGCGTCACCCGGGGGTGGACCTGTAGATCGACCCTTCTCGTGGGATTTATATGGACACTGAAATCAAAAACTTTGTTGATGTGGAGAAGTGTGTTGCGAAAGGTGATGGATTGGTTGTGGAGGAGACGAGGCGCACATCGTTAGATGGCGCAAATATGAAGGAGGCGAGAGTGCGGCTGGAGCGCGTTCCGGTCGTGCGCCAACCAGCGCTCAGTGAAACGGATTCTGACGCTTCGACCGTGGACATGGAGATAGAGCCATCGGAGGACCGCGAAGACCGGCACCCCGGGTATTCCTGGGGGAGTCTCGGTCGGAAGCGGCTGCGGGCCGTCGCAGTTGGCGACGTGGAGACGGGGCCCTCGCCCAAAGTGGCAGGGACGAGAAAAGGCCGAGGACGGCCGCCGACAACCGGCGAGTACGTTGGCCTCGCCCAGGCGAAGCGGGAGCTGGCAGAGGCTACCCAACGCCAACTCGAACTAGAGGCCGAAAAGGACGTAGCCGAGATGACGAAGGGGCTGCGGTCTACCAGAGCAGGGTCCCGACTTTCGGAGACCTCTGCTTCGGAACTTGAGGGCGAACACGATCTAGGCTCGGCAGAGCTGGGGGGACAAATTGAACTTGGCGCAGCGGCCGTGGCGGCCGTCTGTGAAAAGTCCAACAACCTTAAAGGGACATCTAAGAAGGCGCTCAAGGAGGCGGTTGCGCAGATTCGGGCGGCGTCAAGGCTCCTGATGACGCGCAATATAAATGAAGAGACGAGACTACTGCGAGCGGCCAACTCCCGCCTAAAGGCGGAAATGGCCGCACTGAAGAAAGAGGTGGCGGAGCTGAAGGCGTGCATGGAGCAGGCGGGGGCGGCACCCAAACCCGTCGCAGCGACATGCCCACAGACGAAAGAAGAGGAACTGGAGAACCGGATCCTGAGCAGGCTCTCGGACCGGCTCAACGCCCGGATAGACGGGCTAGAGCCGCGTCTGAACCCGGAGCCTCGCTTGCGACCGGCACTGGCTCACGACAGGCGTGAGGCGGAAGCCGGGCGGAAACCCTCGGCAAGCCGTCCTCGTCAAAAACCGGAAATAACCCAGGCGGAGCGGCCTGAAGTGCGCCTCCCCAAAGCGGTCCAACCGGGTTGGATAAAGGTTGGCGCAAAGGGGAAGGCGAAGGCGTCGACATCTACATCGGCGCCGGCCGCTTCTTCTTCCGCGGCCCAATCCACCCAACAGGGCAAAGAGAAGAACAAGAAGGCCAAGAAGACGAGTCGTCCCCTCCCGCCGGCGCCTGCATCCATGGTGGAGACCATGGCGTCGGTCGTGAAGAGGGGCCGAAGGGACAAGGCGCCGATGGTCATCAGATCGGCGCCCACCACGATGAAGAAGAAGGAGCAGGAGAAAGCCAAGGCTTCGCCTAAGCTGCGGGCCCCCAAGACCTCGGCAGTCGTGGTGACCTTAAATCCCACGGCTGTGGAGAAGGGGGTCACATACGCCAAAGCTCTGGCCGAGGCAAGGCAAAAAGTTAACCTGAAGGAACTAGAGATCGAGAGCGTCCGTTTCAAGCGCGCAGCAACTGGGGCCTCAATTATCGAGGTCCCCGGTGCCGCTAGCGCGCCGAAGGCGGACCTCCTCGCGGAAAGGCTCCGCGAGGTGTTCGGGAACGGTGGCGACGTCACAGTCTCCCGGCCAACAAAAATGGCGGAACTTATAGTGGCGGCGCTGGATGACTCCGTGACCAAAGAGGAGGTGGCAGCGGCGGTCTGTGCAAAAGGCGGATGCGCGCCAGACCGTCTAAAAGTAGGGACACTCCGTCAGGAGAAGTCCGGCCTCTTTGCCGTATGGGTGGCATGCCCAGTAGAAGCCGCCAAAAAGGTAGCCGAGGGCAGGCTGCTCGTAGGTTGGGTCTCGGCCAGGGTGAAGCTCCTCGAACGCAGGGAGCTGAGATGCTTCAAGTGTCTTCACGCTGGCCACGTCAAGGCACGGTGTACCGCGGAGGTTGACCGGGGGCTTCTGTGCTACCGGTGCGGCCAGGCGGGACACCGCGCCGCCGTATGTCACGATGCCCCCCACTGCGCACTGTGTGCGGAGGCCGGGAAGGCATCGAACCATCGCCTGGGGAGCAAGAAATGCTCGGCCCCCAGGAAAAAGATGTTTAGCAGAGTGTTTGTTGCGAGCAGCGCCAGCCCGCAACAAGCACAAACACCACCGAGCGGTGTACAGGAGATGGAGACCGAAAACTCAACATCATGAAGACAAGGCCTACTAAATATCTGCAAGCCAACATCAACCACTGCGCCAGAGCTCAGGATCTCTTGATCCAGAGCATGGCGCAGTGGTCGATAAACATAACGGTGGTGACGGAGCCCTACCTTATCCCAAGGAGGAATAATTGGGTGGGCGATGAAGACGACCTGGCGGCAATCGCGGTGTCAAACGACACCGTGATAAAGAGGTCCCAGAAAGGTCGAGGAGTCGTCGCGGCTTTGTGCGGCGATGTGATGGTGGTCGGGGCGTACTTTTCGCCGAACCGGCCACTATCCGAGTTCGAGGCGTTCCTCGGGGAGATGGACTCGGTCCTGGCCTGGTGCCGACCAAACCGGATCGTTGTGACTGGCGACCTGAACGCCAAGTCCACAGTCTGGGGGTGCCCTGCCACGGACGCGAATGGAGAGTTGGTGGAGGAGTGGCTCGCCTCGAATGGGCTTGTCGTCCTAAACGTCGGGGACACGGACACGTGCGTGCGGATGCAGGGTGGCTCAATCGTGGACGTGTCCTTCGCCAGTGCGGACCTGGCACGAACCGTCCGGGACTGGGGAGTCCTGGAGGGTGTGGAGACATTGTCCGATCACCGGTACATCCGGTTTGACGTCTCCCCCCTCTCTGGCGGTCCCGGTCCCGGGCGTGTCGCGGCGGAGATCGGCCCGAGGTGGGCGCTGAAGAAGATGGACGGAGAAGCGGCGATCGAGGCGGCTCTGGTCGCAAGTTGGAACACGACACCGGACGTGACAACGGTAGAGTCCGAGTCGCGGTGGCTCCACGAAGCGGTCACGCACATATGTGACGTCGCGATGCCCCGCGTGGTGCGACCTCCGGCTCGGACGGCGGTGTATTGGTGGTCGGAAGAGCTCGGCCGTCTTCGTGCGTCTTGCGTGTCAGCGAGGCGGCAGTACTCCCGCTACCGTCGCCGCAGACGAGGCGGGCGCACGGAGGACGAGGAGCAGAGGCGCCTCTACACCGCCTACCAGGACGCTAAAAAGGCTCTCAGGGTGGCCATCGCGGAAGCGAAGGAGGGGGCCTGGCAGGAGCTGCTGGCGTCGTTGGACGTCGACCCCTGGGGTCGGCCATATCGGCTCGTCATGAGCAAGCTCAGGCCCTGGGCCCCACCCCTAACGGCCAGTATGGACCCGGTAGTACTGGACAGAGTGGTGGAGACCTTGTTCCCCTCGATGAGGGAAGAATTTGAGGCACCGACAATGGTGTTTGCGCCAGCGACGTCAAATCGCGATGCGGATGACGGGGAAGTTCCGGAAGTGGAAGAGAGGGAACTGTGGGCGGCTGTGGCACGGCTTCAGGCCAAAAACACCGCCCCGGGCCCCGATGGGATCCCCGGGCGCATATGGGTCCTGGCGCTAAAGCACGGGTTGGAGGAGAGGTTCCGAGATCTTTTAACCCGGTGCCTAAAGGAGCAGACTTTCCCAGGTGACTGGAAGACGGGGAAACTCGTACTGATCGGGAAGGAGGGAAGACCGGCAGAGTCACCATCGGCGTATCGCCCGATAGTCCTGCTCGGGGAGGCGGGTAAGCTCTTTGAGCGCGTTATTGCGACTCGCCTCACCGAGCATCTCGACCGAGTAGGGCCAAATTTGGCAGACTGCCAGCATGGTTTCCGGCGCGGCCGCTCCACCATCGATGCTATTGCACGGGTGAGGGCCGTCGCCGAAGAGGAGGTCGTTAAGGGTGGCGTCGTCTTGGCGGTATCTTTAGATATCGCCAACGCCTTTAACACGTTACCTCGCGTAAGTATAATGGAGGCCCTGCGGTTCCATGGGGTCCCGTTGTACTTGCGTGAGACGATTAAGGCCTACCTATCGGACAGGACAGTGGTATATCCCACAAATACCGGATTTGGACAGAGGAGAGTGTCGTCCGGCGTTCCACAGGGATCCGTTTTAGGGCCACTACTGTGGAACGTCGGTTATGACTGGGTCCTCCGCGGCCCGACTCTCCGCGGCGTTAGCGTCGTCTGTTACGCGGACGACACACTGGTGTTGGCAAGGGGCGGTAGCTATCGGGAGGCGAGCGTGTTAGCTACTGCCGGAGTAGCCCAAGTAGTGGGCAGGATTAAGAACCTGGGCCTGACGGTGGCCTTGGACAAATCCGAGGCCCTGTGTTTTCACGGGCCTCGCCGAGCGCCACCGCCGAGCGCTCAACTGATTGTGGGCGGAGTTTCCATCGGCGTCGGGTCCACAATGAAGTACCTGGGAGTTGTGCTCGATAGCCGGTGGAACTTCAAGGAACATTTCCGGCGGATGGCTCCGAAGCTCGCGCGCACTTCGTTCGCCCTGAGCAGGCTATTGCCTAATCTGGGCGGACCGAGCGCGAGCAGTCGTCGCCTCTATGCCGGAGTTGTACGGTCGATGGCCTTGTACGGGGCCCCCATCTGGGCAGATGCCCTCGGACGCCACAACAAAGCCCAACTGCGCAGATCGCAGAGGGTAGTGGCGCTCCGAGCGGCAAGAGCGTACCGCACGGTTTCGTGGGAGGCGGCATGCGCGCTGGCCGGGACTCCCCCATGGGAACTGGAGGCGTCGGCGTTGGCGAAGGTCTACTGGAAGTCCGCCGACGCCAAAGGTCGGGGTGAGGTCCCAAGTGTTGAGGACATTGGCGAGTGGCGACAGAGCGCAAGGGACACAGTCCTGCGCAGCTGGCAACAACAGCTAAGCCAGCCGGGAGCGGGTCATCGCACCATAGCGGCGATCCGCCCTGTATTAACAGAGTGGCTGACGAGACGGTGGGGTGCGCTCTCATATCGCCTAGTGCAGGTCCTTTCGGGGCATGGCTGCTTCGGGAGGTACCTGTGCAACGTGGCCAGACGGGAGCGCACTCCTCAGTGCCGATTCTGCGGCGCCGAAGAGGACGACGCGGACCACACTCTGACATGCTGCCCAGCATGGGCGGAGGAGCGAGCCGTGCTCGTAAACGAAATAGGACACGAAATCTCGCTGCCGGCCGTTGTGACTGCGATGGTCGGCAGCAAACCCGGATGGAGTGCCGTCGCCGCCTTTTGCGAGGCGGTGATGGAAAAGAAGGAGGTGGACGAGCGACGCCGGGAGGATGATCCGGAGGAGGATCCCGTGCGCCGCCGCCGACCGATGCGCCGACGCCGGGCTTTTGCCCAGACGACGTAACATGGTCGGTGCCGGGTTGGGAGACCCGGTAGGAGTGGGGCGATAGTTCTCCGTCGCCCCACTCGGAGATGGATGACGTGGTCTAGGCCACAAGACATGTGTCCTAAGAAGGACGAACGCCCTGCCGGGGACAAGGATAAGGGTAACTGTCACCTTAGCCCCGGCACAAGAGGCGGGCAGAATTGGGCACTGGGGTTTTAGTGGGTATGGCCGAACGACTTTAGGCGACCCCCACACTCCCCGCGCCACTTGCACAGCCCAGGCGCGGGGGTCAATAAAAGGATTTCCCCAGGAAAAAAAAAAAAAAAGGTTCCACGGCCCCATCGACCGGGTTCCCGCCTTGTCGTGGCGGTGGGGCTCAGTAACCGTGGGAATGGGTCACCCACGGTGAAGCTAAGAGGAACCCAAGGCCGGTCCGTGAGGTAGGACCGGCCAGAGAGGGCCGCTCGGGGTGGGCTCATTGGAGCCCACCTTCGAGCGCGTTGGAGGACTGCGGGGACTCGTCTCCCCCGCAGTGAGGGTGAGTCGCGGAGGGAGAGGAGTGCTGGTATTACGGTGCGCCACTCGCCCTGCCCTCCGCGACTCAGCGGGGTCGCACCGCAGATGCGGCGGCGGTGGGGCTGCGAGGGGAAGGGCAACTTTCCCCTTGCAGCTGCATTTCGCGTAATCCCGGCGCCGACGCTGGGACCGCGGGCCTCTGTCTTTTTCAAGACGGAGGCCGCGAGGAGTGAACCTCTATAAAAAACTCAAGGCGGCGCCGGCGGGGGAGGGCGGGGATTCCCGAACCTGCATTGCACACGGTGCCGTCTCCGAGGAGCGCCCTTTTAAGGGCGCAGAGAGGGGCCCCATCCCGGGGCGGCCAGTGGGCGTCGCGGTGTCACGTGTTAACCATGCTCCCGTGGCGCCCACACCATGGCTATGAGGGAACGCGTGTGGTTTTAGTGGGTAGGCCCACTTCGGTGGGAGAGCCCCACAGACCCCCCTGGTGCCCCGACCAGGGGGCGTGCTTAAGGACGCATTTCCACACCTAAAAAAAAAAAAAAAAAAAAAAAAAAAAAAAAAAAAAAAAAAAAAAAAAAAGGTTAGGTTCCCCATCGACCGGGTTCCCGCCTTGTCGTGGCGGTGGGGCTCAGTAACCGTGGGAATGGGTCACCCACGGTGAAGCTAAGAGGAACCCAAGGCCGGTCCGTGAGGTAGGACCGGCCAGAGAGGGCCGCTCGGGGTGGGCTCGTTGGAGCCCACCTTCGAGCGCACTGGAGGGCTGCGGGGACTCGTCTCCCCCGCAGTGAGGGTGAGTCGCGGAGGGAGAGGAGTGCTGGTATTGCGGTGCGCCACTCGCCCTGCCCTCCGCGACTCAGCGGGGTCGTGCTTAAGGTCGCATTTCCACACCTAAAAAAAAAAAAAAAAAAAAGGTTAGGTTAGGTTCCACGGACCTGCTGGGTTGTCTCAGTGGGCGGAGAGGTGAACTTCGACGTGGCGCGTCCCCGGGTGGCGGATAGGGGAACGCTCCGGCCTGGTGCGAGCCGGAGTAGAGCGAAAGCCCCGCGGACCAAACACCAAGGGGAGCCTGCGACCTGGGTCGCGGGCGACCCGTTCTGGCGGGCCCACTTGTGGGCTAGCTGGAGTTGGCCGGCCCTTGGTTAAGGGCTGGCCCCAGGGAGGTCGCTGGGGGTGGGCTCTGTGAGTCCGCCCTTTATAGCGAAACTGCGGGGATTATGGGGTCCCCGCAGTAGTTGTGGTGGTGAGTCGCGGAGGAGGAGGAGTGTTGGTATTTCGGTGCGCCACTCTCCCTATCCTCCGCGACTCAGCGGCGTCGCACCGCGTCTGCGACGGCAGTGGGGCCGCGGGGGGGAGGGGTTTCTCCGACCCCTCGCGGCCGTATTGCACGCGTAATCCCGGCGGCGACGCTGGGACCGCGGGCCCTTGTCTTTTTCAAGACGGGGGCCGCGAGGAGTGAACCTCTATAAAAAACTCAAGGCGGCACCAGCAGGGGAGGGCGGGGATTCCCGAACCTGCATTGCACTGGTGCCGTCTCCTCAGGAGGAGCCGGAAACGGCTGGCGCTGGAGGGGCCGCGGAGGTTGTGCGAAAGCGTTCCCGTAGCCCCTCCGATATGCGCATACGAGGCGTTGTCAGGTTTTAGTCGGTTCGAGTCCGACATAATCCGAACTTGTCCCCGCGAGGGAGGATATGCGTGGGCATTTCCTGACGTAAAAAAAAAAAAAAAAAAAAAGGTTAGGTTAGGTTCCACGGACCTCCCCATCGACCGGGTTCCCGCCTTGTCGTGGCGGTGGGGCTCAGTAACCGTGGGAATGGGTCACCCACGGTGAAGCTAAGAGGAACCCAAGGCCGGTCCGTGAGGTAGGACCGGCCAGAGAGGGCCGCTCGGGGTGGGCTCATTGGAGCCCACCTTCGAGCGCTTGGAGGGCTGCGGGGACTCGTCTCCCCCGCAGTGAGGGTGAGTCGCGGAGGGAGAGGAGTGCTGGTATTACGGTGCGCCACTCGCCCTGCCCTCCGCGACTCAGCGGGGTCGCACCGCAGATGCGGCGGCGGTGGGGCTGCGAGAGGAAGGGCAACTTTCCCCTTGCAGCTGCATTTCGCGTAATCCCGGCGCCGACGCTGGGACCGCGGGCCTCTGTCTTTTTCAAGACGGAGGCCGCGAGGAGTGAACCTCTATAAAAAACTCAAGGCGGCGCCGGCGGGCGAGGGCGGGGATTCCTGAACCTGCATTGCACACGGTGCCGTCTCCGAGGAGCGCCCTTTTAAGGGCGCAGAGAGGGGCCCCATCCCGGGGCGGCCAGTGGGCGTCGCGGTGTCACGTGTTAACCATGCTCCCGTGGCGCCCACACCATGGCTATGAGGGAACGCGTGTGGTTTTAGTGGGTAGGCCCACTTCGGTGGGAGAGCCCCACAGACCCCCCTGGTGCCCCGACCAGGGGGCGTGCTTAAGGTCGCATTTCCACACCTAAAAAAAAAAAAAAAAAAAAAAAAAAAAAAAAAAAAAAAAGGTTCCACGGACCTCCCCATCGACCGGGTTCCCGCCTTGTCGTGGCGGTGGGGCTCAGTAACCGTGGGAATGGGTCACCCACGGTGAAGCTAAGAGGAACCCAAGGCCGGTCCGTGAGGTAGGACCGGCCAGAGAGGGCCGCTCGGGGTGGGCTCATTGGAGCCCACCTTCGAGCGCGTTGGAGGACTGCGGGGACTCGTCTCCCCCGCAGTGAGGGTGAGTCGCGGAGGGAGAGGAGTGCTGGTATTACGGTGCGCCACTCGCCCTGCCCTCCGCGACTCAGCGGGGTCGCACCGCAGATGCGGCGGCGGTGGGGCTGCGAGGGGAAGGGCAACTTTCCCCTTGCAGCTGCATTTCGCGTAATCCCGGCGCCGACGCTGGGACCGCGGGCCTCTGTCTTTTTCAAGACGGAGGCCGCGAGGAGTGAACCTCTATAAAAAACTCAAGGCGGCGCCGGCGGGGGAGGGCGGGGATTCCCGAACCTGCATTGCACACGGTGCCGTCTCCGAGGAGCGCCCTTTTAAGGGCGCAGAGAGGGGCCCCATCCCGGGGCGGCCAGTGGGCGTCGCGGTGTCACGTGTTAACCATGCTCCCGTGGCGCCCACACCATGGCTATGAGGGAACGCGTGTGGTTTTAGTGGGTAGGCCCACTTCGGTGGGAGAGCCCCACAGACCCCCCTGGTGCCCCGACCAGGGGGCGTGCTTAAGGTCGCATTTCCAGGTTAAGGCGATAAAGGAGGACATCGTTGCGCTCGCACAAAAAACCCTCACTGAGGAAACGCTAGCCCTTCAGGAGGACAACCTGCGCCTGCGCAAGGAACTGGAGGGTCTCAAAAAGCAAATGCAGGAAGTCTCAGTCACACTTCAAGAGAGACCGCAAGCGCAACAATGCCTTGACACCGAGGGGCTAAAGCACGAGCTCCTCCAAATGATAGGCGGCATGGTCAACGCTCGCTTCGAGGATCTGGAGACTCGCCTCCCTCCTGAGCCGGTGCTCAGGCCGCCCCTGAGTGCTGACAGGCGACAGCCGCCGCCGCCCCGTCCCAGAGCACTGCCCGGCAGGGACACTGGCACGGCAAGCAGACCGACTCAGGCCAAACCGGCTGCCCCTTCAAAGCCCCGTCGCTCCTCTCAGCATGGTGGGCGAAGGACACCAGCTGAGAAAGGCCAGCAAGGGCAAACACCCGAGGGCCCAACAGATAAGCCAAGATGGACAGAGGTTGTGGGCCGGAAGGCCAGAAAGAAAGGCAACCCGTCGACTAGGCCTGCCCCCACCCCATCTGGTGCGGCACGCCAAAAAGCCGTGGCCCCGCCGAAGCCCCCGAAAATCTCGGTCCCGAAGACGGCGGCCATCATGGTGAGCCTCAAGAAGGGGGAGGCCATCACCATGGCCGAGGTTCTCACCAAGGCCAGGGCCTCCATCCTGCTTCGGGACTTTGGATTGGAGACGGTCAAGATCAGAACGAGCGTGACCGGCTCCAGGCTGATGGAGGTAGGGGGAGAGACCCCGGATGCCTCTGCTGACCGCCTGGCCGCCAGACTGACGGAGGTCATCGGGGCCTGGGCTGATATAGCCCGCCCGACCAAATCGGTCAGCCTCAAGCTCACCGGCTTAGACGAGTCTGTTACCCAGGAGGAGCTGGTGGCCAAGGTGGCGGCTGCTGGTGGCTGCTCCCCCAGCCAGGTCAAGGCCGGCCAAATCCGCCGTAGCTTCTGGGGCGACGGCTCGGCCATTATAAAGTGCCCGGCGACGGCTGCCAAGGCAGCCGTCAAAGCAGGAAAGCTGGCCATAGGCTGGACCATGGCCACCGTCAAAGCGATGGAGGCCCGGCCGCTGCGCTGCTACAAGTGCATGCGGCTAGGCCATACACGTGCCCTCTGCCCTGCAGAGTGCCCAACGGAAGCGGACTATGGCAAACTCTGCTTCCGTTGTGGCAAGGAGGGGCATAAGGCGGCCACGTGCGAGGCGCCTGCCAAATGCGCGGTATGTGCGAAGGCAGGTCGCCCGCACGCGCATACGATGGGGGGTGCCAAATGCACGCCCCCTACCGTGAAGGGGAAGGCTCCACGGGGCAGGCCTTCTCCACCGCAGGCCACTGAGGAACTCGAAATGCAAGTCTCATAATGTCAGGACACCCGCACACAGAGCTCCTGCAGACCAACGCCAACCACTGCGCCCGCGCACAGGACCTGCTTATGCAGGTCTTGGCGGAGTGGAAGATTGGCGTCGCCGTTGTGGCCGAGCCCTACCTGGTCCCCCCCCTGCCGAACTGGATCGGGGATACGGAGGGCTCGGTCGCCATAGTGGTGCCGCCCGCTGCCCCCCAGCGCCTCTCCCTCAGGGAGAGGGGTGCAGGGTACGTGGCGGCAAATTGGGGAGGGGTAGTACTCGTAGGAGTCTACTTCTCCCCAAACAGGAACCTCTCTGACTTCGAGAGGTTCCTGGATGGCCTGGAGCCGGTGGTGCGGAGGGCATCGCCCGCCCAGGTCATCCTGATGGGGGATCTCAACGCTAAGTGCGTAGCGTGGGGGTCCTCCATCACCGACGTGAAAGGGGCGCTCCTCCGGGACTGGGCTACAGTCATCGGCCTAGCCCCGGAGAACCAGGGCAACGCCGACACGTGCGTACGAGGACGGGGGGGCTCAGTGGTAGATGTCACATTCGCCACCCCCGCTATCGGCGCCCGCATTTCATGTTGGCGTGTCCTGGAAGAGGTGGAGACCCTGTCCGATCATTTATACATCCGGTTCAGGGTCTCCAACGCGCCCCTGGATCAGAGGGCGCGCGCAGCGGCCGGTCCGCGGCGAGGCGCGGTCTTCCCGCGATGGCAGCTTTCCCGCCTCGACGCGGACCTGGCGGAAGAGGCCGCAATATGCTGCGCGTGGTCGTCGGACCCCCCCCAATCGGTGGGGGTTGAGGAGAGGGCCGTCAGGTTCCGCCGGGACCTGACGGCGATCTGCAACGCCGGGATGCCCAGGGCGCGACGCTTCACGCCCAGGGCGGGCGTCTACTGGTGGTCGCAGGACCTCGCGGTACTGCGTGCCGCCAGTAACATTCACGCGGTGCCGCAGACGGCGGCACCGGACGGATGTCGAGCTGGAGCGCCTTCAAGCTGACGTGCGCGCCGCCAAAAAGGCGCTCGCAGCAGCCATCAGGGTCGCCAAGGACAATGCTTACTCGGAGTTCTTGGCGACCCTCGACGAAGATCCGTGGGGGCGTCCGTACCGCATGGTGCGGGCAAAACTCAAGGTGGCGCCCCCCACAGAACAAATGGAGCCGGCTGTTCTCAGCGCGGTGGTCGAGGGGCTGTTTCCTAACAGCCCTCCGTTCGATCCGCCGCGCATGGCCCCGCCAGATGACAGGGACACTCCCCATCCTCCTCCTCCGATTACAGAGGAGGAGGTAGCTAGGGCGGCCAGCCGGCTCCGGGGGCCCCGGAAAGCACCGGGGCCCGATGGAGTCCCTGGCAAGGTCCTCCTCATAGCCGCAAAACACCTCGGGGACCGCCTCCGCTGCCTATTCGGCGATTGCTTGGCAGCGGGGCGCTTCCCTGGGGCGTGGAAGGAGGGGCGGCTGGTCCTCATCAGAAAAGACGGCCGCCCCGCGGACTCACCCTCCGGATACCGGCCTCTAGTGATGCTGGACGAGATCGGGAAGCTACTAGAAAGAGTGATCGCTTCCCGGCTCATCCAGCATCTGGCGAGGGATGGGCCGCAGATCTCTAAGAACCAATTCGGGTTCCGGTCGGGGCGATCGACCCTCGATGCCCTGACCGCCCTGAGGAGGTTCACGGAGGATGCGGCTCAGAGGGGGCAGGGGGCTATGGCGGTGTCGCTCGACATCGCTAATGCCTTCGGCTCCCTCCCATTTGAGGTAATAGAGGAGGCACTCCGATACCACCGAGTGCCTCCCTATCTGCGGAGGGTGGTGGGACACTACCTGCAGGATAGGGTAGTGTCCTACATGGGGAGGACGGCCAGGGAGGAAAGGCGGATGGCCTCCGGTGTTCCCCAGGGGTCCGTCCTGGGACCCCTACTGTGGAACATCGGATTCGATTGGGCCATCCGCGGAAAGGTGCTGCCCCAGGTGGCGGTCATCTGCTATGCAGATGACACGCTTGTAGCAGTCCGGGACAGCACCTGGAGGGAGCTGAAGGCGAGGGCTGAGGCCGGAGCCACCCTGCTGGTCCGGAGAATCGAGGCGCTCGGCCTCCGCGTGGCCCTCCAAAAAACTGAGGCCCTTTATTTTAGAGGGCCGAAGTGGAAGGTGCCAGCGGGGGCCAACCTTCGGATCGGCGGGGGCGAGGTCGCGGTGAAGGCCCGGATGACCTATCTGGGCCTCACCCTCGACGGGGGTTGGCGTTTCAGAGACCACTTCCAGACGCTGACCCCCCGGCTCGTGTGGGCGGCAGCAGCCCTAGCTAGGCTCCTCCCCAACACCAGAGGTCCGGGTGTGCAGGCAAGACGCCTGTACACCATGGTCGTCAAGAGTATGGCCCTGTACGGCGCGCCGATCTGGGCAGACGCCCTAGACGCGCCAAATAGGGCCCTCCTACGCAGGCCGCAACGCATTGTTGCGGCGCGTGCGTGCCGGGCCTACCGCACGGTAGGCCACGCGGCGGCCTGCGTCCTGGCCGGCACTCCTCCTTGGGAGATCGAAGCGAGGGTGCTGGCCGAGGAATACCGGGTGCGGGCCGAGCTCAGAGGCCGGGGTGGCTCGCACACCCCGGAGGAGCACGCCCGCGCTCGGCAGAGGAGGAGGAAAATGACGACCATAGAGCTTTGGGCGACAGGCCTCGCGGACGCCAAATACGGGGTCCGCACAATTGAGGCCATCCGTCCACTGCTCTCGGAATGGTGCGGGAGGGGCCACGGGTCCCTCACCTTCCGACTGACGCAGGTTCTGTCCGGACATGGCTGTTTCGGGCGGTACCTGCGTCGGATCGGAAGGGAGGAGACGGCGTCGTGCCATGGGTGCGGCGAACGGGAGGATACGGCACAGCACACGCTAGAAATGTGTTGTGCCTGGTCTGACGAGCGCCGCACCCTGGTGGCGGCGATCGGCGGGGACCTCTCGCTCCCCGGCGTAATAAGCGCCATGCTAAGAAGCGAGAGGTCATGGGATGGCGTAGCCTCCTTCTGCGAAGCTGTCATCTCGCAGAAGGAGGCGATGGAGCGGGAGCGCGAGAGAGACCCCCAAGCGCCCCCACCCCGAAGACGAAGACCGGGAAGGAGAGCGCGGCAATATGTGGCCGCCCTCTCCGACCCTACAGACGGCGCCTAACGGCGAAACGCAGGCGGGGTCGCGGTAGCAAGCTCACGCGTCCCCGTGGCCCCGCCGTAATGCGTCAGAGGGCAGTCAGGTTTTAGTGGGTATTCCGGCCACCTTCTTACACCTTCTGTGGCCGGCGAGTCCCACACTCCCTACGCCATTGCACAGCCCGGCGTAGGGGTGCGTAACACATTTCCTGACTATAAAAAAAAAAAAAAAAAAAAAGGTTAGGTTCCCCATCCCGCCCCGGAAAGCACCGGGGCCCGATGGAGTCCCTGGCAAGGTCCTCCTCATAGCCGCAAAACACCTCGGGGACCGCCTCCGCTGCCTATTCAGCTATTGCTTGGCGGCGGGGCGCTTCCCTGGGGTGTGGAAGGAGGGGCGGCTGGTCCTCATCAGAAAAGACGGCCGCCCCGCGGACTCACCCTCCGGATACCGGCCCCTAGTGATGCTGGACGAGATCGGGAAGCTGCTAGAAAGAGTGATCGCTTCTCGGCTCATCCAGCATCTGGCGAGGGATGGGCCGCAGATCTCTGGGAACCAATTCGGGTTCCGGTCGGGGCGATCGACCCTCGATGCCCTGACCGCCCTGAGGAGGTTCACGGAGGATGCGGCCCAGAGGGGGCAGGGGGCTATGGCGGTGTCGCTCGACATCGCTAATGCCTTTGGCTCCCTCCCATTTGAGGTAATAGAGGAGGCACTCCGATACCACCGAGTGCCTCCCTATCTCCGGAGGGTGGTAGGACACTACCTGCAGGATAGGGTAGTGTCCTACATGGGGAGGACGGCCAGAGAGGAAAGGCGGATGGCCTCCGGTGTTCCCCAGGGGTCCGTACTGGGACCCCTACTGTGGAACATCGGTTTCGATTGGGCCATCCGCGGAAAGGTGCTGCCCCAGATGGCGGTCATCTGCTATGCAGATGACACGCTTGTAGCAGTCCGGGACAGCACCTGGAGGGAGCTGAAGGCGAGGGCTGAGGCCGGAGCCACCCTGCTGGTCCGGAGAATCGAGGCGCTCGGCCTCCGCGTGGCCCTCCAAAAAACTGAGGCCCTCTATTTTAGAGGGCCGAGGTGGAAGGTGCCAGCGGGGGCCAACCTTCGGATCGGCGGGGGCGAGGTCGCGGTGAAGGCCCGGATGAAATATCTGGGCCTCACCCTCGACGGGGGTTGGCGTTTCAGGGACCACTTCCAGACGCTGACCCCCCGGCTCGTGGGGGCGGCAGCAGCCCTGGCTAGGCTCCTCCCCAACACCAGAGGTCCGGGTGTGCAGGCAAGACGCCTGTACACCATGGTCGTCAAGAGTATGGCCCTGTACGGCGCGCCGATCTGGGCGGACGCCCTAGACGCGCCTAACAGGGCCCTCCTACGCAGGCCGCAACGCATTGTTGCGGCGCGTGCGTGCCGGGCCTACCGCACGGTAGGCCACGCGGCGGCCTGCGTCCTGGCCGGCACTCCTCCGTGGGAGATCGAAGCGAGGGTGCTGGCCGAGGAATACCGGGTGCGGGCCGAGCTCAGAGGCCGGGGTGGCTCTCACACCCCGGAGGAGCACGCCCGCGCTCGGCAGAGGAGGAGGAAAATGACGACCATAGAGCTTTGGGCGACAGGCCTCGCGGACGCCAAATACGGGGTCCGCACAATTGAGGCCATTCGTCCACTGCTCTCGGAATGGTGTGGGAGGGGCCACGGGTCCCTTACCTTCCGACTGACGCAGGTTCTGTCCGGACATGGCTGTTTCGGGCGGTACCTGCGTCGGATCGGAAGGGAGGAGACGGCGTCGTGCCATGGGTGCGGCGAACGGGACGACACGGCACAGCACACGCTAGAGATATGTTGTGCCTGGTCTGATGAGCGCCGCACCCTGGTGGCGGCGATCGGCGGGGACCTCTCGCTCCCCGGCGTAATAAGCGCCATGCTAAGAGACGAGAGGTCATGGGATGGCGTAGCCTCCTTCTGCGAAGCTGTCATCTCGCAGAAGGAGGCGATGGAGCGGGAGCGCGAGATAGACTCCCAGGCGCCCCCACCCCGAAGACGAAGACCGGGAAGGAGAGCGCGGCAATACGTGGCCGCCCTCCCCAACCCTTCAGACGGCGCCTAAAAACGGCGAAACGCAGGCGGGGTCGCGGTAGCAAGCTCACGCGTCCCCGTGGCCCCGCCGTAATGTGTCAGAGGGCAGTCAGGTTTTAGTGGGTATTCCGGTCACCTCTTCTTACACCTTCCTTGGCCGGCGAGTCCCACACTCCCTACGCCATTGCACAGCCCGGCGTAGGGGTGCGTAACGCATTTCCTGACTATAAAAAAAAAAAAAAAAAAGGTTCCCCATCCCCCCCATCGACCGGGTTCCCGCCTTGTCGTGGCGGTGGGGCTCAGTAACCGTGGGAATGGGTCACCCACGGTGAAGCTAAGAGGAACCCAAGGCCGGTCCGTGAGGTAGGACCGGCCAGAGAGGGCCGCTCGGGGTGGGCTCATTGGAGCCCACCTTCGAGCGCACTGGAGGGCTGCGGGGACTCGTCTCCCCCGCAGTGAGGGTGAGTGGGGCTGCGAGGGGAAGGGCAACTTTCCCCTTGCAGCTGCATTTCGCGTAATCCCGGTGCCGACGCTGGGACCGCGGGCCTCTGTCTTTTTCAAGACGGAGGCCGCGAGGAGTGAACCTCTATAAAAAACTCAAGGCGGCGCCGGCGGGGGAGGGCGGGGATTCCCGAACCTGCATTGCACACGGTGCCGTCTCCGAGGAGCGCCCTTTTAAGGGCGCAGAGAGGGGCCCCATCCCGGGGCGGCCAGTGGGCGTCGCGGTGTCACGTGTTAACCATGCTCCCGTGGCGCCCACACCATGGCTATGAGGGAACGCGTGTGGTTTTAGTGGGTAGGCCCACTTCCGTGGGAGAGCCCCACAGACCCCCCTGGTGCCCCGACCAGGGGGCGTGCTTAAGGTCGCATTTCCACACCTAAAAAAAAAAAAAAAAAAAAAAAAAAAAAAAAAAAAAAAAAAGGTTCCCCATCCCCCACGGACCTGCTGGGTTGTCTCAGTGGGCGGAGAGGTGAACTCCGACGTGGCGCGTCCCCGGGTGGCGGATAGGGGAACGCTCCGGCTTGTAGTCGGGGTAGGGCGACTAGCGCCCCGCGGACCAAACACCGGGGGGGGAAATGGGTAAGGGGGGGGGAGGTGGGAAGGTTAGGGGGCGGCCCGGCGTGCATTAACACCGCCGTCGGGAACAACCGTCCAAAACTAGGGGAGGCACGCCGACCCCCTAGCACCCCGTAGCCTAGTGTCTCTTCAACGATCTCCATCGAATCGGCGTTATGGAGTATGTCGAGGCACTAGAGCGGAGGGCTTGCCTTAACCGGCCGGCCCGCGAGAAAGGAAAACTCTATAAAAACCCGACAGCGAAGTCGTTAAAACCTGTAGATACCTGGCGACCTCTACAGTATGTAGCCTTACCCTTCGGAATGGGCGTCACCCGGGGGTGGACTTGTTGATCGACCCTTCTCGTGGGAACACAAATGGATACATATACCAAAATCAAAAACGTTGTTGATGTAGAGAGGAGTGTGGAGAGTGGAGATGTGATGAGGGAGGAGCAGAAGGTGAAGGAGTTGAGGGTCGTGCTGACGCGCACCCCGACAACGGCGAGGTCATCGGCTCACAAAAGACTGTCGGAGTCCGACTCGGAATCAAACCGAAGCATGGTGTCCGTTACGAGCCTATGCGGCTCTATGGAGTCCCTGGACAGGGATGGTCCTGGCCGCTTTTGGAGCGAAGGCCGAGGCCAGAAGCGGCCCAGGGATGTGGAGCTCAGCGGGAGCTCTACGGAGACCCCCGCCACTAGCACCAAAAGGAAGGGACGCGGCCGTCCGCCAACCACCGGCGACTATGTCGGGCTGGCGGCGGCCAAACAAGCCTTTCTAAAGGCCCAAGCGGAGGAGATGAAAGCCCGCGCCGAGTCCGAACTTCTTGACTCGATCGCAGAGGTCCGCAGGACTCGCTCGGCACTATCGCCAGCGGCTGCGCTGGATCCAAGAATGACGAAGGCCACAGAAGACAATACGTCGGCCACTGTCCTAAAGAGGATAGAGATAAACCTCGAGGTTGTGGAAAAGGTGGCACAAAAATCGTCCAACCTAAAAGGGACTTTCGTGCGAGCGCTTCACGACGCCGTAAAGGCGATAAAGGAGGACATCGTTGCGCTCGCACAAAAAACCCTCACTGAGGAAACGCGAGCCCTTCAGGAGGACAACCTGCGCCTGCGCAAGGAACTGGAGGGTCTCAAAAAGCAGATGCAGGAAGTCTCAGTCCAACTACAAAAGAGACCGCAAGCGCAACAATGCCTTGACACCGAGGGGCTAAAGCACGAGCTCCTCCAAATGATAGGCGGCATGGTCAACGCTCGCTTCGAGGATCTGGAGACTCGCCTCCCTCCTGAGCCGGTGCTCAGGCCGCCCCTGAGTGCTGACAGGCGACAGCCGCCGCCGCCCCGTCCCAGAGCACTGCCCGGCAGGGACACTGGCACGGCAAGCAGACCGACTCAGGCCAAACCGGCTGCCCCTTCAAAGCCCCGTCGCTCCTCTCAGCATGGTGGGCGAAGGACACCAGCTGAGAAAGGCCAGCAAGGGCAAACACCCGAGGGCCCAACAGATAAGCCAAGATGGACAGAGGTTGTGGGCCGGAAGGCCAGAAAGAAAGGCAACCCCTCGACTAGGCCTGCCACCACCCCATCTGGTGCGGCACGCCAAAAAGCCGTGGCCCCGCCGAAGCCCCCGAAAATCTCGGTCCCAAAGACGGCGGCAATCATGGTGAGCCTGAAGAAGGGGGAGGCCATCACCATGGCCGAGGTTCTCACCAAGGCCAGGGCCTCCATCCTGCTTCGGGACTTTGGATTGGAGACGGTCAAGATCCGAACGAGCGTGACCGGCTCCAGGCTGATGGAGGTAGGGGGAGAGACCCCGGACGCCTCTGCTGACCGCCTGGCCGCCAGACTGACGGAGGTCATCGGGGCCTGGGCCGATATAGCCCGCCCGACCAAATCGGTCAGCCTCAAGCTCACCGGCTTAGACGAGTCTGTCACCCAGGAGGAGCTGGTGGCCAAGGTGGCGGCTGCTGGTGGCTGCTCCCCCAGCCAGGTCAAGGCCGGCCAAATCCGCCGAAGCTTCTGGGGCGACGGCTCGGCCATTATAAAGTGCCCGGCGACGGCTGCCAAGGCAGCCGTCAAAGCAGGAAAGCTGGCCATAGGTTGGACCATGGCCACCGTCAAAGCGATGGAGGCCCGGCCGCTGCGCTGCTACAAGTGCATGCGGCTAGGCCATACACGTGCCCTCTGCCCTGCAGAGTGCCCAACGGAAGCGGACTATGGCAAACTCTGCTTCCGTTGTGGCAAGGAGGGGCATAAGGCGGCCACGTGCGAGGCGCCTGCCAAATGCGCGGTATGTGCGAAGGCAGGTCGCCCGCACGCGCATGCGATGGGGGGTGCCAAATGCACGCCCCCTACCGTGAAGGGGAAGGCTCCACGGGGCAAGCCTTCTCCGCCGCAGAGCCGCCAGGCTAGTGAGGAATTAGAAATGCAAGTGTCATAATGTCAGGACACCCGCACACAGAGTTCCTGCAGACCAACGCCAACCACTGCGCCCGCGCACAGGACCTGCTTATGCAGGTCTTGGCGGAGTGGAAGATTGGCGTCGCCGTTGTGGCCGAGCCCTACCTGGTCCCCCCCCTGCCAAACTGGATCGGGGATACGGAGGGCTCGGTCGCCATAGTGGTGCCGCCCGCTGCCCCCCAGCGCCTCTCCCTCAGGGAGAAGGGTGCAGGGTACGTGGCGGCAAATTGGGGAGGGGTAGTACTCGTAGGAGTCTACTTCTCCGCAAACAGGAACCTCTCTGACTTCGAGAGGTTCCTGGATGGCCTGGAGCCGGTGGTGCGGAGGGCATCGCCCGCCCAGGTCATCCTGATGGGGGATCTCAACGCTAAGTGCGCAGCGTGGGGGTCCTCCATCACCGACGTGAAAGGGGCGCTCCTCCGGGACTGGGCTACAGTCATCGGCCTAGCCCCGGAGAACCAGGGCAACGCCGACACGTGCGTACGAGGACGGGGGGGCTCAGTGGTAGATGTCACATTCGCCACCCCCGCTATCGGCGCCCGCATTTCATGTTGGCGTGTCCTGGAAGAGGTGGAGACCCTGTCCGATCATTTATACATCCGGTTCAGGGTCTCCAACGCGCCCCTGGATCAGCGGGCGCGCGCAGCGGCCGGTCCGCGGCGAGGCGCGGTCTTCCCGCGATGGCAGCTTTCCCGCCTCGACGCGGACCTGGCGGAAGAGGCCGCAATATGCTGCGCGTGGTCGTCGGACCCCCCCCAATCGGTGGGGGTTGAGGAGAGGGCCGTCAGGTTCCGCCGGGACCTGACGGCGATCTGCAACGCCGGGATGCCCAGGGCGCGACGCTTCACGCCCAGGGCGGGCATCTACTGGTGGTCGCAGGACCTCGCGGTACTGCGTGCCGCCAGTAACGCCGCCCGGCGTGCATTCACGCGGTGCCGCAGACGGCGGCACCGGACGGATGTCGAGCTGGAGCGCCTTCAAGCTGACGTGCGCGCCGCCAAAAAGGCGCTCGCAGCAGCCATCAGGGTCGCCAAGGACAATGCTTACTCGGAGTTCTTGGCGACCCTCGACGAAGATCCGTGGGGGCGTCCGTACCGCATGGTGCGGGCAAAACTCAAGGTGGCGCCCCCCACAGAACAAATGGAGCCGGCTGTCCTCAGCGCGGTGGTCGAGGGGCTGTTTCCTAACAGCCCTCCGTTCGATCCGCCGCGCATGGCCCCGCCAGATGACAGGGACACTCCCCCCCCTCCTCCTCCGATTACAGAGGAGGAGGTAGCTAGGGCGGCCAGCCGGCTCCGGGGGCCCCGGAAAGCACCGGGGCCCGATGGAGTCCCTGGCAAGGTCCTCCTCATAGCCGCAAAACATCTCGGGGACCGCCTCCGCTGCCTATTCGGCGATTGCTTGGCAGCGGGGCGCTTCCCTGGGGCGTGGAAGGAGGGGCGGCTGGTTCTCATCAGAAAAGACGGCCGCCCCGCGGACTCACCATCCGGATACCGGCCTCTAGTGATGCTGGACGAGATCGGGAAGCTACTAGAAAGAGTGATCGCTTCCCGGCTCATCCAGCATCTGGCGAGGGATGGGCCGCAGATCTCTAAGAACCAATTCGGGTTCCGGTCGGGGCGATCGACCCTCGATGCCCTGACCGCCCTGAGGAGGTTCACGGAGGATGCGGCACAGAGGGGGCAGGGGGCTATGGCGGTGTCGCTCGACATCGCTAATGCCTTCGGCTCCCTCCCATTTGAGGTAATAGAGGAGGCACTCCGATACCACCGAGTGCCTCCCTATCTGCGGAGGGTGGTGGGACACTACCTGCAGGATAGGGTAGTGTCCTACATGAGGAGGACGGCCAGGGAGGAAAGGCGGATGGCCTCCGGTGTTCCCCAGGGGTCCGTCCTGGGACCCCTACTGTGGAACATCGGATTCGATTGGGCCATCCGCGGAAAGGTGCTGCCCCAGATGGCGGTCATCTGCTATGCAGATGACACGCTTGTAGCAGTCCGGGACAGCACCTGGAGGGAGCTGAAGGCGAGGGCTGAGGCCGGAGCCACCCTGCTGGTCCGGAGAATCGAGGCGCTCGGCCTCCGCGTGGCCCTCCAAAAAACTGAGGCCCTTTATTTTAGAGGTCCGAAGTGGAAGGTGCCAGCGGGGGCCAACCTTCGGATCGGCGGGGGCGAGGTCGCGGTGAAGGCCCGGATGACCTATCTGGGCCTCACCCTCGACGGGGGTTGGCGTTTCAGAGACCACTTCCAGACGCTGACCCCCCGGCTCGTCGGGGCGGCAGCAGCCCTAGCTAGGCTCCTCCCCAACACCAGAGGTCCGGGTGTGCAGGCAAGACGCCTGTACACCATGGTCGTCAAGAGTATGGCCCTGTACGGCGCGCCGATCTGGGCAGACGCCCTAGACGCGCCTAACAGGGCCCTCCTTCGCAGGCCGCAACGAATTGTTGCGGCGCGTGCGTGCCGGGCCTACCGCACGGTAGGCCACGCGGCGGCCTGCGTCCTGGCCGGCACTCCCCCTTGGGAGATCGAGGCGAGGGTGCTGGCCGAGGAATACCGGGTGCGGGCCGAGCTCAGAGGCCGGGGTGGCTCTTAGCACGCCCGCGCTCGGCAAAGGAGGAGGAAAATGGCGACCATAGAGCTTTGGGCGACAGGCCTCGCGGACGCCAAATACGGGGTCCGCACAATTGAGGCCATTCGCCCACTGCTCTCGGAATGGTGCGGGAGGGGCCACGGGTCCCTCACCTTCAGACTGACGCAGGTTCTGTCCGGACATGGCTGTTTCGGGCGGTACCTGAGTCGGATCGGAAGGGAGGAGACGGCGTCGTGCCATGGGTGCGGCGAACGGGAGGATACGGCACAGCACACGCTAGAAATGTGTTGTGCCTGGTCTGATGAGCGCCGCACCCTGGTGGCGGCGATCGGCGGGGACCTCTCGCTCCCCGGCGTGATAAGCGCCATGCTAAGAGACGAGAGGTCATGGGATGGCGTAGCCTCCTTCTGCGAAGCTGTCATCTCGCAGAAGGAGGCGATGGAGCGGGAGCGCGAGATAGACTCCCAGGCGCCCCCACCCCGAAGACGAAGACCGGGAAGGAGAGCGCGGCAATACGTGGCCGCCCTCCCCAACCCTTCAGACGGCGCCTAAAAACGGCGAAACGCAGGCGGGGTCGCGGTAGCAAGCTCACGCGTCCCCGTGGCCCCGCCGTAATGCGTCAGAGGGCAGTCAGGTTTTAGTGGGTATTCCGGTCACCTCTTCTTACACCTTCCTTGGCCGGCGAGTCCCACACTCCCTACGCCATTGCACAGCCCGACGTAGGGGTGCGTAACGCATTTCCTGACTATAAAAAAAAAAAAAAAAAAAAAAGGTTCCCCATCCCCATCGACCGGGTTCCCGCCTTGTCGTGGCGGTGGGGCTCAGTAACCGTGGTAATGGGTCACCCACGGTGAAGCTAAGAGGAACCCAACGCCGGTCCGTGAGGTAGGACCGGCCAGAGAGGGCCGCTCGGGGTGGGCTCATTGGAGCCCACCTTCGAGCGCGTTGGAGGACTGCGGGGACTTGTCTCCCCCGCAGTGAGGGTGAGTCGCGAAGGGAGAGGAGTGCTGGTATTACGGTGCGCCACTCGCCCTGCCCTCCGCGACTCAGCGGGGTCGCACCGCAGATGCGGCGGCGGTGGGGCTGCGAGGGGAAGGGCAACTTTCCCCTTGCAGCTGCATTTCGCGTAATCCCGGCGCCGACGCTGGGACCGCAGGCCTCTGTCTTTTTCAAGACGGAGGCCGCGAGGAGTGAACCTCTATAAAAAACTCAAGGCGGCGCCGGCGGGGGAGGGCGGGGATTCCCGAACCTGCATTGCACACGGTGCCGTCTCCGAGGAGCGCCCTTTTAAGGGCGCAGAGAGGGGCCCCATCCCGGGGCGGCCAGTGGGCGTCGCGGTGTCACGTGTTAACCATGCTCCCGTGGCGCCCACACCATGGCTATGAGGGAACGCGTGTGGTTTTAGTGGGTAGGCCCACTTCGGTGGGAGAGCCCCACAGACCCCCCTGGTGCCCCGACCAGGGGGCGTGCTTAAGGTCGCATTTCCACACCTAAAAAAAAAAAAAAAAAAAAAAAAAAAAAAAGGTTAGGTTCCACGGACCTGCTGGGTCGTCTCAGTGGGCGGAGAGGTGAACTCCGACGTGGCGCGTCCCCGGGTGGCGGATAGGGGAACGCTCCGGCCTGGTGCGAGCCGGAGTAGGGCGAAAGCCCCGCGGACCAAACACCAAGGGGAGCCTGCGACCTCGGTTGCGGGCGACCCGATCCGGCGGGCCCACTTGTGGGCTGGCTGGAGTCTGGCCGGCCCTTGATTAAGGGCTGGCCCCAGGGAGGTCGCTGGGGGTGGGCTCTGTGAGTCCGCCCTTTGTAGCGAAACTGCGGGGATTATGGGGTCCCCGCAGTAGTTGTGGTGGTGAGTCGCGGAGGAGGAGGAGTGTTGGTATTACGGTGCGCCACTCTCCCTATCCTCCGCGACTCAGCGGCGTCGCACCGCGTCTGCGACGGCAGTGGGGCCGCGGGGGGGAGGGGGTTTCTCCGACCCCTCGTGGCCGTATTGCACGCGTAATCCCGGCGGCGACGCTGGGACCGCGGGCCCTTGTCTTTTTCAAGACGGGGGCCGCGAGGAGTGAACCTCTATAAAAAACTCAAGGCGGCACCAGCAGGGGAGGGCGGGGATTCCCGAACCTGCATTGCACTGGTGCCGTCTCCTCAGGTGGAGCCGGAAACGGCTGGCGCTGGCGGGGCCGCGGAGGTAAGCGAAAGCGTTCCCGTAGCCCCTCCGATATGCGCATACGAGGCAATGTCAGGTTTTAGTCGGTTCGAGTCCGACATAATCCGAACTTGTCCCCGCGAGGGAGGATATGCGTGGGCATTTCCTGACTATAAAAAAAAAAAAAAAAAAAGGTTCCCCATCCCCATCGACCGGGTTCCCGCCTTGTCGTGGCGGTGGGGCTCAGTAACCGTGGGAATGGGTCACCCACGGTGAAGCTAAGAGGAACCCAAGGCCGGTCCGTGAGGTAGGACCGGCCAGAGAGGGCCGCTCGGGGTGGGCTCATTGGAGCCCACCTTCGAGCGCGTTGGAAGACTGCGGGGACTCGTCTCCCCCGCAGTGTGGGTGAGTCGCGGAGGGAGAGGAGTTCTGGTATTACGGAGCGCCACTCGCCCTGCCCTCCGCGACTCAGCGGGGTCGCACCGCAGATGCGGCGGCGGTGGGGCTGCGAGGGGAAGGGCAACTTTCCCCTTGCAGCTGCATTTCGCGTAATCCCGGCGCCGACGCTGGGACCGCGGGCCTCTGTCTTTTTCAAGACGGAGGCCGCGAGGAGTGAACCTCTATAAAAAACTCAAGGCGGCGCCGGCGGGGGAGGGCGGGGATTCCCGAACCTGCATTGCACACGGTGCCGTCTCCGAGGAGCGCCCTTTTAAGGGCGCAGAGAGGGGCCCCGTCCCGGGGCGGCCAGTGGGCGTCGCGGTGTCACGTGTTAACCATGCTCCCGTGGCGCCCACACCATGGCTATGAGGGAACGCGTGTGGTTTTAGTGGGTAGGCCCACTTCGGTGGGAGAGCCCCACAGACCCCCCTGGTGCCCCGACCAGGGGGCGTGCTTAAGGCTGCATTTCCACACCTAAAAAAAAAAAAAAAAAAAGGTTAGGTTCCCCATCGACCGGGTTCCCGCCTTGTCGTGGCGGTGGGGCTCAGTAACCGTGGGAATGGGTCACCCACGGTGAAGCTAAGAGGAACCCAAGGCCGGTCCGTGAGGTAGGACCGGCCAGAGAGGGCCGCTCGGGGTGGGCTCATTGGAGCCCACCTTCGAGCGCGTTGGAGGACTGCGGGGACTCGTCTCCCCCGCAGTGAGGGTGAGTCGCGGAGGGAGAGGAGTTCTGGTATTACGGTGCGCCACTCGCCCTGCCCTCCGCGACTCAGCGGGGTCGCACCGCAGATGCGGCGGCGGTGGGGCTGCGAGGGGAAGGGCAACTTTCCCCTTGCAGCTGCATTTCGCGTAATCCCGGCTCCGACGCTGGGACCGCGGGCCTCTGTCTTTTTCAAGACGGAGGCCGCGAGGAGTGAACCTCTATAAAAAACTCAAGGCGGCGCCGGCGGGGAAGGGCGGGGATTCCCGAACCTGCATTGCACACGGTGCCGTCTCCGAGGAGCGCCCTTTTAAGGGCGCAGAGAGGGGCCCCATCCCGGGGCGGCCAGTGGGCGTCGCGGTGTCACGTGTTAACCATGCTCCCGTGGCGCCCACACCATGGCTATGAGGGAACGCGTGTGGTTTTAGTGGGTAGGCCCACTTCGGTGGGAGAGCCCCACAGACCCCCCTGGTGCCCCGACCAGGGGGCTTGCTTAAGGTCGCATTTCCACACCTAAAAAAAAAAAAAAAAAAAAGGTTAGGTTAGGTTAGGTTAGGTTAGGTTAGGTTCCACGGACCTGCTGGGTTGTCTCAGTGGGCGGAGAGGTGAACTTCGACGTGGCGCGTCCCCGGGTGGCGGATAGGGGAACGCTCCGGCCTGGTGCGAGCCGGAGTAGGGCGAAAGCCCCGCGGACCAAACACCAAGGGGAGCCTGCGACCTCGGTCGCGGGTGACCCGTTCTGGCGGGCCCACTTGTGGGCTGGCTGGAGTCTGGCCGGCCCTTGATTAAGGGCTGGCCCCAGGGAGGTCGCTGGGGGTGGGCTCTGTGAGTCCGCCCTTTGTAGCGAAACTGCGGGGATTATGGGGTCCCCGCAGTAATTGTGGTGGTGAGTCGCGGAGGAGGAGGAGTGTTGGTATTACGGTGCGCCACTCTCCCTATCCTCCGCGACTCAGCGGCGTCGCACCGCATCTGCGACGGCAGTGGGGCTGCGGGGGGGAGGGGGTTTCTCCGACCCCTCGCGGCCGTATTGCACGCGTAACCCCGGCGGCGACGCTGGGACCGCGGGCCCTTGTCTTTTTCAAGACGGGGGCCGCGAGGAGTGAACCTCTATAAAAAACTCAAGGCGGCACCAGCAGGGGAGGGCGGGGATTCCCGAACCTGCATTGCACTGGTGCCGTCTCCTCAGGAGGAGCCGGAAACGGCTGGCGCTGGAGGGGCCGCGGAGGTTGTGCGAAAGCGTTCCCGTAGCCCCTCCGATAGGCGCATACGAGGCAATGTCAGGTTTTAGTCGGTTCGAGTCCGACATAATCCGAACTTGTCCCCGCGAGGGAGGATATGCGTGGGCATTTCCTGACTGTAAAAAAAAAAAAAAAAAAAAAAAAAAGGTTAGGTTAGGTTCCACCCCCCATCCACGGACCTGCTGGGTTGTCTCAGTGGGCGGAGAGGTGAACTCCGACGTGGCGCGTCCCCGGGTGGCGGATAGGGGAACGCTCCGGCCTGGTGCGACCCGGAGTAGGGCGAAAGCCCCGCGGACCAAACACCAAGGGGAGCCTGCGACCTCGGTTTCGGGCGACCCGATCCGGCGGGCCCACTTGTGGGCTGCTGGAGTTGGCCGGCCCTTGATTAAGGGCTGGCCCCAGGGAGGTCGCTGGGGGTGGGCTCTGTGAGTCCGCCCTTTGTAGCGAAACTGCGGGGATTATGGGGTCCCCGCAGTAGTTGTGGTGGTGAGTCGCGGAGGAGGAGGAGTGTTGGTATTACGGTGCGCCACTCTCCCTATCCTCCGCGACTCAGCGGCGTCGCACCGCGTCTGCGACGGCAGTGGGGCTGCGGGGGGGAGGGGGTTTCTCCGACCCCTCGCGGCCGTATTGCACGCGTAACCCCGGCGGCGACGCTGGGACCGCGGGCCCTTGTCTTTTTCAAGACGGGGGCCGCGAGGAGTGAACCTCTATAAAAAACTCAAGGCGGCACCAGCAGGGGAGGGCGGGGATTCCCGAACCTGCATTGCACTGGTGCCGTCTCCGCAGGTGGAGCCGGAAACGGCTGGCGCTGGCGGGGCCGCGGAGGTTGTGCGAAAGCGTTCCCGTAGCCCCTCCGATATGCGCATACGAGGCAATGTCAGGTTTTAGTCGGTTCGAGTCCGACATAATCCGAACTTGTCCCCGCGAGGGAGGATATGCGTGGGCATTTCCTGACTATAAAAAAAAAAAAAAAAAAAAAAAAAAAAAAAAAAAAAAAAAAAAAGGTTCCACCCCCATCCACGGACCTGCTGGGTTGTCTCAGTGGGCGGAGAGGTGAACTTCGACGTGGCGCGTCCCCGGGTGGCGGATAGGGGAACGCTCCGGCCTGGTGCGAGCCGGAGTAGGGCGAAAGCCCCGCGGACCAAACACCAAGGGGAGCCTGCGACCTCGGTTTCGGGCGACCCGATCCGGCGGGCCCACTTGTGGGCTGCTGGAGTTGGCCGGCCCTTGATTAAGGGCTGGCCCCAGGGAGGTCGCTGGGGGTGGGCTCTGTGAGTCCGCCCTTTGTAGCGAAACTGCGGGGATTATGGGGTCCCCGCAGTAGTTGTGGTGGTGAGTCGCGGAGGAGGAGGAGTGTTGGTATTACGGTGCGCCACTCTCCCTATCCTCCGCGACTCAGCGGCGTCGCACCGCGTCTGCGACGGCAGTGGGGCTGCGGGGGGGAGGGGGTTTCTCCGACCCCTCGCGGCCGTATTGCACGCGTAACCCCGGCGGCGACGCTGGGACCGCGGGCCCTTGTCTTTTTCAAGACGGGGGCCGCGAGGAGTGAACCTCTATAAAAAACTCAAGGCGGCACCAGCAGGGGAGGGCGGGGATTCCCGAACCTGCATTGCACTGGTGCCGTCTCCGCAGGTGGAGCCGGAAACGGCTGGCGCTGGCGGGGCCGCGGAGGTTGTGCGAAAGCGTTCCCGTAGCCCCTCCGATATGCGCATACGAGGCAATGTCAGGTTTTAGTCGGTTCGAGTCCGACATAATCCGAACTTGTCCCCGCGAGGGAGGATATGCGTGGGCATTTCCTGACTATAAAAAAAAAAAAAAAAAAAAGAAAAAAAAAAAAAAAAAAAAAAAAAAAAGGTTCCACCCCCATCCACGGACCTGCTGGGTTGTCTCAGTGGGCGGAGAGGTGAACTTCGACGTGGCGCGTCCCCGGGTGGCGGATAGGGGAACGCTCCGGCCTGGTGCGAGCCGGAGTAGGGCGAAAGCCCCGCGGACCAAACACCAAGGGGAGCCTGCGACCCCGGTCGCGGGCGACCCTATCCGGCGGGCCCACTTGTGGGCTGCTGGAGTCTGGCCGGCCCTTGATCAAGGGCTGGCCCCAGGGAGGTCGCTGGGGGTGGGCTCTTTGAGTCCGCCCTTTGTAGCGAAACTGCGGGGATTATGGGGTCCCCGCAGTAGTTGTGGTGGTGAGTCGCGGAGGAGGAGGAGTGTTGGTATTTCGGTGCGCCACTCTCCCTATCCTCCGCGACTCAGCGGCGTCGCACCGCGTCTGCGACGGCAGTGGGGCTGCGGGGGAGAGGGGTTTCTCCGACCCCTCGCGGCCGTATTGCACGCGTAATCCCGGCAGCGACGCTGGGACCGCGGGCCCTTGTCTTTTTCAAGACGGGGGCCGCGAGGAGTGAACCTCTATAAAAAACTCAAGGCGGCACCAGCAGGGGAGGGCGGGGATTCCCGAACCTGCATTGCACTGGTGCCGTCTCCTCAGGTGGAGCCGGAAACGGCTGGCGCTGGCGGGGCCGCGGAGGTAAGCGAGAGCGTTCCCGTAGCCCCTCCGAAATGCGCATACGAGGCGTTGTCAGGTTTTAGTCGGTTCGAGTCCGACATAATCCGAACTTGTCCCCGCGAGGGAGGATATGCGTGGGCATTTCCTGACGTAAAAAAAAAAAAAAAAAAAGGTTCCACCCCCATCGACCGGGTTCCCGCCTTGTCGTGGCGGTGGGGCTCAGTAACCGTGGGAATGGGTCACCCACGGTGAAGCTAAGAGGAACCCAAGGCCGGTCCGTGAGGTAGGACCGGCCAGAGAGGGCCGCTCGGGGTGGGCCCATTGGAGCCCACCTTCGAGCGCGTTGGAGGACTGCGGGGACTCGTCTCCCCCGCAGTGAGGGTGAGTCGCGGAGGGAGAGGAGTGCTGGTATTACGGTGCGCCACTCGCCCTGCCCTCCGCGACTCAGCGGGGTCGCACCGCAGATGCGGCGGCGGTGGGGCTGCGAGGGGAAGGGCAACTTTCCCCTTGCAGCTGCATTTCGCGTTATCCCGGCGCCGACGCTGGGACCGCGGGCCTCTGTCTTTTTCAAGACGGAGGCCGCGAGGAGTGAACCTCTATAAAAAACTCAAGGCGGCGCCGGCGGGGGAGGGCGGGGATTCCCAAACCTGCATTGCACACGGTGCCGTCTCCGAGGAGCGCCCTTTTAAGGGCGCAGAGAGGGGCCCCATCCCGGGGCGGCCAGTGGGCGTCGCGGTGTCACGTGTTAACCATGCTCCCGTGGCGCCCACACCATGGCTATGAGGGAACGCGTGTGGTTTTAGTGGGTAGGCCCACTTCGGTGGGAGAGCCCCACAGACCCCCCTGGTGCCCCGACCAGGGGGCGTGCTTAAGGACGCATTTCCACACCTAAAAAAAAAAAAAAAAAAAAAAGGTTAGGTTCCACGGGCCCCCCCATCGACCGGGTTCCCGCCTTGTCGTGGCGGTGGGGCTCAGTAACCGTGGGAATGGGTCACCCACGGTGAAGCTAAGAGGAACCCAAGGCCGGTCCGTGAGGTAGGACCGGCCAGAGAGGGCCACTCGGGGTGGGCTCATTGGAGCCCACCTTCGAGCGCACTGGAAGGCTGCGGGGACTCGTCTCCCCCGCAGTGAGGGTGAGTCGCGGAGGGAGAGGAGTGCTGGTATTACGGTGCGCCACTCGCCCTGCCCTCCGCGACTCAGCGGGGTCGCACCGCAGATGCGGCGGCGGTGGGGCTGCGAGGGGAAGGGCAACTTTCCCCTTGCAGCTGCATTTCGCGTAATCCCGGCGCCGACGCTGGGACCGCGGGCCTCTGTCTTTTTCAAGACGGAGGCCGCGAGGAGTGAACCTCTATAAAAAACTCAATGCGGCGCCGGCGGGCGAGGGCGGGGATTCCCGAACCTGCATTGCACACGGTGCCGTCTCCGAGGAGCGCCCTTTTAAGGGCGCAGAGAGGGGCCCCATCCCGGGGCGGCCAGTGGGCGTCGCGGTGTCACGTGTTAACCATGCTCCCGTGGCGCCCACACCATGGCTATGAGGGAACGCGTGTGGTTTTAGTGGGTAGGCCCACTTCGGTGGGAGAGCCCCACAGACCCCCCTGGTGCCCCGACCAGGGGGCGTGCTTAAGGTCGCATTTCCACACCTAAAAAAAAAAAAAAAAAAAAAAGGTTCCACGGGCCCAGGGCGCGACGCTTCACGCCCAGGGCGGGCGTCTACTGGTGGTCGCAGGACATCGCGGTACTGCGTGCCGCCAGTAACGCCGCCCGGCGTGCATTCACGCGGTGCCGCAGACGGCGGCACCGGACGGATGTCGAGCTGGAGCGCCTTCAGGCTGACATGCGCGCCGCCAAGAAGGCGCTCGCAGCAGCCATCAGGGTCGCCAAGGACAATGCTTACTCAGAGTTCTTGGCGACCCTCGACGAAGATCCGTGGGGGCGTCCGTACCGCATGGTGCGGGCAAAACTAAAGGTGGCGCCCCCCACAGAACAAATGGAGCCGGCTGTCCTCAGCGCGGTGGTCGAGGGGCTGTTTCCTAACAGCCCTCCTTTCGATCCGCCGCGCATGGCCCCGCCAGATGACAGGGACACTCCCCCCCCTCCTCCGATTACAGAGGAGGAGGTAGCTAGGGCGGCCAGCCGGCTCCGGGGGCCTCGGAAAGCACCGGGGCCCGATGGTGTCCCTGGCAAGGTCCTCCTCATAGCCGCAAAACACCTCGGGGACCGCCTCCGCTGCCTATTCGGCGATTGCTTGGCGGCGGGGCGCTTCCCTGGGGCGTGGAAGGAGGGGCGGCTGGTCCTCATCAGAAAAGACGGCCGCCCCGCGGACTCACCCTCCGGATACCGGCCTCTAGTGATGCTGGACGAGATCGGGAAGCTGCTAGAAAGAGTGATCGCTTCCCGGCTCATCCAGCATCTGGCGAGGGATGGGCCGCAGATCTCTGGGAACCAATTCGGGTTCCGGTCGGGGCGATCGACCCTCGATGCCCTTACCGCCCTGAGGAGGTTCACGGAGGATGCGGCCCAGAGGGGGCAGGGGGCTATGGCGGTGTCGCTCGACATCGCTAATGCCTTCGGCTCCCTCCCCTTTGAGGTAATAGAGGAGGCACTCCGATACCACCGAGTGCCTCCCTATCTCCGGAGGGTGGTAGGACACTACCTGCAGGATCGGGTAGTGTCCTACATGGGGAGGACGGCCAGAGAGGAAAGGCGGATGGCCTCCGGTGTTCCCCAGGGGTCCGTACTGGGACCCCTACTGTGGAACATCGGTTTCGATTGGGCCATCCGCGGAAAGGTGCTGCCCCAGATGGCGGTCATCTGCTATGCAGATGACACGCTTGTAGCAGTCCGGGACAGCACCTGGAGGGAGCTGAAGGCGAGGGCTGAGGCTGGAGCCACCCTGCTGGTCCGGAGAATCGAGGCGTTCGGCCTCCGCGTGGCCCTCCAAAAAACCGAGGCCCTCTATTTTAGAGGGCCGAGGTGGAAGGTGCCAGCGGGGGCCAACCTTCGGATCGGCGGGGGCGAGGTCGCGGTGAAGGCCCGGATGAAATATCTGGGCCTCACCCTCGACGGGGGTTGGCGTTTCAGGGACCACTTCCAGACGCTGACCCCCCGGCTCGTGGGGGCGGCAGCAGCCCTGGCTAGGCTCCTCCCCAACACCAGAGGTCCGGGTGTGCAGGCAAGACGCCTGTACACCATGGTCGTCAAGAGTATGGCCCTGTACGGCGCGCCGATCTGGGCGGACGCCCTAGACGCGCCAAACAGGGCCCTCCTACGCAGGCCGCAACGCATTGTTGCGGCGCGTGCGTGCCGGGCCTACCGCACGGTAGGCCACGCGGCGGCCTGCGTCCTGGCCGGCACTCCTCCGTGGGAGATCGAAGCGAGGGTGCTGGCCGAGGAATACCGGGTGCGGGCCGAGCTCAGAGGCCGGGGTGGCTCTCACACCCCGGAGGAGCACGCCCGCGCTCGGCAGAGGAGGAGGAAAATGACGACCATAGAGCTTTGGGCGACAGGCCTCGCGGACGCCAAATACGGGGTCCGCACAATTGAGGCCATTCGTCCACTGCTCTCGGAATGGTGTGGGAGGGGCCACGGGTCCCTCACCTTCCGACTGACGCAGGTTCTGTCCGGACATGGCTGTTTCGGGCGGTACCTGCGTCGGATCGGAAGGGAGGAGACGGCGTCGTGCCATGGGTGCGGCGAACGGGACGACACGGCACAGCACACGCTAGAGATATGTTGTGCCTGGTCTGATGAGCGCCGCACCCTGGTGGCGGCGATCGGCGGGGACCTCTCGCTCCCCGGCGTAATAAGCGCCATGCTAAAAGACGAGAGGTCATGGGATGGCGTAGCCTCCTTCTGCGAAGCTGTCATCTCGCAGAAGGAGGCGATGGAGCGGGAGCGCGAGATAGACTCCCAGGCGCCCCCACCCCGAAGACGAAGACCGGGAAGGAGAGCGCGGCAATACGTGGCCGCCCTCCCCGACCCTACAGACGGCGCCTAACGGCGAAACGCAGGCGGGGTCGCGGTAGCAAGCTCACGCGTCCCCGCGGCCCCGCCGTAATGCGTCAGAGGGCAGTCAGGTTTTAGTGGGTATTCCGGCCACCTTCTTACACCTTCTGTGGCCGGCGAGTCCCACACTCCCTACGCCATTGCACAGCCCGGCGTAGGGGTGCGTAACGCATTTCCTGACTATAAAAAAAAAAAAAAAAAAAAAAAAAAGTTAGGTTCCACGGACCTCCACGGACCTGCTGGGTCCACGGACCTGCTGGGTTGTCTCAGTGGGCGGAGAGGTGAACTCCGACGTGGCGCGTCCCCGGGTGGCGGATAGGGGAACGCTCCGGCCTGGTGCGAGCCGGAGTAGGGCGAAAGCCCCGCGGACCAAACACCAAGGGGAGCCTGCGACCTCGGTTGCGGGCGACCCGATCCGGCGGGCCCACTTGTGGGTTGCTGGAGTTGGCCGGCCCTTGATCAAGGGCTGGCCCCCAGGGAGGTCGCTGGGGGTGGGCTCTTTGAGTCCGCCCTTTGTAGCGAAACTGCGGGGATTATGGGGTCCCCGCAGTAGTTGTGGTGGTGAGTCGCGGAGGAGGAGGAGTGTTGGTATTTCGGTGCGCCACTCTCCCTATCCTCCGCGACTCAGCGGCGTCGCACCGCGTCTGCGACGGCAGTGGGGCCGCGGGGGGGAGGGAGTTTCTCCGACCCCTCGCGGCCGTATTGCACGCGTTATCCCGGCGGCGACGCTGGGACCGCGGGCCTTTGTCTTTTTCAAGACGGGGGCCGCGAGGAGTGAACCTCTATAAAAAACTCAAGGCGGCACCAGCAGGGGAGGGCGGGGATTCCCGAACCTGCATTGCACTGGCGCCGTCTCCTCAGGTGGCGCCGGAAACGGCTGGCGCTGGCGGGGCCGCGGAGGTAAGCGAGAGCGTTCCCGTAGCCCCTCCGATATGCGCATACGAGGCGTTGTCAGGTTTTAGTCGGTTCGAGTCCGACATAATCCGAACTTGTCCCCGCGAGGGAGGATATGCGTGGGCATTTCCTGACGTAAAAAAAAAAAAAA
The DNA here is from genome assembly GCA_029849275.1 of Papilio elwesi. Taxonomy (NCBI): domain Eukaryota; kingdom Metazoa; phylum Arthropoda; class Insecta; order Lepidoptera; family Papilionidae; genus Papilio; species Papilio elwesi. The sequence goes on along the minus strand of CM056707.1, from coordinate 5,523,195 downwards.
AAAAAAAGGTTCCACGGACCTGCTGGGTTGTCTCAGTGGGCGGAGAGGTGAACTCCGACGTGGCGCGTCCCCGGGTGGCGGATAGGGGAACGCTCCGGCTTGTAGTCGGGGTAGGGCGAAAGCCTCGCGGACCAAACACCAACGGAGAGGGTAGGGTATACGCCCTAAAGCGTCATTCCGGCGCTCTTCGCAGGGAACATTTTTGTTCAGCGGCTGCTCAGCAGCGGTGTATGGTGGCAAGTATGTCACGGACGGTGGTGTGTGTCTGTCCAGCACGCGTGCCGGCCCAGGGGGCTCGCCTTAATCGGCTGGCTCAAGAGGAAGAATACCTCAATAAAAAATTACCCCGAATCCCAAGCGGCGGCGCACCGTGAGGGGATGCATGGCTGATGGGCAGTTCAGTCGATAGTGCGACCCCCGCCAGGGCACCGGCCGACACCCGTGGCGGGTTACGCGTAGGCTTATCCGGGTGCAGGGGGCTCCGCCCGGACGGACCGTTTATTTCCCCCATACTCGTGGGACTTAATATGGAAACCAACCAAACCAAAAACCAAAAGAAAAACGAAGTTGAGGGAGAGAAAAGTGTGGTGAAGGAGTGCAAAATGGGCAAGGAGTTGAGGGTCGTTCTTACGCGCACCCCGGCACCGATTATGCCCCCTAAGGAGGATAACCTCGTAGGTGGGTGCCGTCCCGCCACCGGCCGGAGGCTGTCAGAGTCCGATTCGGAGTCAATGGTGAGTATGACGTCCGCTGCATCAGTGAGTCGCATCGGCTCTACGGAGTCCCTGGACATGGATGATCCCGGACGCTTCTGGAGTGACGGCCGTGGTCAGAAGCGGCCCAGAGATTTGGACCTCAGCGGGAGTTCCACGGATACTCCCGAGGGTGGTACTGGAAAACGAAGAGGACACGGCCGCCCGTCAACTACCGGCGATTTATTCGGGATGGCGGCTGCCAAACAGGCCTTTTTAAAGGTCCAATCTGATGAGGACAAAGCCCGCGCCGAGTGGGATCTCGAGAAGTTGATAGAGAAGACTCGTAAGACTCGCGCGGCACTACCATTGAAAGCGAAACGGGGCCCGATTAGTAAAACAAGCGCAGCCCAGATACAGGAGCAGGTGCAGGAGGACTTGGAAATAATAACTAAGGTGGCCAGCAAGTCCTCCCACCTGAAGGGCACCTTCGTGCGGGCCCTGAAGGATGCTGCGGTTTCGATTAGGGAAGCCGTGGAAGTCCTGGGGACCCGCACAATCACGAATGAGACGCGGCAACTGCAGGCGGACAACGCTCGCCTGCAGGCCGAGATGGCCAGTCTCCAAAAGGAGCTCGCCGAAATAAAGGAGGGAATGGAGAGGATGCGGAAACAGAGGTCCGCCACCTCTCCCGAGACAGCAATGGCCACGCCTATTACACGGCCTTCAGAAATAGTGGCGCCCTCGCTGGAGGAGATCTGCCGGACGGTGATGGTCCAGGTGGGCGGGATGGTGAATGCCCGCCTGGCCTCACTGGAGGACAGACTCCTCCCACAGAAGAGAATTCGACCGCCTCTGGCGTCGGACCAAAAACAGAGCGACCGCACATACGCGGCCGCGGCCTCGGTACCAGCACGGACGCCAGCTCCGGGAGCCCAGAAGAGGATAAGGGAAAAAGCGGCCCCAGGGCCTGCACCTACGCACAGGCCGACGCAGCAGCCACCCTCTGCGTCGTCCCAGCGAGCGTCTATAAAAGAAGGCAACTCTTCTTCTTCTCCGCCCTCTAAGGTGCGGAAGAGTAAGAAGAAGGATAAAAAGAAGCAGAAAAAGGAAACATCACCGGCAGAATCTGCAGCGGCGTCGACAGGTTGGACCACGGTGGGCCCCAAGAAGAAGAAAAGACCCAATGAGAAAAGCCGCGCCCGTAATCTCCACGCACCCCGGACACAGGCAGTGGTCCTGACACTGCAACCGGAGGCGGTGGAGAAGGGCGCGACCTATGCGAGCGTAATCGCCAAGGCAAAAGAAGCAATAAATCCCGCGGACTTCGGTACTCAGGGGGTCCGACTTCGGAAGGCGGCCAATGGCGGTCGCCTTTTTGAATTCCCCGGCGCCTCCAGTGTCGAGAGGGCGGACTCCCTGGCGCAGAAGTTGCGGGAGGTCCTGGGTGGCGATGTCGTCCGGGTCTCGAGACCGACAATGTCGGTAGGTCTGCGGGTATCAGGCCTGGACGACTCTGCTACCAGCGCCGAAGTGATCGCCGCGATCGCTGCGGCGGGAGGATGCCCCGTCGAGCAGCTGCGGGCTGGCGAGGTGAAGACCGGTCGTGACGGACTAGGCGCAGTAGCAATCCAGTGTCCTGTCGCGGCCGCAAAGAAGGTCGTTGGCGGAGGTCGTCTAGTCGTTGGCTGGGTGTCCGCCCAGATTAAGCTGTTGGACACCCGGCCACTTATGTGCTTCAGGTGCCTCGGACCTGGGCACATGGCCGGCCGGTGCACGGAGGTTGACCGCAGCGGGTTGTGCTTCCGCTGCGGCCAGCCCGGTCACAAGGCTCGCGGATGCAGCGCCGTGGCACACTGCGTGGTATGCGCAGCGGCCGGTATGGCGGCCAATCACCTCGTGGGCAGCAAGGCCTGCGTTCCCCCACCCAAGGGGAAGAAGAAGGGAGGGAGGGACGGTGCAGCTGTAGGACCGTCCTCTTCCTCACCCCAGCAGGCGGAAGCGCCGAGGGCTGAGGAGGTTCCGATGGTCGAGGAATAGATATGGACCTGAACCTCCTCCAGGCGAATATCAACCACTGCGCCAGAGCTCAGGACCTTCTATTCCAGAGCATGACGGAGTGGTCGATACACGTTGCCGTGGTGGCCGAGCCCTACCGCGTCCCGTCTGGGGATGACTGGGTGGGGGACACAGACGGCGTGGTAGCCGTAACGTCCCGGTCCATTGTGGGTTCTCCGGCCTTCGTCGACGTAGTTCGAGGCCGGGGATACGTCTCCGCTCTTGTCGGCGACATCAGAGTGGTCGGAGTGTACTTCTCGCCAAATCGAAGTCTCGCCGACTTCGAAGATTTCCTCGCCGAAGTCGGCGTCCTGATAGGCAGAAGTCGCTCCGTCCGCGTGCTGGTCGCGGGCGACCTCAACGCCAAGTCGACGGCGTGGGGATGCCCGGCGACGGATGCTCGCGGACAAGAGCTGGACGAGTGGGTGACAGCGACCGGACTCACGGTCCTGAACCAGGGGTCGGTCAACACGTGCGTGCGGCGTCAGGGCGGCTCCATTGTCGATGTTACATTCGCCGATGCCGCCCTGGCACGCCGTGTTTGGGGCTGGGAGGTGCTGGAGAACGCGGAGACGCTGTCGGACCACCGATACGTGAGGTTCGGCATCTCCGCGTCTCTGGCAAACCCGAGAGGTCCACGCCGGCCCCTGCGAGGTGATGGTCCTCGATGGTCGCTGTCACGAATGGACCGGGAATTTTTGGTGGAAGTTGCCCTTGTTGAGGCGTGGTTCTCCGCGCCACAAAGCGGCATAAGAGACGTCGGGGAGGGGGCGGCGCGCCTCGGCAGTGCCATGTTGCGTATCTGCGATGGGGCTATGCCTCGAGTGCGTGCTGTCCCCTCCAAGCGGCCGGTGTACTGGTGGTGCGAGGAGCTGACCACGCTACGCAGTTCCTGTGTGGCAGCGAGACGCCGGTACACCCGCTGCCGCAGACGGCGACGGCAGAACCCTGCGGAAGCAGAACGGCTCTACTCCCTCTACAGGGGTGCGGTGAAGGCTCTGCGGACGGCAATTGGTGTGGCCAAAGACCGCGCGGAAGACGAGATGCTGGAGACTCTCAATAGGGATCCCTTTGGGAGGCCCTATAAAGCGGTGAGGAGGAAACTGCGGTCGAGGGGTCCTCCCATCACCCAGAGTCTCCAGCCTCTCGTCCTGGAGTCGGTTGTCGCGGGGCTGTTCCCGCAACGAGCCGAGCACGAGGCGCCTCGTATGGCGCCTCCTACCGTAGAGGGAGAAGGTCCAGGCGTCCCGCCGGTAACGGAGGTCGAGTTGAGGGCGGCGGTGTTGCGTATGCGCGCAAAGAATACCGCCCCAGGCCCCGACGGAGTCCCGGGCCGTGCCTGGGCCCTGGCACTGGGGCCGCTCGAAACGTGGGTGCTTACCCTCTTTCGGGCGTGTTTGGAGCAGGGCCGATTTCCGGAGGAATGGAAGAAGGGGAGGTTGGTCCTGCTCCGAAAGGACGGACGCCCGGTCGACGAGCCGTCGGCATACCGACCGATCGTTCTGCTGAACGAGGTGAGCAAGCTCTTTGAGCGCGTCGTAGCAGCTCGCCTCGTTCACCACTTAGAGACGGTGGGGCCGGATCTCAGCGCCAACCAGTTTGGCTTCCGCAGGGGCAGATCCACCATCGACGCTATAGCGCGGGTGAGGGCCCTTGCGGACAGCGCGGTGACCCAGGGTGGGGTGTTGGTGGCGGTGTCTCTAGACATCTCCAACGCCTTCAATACCCTGCCCTGGAGCTGCATCAGGGAGGCGCTGAGGTACCACGGCGTACCTAAATATCTTAGGACGATCGTGGCGGCCTACCTGTCGGAGCGGTCGGTCGGGTGCCCGACCAGCGAGGGCTGGCTCGAAAGGGCAGTGTCGTGCGGTGTTCCACAGGGTTCGGTTCTCGGGCCCCTCCTGTGGAACATCGGGTACGACTGGGTGCTGCGCGGAGCCGTCCTACGGGGTGTGAAGGTCGTATGTTACGCCGACGACACCCTCGTGACGGCTCAGGGCAGCACGGAGAGGGAGGCCCGTTGTAGAGCCACAGTTGGCGTGGCCCAAATGGTGGCCAGAATTCGGGGACTGGGTTTGGAGGTAGCCTTGCACAAGTCCGAGGCTCTGTGTTTTCACGGGCCTCGGAGAGCACCTCCTGCCCGGTCCGAATTGGTGGTGGGCGGAGCTTCCATCGGCGTCGGGGGTACAATGAAGTACTTAGGACTCGTCCTCGACAGCCGATGGAAGTTCGAAGAGCACTTCCGGCGTCTTGTCCCAAAACTCGTGGGAGCGGCTGGAGCCCTCAGTCGGCTCCTACCAAATCTGGGCGGACCGAGCTCGCGGTGTCGCCGCCTATACACGGGCGTGGTGCGATCCATGGCGCTCTACGGAGCGCCCATATGGTCGGACACTCTGACCGCCCACACCCGATCCCTGCTGCGAAGGCCGCAGAGGGTCATGGCGGTCAGAGTGGTACGGGGATATCGCACCATCTCGTGCGAAGCAGCCTGTGTGTTGGCGGGGACGCCGCCCTGGGATCTGGATGCCGAAGTGCTCTCCAGTGTGTACTGGCGCAGGGTGGACGCTCGACTTCGGGAGGAACATCCTGCGCCGGTGGAGGAGCGTGCGTGGCGGCGGGCGGCGGAGGCCGACCTCGTCGCTCATTGGCGGGAGCGGCTTCTTTCGCCGTCTGCCGGCCACCGCACGATAGAGGCGATCCGGCCCGTCCTCGAGCTCTGGACGGGCCGGAACCACGGGGCTCTCTCTTTCCACCTTGTGCAGATCCTCTCGGGACACGGCTGCTTCGGGAGGTATCTGTGCAGGGTGGCGAGACGAGAGCCCACGGAGATGTGCCACGAGTGCGGCCACGCTGAGGACTCAGCGCAGCATACGCTGGAGTCGTGCGTACAGTGGTCGACCCAGCGGGCCGCACTCGCGGCAGAAGTGGGGCCCGACCTCTCGCTGCCCGTCGTGATACATGCCATGGTGAGCAGCGGGAGGTCGTGGAACGCCGTCGCCTCCTTTTGCGAGGAGGTGATGACGCAAAAGGAGGCGGCAGAACGGCAGCGGGAGGAAGATGCACTCGCTGACCCTGTCCGCCGCCGCAGAGCGGGTGGCCGGCGGCGTGCACATGACCGCCGCCTGCCTCCGTAGAGAAGAGCTCCGGGCGGTGGATTGAGGGGGAGTGCATCGCCCGTCCTTTGAGCCGGAAGGCGCACCACGATGTTCCTGGTGCGCCTCAGAAGCAGTATGGGGACTTCGAGTCCCCACCGAGGAGAGTCTGCCTCTGCAGACAACGCCGGCTGGGTCGCGGAAGATTGCGCAAGTGTTCCCGTGGCCCAGCCAATAGGCGCAAGAAGGAACATCGCTGGGTTTTAGTGGGTATTCCGGCCGCTTCTTCTTGGCCGGCGAGTCCCACATACCCTCCTGGAATCACGGGAGGGATGCGGAAATGCATTTCCCAGCGAAAAAAAAAAAAAAAAAAAAAGGTTAGGTTAGGTTAGGTTAGGTTCCACGGACCTGCTGGGTTGTCTCAGTGGGCGGAGAGGTGAACTCCGACGTGGCGCGTCCCCGGGTGGCGGATAGGGGAACGCTCCGGCCTGGTGCGAGCCAGAGTAGGGCGAAAGCCCCGCGGACCAAACACCAAGGGGAGCCTGCGACCTCGGTCGTGGGCGATCCGTTCTGGCGGGCCCACTTGTGGGCGGCTGGAGTCTGGCCGGCCCTTGATCAAGGGCTGGCCCCAGGGAGGTCGCTGGGGGTGGGCTCTGTGAGTCCGCCCTTTGTAGCGAAACTGCGGGGATTATGGGGTCCCCGCAGTAGTTGTGGTGGTGAGTCGCGGAGGAGGAGGAGTGTTGGTATTTCGGTGCGCCACTCTCCCTATCCTCCGCGACTCAGCGGCGTCGCACCGCGTCTGCGACGGCAGTGGGGCTGCGGGGGGGAGGGGGTTTCTCCGACCCCTCGCGGCCGCATTGCACGCGTAACCCCGGCGGCGACGCTGGGACCGCGGGCCTCTGTCTTTTTCAAGACGGGGGCCGCGAGGAGTGAACCTCTATAAAAAACTCAAGGCGGCACCAACAGGGGAGGGCGGGGATTCCCGAACCTGCATTGCACTGGTGCCGTCTCCTCAGGAGGAGCCGGAAACGGCTGGCGCTGGAGGGGCCGCGGAGGTTGTGCGAAAGCGTTCCCGTAGCCCCTCCGATATGCGCATACGAGGCGTTGTCAGGTTTTAGTCGGTTCGAGTCCGACATAATCCGAACTTGTCCCCGCGAGGGAGGATATGCGTGGGCATTTCCTGACTATAAAAAAAAAAAAAAAAGGTTAGGTTAGGTTAGGTTAGGTTAGGTTAGGTTAGGTTAGGTTAGGTTAGGCGCCACGGACCTGTGTCGCAAACACTGTCGCGGCGAAGCCCATTTTCCACGGACCTGCTGGGTTGTCTCAGTGGGCGGAGAGGTGAACTCCGACGTGGCGCGTCCCCGGGTGGCGGATAGGGGAACGCTCCGGCCTGGTGCGAGCCGGAGTAGGGCGAAAGCCCCGCGGACCAAACACCAAGGGGAGCCTGCGACCTCGGTCGCGGGCGACCCGATCCGGCGGGCCCACTTGTGGGCTGCTGGAGTCTGGCCGGCCCTTGATCAAGGGCTGGCCCCAGGGAGGTCGCTGGGGGTGGGCTCTGTGAGTCCGCCCCTTGTAGCGAAACTGCGGGGATTATGGGGTCCCCGCAGTAGTTGTGGTGGTGAGTCGCGGAGGAGGAGGAGTGTTGGTATTACGGTGCGCCACTCTCCCTATCCTCCGCGACTCAGCGGCGTCGCACCGCGTCTGCGACGGCAGTGGGGCTGCGGGGGAGAGGGGTTTCTCCGACCCCTCGCGGCCGTATTGCACGCGTAATCCCGGCGGCGACGCTGGGACCGCGGGCCCTTGTCTTTTTCAAGACGGGGGCCGCGAGGAGTGAACCTCTATAAAAAACTCAAGGCGGCACCAGCAGGGGAGGGCGGGGATTCCCGAACCTGCATTGCACTGGTGCCGTCTCCTCAGGTGGAGCCGGAAACGGCTGGCGCTGGCGGGGCCGCGGAGGTTGTGCGAAAGCGTTCCCGTAGCCCCTCCGATATGCGCATACGAGGCAATGTCAGGTTTTAGTCGGTTCGAGTCCGACATAATCCGAACTTGTCCCCGCGAGGGAGGATATGCGTGGGCATTTCCTGACTATAAAAAAAAAAAAAAAAAAAAAAAAAAAAAAAAAGGCGCCACGGACCTGCTGGGTTGTCTCAGTGGGCGGAGAGGTAAACTTCGACGTGGCGCGTCCCCGGGTGGCGGATAGGGGAACGCTCCGGCCTGTTGCGAGCCGGAGTAGGGCGAAAGCCCCGCGGACCAAACACCAAGGGGAGCCTGCGACCTCGGTCGCGGGTGACCCGTTCTGGCGGGCCCACTTGTGGGCTGGCTGGAGTCGGCCGGCCCTTGGTTAAGGGCTGGCCCCAGGGAGGTCGCAGGGGGTGGGCTCTGTGAGTCCGCCCTTTGTAGCGAAACTGCGGGGATTATGGGGTCCCCGCAGTAGTTGTGGTGGTGAGTCGCGGAGGAGGAGGAGTGCTGGTATTTCGGTGCGCCACTCTCCCTATCCTCCGCGACCCAGCGGCGTCGCACCGCGTCTGCGACGGCAGTGGGGCTGCGGGGGGGAGGGGTTTCTCCGACCCCTCGTGGCCGTATTGCACGCGTAATCCCGGCGGCGACGCTGGGACCGCGGGCCCTTGTCTTTTTCAAGACGAGGGCCGCGAGGAGTGAACCTCTATAAAAAACTCAAGGCGGCACCAGCAGGGGAGGGCGGGGATTCCCGAACCTGCATTGCACTGGTGCCGTCTCCTCAGGAGGAGCCGGAAACGGCTGGCGCTGGAGGGGCCGCGGAGGTTGTGCGAAAGCGTTCCCGTAGCCCCTCCGATATGCGCATACGAGGCAATGTCAGGTTTTAGTCGGTTCGAGTCCGACATAATCCGAACTTGTCCCCGCGAGGGAGGATATGCGTGGGCATTTCCTGACGTAAAAAAAAAAAAAAAAAAAAAAAAAAAAAAAAAAAAAAAAAAAAAGGTTAGGTTAGGCGCCCCATCGACCGGGTTCCCGCCTTGTCGTGGCGGTGGGGCTCAGTAACCGTGGGAATGGGTCACCCACGGTGAAGCTAAGAGGAACCCAAGGCCGGTCCGTGAGGTAGGACCGGCCAGAGAGGGCCGCTCGGGGTGGGCTCATCGGAGCCCACCTTCGAGCGCGTTGGAGGACTGCGGGGACTCGTCTCCCCCGCAGTGAGGGTGAGTCGCGGAGGGAGAGGAGTGCTGGTATTACGGTGCGCCACTCGCCCTGCCCTCCGCGACTCAGCGGGGTCGCACCGTAGATGCGGCGGCGGTGGGGCTGCGAGGGGAAGGGCAACTTTCCCCTTGCAGCTGCATTTCGCGTAATCCCGGCGCCGACGCTGGGACCGCGGGCCTCTGTCTTTTTCAAGACGGAGGCCGCGAGGAGTGAACCTCTATAAAAAACTCAAGGCGGCGCCGGCGGGGGAGGGCGGGGATTCCCGAACCTGCATTGCACACGGTGCCGTCTCCGAGGAGCGCCCTTTTAAGGGCGCAGAGAGGGGCCCCATCCCGGGGCGGCCAGTGGGCGTCGCGGTGTCACGTGTTTACCATGCTCCCGTGGCGCCCACACCATGGCTATGAGGGAACGCGTGTGGTTTTAGTGGGTAGGCCCACTTCGGTAGGAGAGCCCCACAGACCCCCCTGGTGCCCCGACCAGGGGGCGTGCTTAAGGTCGCATTTCCACACCTAAAAAAAAAAAAAAAAAAAAAAAAAAAAAAGGTTCCACGGACCTGCTGGTTTGTCTCAGTGGGCGGAGAGGTGAACTCCGACGTGGCGCGTCCCCGGGTGGCGGATAGGGGAACGCTCCGGCTTGTAGTCGGGGTAGGGCGACTAGCGCCCCGCGGACCAAACACCGGGGGGGAAATGGGTAAGGGGGGGGAGGTGGGAAGGTTAGGGGGCGGCCCGGCGTGCATTAACACCGCCGTCGGGAACAACCGTCCAAAACTAGGGGAGGCACGCCGACCCCCTAGCACCCCGTAGCCTAGTGTCTCTTCAACGATCTCCATCGAATCGGCGTTATGGAGTATGTCGAGGCACTAGAGCGGAGGGCTTGCCTTAACCGGCCGGCCCGCGAGAAAGGAAAACTCTATAAAAACCCGACAGCGAAGTCGTTAAAACCTGTAGATACCTGGCGACCTCTACAGTATGTAGCCTTACCCTTCGGAATGGGCGTCACCCGGGGGTGGACCTGTTGATCGACCCTTCTCGTGGGAACACAAATGGATACATATACTCAAATCAAAAACGTTGTTGATGTAGAGAGGAGTGTGGAGAGTGGAGATGTGATGAGGGAGGAGCAGAAGATGAAGGAGTTGAGGGTCGTGCTGACGCGCACCCCGACAACGGCGCACAAAAGACTGTCGGAGTCCGATTCGGACACGGAACATCGAAGCATGGTGTCCGTTACAAGCCTATGCGGCTCTATGGAGTCCCTGGACAGGGATGGGCCTGGGCGCTTTTGGAGCGAAGGTCGAGGTCAGAAGCGGCCCAGGGATGTGGAGCTCAGCGGGAGCTCTACGGAGACCCCCGCCACTAGCACCAAAAGGAAGGGACGTGGCCGTCCGCCAACCACCGGCGACTATGTCGGGTTGGCTGCGGCCAAACAAGCCTTTTTGAAGGCTCAGAAGGAAGAGATGGAAGCGCGTGCGGAGGCCGAACTGATGTCTTCGTTGTCTGAGGTGAGGTCGACAAGAACATCTTCCGCCGCGTCGGGCGCTCGGAAGGGCGCCAATACGCCTATTCGCGACGCGCAGCCGGCGACAAATGTAGAGGGTCGAGTAGAGACACACCTCGGCGTCATACTGGATGTGGCAAAAAAGTCGTCCCACCTTAAGGGCACTTTTGTCCGCGCTCTAAACGAGGCTGTGGACGCCATTAGGGACAATTTTAAGGCGATCGCGAAGCGCACAGACTCAGAAGAAGCACGGCTGCTTCGCGCGGAAAACGAGCGCATGAAAGCCGAGGTCGCGCTGTTGCGCAAAGAGGTGGCGGATATGAGAGAGTGCCTTCTCCGGGCGAGGCCACAGGCTGATATCGCTGTGCCGAGGCAGCCTGATCAGGCACATAACGAAGACCTCGTGCGGACCATCCTCTGCCAAGTGGGCACGATGCTAAATGCAAGGCTAGAGGCTCTAGAAGACCGTCTGTTGCCTGAACAGCGTCTCCGCCCCCCACTGGCGACGGACAAGCGGACTCGCCTCCCTCCTGAGCCGGTGTTCAGGCCGCCACTGAGCGCTGATAGGCGACAGCCGCCGCCTCCCCGTCCCAGAGCACAGCCCGGCAGGGACACAAGCACAGCAAGGAGACCGACTCAGACCAAACCGGCTGCCCCTTCAAAGCCCCCTCGCCCCTCTCAGCATGGTGGGGGACGGACACCAGCTGAGAAAGGTCAGCAAGGGCAAACACCCGAGGGCCCAACAGATGAGCCTAGATGGACAGAGGTTGTGGGCCGGAAGGCCAAAAAGAAAAGCAACCCCTCGAATAGGCCTGCCCCCACCCCATCTGGTCAAAAAGCCGCGGCCCCACCGAAGCCCCCGAAAATCACGGTCCCGAAGACGGCGGCCATCATGGTGAGCCTCAAGAAGGGGGAGGCCATCACCATGGCCGAGGTTCTCACCAAGGCCAGGACCTCCATCCTGCTTCGAGACTTTGGCTTGGAGATGGTCAAGATCCGAACGAGCGTGACCGGCTCCAGGCTGATGGAGGTAGGGGGAGATACACCGGACGCCTCTGCTGACCGCCTGGCCGCCAGACTGACGGAGGTCATCGGGGCCTGGGCCGATATAGCCCGCCCGACCAAATCGGTCAGCCTCAAGCTCACCGGCTTAGACGAGTCTGTTACCCAGGAGGAGCTGGTGGCCAAGGTGGCGGCTGCCGGTGGCTGCTCCCCCAGCCAGGTCAAGGCCGACCAAATCCGCCGAAGCTTCTGGGGCGACGGCTCGGCCATTATAAAGTGCCCGGCGACGGCTGCCAAGGCAGCCGTCAAAACAGGAAAGCTGGCCATAGGCTGGACCATGGCCACCGTCAAAGCGATGGAGGCCCGGCCGCTGCGCTGCTACAAGTGCATGCGGCTAGGCCATACACGTGCCCTCTGCCCTGCAGAGTGCCCAACGGAAGCGGACTATGGCAAACTCTGCTTCCGTTGTGGCAAAGAGGGGCATAAGGCGGCCACGTGCGAGGCGCCTGCCAAATGCGCGGTATGCGCGAAGGCAGGTCGCCCGCACGCGCATGCGATGGGGGGTGCCAAATGCACGCCCCCTACCGTGAAGGGGAAGGCCCCACGGAGCAGACCTTCTCCGCCGCAGGCCACTGAGGAACTCGAAATGCAAGTGTCATAATGCCAGGACACCCACACACAGAATTCCTGCAGACCAACGCCAACCACTGCGCCCGCGCACAGGACCTGCTTATGCAGGTCTTGGCGGAGTGGAAGATTGGCATCGCCGTTGTGGCCGAGCCCTACCTGGTCCCCCCTCTGCCAAACTGGATCGGGGATACGGAGGGCTCGGTCGCCATAGTGGTGCCGCCCGCTGCCCCCCAGCGCCTCTCCCTCAGGGAGAGGGGTGCAGGGTACGTGGCGGCAAATTGGGGAGGGGTAGTACTCGCAGGAGTCTACTTCTCCCCAAACAGGAACCTCTCGGATTTCGAGAGGTTCCTGGATGGCCTGGAGCCGGTAGTGCGGAGGGCATCGCCGGCCCAGGTCATCGTGATGGGGGATCTCAACGCCAAGTGCGCGGAGTGGGGGTCCTCCATCACCGACGTGAAAGGGGCGCTCCTCCGGGACTGGGCTACAGTCATCGGCCTAGCCCCGGAGAACCAGGGCAACGCCAACACGTGCGTACGAGGACGGGGGGGCTCAGTGGTAGACGTCACATTCTCCACCCCCGCTATCGGCGCCCGCGTTTCGTGTTGGCGTGTCCTGGAGGAGGTGGAGACCCTGTCCGATCATTTATACATCCGGTTCAGGGTCTCCAATGCGCCCCTGAATCCGCGGGCGCGCGCAGTGGCCGGTCCGCGGCGAGGCGCGGTCTTCACTCGATGGCAGCTTTCCCGCCTCGACGCGGACCTGGCGTAAGAGGCCGCAATATGCTGCGCGTGGTCGTCGGACCCCCCCCAATCGGTGGGGGTTGAGGAGAGGGCCGTCAGGTTCCGCCGGGACCTGACGGCGATCTGCAACGCCGAGATGCCCAGGGCGCGACGCTTCACGCCCAGGGCGGGCGTCTATTGGTGGTCGCAGGACCTCGCGGTACTGCGTGCCGCCAGTAACGCCGCCCGGCGTGCATTCACGCGGTGCCGCAGACGGCGGCACCGGACGGATGTCGAGCTGGAGCGCCTTCAGGCTGACATGCGCGCCGCCAAGAAGGCGCTCGCAGCAGCCATCAGGGTCGCCAAGGACAATGCTTACTCAGAGTTCTTGGCGACCCTCGACGAAGATCCGTGGGGGCGCCCGTACCGCATGGTGCGGGCAAAACTAAAGGTGGCGCCCCCCACAGAACAAATGGAGCCGGCTGTCCTCAGCGCGGTGATCGAGGGGCTGTTTCCTAACAGCCCTCCGTTCGATCCGCCGCGCATGGCCCCGCCAGATGACAGGGACACTCCCCCCCCTCCTCCTCCGATTACAGAGGAGGAGGTAGCTAGGGCGGCCAGCCGGCTCCGGGGGCCCCGGAAAGCACCGGGGCCCGATGGAGTCCCTGGCAAGGTCCTCCTCATAGCCGCAAAACACCTCGGGGACCGCCTCCGCTGCCTATTCAGCGATTGCTTGGCGGCGGGGCGCTTCCCTGGGACGTGGAAGGAGGGGCGGCTGGTCCTCATCAGAAAAGATGGCCGCCCCGCGGACTCACCCTCCGGATACCGGCCCCTGGTGATGCTGGATGAGATCGGGAAGCTGCTAGAAAGAGTGATCGCTTCCCGGCTCATCCAGCATCTGGCGAGGGATGGGCCGCAGATCTCTGGGAACCAATTCGGATTCCGGTCGGGGCGATCGACCCTCGATGCCCTGACCGCCCTGAGGAGGTTCACGGAGGATGCGGCCCAGAGGGGGCAGGGGGCTATGGCGGTGTCGCTCGACATCGCTAATGCCTTCGGCTCCCTCCCATTTGAGGTAATAGAGGAGGCACTCCGATACCACCGAGTGCCTCCCTATCTCCGGAGGGTGGTAGGACACTACCTGCAGGATAGGGTAGTGTCCTACATGGGGAGGACGGCCAGAGAGGAAAGGCGGATGGCCTCCGGTGTTCCCCAGGGGTCCGTACTGGGACCCCTACTGTGGAACATCGGTTTTGATTGGGCCATCCGCGGAAAGGTGCTGCCCCAGATGGCGGTCATCTGCTATGCAGATGACACGCTTGTAGCAGTCCGGGACAGCACCTGGAGGGAGCTGAAGGCGAGGGCTGAGGCCGGAGCCACCCTGCTGGTCCGGAGAATCGAGGCGCTCGGCCTCCGCGTGGCCCTCCAAAAAACTGAGGCCCTCCATTTTAGAGGGCCGAGGTGGAAGGTGCCAGCGGGGGCCAACCTTCGGATCGGCGGGGGCGAGGTCGCGGTGAAGGCCCGGATGAACTATCTGGGCCTCACCCTCGACGTGGGTTGGCGTTTCAGGGACCACTTCCAGACGCTGACCCCCCGGCTCGTGGGGGCTGCAGCAGCCCTGGCTAGGCTCCTCCCCAACACCAGAGGTCCGGGTGTGCAGGCAAGACGCCTGTACACCATGGTCGTCAAAAGTATGGCCCTGTACGGCGCGCCGATCTGGGCAGACGCCCTAGACGCGCCTAACAGGGCCCTCCTTCGCAGGCCGCAACGAATTGTTGCGGCGCGTGCGTGCCGGGCCTACCGCACGGTAGGCCACGCGGCGGCCTGCGTCCTGGCCGGCACTCCTCCTTGGGAGATCGAAGCGAGGGTGCTGGCCGAGGAATACCGGGTGCGGGCCGAGCTCGGAGGCCGGGGTGGCTCTCACACCCCGGAGGAGCACGCCCGCGCTCGGCAGAGGAGGAGGAAAATGACGACCATAGAGCTTTGGGCGACAGGCCTCGCGGACGCCAAATACGGGGTCCGCACAATTGAGGCCATCCGTCCACTGCTCTCGGAATGGTGCGGGAGGGGCCACGGGTCCCTCACCTTCCGACTGACGCAGGTTCTGTCAGGACATGGCTGTTTCGGGCGGTACCTGCGTCGGATCGGAAGGGAGGAGACGGCGTCGTGCCATGGGTGCGGCGAACGGGACGATACGGCACAGCACACGCTAGAGGTGTGTTGTGCCTGGTCTGATGAGCGCCGCACCCTGGTGGCGGCGATCGGCGGAGACCTCTCGCTCCCCGGCGTAATAAGCGCCATGCTAAGAAGCGAGAGGTCATGGGATGGCGTAGCCTCCTTCTGCGAAGCTGTCATCTCGCAGAAGGAGGCGATGGAGCGGGAGCGTGAAACAGACTCCCAAGCGCCCCCACCCCGAAGACGAAGACCGGGAAGGAGAGCGCGGCAATACGTGGCCGCCCTCCCCGACCCTACAGACGGCGCCTAACGGCGAAACGCAGGCGGGGTCGCGGTAGCAAGCTCACGCGTCCCCGTGGCCCCGCCGTAATGCGTCAGAGGGCAGTCAGGTTTTAGTGGGTATTCCGGTCACCTCTTCTTACACCTTCTGTGGCCGGCGAGTCCCACACTCCCTACGCCATTGCACAGCCCGGCGTAGGGGTGCGTAACGCATTTCCTGACTATAAAAAAAAAAAAAAAAAAAAAAAAAGGTTAGGTTAGGTTCCACCCCCACGGACCTGCTGGGTTATCTCAGTGGGCGGAGAGGTGAACTCCGACGTGGCGCGTCCCCGGGTGGCGGATAGGGGAACGCTCCGGCTTGTAGTCGGGGTAGGGCGACTAGCGCCCCGCGGACCAAACACCGGGGGGGGGGGAAATGGGTAAGGGGGGGGAGGTGGGAAGGTTAGGGGGCGGCCCGGCGCGCATTAACACCGCCGTCGGGAACAGCCGTCCAAAACTAGGGGAGGCACGCCGACCCCCTAGCACCCCGTAGCCTAGTGTCTCTTCAACGATCTCCATCGAATCGGCGTTATGGAGTATGTCGAGGCACTAGAGCGGAGGTCTTGCCTTAACCGGCCGGCCCGCGAGAAAGGAAAACTCTATAAAAACCCGACAGCGAAGTCGTTAAAACCTGTAGATACCTGGCGACCTCGACAGTATGTAGCCTTACCCTTCGGAATGGGCGTCACCCGGGGGTGGACCTGTTGTTCGACCCTTCTCGTGGGAACTTATATGGAAACCAAAATTAAAAACGTTGAGGAGAGGAGTGTTGCGAAAGGTGATGAGTTGGTTCAGGAGGAGACGAGGCGCCCATCGATAGATGGCGCAAACATTAAGGAGGCGAGAGTGCGGCTGGAGCGCGTTCCGGTCGTGCGCCAACCAGCGCTCAGTGAAACGGATTCTGACGCTTCGACCGTGGACATGGAGATAGAGCCATCGGAGGACCGCGAAGACCGGCACCCCGGGTTTTCCTGGGGGAGTCTCGGTCGGAAGCGGCTGCGGGCCGTCGCAGTTGGCGACGTGGAGACGGCGCCCTCGCCCAAAGTGGCTGGGACGAGAAAAGGCCGAGGACGGCCGCCGACAACCGGCGAGTACGTTGGCCTCGCCCAGGCGAAGCGTGAGCTGGCAGAGGCTACCCAACGCCAACTCGAAATGGAGGCGGAAAAGGACGTAGCCGAGATGACGAAGGGGCTGCGGTCTACCAGAGCAGGGGCCCGACTTTCGGAGACCTCTGCATCTGAACTGGAGGATGAAAACGAAATAGGCTCGGCAGAGCTAGGGGGACAAATTGAACTTGGCGCATCGGCCGTGGCGGCCGTATGTGAAAAGTCCAATAACCTAAAAGGGACATCTAAGAAGGCGCTCAAAGAGGCGGTAGCGCAGATCCGGGCGGCATCGAGGCTCCTTATGTCGCGCAATGTGAACGAGGAGACGAGGCTTCTGCGAGCGGCCAACTCCCGCCTACAGGCGGAGATGGCCGCATTAAAGAAAGAGGTGGCGGAGCTGAAGGCGTGCATGGAGCAGGCGGGGGCGGCACCCAAACCCGCCGCAGCGACATGCCCCCAGACAAAGGAAGAGGAACTGGAGAACCGGATCCTGAGCAGGCTCTCGGACCGGCTCAACGCCCGGATAGACGGGCTAGAGCCGCGTCTGAACCCGGAGCCTCGCTTGCGACCGGCACTGGCTCACGACAGGCGTGCGACGGAAGCTGGGCTGAAACCCTCGGCAAGCCGGCCACGCCAAAAACCGGACATGACCCAGGCTGAACTGCCTGAAGTGCGCCTCCCTAAACCGGTCCAATCCGGCTGGATAAAGGTTGGCGCAAAGGGGAAGGCGAAGGCGTCGACCTCAAAAACGGCGCCGGCCGCTTTTTCTTCTTCCGCGGCTAAACCCACCCAGCCGGGAAAAGAAGTGACGAAAAAGGCCAAGAAGACGAGTCGTCCCCTCCCGCCGGCGCCTGCATCCATGGTGGAGACCATGGCGTCGGTCGTGAAGAGGGGCATAAGGGAAAAGGCGCCGATGGTCACCAGATCGGCGCCCACCACGACGAAGAAGAATGAGATCAAGCCCTCGCCCAAGCTGCGGGCCCCCAAGACCTCGGCAGTCGTGGTGACTAGAAATTGGGAGCGTTCGTTTTAGGCGTGCAGCAACTGGGGCCTCAATTATCGAGGTCCCCGGTGCGGCTAGCGCGCCGAAGGCGGACCTCCTAGCGGAAAGGCTCCGCGAGGTGTTCGGGAACGGTGGCGATGTCACCGTCTCTCGACCTATGAGAATGGCGGAGCTTATAGTGGCGGGGTTGGATGATTCCGTCACTAAAGAAGAGGTGGCAGCAGCGGTCTGTGCAAAAGGCGGATGCGCGGCAGACCGACTCAAAATGGGAACACTCCGCCAGGAGAGGTCTGGTCTCTTCGCCGTATGGGTGGCATGCCCAGTTGAAGCCGCCAAGAAGGTGGTCGAGGGCAAACTGCTCGTTGGCTGGGTCTCGGCCAGGGTGAAGCTCCTCGAACGCAGGGAGCTGAGGTGCTTCAAGTGCCTTCACGCTGGTCACGTCAAGGCACGGTGTACCGCGGAGGTTGACCGGGGGTTTCTGTGCTACCGGTGCGGCCAGGCGGGACACCGCGCCGCCGTATGTCACGATGCCCCCCACTGCGCACTGTGTGCGGAGGCCGGGAAGGCATCGAACCATCGCCTGGGGAGCAAGAGATGCTCGGCCCCCAGGAAAAAGATGTTCAGCAGAACATTTGTTGCGAGCAGCGTCAGCTCGCAACAGACGCAACCACCACCGAGCGGTGTACAAGAGATGGAGACCGATAACTCTACAAAATGACGACAAGGCCTACCAGATATCTACAAGCCAACATCAACCACTGCGCCAGAGCTCAGGATCTTTTGATCCAGAGCATGGCGCAGTGGTCGATAAACATAACGGTGGTGACGGAGCCCTACCTAATCCCAAGGAGGAATAATTGGGTGGGCGATGAAGACGACCTGGCGGCAATCGCGGTGTCAAACGACACCGTGATAAAGAGGTCTCGGAAAGGCCGAGGAGTCGTCGCGGCTCTGTGCGGCGATGTGATGGTGGTCGGGGCGTACTTTTCGCCGAACCGGCCACTATCCGATTTCGAAACCTTCCTCGGGGAGATGGACTCGGTCCTGGCCTGGTGCCGCCCAAACCGGATCATTGTGGCTGGCGATCTGAACGCCAAGTCCACAATCTGGGGGTGCCCTGCCACAGACGCGAGGGGAGAGTTGGTGGAGGAGTGGCTCGCCTCTAATGGGCTGGTCGTCCTGAACACCGGGGACACGGACACGTGCGTGCGGATGCAGGGTGGCTCAATCGTGGACGTGTCCTTCGCCAGTGCGGACCTGGCACGAACCGTCCGGGACTGGGGAGTCCTGGAGGGTGTGGAGACTTTGTCCGATCACCGGTACATCCGATTCGACGTCTCCCCCCTCTCTGGCGGTCCCGGTCCTGGGCGTGTTGCGGCGGAGATCGGCCCGAGGTGGGCGCTGAAGAAGATGGACGGAGAAGCGGCGATCGAGGCGGCTCTGGTCGCAGGTTGGAACGCAACACCGGACGTGACAACGGTAGAGTCCGACTCGCGGTGGCTCCACGAAGCGGTCACGCACATCTGTGACGTCGCGATGCCCCGCGTGGTGCGGCCCCTGGCTCGGACGGCGGTGTATTGGTGGTCGGAAGAGCTCGGCCGTCTTCGTGCGTCGTGCGTGTCAGCGAGGCGGCAGTTCTCCCGCTACCGTCGTCGCAGACGAGGCGGGCGCACGGAGGACGAGGGGCAGAGGCGCCTCTACACCGTCTACAAGGACGCTAAAAAGGCTCTCAGGGTGGCAATCGCGGAAGCGAAGGAGGGGGCCTGGCAGGAGCTGCTTGCGTCGTTGGACGTCGACCCCTGGGGTCGGCCATATCGGCTCGTCATGAGCAAGCTCAGGCCCTGGGCCCCACCCCTAACGGCTAGCATGGACCCAGTAGTACTGGACAGAGTGGTGGAGACCTTGTTCCCCTCCATGAGGGAAGAATTTGAGGCACCGAAAATGGCGTTTGCGCCAGCGACGTCAAATCGCGATGCGGACGACGGGGAAGTCCCGGAAGTGGAAGAGAGGGAACTGTGGGCGGCTGTGGCACGGCTTCAGGCCAAAAACACCGCCCCGGGCCCCGGTGGGATCCCCGGGCGCATATGGGTCCTGGCGCTAAAGCACGGTTTGGAGGAGAGGTTCCGAGCCCTTCTAACTCGGTGCCTTAAGGACCATACTTTCCCAGGCGACTGGAAGATGGGGAAACTCGTATTGATTGGAAAGGAGGGAAGACCGGCAGAGTCACCATCGGCGTATCGTCCGATAGTCCTGCTCGGGGAGGCGGGTAAGCTCTTTGAGCGCGTTATTGCGACTCGCCTCACCGAGCATCTCGACCGAGTAGGGCCGAATTTGGCAGACTGCCAGCATGGTTTCCGGCGCGGCCGCTCCACCATCGATGCTATTGCACGGGTGAGGGCTGTCGCCGAAGAGGAGGTCGTTAAGGGTGGCGTCGTCTTGGCGGTATCTTTAGATATCGCCAACGCCTTTAACACGTTACCTCGCGTAAGTATAATGGAGGCCCTGCGGTTCCATGGGGTCCCGTTGTACTTGCGTGAGACGATTAAGGCCTACCTATCAGACAGGACAGTGGTATATCCCACAAATACCGGATTTGGACAGAGGAGAGTGTCGTGCGGCGTTCCACAGGGTTCCGTTTTAGGGCCACTACTGTGGAACGTCGGTTACGACTGGGTCCTACGCGGCCCGACTCTCCGCGGCGTTAGC
Source organism: Papilio elwesi (assembly GCA_029849275.1). NCBI lineage: Eukaryota > Metazoa > Arthropoda > Insecta > Lepidoptera > Papilionidae > Papilio > Papilio elwesi. The sequence continues at coordinate 5,503,026 of CM056707.1, read as the reverse complement.
GTCGTCTGCTACGCGGACGACACACTGGTGTTGGCAAGGGGCGGTAGCTATCGGGAGGCGAGCGTGTTAGCTACTGCCGGAGTAGCCCAAGTAGTGGGCAGGATTAAGAACCTGGGCCTGACGGTGGCCTTGGACAAATCCGAGGCCCTGTGTTTTCACGGGCCTCGCCGAGCGCCACCGCCGAGCGCTCAACTGATTGTGGGCGGAGTTTCCATCGGCGTCGGGTCCACAATGAAGTACCTGGGAGTTGTGCTCGATAGCCGGTGGAACTTCAAGGAACATTTCCGGCAGATGGCTCCGAAGCTCGCGCGCACTTCGTTCGCCCTGAGCAAGCTATTGCCTAATCTGGGCGGACCGAGCGCGAGCTGTCGTCGCCTCTATGCCGGAGTTGTACGGTCGATGGCCTTGTACGGGGCCACTATCTGGGCGGATGCCCTCGGACGCCACAACAAAGCCCAACTGCGCAGATCGCAGAGGGTAGTGGCGCTCCGAGCGGCAAGAGCGTACCGCACAGTTTCGTGGGAGGCGGCATGCGTGCTGGCCGGGACTCCCCCATGGGAACTGGAGGCGTCGGCGTTGGCGGAGGTCTACTGGAAGTCCGCCGACGCCAAAGGTCGGGGTGAAGTCCCAAGTATTGAGGACATTGGCGAGTGGCGACAGAGCGCAAGGGACACAGTCCTGCGCAGCTGGCAACAACAGCTAAGCCAGCCGGGAGCGGGTCATCGCACCATAGCGGCGATCCGCCCTGTATTAACAGAGTGGCTGACGAGACGGTGGGGTGCGCTCTCATATCGCCTAGTGCAGGTCCTTTCGGGGCATGGCTGCTTCGGGAGGTACCTTTGCAACGTGGCCAAACGGGAGCGCACTCCTCAGTGCCGCTTCTGCGGCGCCGAAGAGGACGACGCGGATCACACCCTCACGTGCTGCTCAGCATGGGCAGAGGAGCGAGCCGCGCTCGTGAATGAAATCGGACATGACATCTCGCTGCCGGCCGTTGTGTCTGTGATGGTCGGCAGCGAAACCGGATGGAGTGCTGTCGCCGCCTTTTGCGAGGCGGTGATTGAGAAGAAAGAAGTGGACGAGCGACGCCGGGAGGATGATCCGGAGGAGGATCCCGTGCGCCGCCGCCGACCGATGCGCCGACGCCGGGCTTTTGCCCAAACAACGTAATATGGTCGGTGCCGGGTTGGGAGACCCGGTATGAGTGGGGGCGATAGTTCTCCGTCGCCCCCACACGGAGATGGACAATGTGGCCTAGGCCACGAGAGTCGTGTCCTGACAAGGACGAACGCCCTGCCGGGGACAAGGATAAGGGTAACTGTCACCTTAGCCCCGGCACAAGCGGCGGACAGAAGTGGGCACTGGGGTTTTAGTGGGTATGGCCGAACGACTTTAGGCGACCCCCACACTCCCCGCGCCACTTGCACAGCCCAGGCGCGGGGGTCAATAAACGGATTTCCCCAGATAAAAAAAAAAAAAAAAAAAAAAAAAAAAAAAAAGTTAGGTAAGGTTCCACGGACCTGCTGGGTTGTCTCAGTGGGCGGAGAGGTGAACTCCGACGTGGCGCGTCCCCGGGTGGCGGATAGGGGAACGCTCCGGGCTGGTGCGAGCCGGAGTAGGGCGAAAGCCCCGCGGACCAAACACCAAGGGGAGCCTGCGACCTCGGTCGCGGGCGACCCGTTCTGGCGGGCCCACTTGTGAGCTGGCTAAAGTCTGGCCGGCCCTTGATCAAGGGCTGGCCCCAGGGAGGTCGCTGGGGGTGGGCTCTTTGAGTCCGCCCTTTGTAGCGAAACTGCGGGGATTATGGGGTCCCCGCAGTAGTTGTGGTGGTGAGTCGCGGAGGAGGAGGAGTGTTGGTATTTCGGTGCGCCACTCTCCCTATCCTCCGCGACTCAGCGGCGTCGCACCGCGTCTGCGACGGCAGTGGGGCCGCGGGGGGGAGGGGGTTTCTCCGACCCCTCGCGGCCGTATTGCACGCGTAATCCCGGCGGCGACAATGGGACCGCGGGCCCTTGTCTTTTTCAAGACGGGGGCCGCGAGGAGTGAACCTCTATAAAAAACTCAAGGCGGCACCAGCAGGGGAGGGCGGGGATTCCCGAACCTGCATTGCACTGGTGCCGTCTCCTCAGGTGGAGCCGGAAACGGCTGGCGCTGGCGGGGCCGCGGAGGTAAGCGAAAGCGTTCCCGTAGCCTCTCCGATATGCGCATACGAGGCGTTGTCAGGTTTTAGTCGGTTCGAGTCCGACATAATCCGAACTTGTCCCCGCGAGGGAGGATATGCGTGGGCATTTCCTGACGTAAAAAAAAAAAAAAAAAAAAAAAAAAAAAAAAAAAAAAAAAAAAAAAGGTTAGGTAAGGTTCCACGGACCTGCTGGGTTGTCTCAGTGGGCGGAGAGGTGAACTCCGACGTGGCGCGTCCCCGGGTGGCGGATAGGGGAACGTTCCGGCCTGGTGCGAGCCGGAGTAGGGCGAAAGCCCCGCGGACCAAACACCAAGGGGAGCCTGCGACCTCGGTCGCGGGCGACCCGATCCGGCGGGCCCACTTGTGGGCTGCTGGAGTCTGGCCGGCCCTTGATCAAGGGCTGGCCCCAGGGAGGTCGCTGGGGGTGGGCTCTGTGAGTCCGCCCTTTGTAGCGAAACTGCGGGGATTATGGGGTCCCCGCAGTAGTTGTGGTGGTGAGTCGCGGAGGAAGAGGAGTGTTGGTATTTCGGTGCGCCACTCTCCCTATCCTCCGCGACTCAGCGGCGTCGCACCGCGTCTGCGACGGCAGTGGGACTGCGGGGAAGAGGGGTTTCTCCGACCCCTCGCGGCCGTATTGCACGCGTAATCCCGGCGGCGACGCTGGGACCGCGGGCCCTTGTCTTTTTCAAGACGGGGGCCGCGAGGAGTGAACCTCTATAAAAAACTAAAGGCGGCACCAGCAGGGGAGGGCGGGGATTCCCGAACCTGCATTGCACTGGTGCCGTCTCCTCAGGAGGAGCCGGAAACGGCTGGCGCTGGAGGGGCCGCGGAGGTTGTGCGAAAGCGTTCCCGTAGCCCCTCCGATATGCGCATACGAGGCAATGTAGGGTTTTAGTCGGTTCGAGTCCGACATAATCCGAACTTGTCCCCGCGAGGGAGGATATGCGTGGGCATTTCCTGACTATAAAAAAAAAAAAAATAAAAAAAAAAAAAAAAAAAAAAAAAAAGGTTAGGTAAGGTTCCCCATCGACCGGGTTCCCGCCTTGTCGTGGCGGTGGGGCTCAGTAACCGTGGGAATGGGTCACCCACGGTGAAGCTAAGAGGAACCCAAGGCCGGTCCGTGAGGTAGGACCGGCCAGAGAGGGCCGCTCGGGGTGGGCTCATTGGAGCCCACCTTCGAGCGCACTGAAGGGCTGCGGGGACTCGTCTCCCCCCCAGTGAGGGTGAGTCGCGGAGGGAGAGGAGTGCTGGTATTACGGTGCGCCACTCGCCCTGCCCTCCGCGACTCAGCGGGGTCGCACCGCAGATGCGGCGGCGGTGGGGCTGCGAGAGGAAGGGCAACTTTCCCCTTGCAGCTGCATTTCGCGTAATCCCGGCGCCGACGCTGGGACCGCGGGCCTCTGTCTTTTTCAAGACGGAGGCCGCGAGGAGTGAACCTCTATAAAAAACTCAAGGCGGCGCCGGCGGGGGAGGGCGGGGATTCCCGAACCTGCATTGCACACGGTGCCGTCTCCGAGGAGCGCCCTTTTAAGGGCGCAGAGAGGGGCCTCATCCCGGGGCGGCCAGTGGGCGTCGCGGTGTCACGTGTTAACCATGCTCCCGTGGCGCCCACACCATGGCTATGAGGGAACGCGTGTGGTTTTAGTGGGTAGGCCCACTTCGGTGGGAGAGCCCCACAGACCCTCCTGGTGCCCCGACCAGGGGGCGTGCTTAAGGTCGCATTTCCACACCTAAAAAAAAAAAAAAAAAAAAAAAAAAAAAAGGTTAGGTTAGGTTAGGTTAGGTTAGGTTAGGTTAGGTTCCACGGACCTGCTGGGTTGTCTCAGTGGGCGGAGAGGTGAACTCCGACGTGGCGCGTCCCCGGGTGGCGGATAGGGGAACGCTCCGGCCTGGTGCGAGCCGGAGTAGGGCGAAAGCCCCGCGGACCAAACACCAAGGGGAGCCTGCGACCTCGGTCGCGGGCGACCCTTTCTGGCGGGCCCACTTGTGGGCTGGCTGGAGTCTGGCCGGCCCTTGATCAAGGGCTGGCCCCAGGGAGGTCGCTGGGGGTGGGCTCTGTGAGTCCGCCCTTTGTAGCGAAACTGCGGGGATTATGGGGTCCCCGCAGTAGTTGTGGTGGTGAGTCGCGGAGGAGGAGGAGTGTTGGTATTTCGGTGCGCCACTCTCCCTATCCTCCGCGACTCAGCGGCGTCGCACCGCGTCTGCGACGGCAGTGGGGCCGCGGGGGGGAGGGGGTTTCTCCGACCCCTCGTGGCCGTATTGCACGCGTAATCCCGGCGGCGACGTTGGGACCGCGGGCCCTTGTCTTTTTCAAGACGGGGGCCGCGAGGAGTGAACCTCTATAAAAAACTCAAGGCGGCACCAGCAGGGGAGGGCGGGGATTCCCGAACCTGCATTGCACTGGTGCCGTCTCCTCAGGAGGAGCCGGAAACGGCTGGCGCTGGAGGGGCCGCGGAGGTTGTGCGAAAGCGTTCCCGTAGCCCCTCCGATATGCGCATACGAGGCAATGTCAGGTTTTAGTCGGTTCGAGTCCGACATAATCCGAACTTGTCCCCGCGAGGGAGGATATGCGTGGGCATTTCCTGACTATAAAAAAAAAAAAAAAAAAAAGGTTAGGTTAGGTTAGGTTAGGTTAGGTTAGGTTAGGTTAGGTTCCCCATCGACCGGGTTCCCGCCTTGTCGTGGCGGTGGGGCTCAGTAGCCGTGGGAAGGGGTCACCCACGGTGAAGCTAAGAGGAACCCAAGGCCGGTCCGTGAGGTAGGACCGGCCAGAGAGGGCCGCTCGGGGTGGGCTCGTGGGAGCCCACCTTCGAGCGCGTTTGAGGACTGCGGGGACTCGTCTCCCCCGCAGTGAGGGTGAGTCGCGGAGGGAGAGGAGTGCTGGTATTACGGTGCGCCACTCGCCCTGCCCTCCGCGACTCAGCGGGGTCGCACCGCAGATGCGGCGGCGGTGGGGCTGCGAGAGGAAGGGCAACTTTCCCCTTGCAGCTGCATTTCGCGTAATCCCGGCGCCGACGCTGGGACCGCGGGCCTCTGTCTTTTTCAAGACGGAGGCCGCGAGGAGTGAACCTCTATAAAAAACTCAAGGCGGCGCCGGCGGGGGAGGGCGGGGATTCCTGAACCTGCATTGCACTGGTACCGTCTCCTCAGGTGGAGCCGGAAACGGCTGGCGCTGGCGGGGCCGCGGAGGTAAGCGAAAGCGTTCCCGTAGCCCCTCCGATATGCGCATACGAGGCGTTGTCAGGTTTTAGTCGGTTCGAGTCCGACATAATCCGAACTTGTCCCCGCGAGGGAGGATATGCGTGGGCATTTCCTGACGTAAAAAAAAAAAAAAAAAAAAAAAAAAAAAAAAAAAAAAAAAAGGTTAGGTTAGGTTCCACGGACCTGCTGGGTTGTCTCAGTGGGCGGAGAGGTGAACTTCGACGTGGCGCGTCCCCGGGTGGCGGATAGGGGAACGCTCCGGCCTGGTGCGAGCCGGAGTAGGGCGAAAGCCCCGCGGACCAAACACCAAGGGGAGCCTGCTGACCTCGGTCGCGGGTGACCCGTTCTGGCGGGCCCACTTGTGGGCTGGCTGGAGTCTGGCCGGCCCTTGATTAAGGGCTGGCCCCAGGGAGGTCGCTGGGGGTGGGCTCTGTGAGTCCGCCCTTTGTAGCGAAACTGCGGGGATTATGGGGTCCCCGCAGTAGTTGTGGTGGTGAGTCGCGGAGGAGGAGGAGTGTTGGTATTACGGTGCGCCACTCTCCCTATCCTCCGCGACTCAGCGGCGTCGCACCGCGTCTGCGACGGCAGTGGGGCTGCGGGGGAGAGGGGTTTCTCCGACCCCTCACGGCCGTATTGCACGCGTAATCCCGGCGGCGACGCTGGGACCGCGGGCCCTTGTCTTTTTCAAGACGGGGGCCGCGAGGAGTGAACCTCTATAAAAAACTCAAGGCGGCACCAGCAGGGGAGGGCGGGGATTCCCGAACCTGCATTGCACTGGTGCCGTCTCCTCAGGTGGAGCCGGAAACGGCTGGCGCTGGCGGGGCCGCGGAGGTAAGCGAGAGCGTTCCCGTAGCCCCTCCGACATGCGCATACGAGGTGTTGTCAGGTTTTAGTCGGTTCGAGTCCGACATAATCCGAACTTGTCCCCGCGAGGGAGGATATGCGTGGGCATTTCCTGACTTAAAAAAAAAAAAAAAAAAAAAAAAAAAAAAAAAAAAGGTTAGGTAAGGTTCCCCATCGACCGGGTTCCCGCCTTGTCGTGGCGGTGGGGCTCAGTAACCGTGGGAATGGGTCACCCACGGTGAAGCTAAGAGGAACCCAAGGCCGGTCCGTGAGGTAGGACCGGCCAGAGAGGGCCGCTCGGGGTGGGCTCATTGGAGCCCACCTTCGAGCGCACTGAAGGGCTGCGGGGACTCGTCTCCCCCCCAGTGAGGGTGAGTCGCGGAGGGAGAGGAGTGCTGGTATTACGGTGCGCCACTCGCCCTGCCCTCCGCGACTCAGCGGGGTCGCACCGCAGATGCGGCGGCGGTGGGGCTGCGAGAGGAAGGGCAACTTTCCCCTTGCAGCTGCATTTCGCGTAATCCCGGCGCCGACGCTGGGACCGCGGGCCTCTGTCTTTTTCAAGACGGAGGCCGCGAGGAGTGAACCTCTATAAAAAACTCAAGGCGGCGCCGGCGGGGGAGGGCGGGGATTCCCGAACCTGCATTGCACACGGTGCCGTCTCCGAGGAGCGCCCTTTTAAGGGCGCAGAGAGGGGCCTCATCCCGGGGCGGCCAGTGGGCGTCGCGGTGTCACGTGTTAACCATGCTCCCGTGGCGCCCACACCATGGCTATGAGGGAACGCGTGTGGTTTTAGTGGGTAGGCCCACTTCGGTGGGAGAGCCCCACAGACCCTCCTGGTGCCCCGACCAGGGGGCGTGCTTAAGGTCGCATTTCCACACCTAAAAAAAAAAAAAAAAAAAAAAAAAAAAAAAAAGGTTAGGTTAGGTTAGGTTAGGTTAGGTTAGGTTAGGTTCCACGGACCTGCTGGGTTGTCTCAGTGGGCGGAGAGGTGAACTCCGACGTGGCGCGTCCCCGGGTGGCGGATAGGGGAACGCTCCGGCCTGGTGCGAGCCGGAGTAGGGCGAAAGCCCCGCGGACCAAACACCAAGGGGAGCCTGCGACCTCGGTCGCGGGCGACCCTTTCTGGCGGGCCCACTTGTGGGCTGGCTGGAGTCTGGCCGGCCCTTGATCAAGGGCTGGCCCCAGGGAGGTCGCTGGGGGTGGGCTCTGTGAGTCCGCCCTTTGTAGCGAAACTGCGGGGATTATGGGGTCCCCGCAGTAGTTGTGGTGGTGAGTCGCGGAGGAGGAGGAGTGTTGGTATTTCGGTGCGCCACTCTCCCTATCCTCCGCGACTCAGCGGCGTCGCACCGCGTCTGCGACGGCAGTGGGGCCGCGGGGGGGAGGGGGTTTCTCCGACCCCTCGTGGCCGTATTGCACGCGTAATCCCGGCGGCGACGTTGGGACCGCGGGCCCTTGTCTTTTTCAAGACGGGGGCCGCGAGGAGTGAACCTCTATAAAAAACTCAAGGCGGCACCAGCAGGGGAGGGCGGGGATTCCCGAACCTGCATTGCACTGGTGCCGTCTCCTCAGGAGGAGCCGGAAACGGCTGGCGCTGGAGGGGCCGCGGAGGTTGTGCGAAAGCGTTCCCGTAGCCCCTCCGATATGCGCATACGAGGCAATGTCAGGTTTTAGTCGGTTCGAGTCCGACATAATCCGAACTTGTCCCCGCGAGGGAGGATATGCGTGGGCATTTCCTGACTATAAAAAAAAAAAAAAAAAAAAGGTTAGGTTAGGTTAGGTTAGGTTAGGTTAGGTTAGGTTAGGTTCCCCATCGACCGGGTTCCCGCCTTGTCGTGGCGGTGGGGCTCAGTAGCCGTGGGAAGGGGTCACCCACGGTGAAGCTAAGAGGAACCCAAGGCCGGTCCGTGAGGTAGGACCGGCCAGAGAGGGCCGCTCGGGGTGGGCTCGTGGGAGCCCACCTTCGAGCGCGTTTGAGGACTGCGGGGACTCGTCTCCCCCGCAGTGAGGGTGAGTCGCGGAGGGAGAGGAGTGCTGGTATTACGGTGCGCCACTCGCCCTGCCCTCCGCGACTCAGCGGGGTCGCACCGCAGATGCGGCGGCGGTGGGGCTGCGAGAGGAAGGGCAACTTTCCCCTTGCAGCTGCATTTCGCGTAATCCCGGCGCCGACGCTGGGACCGCGGGCCTCTGTCTTTTTCAAGACGGAGGCCGCGAGGAGTGAACCTCTATAAAAAACTCAAGGCGGCGCCGGCGGGGGAGGGCGGGGATTCCTGAACCTGCATTGCACTGGTACCGTCTCCTCAGGTGGAGCCGGAAACGGCTGGCGCTGGCGGGGCCGCGGAGGTAAGCGAAAGCGTTCCCGTAGCCCCTCCGATATGCGCATACGAGGCGTTGTCAGGTTTTAGTCGGTTCGAGTCCGACATAATCCGAACTTGTCCCCGCGAGGGAGGATATGCGTGGGCATTTCCTGACGTAAAAAAAAAAAAAAAAAAAAAAAAAAAAAAAAAAAAAAAAAAAAAAAGGTTAGGTTAGGTTCCACGGACCTGCTGGGTTGTCTCAGTGGGCGGAGAGGTGAACTTCGACGTGGCGCGTCCCCGGGTGGCGGATAGGGGAACGCTCCGGCCTGGTGCGAGCCGGAGTAGGGCGAAAGCCCCGCGGACCAAACACCAAGGGGAGCCTGCTGACCTCGGTCGCGGGTGACCCGTTCTGGCGGGCCCACTTGTGGGCTGGCTGGAGTCTGGCCGGCCCTTGATTAAGGGCTGGCCCCAGGGAGGTCGCTGGGGGTGGGCTCTGTGAGTCCGCCCTTTGTAGCGAAACTGCGGGGATTATGGGGTCCCCGCAGTAGTTGTGGTGGTGAGTCGCGGAGGAGGAGGAGTGTTGGTATTACGGTGCGCCACTCTCCCTATCCTCCGCGACTCAGCGGCGTCGCACCGCGTCTGCGACGGCAGTGGGGCTGCGGGGGAGAGGGGTTTCTCCGACCCCTCACGGCCGTATTGCACGCGTAATCCCGGCGGCGACGCTGGGACCGCGGGCCCTTGTCTTTTTCAAGACGGGGGCCGCGAGGAGTGAACCTCTATAAAAAACTCAAGGCGGCACCAGCAGGGGAGGGCGGGGATTCCCGAACCTGCATTGCACTGGTGCCGTCTCCTCAGGTGGAGCCGGAAACGGCTGGCGCTGGCGGGGCCGCGGAGGTAAGCGAGAGCGTTCCCGTAGCCCCTCCGACATGCGCATACGAGGTGTTGTCAGGTTTTAGTCGGTTCGAGTCCGACATAATCCGAACTTGTCCCCGCGAGGGAGGATATGCGTGGGCATTTCCTGACTTAAAAAAAAAAAAAAAAAAAAAAAAAAAAAAAAAAAAAAAAAAAAAAAAAGGTTCCCCATCGACCGGGTTCCCGCCTTGTCGTGGCGGTGGGGCTCAGTAGCCGTGGGAATGGGTCACCCACGGTGAAGCTAAGAGGAACCCAAGGCCGGTCCGTGAGGTAGGACCGGCCAGAGAGGGCCGCTCGGGGTGGGCTCATTGGAGCCCACCTTCGAGCGCGTTGGAGGACTGCGGGGACTCGTCTCCCCCGCAGTGAGGGTGAGTCGCGGAGGGAGAGGAGTGTTGGTATTACGGTGCGCCACTCGCCCTGCCCTCCGCTACTCAGCGGGGTCGCACCGCAGATGCGGCGGCGGTGGGGCTGCGAGGGGAAGGGCAACTTTCCCCTTGCAGCTGCATTTCGCGTAATCCCGGCGCCGACGCTGGGACCGCGGGCCTCTGTCTTTTTCAAGACGGAGGCCGCGAGGAGTGAACCTCTATAAAAAACTCAAGGCGGCGCCGGCGGGCGAGGGCGGGGATTCCCGAACCTGCATTGCACACGGTGCCGTCTCCGAGGAGCGCCCTTTTAAAGGCGCAGAGAGGGGCCCCATCCCGGGGCGGCCAGTGGGCGTCGCGGTGTCACGTGTTAACCATGCTCCCGTGGCGCCCACACCATGGCTATGAGGGAACGCGTGTGGTTTTAGTGGGTAGGCCCGCTTCGGTGGGAGAGCCCCACAGACCCCCCTGGTGCCCCGACCAGGGGGCGTGCTTAAGGTCGCATTTCCACACCTAAAAAAAAAAAAAAAAAAAAAAAAAAAAAAAAAAAAAAAAAAAAGTTAGGTTAGGTTAGGTTAGGTTAGGTTCCCCATCGACCGGGTTCCCGCCTTGTCGTGGCGGTGGGGCTCAGTAACCGTGGGAATGGGTCACCCACGGTGAAGCTAAGAGGAACCCAAGGCCGGTCCGTGAGGTAGGACCGGCCAGAGAGGGCCGCTCGGGTTGGGCTCGTTGGAGCCCACCTTCGGGCGCACTGGAGGGCTGCGGGGACTCGTCTCCCCCGCAGTGAGGGTGAGTCGCGGAGGGAGAGGAGTGCTGGTATTACGGTGCGCCACTCGCCCTGCCCTCCGCGACTCAGCGGGGTCGCACCGCAGATGCGGCGGCGGTGGGGCTGCGAGGGGAAGGGCAACTTTCCCCTTGCAGCTGCATTTCGCGTAATCCCGGCGCCGACGCTGGGACCGCGGGCCTCTGTCTTTTTCAAGACGGAGGCCGCGAGGAGTGAACCTCTATAAAAAACTCAAGGCGGCGCCGGCGGGGGAGGGCGGGGATTCCCGAACCTGCATTGCACACGGTGCCGTCTCCGAGGAGCGCCCTTTTAAGGGCGCAGAGAGGGGCCCCATCCCGGGGCGGCCAGTGGGCGTCGCGGTGTCACGTGTAACCATGCTCCCGTGGCGCCCACACCATGGCTATGAGGGAACGCGTGTGGTTTTAGTGGGTAGGCCCACTTCGGTGGGAGAGCCCCACAGACCCCCCTGGTGCCCCGACCAGGGGGCGTGCTTAAGGTCGCATTTCCACACCTAAAAAAAAAAAAAAAAAAAAAAAAAAAAAAAAAAAAAAGGTTAGGTTAGGTTAGGTTAGGTTGGGAGCTGAAGGCGAGGGCTGAGGCCGGAGCCACCCTGCTGGTCCGGAGAATCGAGGCGCTCGGCCTCCGCGTGGCCCTCCAAAAAACTGAGGCCCTCTATTTTAGAGGGCCGAGGTGGAAGGTGCCAGCGGGGGCCAACCTTCGGATCGGCGGGGGCGAGGTCGCGGTGAAGGCCCGGATGAACTATCTGGGCCTCACCCTCGACGGGGGTTGGCGTTTCAGGGACCACTTCCAGACGCTGACCCCCCGGCTCGTGGGGGCGGCAGCAGCCCTGGCTAGGCTCCTCCCCAACACCAGAGGTCCGGGTGTGCAGGCAAGACGCCTGTACACCATGGTCGTCAAAAGTATGGCCCTGTACGGCGCGCCGATCTGGGCAGACGCCCTAGACGCGCCTAACAGGGCCCTCCTTCGCAGGCCGCAACGAATTGTTGCGGCGCGTGCGTGCCGGGCCTACCGCACGGTAGGCCACGCGGCGGCCTGCGTCCTGGCCGGCACTCCTCCTTGGGAGATCGAAGCGAGGGTGCTGGCCGAGGAATACCGGGTGCGGGCCGAGCTCAGAGGCCGGGGTGGCTCTCACACCCCGGAGGATCACGCCCGCGCTCGGCAGAGGAGGAGGAAAATGACGACCATAGAGCTTTGGGCGACAGGCCTCGCGGACGCCAAATATGGGGTCCGCACAATTGAGGCCATCCGTCCACTGCTCTCGGAATGGTGCGGGAGGGGCCACGGGTCCCTCACCTTCCGACTGACGCAGGTTCTGTCAGGACATGGCTGTTTCGGGCGGTACCTGCGTCGGATCGGAAGGGAGGAGACGGCGTCGTGCCATGGGTGCGGCGAACGGGACGATACGGCACAGCACACGCTAGAGGTGTGTTGTGCCTGGTCTGATGAGCGCCGCACCCTGGTGGCGGCGATCGGCGGAGACCTCTCGCTCCCCGGCGTAATAAGCGCCATGCTAAGAAGCGAGAGGTCATGGGATGGCGTAGCCTCCTTCTGCGAAGCTGTCGTCTCGCAGAAGGAGGCGATGGAGCGGGAGCGCGAGATAGACTCCCAGGCGCCCCCAACCCGAAGACGAAGACCGGGAAGGAGAGCGCGGCAATACGTGGCCGCCCTCCCCGACCCTACAGACGGCGCCTAACGGCGAAACGCAGGCGGGGTCGCGGTAGCAAGCTTACGCGTCCCCGTGGCCCCGCCGTAATGCGTCAGAGGGCAGTCAGGTTTTAGTGGGTATTCCGGCCACCTTCTTACACCTTCCTTGGCCGGCGAGTCCCACACTCCCTACGCCATTGCACAGCCCGGCGTAGGGGTGCGTAACGCATTTCCTGACTATAAAAAAAAAAAAAAAAAGGTTAGGTTAGGTTCCCCATCCACGGACCTGCTGGGTTGTCTCAGTGGGCGGAGAGGTGAACTCCGACGTGGCGCGTCCCCGGGTGGCGGATAGGGGAACGCTCCGGCTTGTAGTCGGGGTAGGGCGACTAGCGCCCCGCGGACCAAACACCGGGGGGGGGAAGGGTAAGGGGGGGAGGTGGGAAGGTTAGGGGACGGCCCGGCGTGCATTAACACCGCCGTCGGGAACAACCGTCCAAAACTAGGGGAGGCACGCCGACCCCCTAGCACCCCGTAGCCTAGTGTCTCTTCAACGATCTCCATCGAATCGGCGTTATGGAGTATGTCGAGGCACTAGAGCGGAGGGCTTGCCTTAACCGGCCGGCCCGCGAGAAAGGAAAACTCTATAAAAACCCGACAGCGAAGTCGTTAAAACCTGTAGATACCTGGCGACCTCTACAGTATGTAGCCTTACCCTGCGGAATGGGCGTCACCCGGGGGTGGACCTGTTGATCGACCCTTCTCGTGGGATTTATATGGACACTGAAATCAAAAACTTTGTTGATGTGGAGAAGTGTGTTGCGAAAGGTGATGAATTGGTTGTGGAGGAGACGAGGCGCACATCGTTAGATGGCGCAAATATGAAGGAGGCGAGAGTGCGGCTGGAGCGCGTTCCGGTCGTGCGCCAACCAGCGCTCAGTGAAACGGATTCTGACGCTTCGACCGTGGACATGGAGATAGAGCCATCGGAGGACCGCGAAGACCGGCACCCCGGGTATTCCTGGGGGGGTCTCGGTCGGAAGCGGCTGCGGGCCGTCGCAGTTGGCGACGTGGAGACGGGGCCCTCGCCCAAAGTGGCAGGGACGAGAAAAGGCCGAGGACGGCCGCCGACAACCGGCGAGTACGTTGGCCTCGCCCAGGCGAAGCGGGAGCTGGCAGAGGCTACCCAACGCCAACTCGAACTAGAGGCCGAAAAGGACGTAGCCGAGATGACGAAGGGGCTGCGGTCTACCAAAGCAGGGTCCCGACTTTCGGAGACCTCTGCTTCGGAACTTGAGGGCGAACACGATCTAGGCTCGGCAGAGCTGGGGGGACAAATTGAACTTGGCGCAGCGGCCGTGGCGGCCGTCTGTGAAAAGTCCAACAACCTTAAAGGGACATCTAAGAAGGCGCTCAAGGAGGCGGTTGCGCAGATTCGGGCGGCGTCAAGGCTCCTGATGACGCGCAATATAAATGAAGAGACGAGACTACTGCGAGCGGCCAACTCCCGCCTAAAGGCGGAAATGGCCGCACTGAAGAAAGAGGTGGCGGAGCTGAAGGCGTGTATGGAGCAGGCGGGGGCGGCACCCAAACCCGTCGCAGCGACATGCCCACAGACGAAAGAAGAGGAACTGGAGAACCGGATCCTGAGCAGGCTCTCGGACCGGCTCAACGCCCGGATAGACGGGCTAGAGCCGCGTCTGAACCCGGAGCCTCGCTTGCGACCGGCACTGGCTCACGACAGGCGTGAGGCGGAAGCCGGGCGGAAACCCTCGGCAAGCCGTCCTCGTCAAAAACCGGAAATAACCCAGGCAGAACGGCCTGAAGTGCGCCTCCCCAAAGCGGTCCAACCGGGTTGGATAAAGGTTGGCGCAAAGGGGAAGGCGAAGGCGTCGACATCTACATCGGCGCCGGCCGCTTCTTCTTCCGCGGCCCATTCCACCCAACAGGGCAAAGAGAAGAACAAGAAGGCCAAGAAGACGAGTCGTCCCCTCCCGCCGGCGCCTGCATCCATGGTGGAGACCATGGCGTCGGTCGTGAAGAGGGGCCGAAGGGACAAGGCGCCGATGGTCATCAGATCGGCGCCCACCACGACGAAGAAGAAGGAGATCAAGCCCTCGCCCAAGCTGCGGGCCCCCAAGACCTCGGCAGTCGTGGTGACCTTAAACCCCACGGCTGTGGAGAAGGGGGTCACATACGCCAAAGCTCTGGCCGAGGCGAGGCAAAGGGTCAACCTTAAGGACCTAGAAATTGGGAGCGTCCGTTTTAGGCGTGCAGCAACTGGGGCCTCAATTATCGAGGTCCCCGGTGCGGCTAGCGCGCCGAAGGCGGACCTCCTAGCGGAAAGGCTCCGCGAGGTGTTCGGGAACGGTGGCGACGTCACAGTCTCCCGGCCAACAAAAATGGCGGAACTTATAGTGGCGGCGCTGGATGACTCCGTGACCAAAGAGGAGGTGGCAGCGGCGGTCTGTGCAAAAGGCGGATGCGCGCCAGACCGTCTAAAAGTAGGGACACTCCGCCAGGAGAAGTCCGGCCTCTTTGCCGTATGGGTGGCATGCCCAGTAGAAGCCGCCAAAAAGGTAGCCGAGGGCAGGCTGCTCGTAGGTTGGGTCTCGGCCAGGGTGAAGCTCCTCGAACGCAGGGAGCTGAGATGCTTCAAGTGTCTTCACGCTGGCCACGTCAAGGCACGGTGTACCGCGGAGGTTGACCGGGGGCTTCTGTGCTACCGGTGCGGCCAGGCGGGACACCGCGCCGCAGCATGTCACGATGCCCCCCACTGCGCACTGTGTGCGGAGGCCGGGAAGGCATCGAACCATCGCCTGGGGAGCAAGAGATGCTCGGCCCCCAGGAAAAAGATGTTCAGCAGAGTATCTGTTGTGAGCAGCGCCAGCTCGCAACAGACACAACCACCACCGAGCGGTGTACAAGAGATGGAGACCGAGAACTCTACAAAATGATGACAAGGGCTTCCAAATACCTGCAAGCCAACATCAACCACTGCGCCAGAGCTCAGGATCTTTTGATTCAGAGCATGGCGCAGTGGTCGATAAACATAATGGTGGTGACGGAGCCCTACTTAATCCCAAAGAGGAACAACTGGGTGGGCGATGAAGACGAGCTGGCGGCAATCGCGGTGTCAAACGACACCGTGATAAGAAGGTCCCAGAAACGTCGAGGAGTCGTTGCGGCTTTGTGCGGCGATGTGATGGTGGTCGGGGTGTACTTTTCGCCGAACCGGCCACTATCCGAGTTCGAGGCGTTCCTCGGGGAAATGGACTCGGTCCTGGCCTGGTGCCGACCAAACCGGATCGTTATGGCTGGCGACCTGAACGCCAAGTCCACAGTCTGGGGGTGCCCTGCCACGGACGCGAGGGGAGAGCTGGTGGAGGAGTGGCTCGCCTCGAATGGGCTGGTCGTCTTGAACACCGGGGACACGGACACGTGCGTGCGGATGCAGGGTGGCTCAATCGTAGACGTGTCCTTCGCCAGTGCAGACCTGGCACGAACCGTCCGGAACTGGGGAGTCCTGGAGGGTGTGGAGACGCTGTCCGATCACCGGTACATCCGGTTTGACGTCTCCCCCCTCTCTAGCGGTCCCGGTCCCGGGCGTGTCGCGGCGGAGATCGGCCCGAGGTGGGCGCTGAAGAAGATAGACGGAGAAGCGGCGATCGAGGCGGCTCTGGTCGCAAGTTGGAACACGGCACCGGACGTGACAACGGTAGAGTCCGAGTCGCGGTGGCTCCACGAAGCGGTCACGCACATATGTGACGTCGCGATGCCCCGCGTGGTGCGACCTCCGGCTCGGACGGCGGTGTATTGGTGGTCGGAAGAGCTCGGCCGTCTTCGTGCGTCCTGCGTGTCAGCGAGGCGGCAGTACTCCCGCTACCGTCGTCGCAGACGAGACGGGCGCACGGAGGACGAGGAGGAGAGGTGCCTCTACACCGCCTACCAGGACGCGAAGAAGTCCCTCAGGGTGGCCATAGCGGAAGCGAAGGAGGGGGCCTGGCAGGAGCTGCTGGCGTCGTTGGACGTCGACCCCTGGGGTCGGCCATATCGGCTCGTCATGAGCAAGCTCAGGCCCTGGGCCCCACCCCTAACGGCCAGTATGGACCCGGTAGTACTGGACAGAGTGGTGGAGTCCTTGTTCCCCTCGATGAGGGAGGAATTTCGGTCACCCAAAATGGTGTTTGCGCCAGCGACGTCAAATCGCGATGCGGACGACGGGGAAGTCCCGGAAGTGGAAGAGAGGGAACTGTGGGCGGCTGTGGCACGGCTTCAGGCCAAAAACACCGCCCCGGGCCCCGATGGGATCCCCGGGCGCATATGGGTCCTGGCCCTAAAACACGGGTTGGAGGAGAGGTTCCGAGCCCTTCTAACTCGGTGCCTTAAGGACCATACTTTCCCAGGCGACTGGAAGACGGGGAAACTCGTATTGATTGGAAAGGAGGGAAGACCGGCAGAGTCACCGTCGGCGTATCGCCCTATAGTCCTGCTCGGGGAGGCGGGTAAGCTCTTTGAGCGCGTTATTGCGACTCGCCTCACCGAGCATATCGACCAAGTAGGGCCAAATTTGGCAGACTGCCAACATGGTTTCCGGCGCGGCCGCTCCACCATCGATGCTATTGCACGGGTGAGGGCCGTCGCCGAAGAGGAGGTCGTTAAGGGTGGCGTCGTCTTGGCGGTATCTTTAGATATCGCCAACGCCTTTAACACGTTACCTCGCGTAAGTATAATGGAGGCCCTGCGGTTCCATGGGGTCCCGTTGTACTTGCGTGAGACGATTAAGGCCTACCTATCGGACAGGACAGTGGTATATCCCACAACTATTGGATTTGGACAGAGGAGAGTGTCGTGCGGCGTTCCACAGGGTTCCGTTTTAGGGCCACTACTGTGGAACGTCGGTTACGACTGGGTCCTCCGCGGCCCGACTCTCCGCGGCGTTAGCGTCGTCTGCTACGCGGACGACACACTGGTGTTGGCAAGGGGCGGTAGCTATCGGGAGGCGAGCGTGTTAGCTACTGCCGGAGTAGCCCAAGTAGTGGGCAGGATTAAGAACCTGGGCCTGACGGTGGCCTTGGACAAATCCGAGGCCCTGTGTTTTCACGGGCCTCGCCGAGCGCCACCGCCGAGCGCTCATTTGATAGTGGGTGGAGTTTCCATCGGTGTCGGGTCCACAATGAAGTACCTGGGAGTTGTGCTCGATAGCCGGTGGAACTTCAAGGAACATTTCCGGCGGATGGCTCCGAAGCTCGCGCGCACTTCATTCGCCCTGAGCAGGCTATTGCCTAATCTGGGCGGACCGAGCGCGAGCTGTCGTCGCCTCTATGCCGGAGTTGTACGGTCGATGGCCTTGTACGGGGCCCCTATCTGGGCGGATGCCCTGGGACGCCACAACAAAGCCCAACTGCGCAGATCGCAGAGGGTAGTGGCGCTCCGAGCGGCAAGAGCATACCGCACCGTCTCGTGGGAGGCGGCATGCGTGCTGGCCGGGACTCCTCCATGGGAACTGGAGGCGTCGGCGTTGGCGGAGGTCTACTGGAAGTCCGCCGACGCCAAAGGTCGGGGTGAGGTTCCAAGTGGAGAAGAAATAAGAGAATGGCGACAGAGCGCAAGGGACACGGTCCTGCGCAGCTGGCTACAACAGCTGAGCCAGCCGGGAGCGGGTCACCGCACCATAGCGGCGATCCGCCCCGTATTACCAGAGTGGCTGACGAGACGGTGGGGTGCGCTCTCATATCGCCTAGTGCAGGTCCTCTCGGGGCATGGCTGCTTCGGAAGGTACCTGTGCAACGTGGCCAGACGGGAGCGCACTCCTCAGTGCCGCTTCTGCGGCGACGAAGAGGACGACGCGGATCACACCCTCACGTGCTGCTCAGCATGGGCAGAGGAGCGAGCCGCGCTCGGGAATGAAATCGGACATGACATCTCGCTGCCGGCCGTTGTGTCTGTGATGGTCGGCAGCGAAACCGGATGGAGTGCTGTCGCCGCCTTTTGCGAGGCGGTGATGGAGAAGAAAGAAGTGGACGAGCGACGCCGGGAGGATGATCCGGAGGAGGATCCCGTGCGCCGCCGCCGACCATTGCGCCGACGCCGGGCTTTTGCCCAAACGACGTAATATGGTCGGTGCCGGGTTGACAAACCCGGAAGGAGTGGGGGCGATAGTTCTCCGTCGCCCCCACCCGGAGATGGACAATGTGGCCTAGGCCACGAGAGTCGTGTCCTGACAAGGACGAACGCCCTGCCGGGGACAAGGATAAGGGTAACTGTCACCTTAGCCCCGGCACAAGCGGCGGACAGAAGTGGGCACTGGGGTTTTAGTGGGTATGGCCGAACGACTTTAGGCGACCCCCACACTCCCCGCGCCACTTGCACAGCCCAGGCGCGGGGGTCAATAAACGGATTTCCCCAGATAAAAAAAAAAAAAAAAAAAAGGTTAGGTTCCCCATCGACCGGGTTCCCGCCTTGTCGTGGCGGTGGGGCTCAGTAACCGTGGGAATGAGTCACCCACGGTGAAGCTAAGAGGAACCCAAGGCCGGTCCGTGAGGTAGGACCGGCCAGAGAGGGCCGCTCGGGGTGGGCTCATTGGAGCCCACCTTCGAGCGCGTTGGAGGACTGCGGGGACTCGTCTCCCCCGCAGTGAGGGTGAGTCGCGGAGGGAGAGGAGTGCTGGTATTACGGTGCGCCACTCGCCCTGCCCTCCGCGACTCAGCGGGGTCGCACCGCAGATGCGGCGGCGGTGGGGCTGCGAGGGGAAGGGCAACTTTCCCCTTGCAGCTGCATTTCGCGTAATCCCGGCGCCGACGCTGGGACCGCGGGCCTCTGTCTTTTTCAAGACGGAGGCCGCGAGGAGTGAACCTCTATAAAAAACTCAAGGCGGCGCCGGTGGGGGAGGGCGGGGATTCCCGAACCTGCATTGCACACGGTGCCGTCTCCGAGGAGCGCCCTTTTAAGGGCGCAGAGAGGGGCCCCATCCCGGGGCGGCCAGTGGGCGTCGCGGTGTCACGTGTTAACCATGCTCCCGTGGCGCCCACACCATGGCTATGAGGGAACGCGTGTGGTTTTAGTGGGTAGGCCCACTTCGGTGGGAGAGCCCCACAGACCCCCCTGGTGCCCCGACCAGGGGGCGTGCTTAAGGCTGCATTTCCACACCTAAAAAAAAAAAAAAAAAAAAAAGGTTAGGTTAGGTTAGGTTAGGTTAGGTTAGGTTAGGTTAGGTTAGGTTAGGTTAGGTTAGGTTAGGTTAGGTTAGGTTCCCCATCCCGCCCCATCGACCGGGTTCCCGCCTTGTCGTGGCGGTGGGGCTCAGTAACCGTGGGAATGGGTCACCCACGGTGAAGCTAAGAGGAACCCAAGGCCGGTCCGTGAGGTAGGACCGGCCAGAGAGGGCCGCTCGGGGTGGGCTCATTGGAGCCCACCTTCGAGCGCGTTGGAGGAATGCGGGGACTCGTCTCCCCCGCAGTGAGGGTGAGTCGCGGAGGGAGAGGAGTGTTGGTATTACGGTGCGCCACTCGCCCTGTCCTCCGCGACTCAGCGGGGTCGCACCGCAGATGCGGCGGCGGTGGGGCTGCGAGGGGAAGGGCAACTTTCCCCTTGCAGCTGCATTTCGCGTAATCCCGGCGCCGACGCTGGGACCGCGGGCCTCTGTCTTTTTCAAGACGGAGGCTGCGAGGAGTGAACCTCTATAAAAAACTCAAGGCAGCGCCGGCGGGCGAGGGCGGGGATTCCCGAACCTGCATTGCACACGGTGCCGTCTCCGAGGAGCGCCCTTTTAAGGGCGCAGAGAGGGGCCCCATCCCGGGGCGGCCAGTGGGCGTCGCGGTGTCACGTGTTAACCATGCTCCCGTGGCGCCCACACCATGGCTATGAGGGAACGCGTGTGGTTTTAGTGGGTAGGCCCACTTCGGTGGGAGAGCCCCACAGACCCCCCTGGTGCCCCGACCAGGGGGCGTGCTTAAGGTCGCATTTCCACACCTAAAAAAAAAAAAAAAAAAAAAAAAAAAAAAAAAAAAAAAAAAAGGTTCCCCATCCCCCCACGGACCTGCTGGGTTGTCTCAGTGGGCGGAGAGGTGAACTTCGACGTGGCGCGTCCCCGGGTGGCGGATAGGGGAACGCTCCGGCCTGGTGCGAGCCGGAGTAGGGCGAAAGCCCCGCGGACCAAACACCAAGGGGAGCCTGCGACCTCGGTCGTGGGCGACCCGTTCTGGCGGGCCCACTTGTGGGCTGCTGGAGTCTGGCCGGCCCTTGATCAAGGGCTGGCCCCAGGGAGGTCGCTGGGGGTGGGCTCTTTGAGTCCGCCCTTTGTAGCGAAACTGCGGGGATTATGGGGTCCCCGCAGTAGTTGTGGTGGTGAGTCGCGGAGGAGGAGGAGTGTTGGTATTTCGGTGCGCCACTCTCCCTATCCTCCGCGACTCAGCGGCGTCGCACCGCGTCTGCGACGGCAGTGGGGCTGCGGGGGATAGGGGTTTCTCCGACCCCTCGCGGCCGTATTGCACGCGTAATCCCGGCGGCGACGCTGGGACCGCGGGCCCTTGTCTTTTTCAAGACGGGGGCCGCGAGGAGTGAACCTCTATAAAAAACTCAAGGCGGCACCAGCAGGGGAGGGCGGGGATTCCCGAACCTGCATTGCACTGGTGCCGTCTCCTCAGGTGGAGCCGGAAACGGCTGGCGCTGGCGGGGCCGCGGAGGTAAGCGAGAGCGTTCCCGTAGCCCCTCCGACATGCGCATACGAGGCGTTGTCAGGTTTTAGTCGGTTCGAGTCCGACATAATCCGAACTTGTCCCCGCGAGGGAGGATATGCGTGGGCATTTCCTGACGTAAAAAAAAAAAAAAAAAAAAAAAAAGGTTCCCCATCCCCATCCCCATCGACCGGGTTCCCGCCTTGTCGTGGCGGTGGGGCTCAGTAACCGTGGGAATGGGTCACCCACGGTGAAGCTAAGAGGAACCCAAGGCCGGTCCGTGAGGTAGGACCGGCCAGAGAGGGCCGCTCGGGGTGGGCTCATTGGAGCCCACCTTCGAGCGCACTGGAGGGCTGCGGGGTCTCGTCTCCCCCGCAGTGAGGGTGAGTCGCGGAGGGAGAGGAGTGCTGGTATTGCGGTGCGCCACTCGCCCTGCCCTCCGCGACTCAGCGGGGTCGCACCGCAGATGCGGCGGCGGTGGGGCTGCGAGGGGAAGGGCAGCTTTCCCCTTGCAGCTGCATTTCGCGTAATCCCGGCGCCGACGCTGGGACCGCGGGCCTCTGTCTTTTTCAAGACGGAGGCCGCGAGGAGTGAACCTCTATAAAAAACTCAAGGCGGCGCCGGCGGGGGAGGGCGGGGATTCCCGAACCTGCATTGCACACGGTGCCGTCTCCGAGGAGCGCCCTTTTAAGGGCGCAGAGAGGGGCCCCATCCCGGGGCGGCCAGTGGGCGTCGCGGTGTCACGTGTTAACCATGCTCCCGTGGCGCCCACACCATGGCTATGAGGGAACGCGTGTGGTTTTAGTGGGTAGGCCCACTTCGGTGGGAGAGCCCCACAGACCCCCCTGGTGCCCCGACCAGGGGGCGTGCTTAAGGTCGCATTTCCACACCTAAAAAAAAAAAAAAAAAGGTTCCCCATCCCCATCGACCGGGTTCCCGCCTTGTCGTGGCGGTGGGGCTCAGTAACCGTGGGAATGGGTCACCCACGGTGAAGCTAAGAGGAACCCAAGGCCGGTCCGTGAGGTAGGACCGGCCAGAGAGGGCCGCTCGGGGTGGGCTCATTGGAGCCCACCTTCGAGCGCGTTGGAGGACTGCGGGGACTCGTCTCCCCCGCAGTGAGGGTGAGTCGCGGAGGGAGAGGAGTGCTGGTATTACGGTGCGCCACTCGCCCTGCCCTCCGCGACTCAGCGGGGTCGCACCGCAGATGCGGCGGCGGTGGGGCTGCGAGGGGAAGGGCAAATTTCCCCTTGCAGCTGCATTTCGCGTAATCCCGGCGCCGACGCTGGGACCGCGGGCCTCTGTCTTTTTCAAGACGGAGGCCGCGAGGAGTGAACCTCTATAAAAAACTCAAGGCGGCGCCGGCGGGGGAGGGCGGGGATTCCGGAACCTGCATTGCACACGGTGCCGTCTCCGAGGAGCGCCCTTTTAAGGGCGCAGAGAGGGGCCCCATCCCGGGGCGGCCAGTGGGCGTCGCGGTGTCACGTGTTAACCATGCTCCCGTGGCGCCCACACCATGGCTATGAGGGAACGCGTGTGGTTTTAGTGGGTAGGCCCACTTCGGTGGGAGAGCCCCACAGACCCCCCTGGTGCCCCGACCAGGGGGCGTGCTTAAGGTCGCATTTCCACACCTAAAAAAAAAAAAAAGGTTAGGTTCCCCATCGACCGGGTTCCCGCCTTGTCGTGGCGGTGGGGCTCAGTAACCGTGGGAATGGGTCACCCACGGTGAAGCTAAGAGGAACCCAAGGCCGGTCCGTGAGGTAGGACCGGCCAGAGAGGGCCGCTCGGGGTGGGCTCATTGGAGCCCACCTTCGAGCGCGTATGAGGACTGCGGGGACTCGTCTCCCCCGCAGTGAGGGTGAGTCGCGGAGGGAGAGGAGTGCTGGTATTACGGTGCGCCACTCGCCCTGCCCTCCGCGACTCAGCGGGGTCGCACCGCAGATGCGGCGGCGGTGGGGCTGCGAGGGGAAGGGCAACTTTCCCCTTGCAGCTGCATTTCGCGTAATCCCGGCGCCGACGCTGGGACCGCGGGCCTCTGTCTTTTTCAAGACGGAGGCCGCGAGGAGTGAACCTCTATAAAAAACTCAAGGCGGCGCCGGCGGGGGAGGGCGGGGATTCCCGAACCTGCATTGCACACGGTGCCGTCTCCGAGGAGCGCCCTTTTAAGGGCGCAGAGAGGGGCCCCATCCCGGGGCGGCCAGTGGGCGTCGCGGTGTCACGTGTTAACCATGCTCCCGTGGCGCCCACACCATGGCTATGAGGGAACGCGTGTGGTTTTAGTGGGTAGGCCCACTTCGGTGGGAGAGCCCCACAGACCCCCCTGGTGCCCCGACCAGGGGGCGTGCTTAAGGTCGCATTTCCACACCTAAAAAAAAAAAAAAAAAAAAAAAGGTTAGGTTAGGTTCCACGGACCTGCTGGGTTGTCTCAGTGGGCGGAGAGGTGAACTCCGACGTGGCGCGTCCCCGGGTGGCGGATAGGGGAACGCTCCGGCTTGTAGTCGGGGTAGGGCGACTAGCGCCCCGCGGACCAAACACCGGGGGGGGGGGAAATGGGTAAGGGGGGGGAGGTGGGAAGGTTAGGGGGCGGCCCGGCGCGCATTAACACCGCCGTCGGGAACAACCGTCCAAAACTAGGGGAGGCACGCCGACCCCCTAGCACCCCGTAGCCTAGTGTCTCTTCAACGATCTCCATCGAATCGGCGTTATGGAGTATGTCGAGGCACTAGAGCGGAGGGCTTGCCTTAACCGGCCGGCCCGCGAGAAAGGAAAACTCTATAAAAACCCGACAGCGAAGTCGTTAAAACCTGTAGATACCTGGCGACCTCTACAGTATGTAGCCTTACCCTTCGGAATGGGCGTCACCCGGGGGTGGACCTGTTGATCGACCCTTCTCGTGGGAACACAAATGGAAACATATAATAAAATTAAAAACGTTGTTGATGTAGAGAGGAGTGTGGAGAGTGGAGATGTGATGAGGGAGGAGCAGAAGGTGAAGGAGCTGAGGGTCGTGCTGACGCGCACCCCGACAACAGCGAGGTCATCGGTTCACAAAAGGCTGTCGGAGTCCGATTCGGACTCCCATCATAGCATGGTGTCCGTTACGAGCCTATGCGGCTCTATGGAGTCCCTGGACAGGGATGGGCCTGGGCGCTTCTGGAGCGAAGGCCGAGGTCAGAAGCGGCCTAGGGATGTGGAGCTCAGCGGGAGCTCTACGGAGACCCCCGCCACTAGCACAAAAAGGAAGGGACGCGGCCGTCCGCCAACCACCGGCGACTATGTCGGGCTGGCGGCGGCCAAACAAGCCTTTCTAAAGGCCCAAGCGGAGGAGATGAAAGCCCGCGCCGAGTCCGAACTCCTGGACTCGATCGCAGAGGCCCGCAGGACTCGCTCGGCACTATCGCCAGCGGCTGCGCCGGATCCAAGTAGGACGCAGGCCACCGAAGGCAATACGTCGGCCACTGTCCTAAAGAGGATAGAGATTAACCTCGAGGTTGTGGAAAAGGTGGCACAAAAATCGTCCAACCTAAAAGGGACTTTCGTGCGAGCGCTTCACGACGCCGTAAAGGCGATAAAGGAGGACATCGTTGCGCTCGCACAAAAAACCCTCACTGAGGAAACGCGAGCCCTTCAGGAGGACAACCTGCGCCTGCGCAAGGAACTGGAGGGTCTCAAAAAGCAAATGCAGGAAGTCTCAGTCACACTTCAAAAGAGACCGCAAGCGCAACAATGCCTTGACACCGAGGGGCTAAAGCACGAGCTCCTCCAAATGATAGGCGGCATGGTCAACGCTCGCTTCGAGGATCTGGAGACTCGCCTCCCTCCTGAGCCGGTGCTCAGGCCGCCCCTGAGTGCTGACAGGCGACAGCCGCCGCCGCCCCGTCCCAGAGCACAGCCCGGCAGGGACTCTGGCACAGCAGGCAGACCGACTCAGGCCAAACCAGCTGCCCCTTCAAAGCCCCCTCGCTCCTCTCAGCATGGTGGGGGACGGACACCAGCTGAGAAAGGCCAGCAAGGGCAAACACCCGAGGGCCCAACAGATAAGCCAAGATGGACAGAGGTTGTGGGCCGGAAGGCCAGAAAGAAAGGCAACCCCTCGACTAGGCCTGCCACCACCCCATCTGGTGCGGCACGCCAAAAAGCCGTGGCCCCGCCGAAGCCCCCGAAAATCTCGGTCCCAAAGACGGCGGCAATCATGGTGAGCGTGAAGAAGGGGGAGGCCATCACCATGGCCGAGGTTCTCACCAAGGCCAGGGCCTCCATCCTGCTTCGGGACTTTGGATTGGAGACGGTCAAGATCCGAACGAGCGTGACCGGCTCCAGGCTGATGGAGGTAGGGGGAGAGACCTCGGACGCCTCTGCTGACCGCCTGGCCGCCAGACTGACGGAGGTCATCGGGGCCTGGGCCGATATAGCCCGCCCGACCAAATCGGTCAGCCTCAGGCTCACCGGCTTAGACGAATCCGTTACCCAGGAGGAGCTGGTGGCCAAGGTGGCGGCTGCTGGTGGCTGCTCCCCCAGCCAGGTCAAGGCGGGCCAAATCCGCCGAAGCTTCTGGGGCGACGGCTCGGCCATTATAAAGTGCCCGGCGACGGCTGCCAAGGCAGCCGTCAAAGCAGGAAAGCTGGCCATAGGCTGGACCATGGCCACCGTCAAAGCGATGGAGGCCCGGCCGCTGCGCTGCTACAAGTGCATGCGGCTAGGCCATACACGTGCCCTCTGCCCTGCAGAGTGCCCAACGGAAGCGGACTATGGCAAACTCTGCTTCCGTTGTGGCAAGGAGGGGCATAAGGCGGCCACGTGCGAGGCGCCTGCCAAATGCGCGGTATGTGCGAAGGCAGGTCGCCCGCACGCGCATGCGATGGGGGGTGCCAAATGCACGCCCCCTACCGTGAAGGGGAAGGCTCCACGGGGCAAGCCTTCTCCGCCGCAGAGCCGCCAGGCTAGTGAGGAATTAGAAATGCAAGTGTCATAATGTCAGGACACCCGCACACAGAGTTCCTGCAGACCAACGCCAACCACTGCGCCCGCGCACAGGACCTGCTTATGCAGGTCTTAGCGGAGTGGAAGATTGGCGTCGCCGTTGTGGCCGAGCCCTACCTGGTCCCCCCCCTGCCAAACTGGATCGGGGATACGGAGGGCTCGGTCGCCATAGTGGTGCCGCCCGCTGCCCCCCAGCGCCTCTCCCTCAGGGAGAGGGGTGCAGGGTACGTGGCGGCAAATTGGGGAGGGGTAGTACTCGTAGGAGTCTACTTCTCCCCAAACAGGAACCTCTCTGACTTCGAGAGGTTCCTGGACGGCCTGGAGCCGGTGGTGCGGAGGGCATCGCCCGCCCAGGTCATCCTGATGGGGGATCTCAACGCTAAGTGCGCAGCGTGGGGGTCCTCCATCACCGACGTGAAAGGGGCGCTCCTCCGGGACTGGGCTACAGTCATCGGCCTAGCCCCGGAGAACCAGGGCAACGCCGACACGTGCGTACGAGGACGGGGGGGCTCAGTGGTAGATGTCACATTCGCCACCCCCGCTATCGGCGCCCGCATTTCATGTTGGCGTGTCCTGCAGGAGGTGGAGACCCTGTCCGATCATCTATACATCCGGTTCAGGGTCTCCAACGCGCCCCTGGATTCGAGGGCGCGCGCAGCAGCCGGTCCGCGGCGAGGCGCGGTCTTCCCTCGATGGCAGCTTTCCCGCCTCGACGCGGACCTGGCGGAAGAGGCCGCAATATGCTGCGCGTGGTCGTCGGACCCCCCCCAATCGGTGGGGGTAGAGGAGAGGGCCGTCAGGTTCCGCCGGGACCTGACGGCGATCTGCAACGCCGGGATGCCCAGGGCGCGACGCTTCACGCCCAGGGCGGGCGTCTACTGGTGGTCGCAGGACCTCGCGGTACTGCGTGCCGCCAGTAACGCCGCCCGGCATGCATTCACGCGGTGCCGCAGACGGCGGCACCGGACGGATGTCGAGCTGGAGCGCCTTCAGGCCGACATGCGCGCCGCCAAGAAGGCGCTCGCAGCAGCCATCAGGGTCGCCAAGGACAATGCTTACTCAGAGTTCTTGGCGACCCTCGACGAAGATCCGTGGGGGCGTCCGTACCGCATGGTGCGGGCAAAACTAAAGGTGGCGCCCCCCACAGAACAAATGGAGCCGGCTGTCCTCAGCGCGGTGGTCGAGGGGCTGTTTCCTAACAGCCCTCCCTTCGATCCGCCGCGCATGGCCCCGCCAGATGACAGGGACACTCCCCCCCCTCCTCCTCCGATTACAGAGGAGGAGGTAGCTAGGGCGGCCAGCCGGCTCCGGGGGCCCCGGAAAGCACCGGGGCCCGATGGAGTCCCTGGCAAGGTCCTCCTCATAGCCGCAAAACACCTCGGGGACCGCCTCCGCTGCCTATTCGGCGATTGCCTGGCGGCGGGGCGCTTCCCTGGGGCGTGGAAGGAGGGGCGGCTGGTCCTCATCAGAAAAGACGGCCGCCCCGCGGACTCACCCTCCGGATACCGGCCCCTCGTGATGCTGGACGAGATCGGGAAGCTGCTAGAAAGAGTGATCGCTTCCCGGCTCATCCAGCATCTGACGAGGGATGGGCCGCAGATCTCTGGGAACCAATTTGGGTTCCGGTCGGGGCGATCGACCCTCGACGCCCTGACCGCCCTGAGGAGGTTCACGGAGGATGCGGCCCAGAGGGGGCAGGGGGCTATGGCGGTGTCGCTCGACATCGCTAATGCCTTCGGCTCCCTCCCCTTTGAGGTAATAGAGGAGGCACTCCGATACCACCGAGTGCCTCCCTATCTCCGGAGGGTGGTAGGACACTACCTACAGGATCGGGTAGTGTCCTACATGGGGAGGACGGCCAGAGAGGAAAGGCGGATGGCCTCCGGTGTTCCCCAGGGGTCCGTACTGGGACCCCTACTGTGGAACATCGGTTTCGATTGGGCCATCCGCGGAAAGGTGCTGCCCCAGATGGCGGTCATCTGCTATGCAGATGACACGCTGGTAGCAGTCCGGGACAGCACCTGGAGGGAGCTGAAGGCGAGGGCTGAGGCCGGAGCCACCCTGCTGGTCCGGAGAATCGAAGCGCTCGGCCTCCGCGTGGCCCTCCAAAAAACTGAGGCCCTCTATTTTAGAGGGCCGAGGTGGAAGGTGCCAGCGGGGGCCAACCTTCGGATCGGCGGGGGCGAGGTCGCGGTGAAGGCCCGGATGAACTATCTGGGCCTCACCCTCGACGGGGGTTGGCGTTTCAGGGACCACTTCCAGACGCTGACCCCCCGGCTCGTGGGGGCGGCAGCAGCCCTGGCTAGGCTTCTCCCCAACACCAGAGGTCCGGGTGTGCAGGCAAGACGCCTGTACACCATGGTCGTCAAAAGTATGGCCCTGTACGGCGCGCCGATCTGGGCAGACGCCCTAGACGCGCCTAACAGGGCCCTCCTTCGCAGGCCGCAACGAATTGTTGCGGCGCGTGCGTGCCGGGCCTACCGCACGGTAGGCCACGCGGCGGCCTGCGTCCTGGCCGGCACTCCTCCTTGGGAGATCGAAGCGAGGGTGCTGGCCGAGGAATACCGGGTGCGGGCCGAGCTCAGAGGCCGGGGTGGCTCTCACACCCCGGAGGAGCACGCCCGCGCTCGGCAGAGGAGGAGGAAAATGACGACCATAGAGCTTTGGGCGACAGGCCTCGCGGACGCCAAATACGGGGTCCGCACAATCGAGGCCATCCGTCCACTGCTCTCGGAATGGTGCGGGAGGGGCCACGGGTCCCTCACCTTCCGACTGACGCAGGTTCTGTCCGGGCATGGCTGTTTCGGGCGGTACCTGCGTCGGATCGGAAGGGAGGAGACGGCGTCGTGCCATGGGTGCGGCGAACGGGACGATACGGCACAGCACACGCTAGAGGTGTGTTGTGCCTGGTCTGATGAGCGCCGCACCCTGGTGGCGGCGATCGGCGGAGACCTCTCGCTCCCCGGCGTAATAAGCGCCATGCTAAGAAGCGAGAGGTCATGGGATGGCGTAGCCTCCTTCTGCGAAGCTGTCATCTCGCAGAAGGAGGCGATGGAGCGGGAGCGCGAGATAGACTCCCAGGCGCCCCCAACCCGAAGACGAAGACCGGGAAGGAGAGCGCGGCAATACGTGGCCGCCCTCCCCGACCCTACAGACGGCGCCTAACGGCGAAACGCAGGCGGGGTCGCGGTAGCAAGCTCACGCGTCCCCGTGGCCCCGCCGTAATGCGTCAGAGGGCAGTCAGGTTTTAGTGGGTATTCCGGTCACCTTCTTACACCTTCTGTGGCCGGCGAGTCCCACACTCCCTACGCCATTGCACAGCCCGGCGTAGGGGTGCGTAACGCATTTCCTGACTATAAAAAAAAAAAAAAAAAAAAAGGTTAGGTTCCCCATCGACCGGGTTCCCGCCTTGTCGTGGCGGTGGGGCTCAGTAACCGTGGGAATGGGTCACCCACGGTGAAGCTAAGAGGAACCCAAGGCCGGTCCGTGAGGTAGGACCGGCCAGAGAGGGCCGCTCGGGGTGGGCTCATTGGAGCCCACCTTCGAGCGCGTATGAGGACTGCGGGGACTCGTCTCCCCCGCAGTGAGGGTGAGTCGCGGAGGGAGAGGAGTGCTGGTATTACGGTGCGCCACTCGCCCTGCCCTCCGCGACTCAGCGGGGTCGCACCGCAGATGCGGCGGCGGTGGGGCTGCGAGGGGAAGGGCAACTTTCCCCTTGCAGCTGCATTTCGCGTAATCCCGGCGCCGACGCTGGGACCGCGGGCCTCTGTCTTTTTCAAGACGGAGGCCGCGAGGAGTGAACCTCTATAAAAAACTCAAGGCGGCGCCGGCGGGGGAGGGCGGGGATTCCCGAACCTGCATTGCACACGGTGCCGTCTCCGAGGAGCGCCCTTTTAAGGGCGCAGAGAGGGGCCCCATCCCGGGGCGGCCAGTGGGCGTCGCGGTGTCACGTGTTAACCATGCTCCCGTGGCGCCCACACCATGGCTATGAGGGAACGCGTGTGGTTTTAGTGGGTAGGCCCACTTCGGTGGGAGAGCCCCACAGACCCCCCTGGTGCCCCGACCAGGGGGCGTGCTTAAGGTCGCATTTCCACACCTAAAAAAAAAAAAAAAAAAAAAAAAAAGGTTAGGTTAGGTTCCACGGACCTGCTGGGTTGTCTCAGTGGGCGGAGAGGTGAACTCCGACGTGGCGCGTCCCCGGGTGGCGGATAGGGGAACGCTCCGGCTTGTAGTCGGGGTAGGGCGACTAGCGCCCCGCGGACCAAACACCGGGGGGGGGGGTTAAATGGGTAAGGGGGGGGAGGTGGGAAGGTTAGGGGGCGGCCCGGCGCGCATTAACACCGCCGTCGGGAACAACCGTCCAAAACTAGGGGAGGCACGCCGACCCCCTAGCACCCCGTAGCCTAGTGTCTCTTCAACGATCTCCATCGAATCGGCGTTATGGAGTATGTCGAGGCACTAGAGCGGAGGGCTTGCCTTAACCGGCCGGCCCGCGAGAAAGGAAAACTCTATAAAAACCCGACAGCGAAGTCGTTAAAACCTGTAGATACCTGGCGACCTCTACAGTATGTAGCCTTACCCTTCGGAATGGGCGTCACCCGGGGGTGGACCTGTTGATCGACCCTTCTCGTGGGAACACAAATGGAAACATATAATAAAATCAAAAACGTTGTTGATGTAGAGAGGAGTGTGGAGAGTGGAGACGTGATGAGGGAGGAGCAGAAGGTGAAAGAGCTGAGGGTCGTGCTTACGCGCACCCCGACAACAGCGAGGTCATCGGTTCACAAAAGGCTGTCGGAGTCCGATTCGGACTCCCATCATAGCATGGTGTCCGTTACGAGCCTATTCGGCTCTATGGAGTCCCTGGACAGGGATGGGCCTGGGCGCTTCTGGAGCGAAGGCCGAGGTCAGAAGCGGCCTAGGGATGTGGAGCTCAGCGGGAGCTCTACGGAGACCCCCGCCACCAGCACAAAAAGGAAGGGACGCGGCCGTCCGCCAACCACCGGCGACTATGTCGGGCTGGCGGCGGCCAAACAAGCCTTTTTGAAGGCTCAGAAGGAAGAGATGGAAGCGCGTGCGGAGGCCGAACTGATGTCGTCGCTGTCTGAGGTGAGGTCGACAAGAACATCTTCCGCCGCGTCGGGCGCTCGGAAGGGCGCCAATACGCCTATTCGCGACGCGCAGCCGGCGACAAATGTAGAGGGTCAAGTAGAGACACACCTCGGCGTCATACTGGATGTGGCAAAAAAGTCGTCCCACCTTAAGGGCACTTTTGTCCGCGCTCTAAACGAGGCTGTGGACGCCATTAGGGACAATTTTAAGGCGATCGCGAAGCGCACAGACTCAGAAGAAGCACGGCTGCTTCGCGCGGAAAACGAGCGCATGAAAGCCGAGGTCGCGCTGTTGCGCAAAGAGGTGGCGGATATGAGAGAGTGCCTTCTCCGGGCGAGGCCACAGGCTGATATCGCTGTGCCGAGGCAGCCTGATCAGGCACATAACGAAGACCTCGTGCGGACCATCCTCTGCCAAGTGGGCACGATGCTAAACGCTAGGCTAGAGGCTCTAGAAGACCGTCTGTTGCCTGAACAGCGTCTCCGCCCCCCACTGGCGGCGGACAAGCGGACTCGCCTCCCTCCTGAGCCGGTGTTCAGGCCGCCCCTGAGCGCTGATAGGCGACAGCCGCCGCCGCCCCGTCCCAGAGCACAGCCCGGCAGGGACACTGGCATAGCAAGGAGACCGACTCAGACCAAACCGGCTGCCCCTTCTAAGCCCCCTCGCCCCTCTCAGCATGGTGGGGGACGGACACCAGCTGAGAAAGGCCAGCAAGGGCAAACACCCGAGGGCCCAACGAATGAGCCAAGATGGACAGAGGTTGTGGGCCGGAAGGCCAAAAAGAAAAGCAACCCCTCGAATAGGCCTGCCCCCACCCCATCTGGTCAAAAAGCCGCGGCCCCACCGAAGCCCCCGAAAATCACGGTCCCGAAGACGGCGGCCATCATGGTGAGCCTCAAGAAGGGGGAGGCCATCACCATGGCCGAGGTTCTCACCAAGGCCAGGACCTCCATCCTGCTTCGAGACTTTGACTTGGAGACGGTCAAGATCCGAACGAGCGTGACCGGCTCCAGGCTGATGGAGGTAGGGGGAGAGACCCCCGACGCCTCTGCTGACCGCCTGGCCGCCAGACTGACGGAGGTCATCGGGGCCTGGGCCGATATAGCCCGCCCGACCAAATCGGTCAGCCTCAAGCTCACCGGCTTAGACGAGTCTGTTACCCAGGAGGAGCTGGTGGCCAAGGTGGCGGCTGCCGGTGGCTGCTCCCCCAGCCAGGTCAAGGCCGGCCAAATCCGCCGAAGCTTCTGGGGCGACGGCTCGGCCATTATAAAGTGCCCGGCGACGGCTGCCAAGGCAGCCGTCAAAGCAGGAAAGCTGGCCATAGGCTGGACCATGGCCACCGTCAAAGCGATGGAGGCCCGGCCGCTGCGCTGCTACAAGTGCATGCGGCTAGGCCATACACGTGCCCTCTGCCCTGCAGAGTGCCCAACGGAAGCGGACTATGGCAAACTCTGCTTCCGTTGTGGCAAAGAGGGGCATAAGGCGGCCACGTGCGAGGCGCCTGCCAAATGCGCGGTATGCGCGAAGGCAGGTCGCCCGCACGCGCATGCGATGGGGGGTGCCAAATGCACGCCCCCTACCGTGAAGGGGAAGGCCCCACGGAGCAGACCTTCTCCGCCGCAGGCCACTGAGGAACTCGAAATGCAAGTGTCATAATGCCAGGACACCCACACACAGAATTCCTGCAGACCAACGCCAACCACTGCGCCCGCGCACAGGACCTGCTTATGCAGGTCTTGGCGGAGTGGAAGATTGGCATCGCCGTTGTGGCCGAGCCCTACCTGGTCCCCCCTCTGCCAAACTGGATCGGGGATACGGAGGGCTCGGTCGCCATAGTGGTGCCGCCCGCTGCCCCCCAGCGCCTCTCCCTCAGGGAGAGGGGCGCAGGGTACGTGGCGGCAAATTGGGGAGGGGTAGTACTCGTAGGAGTCTACTTCTCCCCAAACAGGAACCTCTCGGACTTCGAGAGGTTCCTGGACGGCCTGGAGCCGGTGGTGCGGAGGGCATCGCCCGCCCAGGTCATCGTGATGGGGGATCTCAACGCTAAGTGCGCAGCGTGGGGGTCCTCCATCACCGACGTGAAAGGGGCGCTCCTCCGGGACTGGGCTACAGTCATCGGCCTAGCCCCGGAGAACCAGGGCAACGCCGACACGTGCGTACGAGGACGGGGGGGCTCAGTGGTAGACGTCACATTCGCCACCCCCGCTATCGGCGCCCGCATTTCATGTTGGCGTGTCCTGGAGGAGGTGGAGACCCTGTCCGATCATTTATACATCCGGTTCAGGGTCTCCAACGCGCCCCTGGATCAGCGGGCGCGCGCAGCGGCCGGTCCGCGGCGAGGCGCGGTCTTCCCGCGATGGCAGCTTTCCCGCCTCGACGCGGACCTGGCGGAAGAGGCCGCAATATGCTGCGCGTGGTCGTCGGACCCCCCCCAATCGGTGGGGGTTGAGGAGAGGGCCGTCAGGTTCCGCCGGGACCTGACGGCGATCTGCAACGCCGGGATGCCCAGGGCGCGACGCTTCACGCCCAGGGCGGGCGTCTACTGGTGGTCGCAGGACCTCGCGGTACTGCGTGCCGCCAGTAACGCCGCCCGGCGTGCATTCACGCGGTGCCGCAGACGGCGGCACCGGACGGATGTCGAGCTGGAGCGCCTTCAGGCCGACATGCGCGCCGCCAAGAAGGCGCTCGCAGCAGCCATCAGGGTCGCCAAGGACAATGCTTACTCAGAGTTCTTGGCGACCCTCGACGAAGATCCGTGGGGGCGTCCGTACCGCATGGTGCGGGCAAAACTAAAGGTGGCGCCCCCCACAGAACAAATGGAGCCGGCTGTCCTCAGCGCGGTGGTCGAGGGGCTGTTTCCTAACAGCCCTCCCTTCGATCCGCCGCGCATGGCCCCGCCAGATGACAGGGACACTCCCCCCCCTCCTCCTCCGATTACAGAGGAGGAGGTAGCTAGGGCGGCCAGCCGGCTCCGGGGGCCCCGGAAAGCACCGGGGCCCGATGGAGTCCCTGGCAAGGTCCTCCTCATAGCCGCAAAACACCTCGGGGACCGCCTCCGCTGCCTATTCGGCGATTGCCTGGCGGCGGGGCGCTTCCCTGGGGCGTGGAAGGAGGGGCGGCTGGTCCTCATCAGAAAAGACGGCCGCCCCGCGGACTCACCCTCCGGATACCGGCCCCTCGTGATGCTGGACGAGATCGGGAAGCTGCTAGAAAGAGTGATCGCTTCCCGGCTCATCCAGCATCTGACGAGGGATGGGCCGCAGATCTCTGGGAACCAATTCGGGTTCCGGTCGGGGCGATCGACCCTCGATGCCCTGACCGCCCTGAGGAGGTTCACGGAGGATGCGGCCCAGAGGGGGCAGGGGGCTATGGCGGTGTCGCTCGACATCGCTAATGCCTTCGGCTCCCTCCCCTTTGAGGTAATAGAGGAGGCACTCCGATACCACCGAGTGCCTCCCTATCTCCGGAGGGTGGTAGGACACTACCTGCAGGATCGGGTAGTGTCCTACATGGGGAGGACGGCCAGAGAGGAAAGGCGGATGGCCTCCGGTGTTCCCCAGGGGTCCGTACTGGGACCCCTACTGTGGAACATCGGTTTCGATTGGGCCATCCGCGGAAAGGTGCTGCCCCAGATGGCGGTCATCTGCTATGCAGATGACACGCTGGTAGCAGTCCGGGACAGCACCTGGAGGGAGCTGAAGGCGAGGGCTGAGGCCGGAGCCACCCTGCTGGTCCGGAGAATCGAGGCGCTCGGCCTCCGCGTGGCCCTCCAAAAAACTGAGGCCCTCTATTTTAGAGGGCCGAGGTGGAAGGTGCCAGCGGGGGCCAACCTTCGGATCGGCGGGGGCGAGGTCGCGGTGAAGGCCCGGATGAACTATCTGGGCCTCACCCTCGACGGGGGTTGGCGTTTCAGGGACCACTTCCAGACGCTGACCCCCCGGCTCGTGGGGGCGGCAGCAGCCCTGGCTAGGCTCCTCCCCAACACCAGAGGTCCGGGTGTGCAGGCAAGACGCCTGTACACCATGGTCGTCAAAAGTATGGCCCTGTACGGCGCGCCGATCTGGGCAGACGCCCTAGACGCGCCTAACAAGGCCCTCCTTCGCAGGCCGCAACGAATTGTTGCGGCGCGTGCGTGCCGGGCCTACCGCACGGTAGGCCACGCGGCGGCCTGCGTCCTGGCCGGCACTCCTCCTTGGGAGATCGAAGCGAGGGTGCTGGCCGAGGAATACCGGGTGCGGGCCGAGCTCAGAGGCCGGGGTGGCTCTCACACCACGGAGGAGCACGCCCGCGCTCGGCAGAGGAGGAGGAAAATGACGACCATAGAGCTTTGGGCGACAGGCCTCGCGGACGCCAAATACGGGGTCCGCACAATTGAGGCCATTCGTCCACTGCTCTCGGAATGGTGCGGGAGGGGCCACGGGTCCCTCACCTTCAGACTGACGCAGGTTCTGTCCGGACATGGCTGTTTCGGGCGGTACCTGCGTCGGATTGGAAGGGAGGAGACGGCGTCGTGCCATGGGTGCGGCGAACGGGAGGATACGGCACAGCACACGCTAGAAATGTGTTGTGCCTGGTCTGATGAGCGCCGCACCCTGGTGGCGGCGATCGGCGGGGACCTCTCGCTCCCCGGCGTAATAAGCGCCATGCTAAGAGACGAGAGGTCATAGGATGGCGTAGCCTCCTTCTGCGAAGCTGTCATCTCGCAGAAGGAGGCGATGGAGCGGGAGCGCGAGATAGACTCCCAGGCGCCCCCACCCCGAAGACGAAGACCGGGAAGGAGAGCGCGGCAATACGTGGCCGCCCTCCCCGACCCTACAGACGGCGCCTAACGGCGAAACGCTGGCGGGGTCGCGGTAGCAAGCTCACGCGTCCCCGTGACCCCGCCGTAATGCGTCAGAGGGCAGTCAGGTTTTAGTGGGTATTCCGGCCACCTTCTTACACCTTCCTTGGCCGGCGAGTCCCACACTCCCTACGCCATTGCACAGCCCGGCGTAGGGGTGCGTAACGCATTTCCTGACTATAAAAAAAAAAAAAAAAAAAAAAAAAGGTTAGGTTAGGTTAGGTTTATGGCAAACTCTGCTTCCGTTGTGGCAAAGAGGGGCATAAGGCGGCCACGTGCGAGGCGCCTGCCAAATGCGCGGTATGCGCGAAGGCAGGTCGCCCGCACGCGCATGCGATGGGGGGTGCCAAATGCACGCCCCCTACCGTGAAGGGGAAGGCTCCACGGGGCAAGCCTTCTCCGCCGCAGAGCCGCCAGGCTAGTGAGGAAATAGAAATGCAAGTGTCATAATGTCAGGACACCCGCACACAGAGTTCCTGCAGACCAACGCCAACCACTGCGCCCGCGCACAGGACCTGCTTATGCAGGTCTTGGCGGAGTGGAAGATTGGCGTCGCCGTTGTGGCCGAGCCCTACCTGGTCCCCCCCCTGCCAAACTGGATCGGGGATACGGAGGGCTCGGTCGCCATAGTGGTGCCGCCCGCTGCCCCCCAGCGCCTCTCCCTCAGGGAGAGGGGTGCAGGGTACGTGGCGGCAAATTGGGGAGGGGTAGTACTCGTAGGAGTCTACTTCTCCCCAAACAGGAACCTCTCGGACTTCGAGAGGTTCCTGGATGGCCTGGAGCCGGTAGTGCGGAGGGCATCGCCGGCCCAGGTCATCGTGATGGGGGATCTCAACGCCAAGTGCGCGGAGTGGGGGTCCTCCATCACCGACGTGAAAGGGGCGCTCCTCCGGGACTGGGCTACAGTCATCGGCCTAGCCCCGGAGAACCAGGGCAACGCCGACACGTGCGTACGAGGACGGGGGGGCTCAGTGGTAGACGTCACATTCGCCACCCCCGCTATCGGCGCCCGCATTTCATGTTGGCGTGTCCTGGAGGAGGTGGAGACCCTGTCCGATCATTTATACATCCGGTTCAGGGTCTCCAACGCGCCCCTGGATCAGCGGGCGCGCGCAGCGGCCGGTCCGCGGCGAGGCGCGGTCTTCCCGCGATGGCAGCTTTCCCGCCTCGACGCGGACCTGGCGGAAGAGGCCGCAATATGCTGCGCGTGGTCGTCGGACCCCCCCCAATCGGTGGGGGTTGAAGAGAGGGCCGTCAGGTTCCGCCGGGACCTGACGGCGATCTGCAACGCCGGGATGCCCAGGGCGCGACGCTTCACGCCCAGGGCGGGCGTCTACTGGTGGTCGCAGGACCTCGCGGTACTGCGTGCCGCCAGTAACGCCGCCCGGCGTGCATTCACGCGGTGCCGCAGACGGCGGCACCGGACGGATGTCGAGCTGGAGCGCCTTCAGGCTGACATGCGCGCCGCCAAGAAGGCGCTCGCAGCAGCCATCAGGGTCGCCAAGGACAATGCTTACTCAGAGTTCTTGGCGACCCTCGACGAAGATCCGTGGGGGCGTCCGTACCGCATGGTGCGGGCAAAACTCAAGGTGGCGCCCCCCACAGAACAAATGGAGCCGGCTGTCCTCAGCGCGGTGGTCGAGGGGCTGTTTCCTAACAGCCCTCCGTTCGATCCGCCGCGCATGGCCCCGCCAGATGACAGGGACACTCCCCCCCCTCCTCCTCCGATTACAGAGGAGGAGGTAGCTAGGGCGGCCAGCCGGCTCCGGGGGCCCCGGAAAGCACCGGGGCCCGATGGAGTCCCTGGCAAGGTCCTCCTCATAGCCGCAAAACACCTCGGGGACCGCCTCCGCTGCCTATTCGGCGATTGCTTGGCGGCGGGGCGCTTCCCTGGGGCGTGGAAGGAGGGGCGGCTGGTCCTCATCAGAAAAGACGGCCGCCCCGCGGACTCACCCTCCGGATACCGGCCCCTCGTGATGCTGGACGAGATCGGGAAGCTGCTAGAAAGAGTGATCGCTTCCCGGCTCATCCAGCATCTGGCGAGGGATGGGCCGCAGATCTCTGGGAACCAATTCGGGTTCCGGTCGGGGCGATCGACCCTCGATGCCCTTACCGCCCTGAGGAGGTTCACGGAGGATGCGGCCCAGAGGGGGCAGGGGGCTATGGCGGTGTCGCTCGACATCGCTAATGCCTTCGGCTCCCTCCCCTTTGAGGTAATAGAGGAGGCACTCCGATACCACCGAGTGCCTCCCTATCTCCGGAGGGTGGTAGGACACTACCTGCAGGATCGGGTAGTGTCCTACATGGGGAGGACGGCCAGAGAGGAAAGGCGGATGGCCTCCGGTGTTCCCCAGGGGTCCGTACTGGGACCCCTACTGTGGAACATCGGATTCGATTGGGCCATCCGCGGAAAGGTGCTGCCCCAGATGTCGGTCATCTGCTATGCAGATGACACGCTTGTAGCAGTCCGGGACAGCACCTGGAGGGAGCTGAAGGCGAGGGCTGAGGCCGGAGCCACCCTGCTGGTCCGGAGAATCGAGGCGCTCGGCCTCCGCGTGGCCCTCCAAAAAACTGAGGCCCTCTATTTTAGAGGGCCGAGGTGGAAGGTGCCAGCGGGGGCCAACCTTCGGATAAGCGGGGGCGAGGTCGCGGTGAAGGCCCGGATGAACTATCTGGGCCTCACCCTCGACGGGGGTTGGCGTTTCAGGGACCACTTCCAGACGCTGACCCCCCGGCTCGTGGGGGCGGCAGCAGCCCTGGCTAGGCTCCTCCCCAACACCAGAGGTCCGGGTGTGCAGGCAAGACGCCTGTACACCATGGTCGTCAAAAGTATGGCCCTGTACGGCGCGCCGATCTGGGCAGACGCCCTAGACGCGCCTAACAGGGCCCTCCTTCGCAGGCCGCAACGAATTGTTGCGGCGCGTGCGTGCCGGGCCTACCGCACGGTAGGCCACGCGGCGGCCTGCGTCCTGGCCGGCACTCCTCCTTGGGAGATCGAAGCGAGGGTGCTGGCCGAGGAATACCGGGTGCGGGCCGAGCTCAGAGGCCGGGGTGGCTCTCACACCCCGGAGGAGCACGCCCGCGCTCGGCAGAGGAGGAGGAAAATGACGACCATAGAGCTTTGGGCGACAGGCCTCGCGGACGCCAAATACGGGGTCCGCACAATTGAGGCCATCCGTCCACTGCTCTCGGAATGGTGCGGGAGGGGCCACGGGTCCCTCACCTTCCGACTGACGCAGGTTCTGTCAGGACATGGCTGTTTCGGGCGGTACCTGCGTCGGATCGGAAGGGAGGAGACGGCGTCGTGCCATGGGTGCGGCGAACGGGACGATACGGCACAGCACACGCTAGAGGTGTGTTGTGCCTGGTCTGATGAGCGCCGCACCCTGGTGGCGGCGATCGGCGGAGACCTCTCGCTCCCCGGCGTAATAAGCGCCATGCTAAGAAGCGAGAGGTCATGGGATGGCGTAGCCTCCTTCTGCGAAGCTGTCGTCTCGCAGAAGGAGGCGATGGAGCGGGAGCGCGAGATAGACTCCCAGGCGCCCCCAACCCGAAGACGAAGACCGGGAAGGAGAGCGCGGCAATACGTGGCCGCCCTCCCCGACCCTACAGACGGCGCCTAACGGCGAAACGCAGGCGGGGTCGCGGTAGCAAGCTCACGCGTCCCCGTGGCCCCGCCGTAATGCGTCAGAGGGCAGTCAGGTTTTAGTGGGTATTCCGGCCACCTTCTTAACCTTCTTCGGCCGGCGAGTCCCACACTCCCTACGCCATTGCACAACCCGGCGTAGGGGTGCGTAACGCATTTCCTGACTATAAAAAAAAAAAAAAAAAAAAAAAAGGTTAGGTTAGGTTAGGTTAGGTTAGGTTAGGTTAGGTTCCCCATCCCCCCACGGACCTGCTGGGTTGTCTCAGTGGGCGGAGAGGTGAACTTCGACGTGGCGCGTCCCCGGGTGGCGGATAGGGGAACGCTCCGGCCTGGTGCGAGCCGGAGTAGGGCGAAAGCCCCGCGGACCAAACACCAAGGGGAGCCTGCGACCTCGGTCGCGGGTGACCCGTTCTGGCGGGCCCACTTGTGGGCTGGCTGGAGTCTGGCCGGCCCTTGATTAAGGGCTGGCCCCAGGGAGGTCGCTGGGGGTGGGCTCTGTGAGTCCGCCCTTTGTAGCGAAACTGCGGGGATTATGGGGTCCCCGCAGTAATTGTGGTGGTGAGTCGCGGAGGAGGAGGAGTGTTGGTATTACGGTGCGCCACTCTCCCTATCCTCCGCGACTCAGCGGCGTCGCACCGCGTCTGCGACGGCAGTGGGGCTGCGGGGGGAGGGGGTTTCTCCGACCCCTCGCGGCCGTATTGCACGCGTAACCCCGGCGGCGACGCTGGGACCGCGGGCCCTTGTCTTTTTCAAGACGGGGGCTGCGAGGAGTGAACCTCTATAAAAAACTCAAGGCGGCACCAGCAGGGGAGGGCGGGGATTCCCGAACCTGCATTGCACTGGTGCCGTCTCCTCAGGAGGAGCCGGAAACGGCTGGCGCTGGAGGGGCCGCGGAGGTTGGGCGAAAGCGTTCCCGTAGCCCCTCCGACATGCGCATACGAGGCGTTGTCAGGTTTTAGTCGGTTCGAGTCCGACATAATCCGAACTTGTCCCCGCGAGGGAGGATATGCGTGGGCATTTCCTGACGTAAAAAAAAAAAAAAAAAAAGGTTCCCCATCCCCATCGACCGGGTTCCCGCCTTGTCGTGGCGGTGGGGCTCAGTAACCGTGGGAATGGGTCACCCACGGTGAAGCTAAGAGGAACCCAAGGCCGGTCCGTGAGGTAGGACCGGCCAGAGAGGGCCGCTCGGGGTGGGCTCATTGGAGCCCACCTTCGAGCGCACTGGAGGGCTGCGGGGACTCGTCTCCCCCGCAGTGAGGGTGAGTCGCGGAGGGAGAGGAGTGTTGGTATTGCGGTGCGCCACTCGCCCTGCCCTCCGCGACTCAGCGGGGTCGCACCGCAGATGCGGCGGCGGTGGGGCTGCGAGGGGAAGGGCAACTTTCCCCTTGCAGCTGCATTTCGCGTAATCCCGGCGCCGACGCTGGGACCGCGGGCCTCTGTCTTTTTCAAGACGGAGGCCGCGAGGAGTGAACCTCTATAAAAAACTCAAGGCGGCGCCGGCGGGGGAGGGCGGGGATTCCCGAACCTGCATTGCACTGGTGCCGTCTCCTCAGGAGGAGCCGGAAACGGCTGGCGCTGGCGGGGCCGCGGAGGTAAGCGAGAGCGTTCCCGTAGCCCCTCCGATATGCGCATACGAGGCGTTGTCAGGTTTTAGTCGGTTCGAGTCCGACATAATCCGAACTTGTCCCCGCGAGGGAGGATATGCGTGGGCATTTCCTGACGTAAAAAAAAAAAAAAAAAAAAAAAAAAAAAAAAAAAAAAAGGTTAGGTTCCCCATCGACCGGGTTCCCGCCTTGTCGTGGCGGTGGGGCTCAGTAGCCGTGGGAAGGGGTCACCCACGGTGAAGCTAAGAGGAACCCAAGGCCGGTCCGTGAGGTAGGACCGGCCAGAGAGGGCCGCTCGGGGTGGGCTCATTGGAGCCCACCTTCGAGCGCACTGGAGGGCTGCGGGGACTCGTCTCCCCCGCAGTGAGGGTGAGTCGCGGAGGGAGAGGAGTGCTGGTATTGCGGTGCGCCACTCGCCCTGCCCTCCGCGACTCAGCGGGGTCGCACCGCAGATGCGGCGGCGGTGGGGCTGCGAGGGGAAGGGCAACTTTCCCCTTGCAGCTGCATTTCGCGTAATCCCGGCGCCGACGCTGGGACCGCGGGCCTCTGTCTTTTTCAAGACGGAGGCCGCGAGGAGTGAACCTCTATAAAAAACTCAAGGCGGCGCCGGCGGGGGAGGGCGGGGATTCCCGAACCTGCATTGCACACGGTGCCGTCTCCGAGGAGCGCCCTTTTAAGGGCGCAGAGAGGGGCCCCATCCCGGGGCGGCCAGTGGGCGTCGCGGTGTCACGTGTTAACCATGCTCCCGTGGCGCCCACACCATGGCTATGAGGGAACGCGTGTGGTTTTAGTGGGTAGGCCCACTTCGGTGGGAGAGCCCCACAGACCCCCCTGGTGCCCCGACCAGGGGGCGTGCTTAAGGTCGCATTTCCACACCTAAAAAAAAAAAAAAAAAAAAAAGGTTAGGTTAGGTTAGGTTAGGTTAGGTTAGGTTAGGTTAGGTTAGGTTAGGTTACCCCATCGACCCCCCCACCGCGGATGTCCATCCCGCGGACCCCAGGGCTTGTCGTGCCGGGGGGGCCCGGCCGCTGAGTGCGAAGGATGCTTCTTGTTCGACAAATGGTACGGTTGAGCAAGCTGTGTCCCGTCGCTTCTTCGGTCGCTAACTGGGAGGGTGGGCATTACTGGGTCCTCGGGCCCAGTAAGGCTCGCCTAAATCGGTCATACCGGCCACTGCGTTCGGCGTCGCTTATGGTACGGTCGTGACAGGGAGTCGGCTTCAC
The DNA here is from genome assembly GCA_029849275.1 of Papilio elwesi. Classification (NCBI taxonomy): domain Eukaryota; kingdom Metazoa; phylum Arthropoda; class Insecta; order Lepidoptera; family Papilionidae; genus Papilio; species Papilio elwesi. Next base: position 5,460,709 of record CM056707.1, on the reverse strand, counting down.
AGCCTTGTACATTCTGTATATAGTAGTCGCTCTTTTGAGCCAAGTTTGTGACCCAGGAGACGTGCGGGCTCTTTACACCCGGCACAGCGCGGCGGGCCACGGCAGCGAATAGCTGCTGTGGTTCGGGGCTCCAAAGGACCCCCCGTCGGGAAACCTGTTCGCCGGCGCGCGAGGTTGTCATGTCTAGCACGCACGCCGGCCCAGGGGGCCTGCCTTAATCGGCCGGCTCAAGAGGAAGGAAAACCTCAATAAAAAACCCTGAATGAATGAGTGTGCGTTGAGGTGCGCGGCGCCACTCCTCCCGCTCTCCCGCTGGGTGAGCGGGTGCTCGGCCAGTATGTCGAGCTGCTGGCGACCAACCCGTGGGTATCTCCCACCCCCACGGCGTATTAGGGTTACCCGGGCGAGGGGCTCCGCTCGGGCGGACGAATTACTTCCCCAAAGAAGGAATTGATGCCGGACGCTGTCCCTTGTGGCGGCAGGTCGGTTTTTAATGATGAATGATGGAGGAGTCTAAAAACAAAACAAAACCAAAAATGAAGGATGTAGAGGAGGTTGAGGGTAGAAAGGAGGAGATGATGATAGGAGATAAAGTTCTGAGGGTGGTTCTCGAGCGTACGCCGACGCCGGTAGCCATGCCTCTGGTGGAGTGCGCGGGACCGTCACGGTTGAACCTGCCGCTATATGACTCGGATGACGGGGCGATGGTCAGCGTACCATCTGATCCACCGGCCCGCCTGTACGAGTCCGCGAGTTGCGAGTCCCTCGCCGAGCCGTCAGGTCGTCGGTTCTGGCAAAAGAGGGAACAAAAAAGGAAGAGGGGCTCTAGTGAGGAGGAGGGTAGTTCCACCGACACTCCGGCGAAGAGCGCCGCCAGAAAGAGAGGCAGAGGTAGAGAGTTAGAGTTAGAGTCGGCCACAGTGAACGCGGTCGAGTCACAGATAGAGTCGCACCTTGGCGCCATTAAGAACGTGGCTAAGAAGTCGTCCCACTTAAAGGGGACCTACGTCCGCGCCCTACACGAGGCTGTGGACGCAATAAGAGTGAGTTGCAAGACGCTGGCGAAAAGGACCAACTCGGAGGAAGTGCAGCTGCTTCGCGCCGAAAACGAGCGCATGCGAACGCAGATGGAGGCTTTGAACGCAAAATTTGAAAAGCTTCAAGCCTCCATATCTCAAGTCACGTCACAAGCCTCCTCGCAGCGTACCATGGAGGAAATGGAGAAGCGCATCCTAAACAGACTGGAAGCGATACGGCTCCGGCCCTCTCTGGCGTCAGATAAAAAAAATAGAAAAGAGAACATCCTAGGGCCCTTTCCGGCGACCCTTAATGCGTCAGTGCTGCGTGAAGGCCGACCCGAGCAGAAGGAAGAGGACGCCATGCTTCCGGCAACTGCTCCAGCAAAAAAGGCTGCGTCGAGGATGCAGGAAGGGCCCACTGCAAAGAAGAAGACGACGAAGAGAAAGGAGAAAAGGGGCACGGCCCCGGCCGCACCGGTACCGAGCAAAGCCAGCACATCAGGGCAAGCTCCTACACCGTCACCTGTACATGCCGTCTTGGCGGCAAATGCCTCTGGCGCATCTCGCCTTCCAAACCCAGACGGTCTAGACGAAAACTGGTCAAAAGTAGGCAAGAACGGACGGCCGAAAAAAGTAACATCTCGGCCGCAACTCCCCACGATGTCCAGGGCACTCCAGTCCCGAAACAACGGTGGGGAAGGAAGGAAGGTCGTCCCTAAGACTGCCCAACAGGCCAAGGCGGCCCCAAAGCAGAAACTTACGGCGCCCAGGTCGTCAGCCATTGTCCTGACACTCACAGAGGAGGCTTCAAAGAAGGGGCTCACGTACAGTGCCATTTTAAAGGAGGCGAAACAAAAGCTCGACCTCAAAAAAGCGATCGGAATCGAATCAGTAAAATTCCGTAGGGCAATTACCGGGGCCACAATTATACAAATTCCCGGCGCCGGTAACGACCCCAAGGCGGACATTCTGGCAGAAAAACTGCGCGAGGTCATTAATGACGACAGCGTAAAGGTCTCCAGGCCCGTAAAACGCGTCGACGTGCATGTGTCGGGCCTGGACGACTCAGTAACGGCTCAAGAACTCCTACGGGCTATATCTAAAGTCACGGAATGTCCTGTGGACCAAGTTAGAGTCGGAGAGATTCGCCAAGACAGGACGGGTCTTTTCGGCGCCTGGATCCAGGTTCCGGTCACTGCGGCGAAAAAACTAACGCAGGAGCCTCTGCTAGTTGGATGGGTCGTAGCGCGAGTCTCGGTCGGCAACACGAGAGAGCTCCGCTGCTATCGATGCCTCCAGACCGGCCATGTCGCCCGTTTCTGCGACTCGGAAGACCGCTCAAACACATGTCTGAGATGCAGTAAAAGTGGCCATATTGCCGCTCGCTGCCAGGAGAGGCCTCACTGCGCAATTTGCGCGTCCAATAATA